>LR738713.1:704944044-704981165 GCA_902687465.1 Secale cereale
GGGCGCACGGTAGTTTCTGGAACGCTGATTTTTTATATAATTTTTCTGGATTTTTTCTGGCAGTTCTCGTAATGTGAAAACCTGAAATACAAAAACAGCCGAAAACAGAAACTGGCACTGGGGTGCACTGAGTTAATAGGTTAGTCCAAATATGATCAAAAGTGTATGGAAGTGTATAAATATCATAGCAATATCACCCAAAAGAGGCATGGAGCAAGCAGAAATTATAGATACGTTTTGGACGTATCAACATCCCCAAGCTTAATTCCTGCTCGTCCTCGAGTAGGTAAATGATAACAAGAATAATTTCTGTGGTGACATGCTATTAACCATATAGGACTTTTTCATAGTTACATGACAAAAGCTTACTGAGACAATGAATCTATAGTAATTAAGTTGCCTCATGAGAAAATCACAAAGAATTGAAAGTTTTACAATATGATACTGAAACATCAAATAGATTTGTAATGAACATGATGTGCAAATATGATAAAGTGATATCTCGCTTGCCCCCTTTAGTGAAGCAAAACATAAATGCAGGGGCACCTCCAAGGTTTAAGTGATGACTAGATACAATGATTTCAGAATAAACGATATCACAATCATGCAAAAGACAATGCTACTTTGGGACAATGCACATTACACTCAGAATGACAATCATGCTCTCAGTAGTTGGTGCTTTTAAAAGAAGATGGAGACTCTCGAACCGTGGCTTTTGTTGGCAAGGTTGAAAACCCGTAGTTGGAAACAAAGACAAAACATGTACCAGAGCCCTTGATTTTAAAACAGAGGTAATAATTTTTTTTAGATCATGCATGTTTCGTCAACGAATGCTAGCAGACAACTCAATCACTTCTTGAGATGGACAAGTTTCGAGGAACGGCTCCCGAATGAGGATGATCACATCCTCTTAATCTCCTTTGTTTATCACTGCCAAAGTTTTCTGATTTCTCATGAACAAAGCGTGAAGGAGGGTTTGTTTGTTATATTATCTTTTTGAGCCGGGCGCACTCAATGCCAGTTCCTTCTCGTATTATGGGTTTGCACATTATTCATGCAATCCCGGGGTGAAGCTTGTCCAACTTAAAAAGATCATGAATTAACCACTACTTCCTCATGAACTTACAACAGAGGCACAAAATAGGAATGCTTTTTTCTTTGAATAATTTCGAGATGGCACAGCAAGTCTCCGTTAGGAATGGCAGGTAAATACCATGTAGGAAGGTATGGTGGACTCATATGGCATTACTGGATTAAAAGGATGTGGATGCACAAGCAGTCAGTCCGCTTAGTACAGGTGGAGGTTAGCAAAAGACTGGGAGCGACCAACTAAGAGAGCAATGACGGTCATAATCATGCAGAGCGACAAAGCAACATTGAATCAGGCATGGAAGTTATATCGCTACTCAGAAATAAAAGATCATCAAGGCTTGACAGACTTTCTTTACAGTCTTAAATATGCGTGAGCATACGCCAAGTCAATCAAAATAAATTCTTGAAGGAAGATATTACTAAACCATACCACATCATAGGCAAACAAACCATGTTGGTACTCCAATAACACATTGGGAACCCCCCAGCTATTTGGGACTAACCATAAGAAAACATGAACTACTAAGCGCCATCGTGCACGTAGCATCTTTATCATAGACATATCAACCAATGCAACGGAAGCAAACTCTCTTAATAAGATAAGCATGATAACTAAAGAGAGTTCAAGCAACCAACTAAACGAAAGCTCTTTGAAAAGATAAGCATGAATACTAAGAGCTAAGCATGATAGTAGCTATTGAAAGACAAAGAACACACACAGCAAGGATAGCTATGAAAATTCTATGTTATGTTCTAGGTAGAAGTGGAGCGTGTTTCTCTCCCACATAAAGAAAGCTGAGTTCCGACTCGTTATGAAAAGCAAAAGTAAACTAAAAGGAAAACTAAAAGCAAGACGCTCCAAGCATAAAACATAACACATGAAGTGATTAAAATATAGTGGAATGAAAGACGAACTGATAATGTTGATGGAGAAGGGGATGCACGGGGGCATCCCCAAGCTTAGACGCTTGAGTCTCCTTGAATATTTCTTGGGGGTGCATGGGGGCATCCCCAAGCTTGAGCGTTTGACACTCCTGAATCTTTTTATCATCTTCCCTCGCACACTTGAAAACTCCCTTCATACATAACTCATCATAATCTGATTAGCGAGGTTAGTACCCATAATAAAATAATTGTACCTTGCTGGAAATAAAGATATTCTTGAAGTTCTACTGTTTCTCAAGATTGCCAAAAGGTTTTTGCAAAGAAAAAGCAAGCTCTAGGTCTGCAAAATGAAGGAAAGGCAAAACAGGACAGAATCTGTGAAAAACAGAACAGCAGGTAGTAAATAATTTTTCCGGGGCACTTCTGCAACTCTAATCAAAAAACTCAAAACAGACGCACGAAAGACAATTATATAGAGCACGCTTTCGAAAAATTTCAGACCAAAAAGATGATCTGGTGATTTTATACGAATTTTTTTATCCAAGGACAGAATCTGTTTCCTGGACAGCACGTCACAACTTTTGAACTTTCTTGCAATTAGAGGCTACACTTGGCACAAAATTTGAAAAGCAAAGATACAATGATGATGCTACAGTAGTAACAACATCAAGACACAGCAAAAACAAAATAAAATTTATTCATTGGGCTGTCTCCCAAAAGCGCTTTCTTTTATGCCTTTAAGCTAGGCATAATGCATAGAGATCAAGTTTTATCAAGAGTAAAAGAATAGCTAGCCCGTATAACGGACTCAAAAGGTAACTTAATCTTCTTTCGAGGGAAGTGTTCCATCCCTTTCTTGAGAGGAAACTGGAATTTTATATTACCCTCTTTCATGTCAATGATAGCACCAACGGTGCGTAGAAAAGGACGTCCCAAAATAATTGGACACGAAGGTTCACATTCAATATCCATAATAGTAAAATCAACGGGAACATAATTGTCATTGACAATGATAAGAACATCGCCGATCCTCCCCAAAGGTTTCTTTATGGAAGAATCAACGAGACGAACACCAAAAGAACAAGAATCAAAAGGTTTCAATTTAAGCATATCATATATTCTTTTGGGCATAACAGAGGTACTAGCACCAACATCACATAAAGCATAGCAAGAGAAGTTATTCAACTTAATTTTTATCATAGGATCCCAACCATCTTCTAGCTTTCTAGGTATGGAGGCTTCTACTCTAAGTTTCTCCTCCCTAGCTTTGATAAGAGCATTAGTGATATGCTCTGTGAAGGCAAGGTTAATCGTGCTAGTGCGGGGATCTCTAGACATCTTGTGAAGGAAATCAATAACTTCGGTAAGAGTGCAATTGTCAAAATCAAGGTCACTACCATCAAGTAAGGTGGTAGTGGTGTCCTTTAGGTTCATTTGTTTGGTAGTTTCTATAGTCATAGCATCACCATTAATAGGTCCATCGGGACCAGGAGTGCATTGGGTGCTAAGAGTTTGGATATCCTCAACAACTTGGATAGTAGCAACAGTGTGGTGGGTAGGAAGGCTCTTAATTCTATCTTCTTCCTCCCTTTCTCTAGCCCATCTCTCTTTAAGTTTAGCCATCATCCTAATATTTTCATTAATTTGCACTTGAATAGCATTAATAGGAGTGACCTTCCTCTCCTCAAGAGGAGAAGTTCTAATTTTAAGCAATTCTACCTCATTGGCTAAATGGTCTACCTTTGAAGAGAGATCACCTAGTTTGTTTAGCATTTCTTCTACACTATTATTAAAAGCTTTTTGGGTAGTGATGAAATCTTTAAGCATAATCTCTAGTTCATTAGTGGAGTTCCTGGTGCTAGGATAAGCATTGTTGTTCCCATAAGAGTTAGAGGGGAACGGTCTAGGATTGCTACCAAAATTACTCCTATAAGCATTGTTATTAAAATTGTTTCTAGAGATAAAGTTCACATCTACTTGTTCTTGAGCAATCAAATAATTTAAAGGAACATCACGAGGATCAATAGAAGATTGCTTCGAAAGTAGAGACATGATCAAGTCAACTTTTTCATTTAGGGAGGAAATCTCCTCGACATAGTTTACCTTCCTACCTGTTGGAGCGCGTTCGGTGTGCCATTGAGAATAGTTGGTCATCATCTCATCGAGAAGCTTTGTGGCAGCACCAAGTGTAGTTGACATAAAGGTTCCTCCCGTGGCCGAATCTAACAAGTTCCGCGAGGTAAAGTTCAAGCCTGCATAAAAAGTTTGGATAACCATCCAAGTAGTCAAACCATGAGTAGGGCAGTTCTTGATAAGAGATTTCATACATTCCCATGCTTGGGCAACGTGTTCATTATCCAATTGTTTAAAATTCATTATGTTACTACTTAGTTGGATAATTTTAGCAGGTGGATAGTATTTTCCAATAAAAGCATCTTTGCACTTGTCGCATGAATCTATGTTGTTTCTAGGCAAAGACTCAGACCAAATTTTAGCTCCTCCTCTCAAGGAGAAAGGAAAAAGCTTAAGCTTAACAATATTACCATCTATTTCTTGGTACTTTTGCATATCACAAAGTTCAACAAAGTTGTTCAAGTGTAAAGCAGCATCATCTCCAGCACCGGAGAATTGATCTTTCATGACTAAGTTCAGTAAAGCAGGTTTAATTTCATATGAAGGTGCTGAAGTGGCAGGTGTAGTGATAGGTGTGCAGATAAAGTCATCGTTGTTGTGACTAGTGAAGTCACACAACTTGGTGTTCTCAGTGGAACCCATAGTAGCAAGCAAGCAAGATAACTATTTTTGTGATTTTCGATAAAAGATACTAAAGCAAAAACTGAAAGGTAAACTAACAAGACTAAAAGCAAAGGTAAAAGATAGCGTGCAACTCCCCTATCCTGAAGAGTGGAGTCCCCGGCAACGGCGCCAGAAATTGCTTTGCTAGGTGGCTTCTCACCCCTCGTTGGTTACCCCAAGTGGAAAGTTTGAGATGCAGTGTAGCAGAAGTTTTCCCTTGGCAATACCAAGGATCGTTTTCCCTGAGACTCCCAGTTTCAACAAGAAGGTGTCAACTGCTAACGGCGCCGGATATTAGCAATCAACGTGGACCTGCACACAGATACAAATAACTTTGCTCCCAATGAGTACAGAGAGGTTGTCAATCCCTCCGGCCTTGTAGTTTACAAAGGATCAAACGCAGGTGATAACAGTGATAGGTATAATTGCAATAGTAAATAAAATGCGGAATAGTAAATAGCAGATGTGATCAATGATGGTAATATGGACCGGAGCCTCATGATGTTCACTAGTGATGTCTCTCTCCCAAAAGACGATAAAACTGCTATGTGAGGTAACCGAATTACAGCTGGGCAATTGACAGGACCAATGCTGACTAAGTTACAAGAAAGGTAGAGGTTCAAAGCATGGGCGGTACGCCGAGGTAAGTAGACCGAAATCCATCTGCATCTACTACTAATCATCCACCTTGAGATATCTATCCAGAACATCTCGCTGGTATTAAGTTGCGAGTCCCACCCATAGTGTAAACTCAAAGCAACAGACAACTGTATTAAAAGAACTTAGCGTAAAGTAAACAATCCTTGCACCCGCGGGCACAAGCACTGTTGTTTTCCCCCTTGTGGCAACAGCACATCCCCTAGACTCATGTTTCTGTCACTCAAGCTAGTCATCGAGGGGCATGAACCCACAATCAAGCATAACGTTCCCTCTTGGAGTCACTACCTACTACTTGGCCAAAGCAATAAATAACAACGGAGAACATGCAAGAATTACTTACGAACATAAATATAAAAGAGGTGAATCAAATATATTACTCAAACACAATCTGAACATAATCTCATAATCCATCGGATCCCAACAAACTCATCATAGCAACAGCATAAGGATTACATATGTGCCTCGATCATGTAGGGCAGCTCACGAGGACTAATTAGTGAAGCACAAGAACGGGAGGAGAACATCACATAGCTACTGGTCATGGACCCATGGTCCAAGGGAGACTACTCACAACTCATCCGGGAGGCGTCCATGGTGGTGGAGAAGCTCCCGGTGGTGATCCTCCCCTCCGGCAGGGTGCCGGGAAGAGTTCTCCTGGTGCTCCCGATCTTGGAAGCGGCGGCGGCGACGGAACAGAGATGAGATCGCGAAAAAGAGTTCCCGTCTCGAGGGTTTCGGGAGACGCTTTAAATATATGCCAAAGGGGGGCATCAGCGGAGCCTCGGGGGGCCCAGGCGCCCCCCGGCGCGGCCCAGGGGGGGCGCGCCGCCAGGGCGCCTGGAGCCCTGGTGCCCCCCCCCCCCCCCGGCTGTACTTCGGGCGCACGGTAGTTTCTGGAACGCTGATTTTTTATATAATTTTTCTGGATTTTTTCTGGCAGTTCTCGTAATGTGAAAACCTGAAATACAAAAAGAACCGAAAACAGAAAGTGGCACTGGGGTGCACTGAGTTAATAGGTTAGTCCAAATATGATCAAAAGTGTATGGAAGTGTATAAATATCATAGCAATATCACCCAAAAGAGGCATGGAGCAAGCAGAAATTATAGATACGTTTTGGACGTATCAGCCGTCTTAAGTATTCTAGAACCGCTGCGATACATTTGTGACGACAACACCTCGGAGATCAACTCCCCGGGACACTGCCACAACCCCTAAATGATAGGAGGCATCAAGAACAATGTTCTCGTCACAAAGATATCGGAACAATCCAAACAATACTCGCGTGATCCTAAAAAAATTGTGAATTTTTGAGAGTAGAAGTGATAGAACAACGTCAGGAGTCCTCACCAGGGCGATGATGGGATGAGGAGTAAAAAGAAATCCTACTCTCCGATATATATATATAGGACTCAAAACATTTTTGTGTGTGTGCCTAGACTCAACCGTCAACGATTCGATCAATCAGGGGGGCTCCTAGGTCGGAGAAGGCTCTGATTACCAACTTGTAATGCCCAGTATGCGACTATGTCTCCCACGTGTCGAGGCACGACTTAAAGGCATAATCGCATACTAGAATGATCTCAAGTATGGTATCTTTGCACAACTCATGTAAAAGCATGGATGAAAGTGTTAAAAGGTAGTTGGCTTACACTCGCCACGTCACACAATGTAATACATTAACATACATCATCCAGATAACATCAGAGTCCGACTATGGACGAAATCCAAACAAAAGATATCGTAAATAAAACAACACAAGGCCCAGATCATCCTAGTAAGAGCCACTACTGATCCTCGGGATAAGACACATAGTAACGTCCACGCTCTTCATCGAACTCCCAATACAGCTCTGAACCACCACCTGTGTAGTTCTCATCGTTACCTGCATCTGGTGTTGTGTTGAATCTGTGAGCCACAGAGGACTCAGCAATCCCATTACCGGGTAGCAATACTATCAAAGCCTTAGGTGTGGAAAAGGCTTAAAACAAGGTTGCAGCTGCACTAAGCACTAACTTACGAGTTTAGAGCGAGGAGAGAACAAGTGCCAACGATCGCCAATTTGATCACGAATTGATCTTAACTACTCACGATCAAACATAACCCCACCGTGTTCACTTGCCGAACCCCTTCGGAAAGAGACCATCACGGTTACTCACGCAGTTAGTGTATTCAATGAACAAGGTGTCAAGTTCTCTACAACCGAATATTAACAAATTCCCATCTGCCACATAACTGCGGGCACGGCTTTCGAAAGATCAAACCCTGCAGGGGTGTCCCAACTTAGCCCATCACAAGCTCACAATCTGCGGAGTCGCAACTCCAAGGTGGGAAGACCCGAGTATTCTCGAAATCACGTGCTCAAGATATTCCGACAAAGGTAAAACTAATCCAGCAAGACCTCCCGGCATGACGACACCCTGACAGTAGCCGCGCGTATCTAGTCTCATGCCACGACCGGATGAGCAGTACGTACAGGAACCGAAGATCCCAGCGAACTGGGTGGCACCGCAAGTGGCTCTAGTTTGTACTTTGTACCGACACTCATGAGGAGCACTGGCCCTGGGGTTGTTAATTAAGTCCTCGGGATAGCTAGTCCATATGCAAGTTTTAGTTATTAGGCAAATGTAAAACCAATGTTGGGCCTTGCTGGAAAAGCTTTAGCACTGAGCGGGTTATCAAGGGGGGGCCATAAACCCCAACCATGTTAGGGACGCAAAATCAAGGAACATAACACCGGTTTAACGGTTCCTAGGGTGGCATGAGTGGAACAAAACACCAAGGAAGAGGCTTAGGCTTCCACCCATTACCAATATATAGATGATTTAGTTTAACAGATTATATATTGTGATATCCCAACAATAACTTCATCACGAAGCAAGAATCTTCAAATCTTCACTTGCAACTAACAACGCTATAAGAGGGGCTGAGCGATGCATACTTAGCCAATCAATGGTGCGCTAGGAGGGTGGTTAGAGAGTTTCATGGCAACAATAGGAGGGCTGACAAACAGACATAGGCATCGAGGCAATATCTAAAGAGCGAGACATCTAGCATAGGCAAGGATAGTAGTGATATCTGGGTACGGTCAGCTTGCCTGTTGATTCCACGGAGGGATCGTAACCTTGCTCCTCAAACTCAGCCTCGGTAGGAACTTCGTACTCCAAATCGTCACCGGGCTCTAACCAACACAACAAGCAACACCGGAACAACAATCAATCATCATGCAATGCTCAACCACATGATGCATGATCATGATGCATATGGACATGGGAAGAAATGATGCATGGCCTACGGACACAAGAGTGCAATGACATCATAGCAAAACAAGAACACTCACATGAAAGAAACAAGCAAAAGAACAACACTAACAAGTTTATGTAGATTATTCAAACAAGCATCCAAGAAGTTTAAAGGGGTTGGTTAGCATGGCAAGGGTGCAACTACGATTACAGCAACATGCTAGCACATTCAAATGGGCTGGAAATATCCAACAACATTTTCCAGAAAATCCCATAATTAAATAAATGCATTTGGGACAGATCTGAAAAACTTCTGTTACAAAGTTGTTAAACATGCAAAACAACAGCACCACAATTTTCTACACATTGTTCCACCCCAAATGCATATAAAGTTTGTTACATTCGGAGATGTAGATATTTAGTTATGATTTTTCCAAGTTTAAGCATATTTAAAACAAGAATAATTCAAACAACATTTTAAATGTTTTTAAACATGGAAACAAACAGCATATTCATAATCTATATGAAAAGCTAAGCATTTTTCATATACAACTTATTTCCATCAGAGGCATATATCAACAGATATTAAATAAAACAAGAAAAATGCAGAAAAAGAAAAACGAAAAACAAAAACAGAAAAGAAAAACAGGCGCAGAGGTCAAACTGACCCAGGCCTACTCTAGCCAAAGGCGCTAACGAGTGGACCCAACTGCACTGAGGTGGCGCCAGCGGGTGCGCGAGTGGGTGGAAGGGAGCTGAGTGGCTGGCGGGTGGGGCCTGCCTGTTAGCCTCTCGCGAAACAAAAAGGGGGGCTAAATTCCACTGCCCCGGGCGGAATCGAACCCGCGTCTCCCCGTTAACTGACGAAGAACAAGACCACTGAGCTGAGCGAGTGTCCTTCACAGAATAGAGCTGCAGCGCTTGATAGGTTAACTGAAGAAGCTAGCAACAGTGGAAAACATAGGCTCGTCGAAGCTGCTCGTCGGAGCTGCTCCGGCGACCTAAAGGGACGGCGGAGGGGTGCGGGCTGTTCCTGGGGGAACACCGCATCCACTTCAAGCGCTCGCAAGACCTAGCATCCACTATAACGCCGCCGACGAGCATATGACAGAGCGGCGGCGGCGGGCAACTATGCGATGATGGAACGGCCTAGGCGGGGCGGCGACTGCCCTGGCAGCATCTACACGACACGCTGAAGCGGACGGGAGACAAGGGACGGCCTACGGTGGTCGGGGCACTCGCCGGAGACGAGGCCCGACGGCGACGAGCTCGGGCGCACGGCAAACTAGGTGCTAGACGGCACTAAGGAGGAGGAAAATGGCATGAGGAGGTGCGGATGCTCACCACGAACACGGAGGTGTGTTCGGCTGGCCAGGAGGTGGTCGGAGTCGACGACGGCGAGGCTCGAATAGCTACGGCCACCGAAGTGGAAGAAGAGGAAGAAGATGACGATGGCGAGGCAATCAGCTCCGCATAGAGGACGTAGGCGACGTAGTCGACGACGGGGAAAAAGCTTGACAAGGTTGGCGAGGCCGAGGTCGACGGGAGGCATGCCGGCGACAAGCTCGCGCTCCCAGATGCGTGCGGGACTGTGATGGCTTCTCGCCCCTCGTTGTTTACCCCAAGTGGAAGGTTGAGATGTAGCGTAGCGGCAAATTTCCCTTGGCAAAGATACCAAGGATCGAATCCCGTGAGACTCCGAGGGTCGACAAGTAGGTGTCAACGGCGCCAGAACTTAGCGGTTGACAGGACCTGCATACAAATACAGATAACTTTGCTCCCAACTAGTACAAAGAGGTTGTCAATCCCTCCGGCCTTGTTGTTTACAAAAGATCAAACACAAGAGATAATAATGATAGCTATGACTGCAACTAGGAAATAAAAACAGGAAGTAAATAGAAGGTGTGATCAGTGGTGGTAATATGGACCGGGGTCCCATGATGTTCACTAGTGATGTCTCTCTCCCAAAAGACGATAAAACAGCAAAGCGAGGTAAACAAATTACAGCTGGGCAATTGACAGGATTATGTGCGCAAGCCAATGCTAACTATGCTGCAAAGAAAGATAGAGGCTCAAAAGCATGGGCGGTACGCCAAGGCAAGTAGACCGAAATCCATCTGCATCTACTACTAATCATCCACCTTGAGATATCTATCCAGAACATCTCGCTGGTATTAAGTTGCGAATCCCACCCAAAGTGTAAACTCAAAGCAACAGACAACTGCATTAAAAGAACTTTGCGTAAAGTAAACAATCCTTGCACCTGCAAGTACAAGCACCGTTGTTTTCCCCCTTGTGGCAACAGCACATCCGCTAGACTCATGTTTCTGTCACTCAAGCTAGTCATCAGGGGGCATGAACCCACAATCAAGCATAATGCTCCCTCTTGGAGTTACTACCTACTACTCGGCCAAAGCAATAAACAGCAACGGAGAACATGCAAGAATTACTCAAGAACATAAATATAAAAGAGGTGAATCAAATATATTACTCAAACACAATCTGAAGATAGTCTCATAATCCATCAGATCCCAGCAAACTCAGCATAGCAACAGCAGAAATATTACATATGTGCCTCGATCATGTAGGGCAGCTCACGAGGTCTAAACCATGAAGAGCAAAGAGGGGAGGAGAACATCACATATCTACTGATCATGGACCCATGGTCCAAGGTGGACTACTCACGACTCATCCGGGAAGCGTCCATGGTGGTGGAGAAGCTCCCGGTGGTGGTTCTCCCCTCCGGCAGGGTGCCGGGAAGAGTTCTCCTGATGCTCCTGATCTTGGAAGCGCTGCGGCGGCAGAACAGAGGCGAGATCGCGAAAAAGGGTTCCGTCCTCGAGGGTTTCGGGACGAGAGGAATATATATGCGAAGGGGGGCAACCAGAGGCGGAGCGGGGGCCCCAGGCGCCCCCCTGGCGCGGCCAGGGGTGGGGCCGCGCCAGGTGGCCGCCTGGGCCACCCCTGGCTCCCCTCTGGCCCCGCTTTGGTTCTTCGCGAAGCTTCCTGTATGCTGATTTTTCCTGTATTTTTCCCGGAATTTTTGGAGCACTTTTAATATGGGGGAAATCTGAAATAGAAAAACAGCAGAAAATAGGAATTGGCACTGTGGTGCACTGAGTTAATAGGTTAGTCCAAATATGATCAAAAGTGTATGGAAGTGCATCAATATCATAGCCATATCACACAAAAGAAGCATGGAGCAAGCAGAAATTATAGATACGTTTTGGACGTATCAACATCCCCAAGCTTAATTCCTGCTCGTCCTCGAGTAGGTAAATGATAACAAGCATAATTTCTGTGGTGACATGCTATCAACCATATAAGAACTTTTAAGTAAAGCAATCAAGGCATGTAATTCAATTCAAGTCATAACAAGCAAGAGTCTATATTAGCATTGTAACAAGGAACATAAGAACATAAAGGTGCAAGAGCTCTCGCTGTCCGTGACTCGAATGTCTCCAAATGGTGTTTGCGTGCAAGAAAGGGGATAGGGATATACGATAGAGTAAAACATAGTTTTTGTATTGTTGAGAACTTAATCTACTAAAGTTTCACACTTGGTCTTCTTTGGAATCTTATCTTGACTCATCCCTAGACCACTAGTCAGGTACAAGTCAAAATGATCCACTCCCTTTCGATATTTTGAGCACTCATGCAATGGATGAGCGTAAGCAAGAAAGTCGACACTTAGGATGACAAAAAGAGAAAAATGATGAAGGGGGAAGACAAAAAAGGTGTGAAAGGCTCACATCAATGAGGACAATCATAGGCGAGAGAAAGCCAAATGATAGATATGATGTGAGGAGTAGGGATTGCCATGCAAAGGATGCACATATGAGCTAAGGTAAGCTCTCCAATGGAACTAGTGGGGGTGCATCCAACTTGCTTGCTCAAGAAGACATAGAGCTCTTTTGAGGAGGCTCATCATTGGAATATACAAGCCAAGTTCTATAGTGTGAAGGTCCCCACATAGCTATATGCATGAATGATAATCTCTATGGAGTACAAGGTATAAGATGGAGTACGAGTGTGGATCTCAAAAGGAATAGTAGTGTGCCCCCTTCTCTCTTTTTATTTCTTTTTCTCTTTTTTTCTATTTTTATTTTATTTTCTGTGGCCTCAATGGCTCTTTCTATGTAACTCTCATTTGTCCTCTTTGGGATCTTTTGATTTTGTCCTCTTTGGGATCTTTTGATTTTGTCCTCTTTGGGATCTTTTCCTCACTTTAGGGGCAACACTCTATATATTACAAAGAGTATAGAAGATCTTTCACACTTTACAAAAGTACTCAACATAAATAAAATGAAACTATCATGATGTATGCAAATGTATGCCTCTGCCAGTGTAGCAGGATATGCAATGATACTAGCGCGTCATGTAGCAATGATTAGGGCAAGGCCCAACTAGCATGCGGCTCATCGATCAAGCAAAAAGCATGTAAGACATGAAGATCAAGTCATGAGAAGATGGATGTTGCATGGCAATGTATCTAGGAAAGGCTATGGAAATGCCTTGATAGGTAGGTATGGTGGCTGTTTTGAGGAAGGATATAATGAGGCTTATGATGACAGAGCGTATCGTGCCAAGGATTTGGATGCACCGGCGAAGTATGCGCCAACTCTCGAGGTGAGAAAGGGCAATGCACGGTACCGAAGAGGCTAGAAAAATATAGCTAGGTGGAAGTGTCAACTTTCGAATACTCACATTAGTCCGAAGAACTCATGCACTTATTATCGGTAACTCTCAATCTAATTAGGAGGTTCACAAAGAGACAAGTACCCCGAGGAGGAGTGTATGGGGGTTTGGTTATCCTTGCGCATCCTCGACTCATGGTACGTGAGTGTACTCTAATATTCGATCACTCCAAAGATTAGTGATCCATCTAGTAGCTAAAGTTTTCAACTATTTTGTAGGTTTTCGAAAATAAACACGGATTGCCCAAAATACGACATCTATCACTAATAGGCTAAAGCTCTTGACAGCAAAAGTTCAGACATTACTCATGGCAATACCTCAAAACTATTGCAAGTTACTACTAAAATTAAATAGCAACCTCAATTAGCTACTTTAAGTTAAGACGCACAACTCAGTGCAACAGGCAAACTCTTTTAACAAGATAAACATGAAAACTCAAGAGAGTTCAGCAACCAACTAAACAAAACCTCTTTAAAAAGAAAAGCATGAAAATTAAGAGCTAAACATGACAGCAGCTATGGAAAGACAAAGAACACACACAGCAAAGATAAGCATGAAAATCCTATGTTGTGTTCTAGGTTGAAGTGGAGCGTGTTTCTCTCCCACACAAAGAAAGCTGGGTTCTAACTTGTTATGAACAGCAAGCAAAGCTAAAGAAAACTAAAAAGGAAACTAAGAGCAAGACGCTCCAAGCATAGCACATAACGCATGAAGTGATTAAAATATAGTGGAACGAAAGACGAACTGATAATTGTTGATGGAGAAGGGGATGCATGGGGGCATCCCCAAGCATAGACACTTGAGTCTTCTTGAATATTTCTTGGGGGTGCACGGGGGCATCCCCAAGCTTGAGCGTTTGACCCTCCTGAATCTTCTTTTATCATCTTCCCTCGCACACTTGAAAACTCCCTTCATACATAACTCATCATAATCTGATTAGCGAGGTTAGTACCCACAATAAAATAATTTTTCCCTACTGGAAATAAAGATAATCTTGAAGAGCTACTATTTCTCAAGAATGCCAAAAGGTTTTTGCAAAGAAAAAGCAAGCTCAAGGTTTGCAAAACGAAGAAAAGGCAAAACAGGACAGAATCTGTGAAAAACAGACCAGCAGGTAGGAAATAATTTTTTCGGTGCACTTCTGCAACTCAAATCAAAAAACTCAGAACAGACGCTCGAAAGACAATTGTATAGATCACGCTGTCAAAAAAATTCAGATCAAAAAGATGATCGGGTGATTTTATTCGAATTTTTCTGTCCAAGGACAGAATCTGTTTTCTGGACAGCACGTCACAACTTTTGAACTTTCTTGCAATCGGAGGCTAAACTTGGCACAAAGCTGAAAAGAAAAGATACAATGATGATGCTACTATAGTAACAAACATCAAGACACAACAAAAGCAAAAATAAATCCTAATTCGTTGTGGGCTGCCTCCCAAAAGCGCTTTCTTTTATGCCTTTAAGCTAGGCATGATGCAAAAAGGAGGAATCAAAAGTCATCATAATGATCGGAGTTATAAATTGCTTCAAATGGTTCCTCAATAAGTTCATCCTTGTTCCTTCTAGGAAAGGGGTACGTACCTTTTGCCTTCCCGCGTAGGCGGATTTGTCCCTTACCTATATCGATGAAGCCTTTTACGGCTCGGAGGAAGTCCCTTCCAAGCACTATATTTCCTTGGTTTGGCTTCATGATGAAGAAATCAACCATTGCAATTCCTTTAAGGAATGTAACTGGTACGTCTTTTATTCTTCCCTGGATCTCAGACATATCTCCATTAGCATGTTCATGATAGGATGATAGTTTGTCCATGTTAAATTTTAAAGAATCATGAACAATTTTTGGCATAGTAGAAACCATAGATCCAATATCACAATAAGCAAGGAAGTCTTGATTAGAGATGCTAATCCTAACAAAAGGCTCCCAATCATTGTCTATTTCCAAAATATCTCTCTTATTGGATTTGGGTTTCTCTACCTTCATCAAGTCTAGAGCATCCATTCTCTTCTCAATAGTAGCAAGTCTATCTATGACAGTATCAAAACTATGATCATAAACAAAGTAACTAGATAGACCATGTATAATTTCAAGAGCTCTAGCTTCATCACACTCTAGGAAATCTCCTTCAGCTATAATATCAAGAGAGTTTTTACACCATTTAAAAAGACCATGGTAAAAATTTCTAAGCACAATTTTTATAGGTATCCAAGGCATAATTCTCCTATGTGCATCAGAAATTCTGTCCCATGCCTTCTTCATATTTTCTCCATCCCTTTGATGGAAATCTAGAACTTCTGATTCCCTCAAAGCACCAAGTCCTAACATGCTTGACTAAACAGAAAGGACTACTAACAGAAAAGCAAATAATTTTTTTGTGATTTTTGGTAAGGGACACTAAAGCAAAAACTGCAAGGTAAACTAACAAGACTAAAAAGCAAAGATAAAAGATAGCATGCAACTCCCCTATCTTGAAGAGTGGAGTCCCCAGCAACGGCGCCAAAAACTTGCTTGATGGCTTCTCGCCCCTCGTTGGTTACCCAAGTGGAAGGTTGAGATGTAGTGTAGCGGCAAATTTCCCTTGGCAAAGATACCAAGGATCGAATCCCGTGAGACTCCGAGGGTCGACAAGTAGGTGTCAACGGCGCCAGAACTTAGCGGTTGACAGGACCTGCACACAAATACAGATAAATTTGCTCCCAACGAGTACAGAGAGGTTGTCAATCCCTCCGGCCTTGTTGTTTACAAAGGATCAAACACAAGAGATAATAACGATAGCTATGACTGCAACTAGGAAATAAAAACAGGAAGTAAATAGAAGGTGTGATCAGTGGTGGTAATATGGACCGGGGTCCCATGATGTTCACTAGTGATGTCTCTCTCTCAAAAGATGATAAAACAGCAAAGCGAGGTAAACAAATTACAGCTGGGCAATTGACAGGATTATGTGCGCAAACCAATGCTAACTATGTTGCAAAGAAAGGTAGAGGCTCAAAAGCATGGGCGGTACGCCAAGGCAAGTAGACCGAAATCCATCTGCATCTACTACTAATCATCCACCTTGAGATATCTATCCAGAACATCTCGCTGGTATTAAGTTGTGAATCCCACCCAAAGTGTAAACTCAAAGCAACAGACAACTGCATTAAAAGACCTTTGTGTAAAGTAAACAATCCTTGCACCCGCAAGTACAAGCACCGTTGTTTTCCCCCTTGTGGCAACAGCACATCCCCTAGACTCATGTTTCTGTCACTCAAGCTAGTCATCAGGGGGCATGAATCCACAATCAAGCATAACGCTCCCTCTTGGAGTTACTACCTACTACTCGGCCAAAGCAATAAACAGCAACGGAGAACATGCAAGAATTACTCAAGAACATAAATATAAAAGAGGTGAATCAAATATATTACTCAAACACAATCTGAACATAGTCTCATAATCCATCAGATCCCAGCAAACTCAGCATAGCAACAGCAGAAATATTACATATGTGCCTCGATCATGTAGGGAAGCTCACGAGGTCTAAACCATGAAGAGCAAAGAGGGGAGGAGAACATCACATAGCTACTGATCATGGACCCATGGTCCAAGGTGGACTACTCACGACTCATCCGGGAAGCGTCCATGGTGGTGGAGAAGCTCCCGGTGGTGGTTCTCCCCTCCGGCAGGGTGCCGGGAAGAGTTCTCCTGATGCTCCCGATCTTGGAAGCGCTGCGGCGGCGGAACAGAGGCGAGATCGTGAAAAAGGGTTCCGTCCTCGAGGGTTTTGGGACGAGAGGAATATATATGCGAAGGGGGGCAACCAGAGGCGGAGCGGGGGCCACAGGCGCCCCCCTGGCGCGACCAGGGGTGGGGCCGCGCCAGGTGGCCGCCTGGGCCACCCCTGGCTCCCCTCTGGCCCTGCTTTGGTTCTTCGTGAAGCTTCCTGTACGCTGATTTTTCCTGTATTTTTCCCGGAATTTTTGGAGCACTTTTAATATGGGGGAAATCTGAAATAGAAAAACAGCAGAAAATAGGAACTGGCACTGTGGTGCATTGAGTTAATAGGTTAGTCCAAATATGATCAAAAGTGTATGGAAGTGCATCAATATCATAGCCATATCACACAAAAGAAGCATGGAGCAAGCAGAAATTATAGATACGTTTTGGACGTATCAACATCCCCAAGCTTAATTCCTGCTCGTCCTCGACCATGGACATTGGATGTCATTGATAACGGGATCACGTCATTAGAAGAATGATGTGATGGACAAGACCCAATCCTAAGCCTAGCACAAGATCGTGTAGTTCGTATGCTAAAGCTTTTCTAAATGTCAAGTATCTTTTCCTTAGACCATGAGATTGTGCAACTCCCGGATACCGTAGGAATGCTTTGGGTGTACCAAACGTCACAACGTAACTGGGTGGCTATAAAGGTGCACTACAGGTATCTCCCAAAGTGTCTGTTGAGTTGGCACGAATCGAGACTGGGATTTGTCAATCCGTGTGACGGAGAGGTATCTCTGGGCCCACTCAGTAGGACATCATCATAGTGTGCACAATGTGATCAAGGAGTTGATCACGGGATGATGTGTTACGGAACGAGTAAAGAGACTTGCCGATAACGAGATTGAACAAGGTATCGGGATACCGACGATCGAATCTCGGGCAAGTACTATACCGGTAGACAAAGGGAATCGTATACGGGATTGATGTAATCCTTGACATCGTGGTTCATCCGATAAGATCATCGTGGAACATGTGGGAGATGACATGGGTATCCAGATCCCGCTATTGGTTATTGGCCGGAGAGCTGTCTCGGTCATGTCTACATGGTTCCCGAACCCGTAGGGTCTACACACATAAGGTTCGATGACGCTAGGGTTATAGGGAAAGTATGTACGCGGTTACCGAATGTTGTTCGGAGTCCCGGATGAGATCTCGGACGTCACGAGGAGTTCCGGAATGGTCCAGAGGTAAAGATTCATATATGGGAAGTCCCGTTTTGGTCACCGGACAAGTTTCGGGCGCTATCGGTAGCGTACCGGGACCACCGGGAGGGTCCCGGTGGTCCACCGAGTGGGGCCACCGGCTCCAGAGGGCTGCGTGGGCCAAGTATGGGAGGGGACCAGCCCCAGGTGGGCTGGTGCGCCCCTCCCCCCCCCCCCACCAGGGCCCAAGGCGCCTCCAAGAGGGGAAGGGGGAAAACCCTAGTGCAGATGGGCCCTAGGGCCCAATCTGGTGCGCCCCCCTCTCCCTCTCCCCCTTGGCCGCCCACCTAGATGGGATCTAGGGCTGGCCGCCACCCCTAGGGGTGGAAACCTAGGTGGGGCGCAGCCCCTCCCTTCCCCCTATATATACTTGAGGTTTGGGGCTGCCCAATACACGGTTTGGCCTCTCTCGCTTGGCGCAGCCCTACCTCTCTCCCTCCTCGTCTCTCGCAGTGCTTGGCGAAGCCCTGCTGGAGTTCCGCGCTCCTCCACCACCACCACGCCGTCGTGCTGCTGCTGGATGGAGTCTTCCCCAACCTCTCCCTGTCTCCTTGCTGGATCAAGGCGTGGGAGATGTCACCAGGTTGCACGTGTGTTGAACGCGGAGGCGCCGTTGTTCGGCGCTTAGATAGGAATCAACCATGATCTGAATCGCTACGAGTACGACTCCTTCATCCGTGTTCTTGCAACGCTTCCGCATCGCGATCTACAAGGGTATGTAGATGCACTCCCCTCTCCCTTGTTGCTAGATTACTCCATAGATTGATCTTGGTGATGTGTAGGAAATTTTTGTTTTCTGCTACAATCCCCAACAGTGGCATCATGAGCTAGGTCTATGCGTAGTTTCTTGCACGAGTAGAACACAAAGTAGTTGTGGGCGTCGATTTGTCAATTTACTTGCCGTTACTAGTCTTATCTTGATTCGGCGGCACCGTGGGATGAAGCGGCACGGACCGACCTTACACGTACTCTTACGTGAGACAGGTTCCACCGACTGACATGCACTAGTTGCATAAGGTGGCTAGCAGGTGTCTGTCTCTCACACTTTAGTCAGATCGGATTCGATGAAAAGGGTACTTATGAAGGGTAAATAGAAATTGGCATATCACGTTGTGGTTTTGGCGTAGGTAAGAAACGTTCTTGCTAGAAACCTATAGCAGCCACGTAAAAACTTGCAACAACAATTAGAGGACGTCTAACTTGTTCTTGCAGCATGTGCCGTGTGATGTGATATGGCCAAAAGGCTGTGATGAATGATATATATGTGATGTATGAGATTGATCATGTTCTTGTAATAGGAATCACGACTTGCATGTCGATGAGTATGACAACCGGCAGGAGCCATAGGAGTTGTCTTATTTTATTGTATGACATGTGTGTCACTGAAAACGCCATGTATTTACTTTACTTTATTGCTAACCGTTAGCCACAGTAGTAGAAGTAATGTTTGGCGAGACGACTTCATGAAGACACGATGATGGAGATCATGATGATGGAGATCATGGTGTCATGCGGGTGACGATGATGATCATGGAGCCCCGAAGATGAAGATCAAAAGAAGCAAGATGATATTGGCCATATCATGTCACTATTTGATTGCATGTGATGTTTATCATGTCTTACATCTTATTTGCTTAGAACGACGGTAGTGAATAAGATGATCTCTCACTAAAATTTCAAGAATTGTGTTCCCCCTAACTGTGCACCGTTGCTAAGGTTCGTTGTTCCGAAGCACCACGTGATGATCGGGTGTGATAGGTTCTAACGTTCGCATACAACGGGTGTAAGCCAGATTTACACACGCGATACACTTAGGGTTGACTTGACGAGCCTAGCATGTACAGACATGGCCTCGGAACACGGAAGACCGAAAGGTCGAACATGAGTCGTATAGAAGATACGATCAACATGAAGATGTTCACCGTTGATGACTAGTCCATCTCACGTGATGATCAGACACGGCCTAGTCGATTCGGATCATGTATCACTTAGATGACTAGAGAGATGTCTATCTGAGTGGGAGTTCATTAGATGAACTTAATTGTCATGAACAATAGTCTAAGTTGTCTTAGCAAATTATGTTGTAGACCAATAACTGCGTTGTAGCTCCCTGTTTAATACGATCCTAGAGAAAGACTATGTTGAAAGATAATGTATGCAATGATACGGACTGGGTCCGTAGTCCGAGGAGTGTCCTCACTGCTACACAGGAAGCTTACGTCTTTGATGCACCGCTCGATGTGCAAACCCCTACAACGTCGTCTGTGGATGTTGTGAACACCTGACAGACACGTCCTGATGACTACTTGATAGTTTAGTACACCATACTTTACGGCTTAGAATCGGGATTCCAATGACGTTTTGAACGCCATAAGACATATGAGATGTCCCAAGAGCTGAAATTGGGATTTCAGGCTCATGCCCGTGTTGAGAGGTATGAGACCTTTGACAAGTTCTTTTGCCAACAAGATGGAGGAGAATAGCTCAACTAGTGAGCATGTGCTCAGAATGTTTGGGTGCTAAAATCACTTGAACCAAGTGGGAATTAATCTTCTAGACGAGATAGTGATTGACTGAATTCTCTAGACACTATCACCCTGCTACTGGAACTTCGTGATGAACTATGACATGCAAAGGATGGAGATGATCCCAGAGCTATTTAGCAGTGCTTTTTGCGCAAAAGTAGAACTCAAGAAGGAGCATAAAATGTTGATGGTTTAACAAGACCACTGGTTTCAAAAGGGGCAAGGGCTAGAAGGGGAAACTTCATGAATGGCAAACCAGTTGTCGCTCTAATGAAGGAACCCAAGGTTGAACTCAAACCTCGAGACTAAGTGCTTCTATTGTAAGGGGAACAGTCACATGGTAGCGGAACTACCCCAAATACATGGTAGATAAGAAAGCTGGCAACTTCAACAAAGTATATTTGATATGCGTGTTATTGATGTGTACCTTACTAGTACTCCTTGTAGCACCTGGGTATTGGATACCGGTTCAGTTGCTATTATTAGTGACTTGAAGCAAAAGCTACGGACTGAACGGAGACTAGCTAAGGGCGAGGTGACGATGTGTGTTGGAAGTGTTTCCAAGGTTGATAAGATCACCATCGCACGCTCCCTCTACCTTCGGGATTAGTGTTGAACCTAGATAAACGTTATCAGGTGTCTACGTTGAGCATGAATATGATTAGATCATGTTCATTGCAATACGGTTATTCATTTAAGTTAGAGAATAATGGTTGTTCTGTTTACATGAATAATACCTTTATGGTCATGCAGCCAATGGTTTGTTGAATCTCGATCATAGTAATACACATGATAGTAATACTAACGCCAAAAGATGTAGAGTTAATAATGATAGTACCACTTTCTTGTGGCACTGCCGCTTAGGTCATTTTGGCATAAAATGCATGAAGAAACTCCATGCTGATGGATGTTTGGAGTCACATGATTTTGAATCGCTTGACACATGTGAGCCATGCCTCATGGGCAGGATGACTAAGATCCCGTGTTCAGGTACAATGAAACGGGCAAGTGACTTGTTGGAAATCACACATACTGATGTGTGTGAACCAATGAGAATTGAGGCGTGTGGTGGATATCGTTATTTTCTCATCTTCACTGACGATTTGAGTAGATATGGGTATATTTACTTAATGAAGCAAAAGTCTAAAACATTTGAAAAGTTCAAGCAATTTCAGAGTGAAGAATCATCATAACAAGAAGATCATGTTCCTACGATCTGATCAAGGGGAGATTTTCTGAGTTATGAGTTTGGCAATCACTTAAGGCATTGTGGAATTGTTTCGCAGTTGAAGCCACCTGGAACACCACAGCGTAATGGTGTGTCTGGACGTCATGATCGAACCTTATGAGATATGGTGCGATCTATGATGTCTCTTACCGATCTACCGCTGTTATTTTGAGGTTATGCATTAGAGACAGCTGCATTCACTTTAGATAGGGCACCATCTAAGTCCGTTGAGACGATGACGTATGAACTGTGGTTTGGCAAGAAACCAAAGTTGTCGTTTCTTAATGTTTGGGGCTGCGATGCTTATGGCTTCAGCCGGAAAAAGCTCAAACCCAAAACGGACAAATACATCTTCATAGGATACCCAAAGGTAATAGTTGGGTATACCTACTATCTCAGATCCAAGGACAAAAATGTTTGTCGCTAAGAACGGGTCCTTTCTCGAGAAGGAGTTTCTCTCGAAAGAATTGAGTGGGAGGAAGATAGAACTTGATGAGGTTGTCGAACCCTCACTTCAACCGAAGAGTAGTGCAACACAGAAAGATGTTTCTGTGGAACCTACAAGTGTTGAAGAGGAAACTAATGATAGTGATCATGAAGCTTCGGATCAAGTTACTATCGAACCTCGTAGGTCGACAAGGATATGTACTACTCCTGAGTGGTACGGTAATCCTGTCTTAGATGTCATGTTGTTGGACAACAATGAACCTACGAACTATGGAGAAGCGATGGTGGGCCCGTATTCCGACAAATGGTTAGAAGCCGAGAAATCCGAGATAGGATCCATGTATCAAAACAAAGTATGGACTTTGGTGGACACTAGTAGATAAAGGGAGATCAGACCCGGTTTGTTAGGGCCTTTAGCCCCGGTTCTTGAACCGGGACAAAAGTGTCGGTACTAATGCTCTGACCCTTTAGTCCCGGTTCGATCCAGAACCGGGGCAGATGGGTGTCCACGTGTCCTGTGCGCCGAGCCCAGGAAGGAGGGGCTTTGGTCCCGGTTGGTGGCACCAACCGGGACCAAAAGGCATCCACGCGTCAGCATTTCTGTGGCTGTGGTTTTTGTTTTTTTTTTTGAAAGGGGAGGGGGGTTGGAGGTTTTGGGGGGTTAATTTAGGTGTTTCATATTGTGTTAGCTAGCTAATTAATAGAGAGAAGTGTCCTCTCTTATGTCCGTGCTTGGTCGACGCTACGTACTACACATACGTATAGAGAGGACTAGACACGCTAGCTAGCTAGCTAGCTAGTAAGCAAACGAAGGAAACAGAAGATCGTATAATCAACATATATATATATATATATATATATATATATATGCATACAGAGAGAAGTAATATCGACCACCTCTCCTTCTCCGAGAGATTGGTCGAACAACAAGTTCTCGTATATCTATCCGACACTACCGGGTACATATATACAATAATTATCTCTTACAAATATAATCTCCTATACGATGGACGCATGGTCCACATAGTATTCTCTATCTGGCGCGATCACGTGTTCAAGGAAGAATGCCGCCAATTCCTCTTGAATTGCTCGCAGACGATCTGGTGTTAGGAGTTCATCCCGCATCCGAAACATCTAATTTGAAGTAGGGGGTCAATACATGAAATGATGCTATAAAATTGTGAATATTATTAATTGCTTACGCACTTCAAATTGTGCTTTAGAGTAGCCCCGCTCACAGGTCGTGTGGTGGATGGACTCGCAAATGTAGTATCCACAGTAATCATTCCCGGGTTCCTGCCACAACCACTTTACAAGAAATAGAGGTCAATCAAACTGATAAGCAAGAATGCCAAATGGTATTGATGAAACTAGCGCTTGAATCAAGATATAGGAGATGCGCGGAACATGCTACTATATAGTACTTACTTTCGGGTGTCTAAATTCTAGCTTCTTCGGCAGTCCCGAAGCTTTTTTGGTGAATTTTCTCCAAACCCTGCCAGACAAAGAAAACAATTACTTGATATCAGAAATGAGCAAAGTTGCTGATATGCATGGTGGATAATATTGATCGATTTAACTTACCAGTCGAGCATTTGAGTCATGTCCGCATACTCCTCGGGATCTTTACGTTTAGAGTCCAAGACAGTTACTACTCCCTTCTCAAGCTTAATCTCTAAGAGAATATAGTGGAAGTTGCGCACGCATGCATGAACTCATCAATTACATTACTATAACCTTGACTGATATATAAGGGAAACCAAATATGCACAAGACAGTAACACTCACTTGAAGTTGTAAGGAAAGAGTATTATATCTTTGTTTTCATTTACCACCAACGATCGTAACAAGTTGGTCTCGGTATCTGAGGGACGCCATTTAACCTCGGTTGCATCTATGAGGTATGTGTTAATGAACCCAATATCACCTACTTGTCTTTTCTTCAATTCGACGATCTTCAATCTGCATAATATAGTGAGGATAATTATAAATACATGCAATGAAAGAGATCAGCTATATAGAGAGACTTAATGACAGAAGTAGTACTACTTACAGACAGTAGCAGGTGACCGTTGCTTTATCGAGGGCCAATTGATTGAAAAACTGATAGAACTCCTCAAATGGAATAGGCAACAGTTCAATTCCAACGAGGTCATGCTCCGGTTTAACTCTCACATACAAGCTATCCCTCCCCCCAGACTCTCTGGAGATTTTCAAGTACCAATCATGCAATCTTCGCATATTCGTTGATAGAGATCTTTCATTTTTGACGAGAGGCTTCCCGTACTCGTATCTTTGTATCTGCACGTCCAAGAAATCATATTGTACATCGTCGGACACGTAATCTCCAAGATTGCTATAACCGGGCACCATCCTCGGATCATTAGCGACCATGTCGCTAGACACCTTGAGCGGGGGGCACGATTGGTCCGCTTGTTCGCCGAGCTGGGCAATTTGTTTCCCAGCTCGTCCTTCTGCTAATCTTTGATCACTTTTAGTACTTCCCGATCACTTCGCTGCTTGAAATGACTTTTGAATCATGCGGTCATAGTTGTCCTTCGGCTTACTTTTCGCTGGTTGCTTCAGGGCAGCAAGAGTGCGCTTTGCTTTCACCGGATCTATCTTCTCCTCTGGAGGTGGATGTCTCTGTGCTTTCAACCCTTCAAGTCAGTCCTTCACTTCGCCTTGAGCGATCTTCGTGTTTTCCTCGTCGGACCTCTCGTATGGTAACTTCTCTAGAGGCGTGAAAGAAGGACCGAATCTGCATCGCCTCCCGCCTCTGGCTGTACTGCTAGACGTCGCCAGACCAGATGAAGCGGCTGTCTTCTTTCCTTGCTTACGCGCCGGAGCAGGAGCAGCCGGAGTGGCGGCAGGTCTCTTCCGCCCTTGCTGACTAGGCAGAGAAGGAGGAGCAGGCTGGCTGCTCGGGCGCGCCGGCGCAGGCGGAGAAGGAGGAGGCTGGCTGCTCGGGCGCGCCGGCGCAGGCGAAGGAGGCGGAGTGCTGCCACGCGCCGGAGAAGGAGCCGGAGTGCCCTGATCGTCACTCGCCGGAGGAGGAGGCGGTGGAGGAGGCGGAGTGCCCTGACTCGCCGGAGGAGGAGGAGGAGGAGGCAGAGGCGTCCAGTTGAGAATGTTGATGAGGTCCTTCCGCCATAGGCATGGAGTCTTCAGTGAAGAAGCCAGACGAGTCTCCCCTTCACCGGTAGGGTGGTCAAGCTGGAGCTCCTCAAATCCCTGCGTAATTTCATCCACCATCACCCTAGCATATCCTTCTGGAATCGGCCGGCAGTGAAAAGTGTCGCCGGGTCCAGTAGGAAAAACAGAGCCAGCAGCCGCCTTGACCTTCAGATTTATCCACTGCGTCATAAGGTGGCAATTTTGTACCTCCGTGATAGCATCCACGGGATACCTGGCAGTAGCCGTCAAGACAGGCTCCGGCTGAAGCAGCTCGGTGGAAGCCACGCTGCTTCTCCGCTGAGATGGCGGGGTAGCTTCGGGGGAAGCTTTGGCAATTCTTTTGTCCCAATTTGCTTCCCGTTCCTCTATCGCTTGTATTCTGGCCCGCAGCGCCTGCAGTTCGGTATGCTGCATTTTCTTCCTCCTCTCGTGGCATTTGTAGCCGCCTGCGTCCGGAAACCCGGCACTCCACGGAAGGGAGCCTGGCGTGCCTCGTGTCCGTCCAGGGTGCTCAGGATTCCCGAGGGCCATTGTCAGCTCGTCGTTCTCTCTGTCGGGGAAGAACGTCCCTTCATGCGCTGCTATGATATACTGCCGAAGCTTCCTGAGTGGTGTTTCCAATTGCTTGTCCGTCCAAATGCACCTCCCTGATACAGGGTCCAAGGTTCCGCCAGCCCCGAAGAACCAAGTCCGGTAACGGTCTGGCCATTGCATTGTCTCTGGTTCGATCCCTTTCTCAAGCAGATCATTCTCAGCCTTGGCCCACTTAGGCCTGTTGGGGAACGTAGCATAATTCAAAAAAATTCTACGCCTTCACCAAGATCCAACTATGGAGACATCTAGCAACGAGCAAGTAAAAGTGCATCTACATACCGTTATGTAGATCGCGAGCGGAAGCTTTCGAAGAAGCGTGGATGAAGTAGTCGTACTCTTCGCGTTCTTCGTCACCGATGATCTAGCGCCGAACGGACGGCACCTCCGCGTTCAACACACGTACGGTGCAGCAACGTCACCTCCTTCTTGATCCAGCAAGGGGGGAGGAGAAGTCGTCAGAGATCCGGCAGCACGACGGCGTGATGACGGATGCAGTGGAGATCGCAGCAGGGCTTCGTCGGGCGCCCTGCGTTGGAGTATGGAGGTGTGACGGGAGGGGGAGAGGCGCCAGGGCTTGGGTGCGGCTGCCCTCTCCCTCCCCACATATATATAGGGGCCAGGGGGGTCCGCCTAGGCCCCTTGCAGATCCAATCTGCAAGGGGGCGGCGGCCAGGGGGGTTCCTTGCCCCCCAAGGCAAGTGGAGCCCCCCTCCCCCTTAGGGTTTTAACCCTAGGCGCATGGGGAGGTGGGCCCCCTAGTGGTGCGCCAGCCCTGAGGGCTGGACACTTCCCCTTGCGGCCTAGGGGCCCCACCGGGATGGGTGGCCCCACCCGGTAGACCCCCGGGGCCCCTCCGGTGGTCCCGGGACGCTCCCGGTGACCCCCGGAGATCACCCGTTGGCCGAAACTGGACTTCCTATATATCAATCTTTACCTCCGGACCATTCCGGAACTCCTCGTGACGTCCGGGATCTCATCCGGGACTCCGAACAACTTTCGGGTTTCCACGTGCATTTATCTCTATGACCCTAGCGTTACCGAACCTTAAGTGTGTAGACCCTACGGGTTCGGGAGACACGTAGACATGACCAAGACCACTCTCCGGTCAATAACCAACAGCGGGATCTGGATACCCATGTTGGTTCCCACGTGTTCCTCGATGATCTTCATCGGATGAACCACCGTGTCAAGGATTCACTTAATCCCGTATGTTATTCCCTTTGTCCATCGGTACGGTACTTGCCCGAGATTCGATCATCGGTATTCCCGATACCTTGTTCAATCTCGTTATGGCAAGTCTCTTTACTCGATCCGTAATCCATCATCCCGTGACTAACTACTTAGTCACATTGAGCTCGTTATGATGATGTCTTACCGAGTGGGCCCAGAGGTACCTCTCCGTCATATGGAGTGACAACATCCCAGTCTCGGTTCGTACCAACTCAACAGACACTTTCGGAGATACCCGATGCGTACCTTTATAGCCACCCAGTTACGTTGTGACGGTTGGCACACCCAAAGTATTCCTACGGTATCCGGGAGTTGTACAACCTCATGGTCTAAGGAATAAATACTTGACACCGAAAAGCTTATGCATTACGAACTATACGATCTCTTGTTATGCTCAAGTTTGAGTCTTGTCCATCACATCATTCTCCTAATGATGTGATCCCGTTATCACTGACATCTCATGTCCATGGTCAGGAAACCGTGACCATCTGTTGATCAACGAGCTGGTAGCTAGAGGCCTACCAGGGACTCATTGTGGTCTGTGTATTCACACATGTATCGCTGTTTCCGTACAATACAATTCAAGCATGAATAACAGACAATTATCATGAACAAGGAGATATAATAATAATGCTTTTATTATTGCCTCTAGGGCATATCTCGAACAGTCTCCCACTTGCACTAGAGTCAATAATCTAGTTACATTGTGATGAATCGAACACCCATAGAGTTCTGGTGTTGATCATGTTTTGCTCGTGAAAGAGGTTTAGTCAACGGGTCTGCTACATTCAGATCCGTATGCACTTTACAAATATCTATGTCTCCATCCTGAACATAATTCCGGATGGAGTTGAAACGGCGCTTGATGTGCTTGGTCTTCTTGTGAAACCTGGGCTCCTTGGTAATGGCAATAACACCAGTGTTGTCACAGAAGAGAGTCATCGGGCTTGACGCGCTTGGAATGACTCCTAGGTCGGTGATGAACTCCTTCATCCAGACTCCTTCCTGCGCTGCTTCGGAAGCAGCTATGTACTCCGCTTCACATGTAGACGCTGCCACCACGCTTTGCTTGCAACTGCACCAGCTGACTGCCCCTCCATTCAAAATATACACGTATCCGGTTTGTGACTTAGAGTCATCCAGATCTGTGTCGAAGCTAGCATCGACGTAACCCTTTACGACGAGATATTCGTCACCTCCATAAACGAGAAACATATCCTTAGTCCTTTTCAGGTACTTTAGGATGTTCTTGACCGCTGTCCAGTGTTCCGTACCGGGATCACTTTGGTACCTCCCTACCAAACTTATGGCAAGGTTCACATCAGGTCTGGTACACAGCATGGCATACATGATAGAACCTATGGCCGAGGCATAGGGAATGACACTCATCTTTTCTCTATCTTCTGCCGTGGTCGGCGACTGAGCCTTGCTCAATCTCATACCTTGCAAAACAGGTAAGAATCCTTTCTTTGACTGATCCATATTGAACTTCTTCAATATTTTGTCAAGGTATGTACTTTGTGAAAGACCAATGAGGCGTCTCGATCTATCTCTATAGATTTTGATGCCCAATATGTAAGCAGCTTCTCCAAGGTCCTTCATTGAAAAACTTTTATTCAAGTAGGCCTTTACATTTTCCAAGAATTCTATATCATTTCCCATCAGCAATATGTCATCCACATATAATATGAGAAATGCCACAGAGCTCCCACTCACTTTCTTGTAAATACAGGCTTCTCCATAAGTCTGTATAAATCCAAATGCTTTGATCACTTCATCAAAGCGAATATTCCAACTCCGAGATGCTTACACCAGCCCGTAAATCGAGCGCTGGAGCTTGCATACCTTGTTAGCGTTCTCTGGATCGACAAAACCTTCCGGTTGCATCATATACAACTCTTCCTTGAGGAAGCCGTAAAGGAATGCTGTTTTGACGTCCATTTGCCATATCTCATAATCATAGAATGCGGCAATAGCTAACATGATTCTGACTGACTTCAGCATCGCTACGGGAGAGAAAGTCTCGTCGTAGTCAATCCCTTGAACTTGTCGATAACCCTTAGCGACAAGCCGAGCCTTATAGATGGTCACATTACCATCCGCGTCTGTCTTCTTCTTAAATATCCATTTGTTTTCTATGGCGTGCCTATCATCAGGCAAGTCCACCAAAGTCCATACTTTGTTTTCATACATGGATTCTATCTCGGATTTCATGGCTCCAAGCCATTTATTGGAATCCGGGCCCGCCATCGCTTCTTCATAGTTCGAAGGTTCACCGTTGTCTAACAACATGATTTCTAGTACAGGGTTGCCGTACCACTCTGGTGTGGAACGTGCCCTTGTGGACCTTCGAAGTTCAGTAGTAACTTGATCTGTTTCTTCATGATCATTATCATCAACTTCCTCCCTTGTCGGTGCAGGCACCTCAGGAACAGTTTCCTGCGCTGCGCTACTTTCCGGTCCAGGAGGGGTGACTATCACCTCATCAAGTTCTACTTTCCTCCCACTCACTTCTTTCGAGAGAAACTCTTTCTCCAGAAAGCATCCATTCTTGGCAACAAAGACCTTGCCTTCGGATCTGTGGTAGAAGGTGTACCCAATTGTTTCCTTTGGGTATCCTATGAAGACGCATTTCTCCGATTTGGGTTCGAGCTTTTCAGGTTGAAGTTTCTTGACATAAGCATCGCAACCCCAAACTTTCAGAAACGACAGCTTCGGTTTCTTGCCAAACCAAAGTTCATACGGAGTCGTCTCAACGGATTTCGACGGAGCCCTATTTAAAGTGAATGCGGCAGTCTCTAAAGCATAACCCCAAAAAGATAGCGGTAAATCGGTGAGGGACATCATAGATCGCACCATGTCCAACAGAGTACGATTTCGATGTTCGGACACACCGTTATGTTGAGGTGTTCCGGGCGGTGTCAATTGTGAAACAATTCCACAGCTCCTAAGGTGTGTGCCAAATTCATGACTTAAATATTCACCCCCACGATCCGATCGCAAGAACTTTATTTTTCTGTCACGTTGATTCTCAACCTCATTCTGAAATTCCTTGAACTTTTCAAAGGTCTCAGACTTGTGTTTCATCAAATAGATATACCCGTATCTACTCAAGTCATCCGTGAGGGTGAGAACATAACGGTAGCCTCCGCGAGCCTCGACACTCATTGGACCGCACACATCGGTATGTATGATTTCCAACAAGTTGGTTGCTCGCTCCATTGTTCCGGAGAACGGAGTCTTGGTCATCTTGCCCAAGAGGCATGGTTTGCACGTGTCAAATGATTCATAATCAAGAGACTCTAGAAGTCCATCCGAATGGAGCTTCTTCATACGTTTGACACCAATATGACCAAGGCGGCAATGCCACAAGTATGTGGGACTATCATTATCAACTTTACATTTTTTGGCATCTACACTATGAATATGTGTATTACTACGTTCGAGATCCATCAAAAATAAACCATTGACCAGCGGGGCATGACCATAAAACATATCTCTCAAATAAATAGAACAACCATTATTCTCCGATTTGAAAGAGTAGCCATCTCGCATAAGACGAGATCCAGAAACAATGTTCATGCTCAAAGCTGGTACTAAATAACAATTATTGAGGTTTAAAACTAATCCCGAGGGTAGATGTAGAGGCAGCGTGCCGACGGCGATCACATCGACCTTGGAACCATTCCCGACGTGCATCGTCACCTCATCCTTCGCCAGTCTCCGTTTATTCCGCAGCTCCTATTTTGAGTTACAAATGTGAGCAACTGCACCGGTATCGAATACCCAGGAGCTACTACGAGTGCTGGTAAGGTACACATCAATAACATGTATATCATATATACCTTTGACGTTGCCGGCCTTCTTGTCTGCTAAGTATTTGGGGCAATTCCGCTTCCAGTGACCCGTTCCCTTGCAATAAAAGCACTCTGTCTCAGGCTTGGGTCCATACTTTGGCTTCTTCCCGGCAACAGGCTTGCCAGGCGCGGCAACTCCCTTGCCGTCCTTCTTGAAGTTCTTCTTACCCTTGCCTTTCTTGAACTTAGTGGTTTTATTGACCATCAACACTTGATGTTCTTTCTTGATGTCCACCTCCGCTGATTTCAGCATCGAATACACCTCGGGAATGGACTTCTCCATCCCCTGCATATTGAAGTTCAACACGAAGCTCTTGAAGCTTGGTGGGAGCGACTGGAGGATTCTGTTAACGACCGCTTCATCTGGGAGATTCATTCCCAGCTGAGACAAGCGGTTGTGCAATCCTGAAATCTTGAGGATGTGCTCACTGACAGAACTGTTTTCCTCCATCTTACAGCTGTAGAATGCGTCGGAGACATCATATCTCTCGACTCGGGCATGAGCTTGGAAAACCATTCTCAGCTCTTCGAACATCTCATATGCTCCATGGTGCTCAAAACGCTTTTGGAGCCCCGATTCTAAACTGTAAAGCATGCCGCACTGAACCAGGGAGTAATCATCACTACGCGACTGCCAGACGTTCAAAACGTCTTGGGCCGCATCGGGAGCAGGTGCATCACCTAGCGGTGCTTCTAGGACATATGATCTCTTGGCAGCTATGAGGATAATCCTCAGGTTACGGACCCAATCCGTATAGTTGCTACCATCGTCTTTCAGCTTGGTTTTCTCTAGGAACGCGTTGAAGTTGAGGGAAACCTGAGCGTGGGCCATTTGATCTACAAGAGATATTGTAAAGAATTTAGACTAAGTTCATGATAATTAAGTTCATCTTAATCAAATTTTAAGGAACTCCCACTCAGTATGACATCTCTCTAGTCATCTAAGTGATACACGATCCGAATCGAGTAGTCCGTGTCCGATCATCACGTGAGACGGACTAGTCATCAACGGTGAACATCTTCATGTTGATCGTATCTTCTATACGACTCGTGTTCGACCTTTCGGTCTTCCGTGTTCCGAGGCCATGTCTGTACATGCTAGGCTCGTCAAGTGAACCCTAAGTGTATCGCGTGTGTAAATCTGTCTTACACCCGTTGTATGCGAACGTTAGAACCTATCACACCCGATCATCACGTGGTGCTTCGGAGCAACGAGCTTTAGCAACGGTGCACAGTTTGGGGAAACACAATACTTGAAATTTTAGTGAGAGATCATCTTATTTACTACCGTCGTTCTAAGTAAACAAGATGCATAAACATGATAAACATCACATGCAATCAATTAAAGTGACATGATATGGCCAATATCATCTTGCTCCTTGGATCTCCATCTTCGGGGCACCATGATCATCTTGTCACCGGCTCGACACCATGATCTTCATCATCATGATCTCCATCATCGTGTCTTGAAGAAGTCGTCACGCCAACTATTACTTCTACTACTATAGCTAACGTTTAGCAATGAAGTAAAGTAATTACATGGCGTTATTCAGTGACACGCAGGTCATACAATAATTAAGACAACTCCTATGGCACCTGCCGGTTGTCAAGTTCATCGACATGCAAGTCGTGATTCCCTATTACAAAAACATGATCAATCTCATACATCACATATATAATTCATCACATCTTCGTTCTTGGCCATACCACGTCACATAGCACATGCTGCAAAAACAAGTTAGACGTCCTCTAATTGTTGTTGCAAGTTTTACGTGGCTTCTATAGGATTTCTAGCAAGAACGTTTCTTACCTACGCCAAAACCACAACGTGATTTGTCAACTTCTATTTACCCTTCATAAGGACCCTTTTCATCGAATCCGATCCGACTAAAGTAGGAGAGACAGACACCCGCCAGCCACCTTATGCATCTAGTGCATGTCTGTCGGTGGAACCAGTCTCACGTAAGCGTACGTGTAAGGTCGGTCCGGGCCGCTTCATCCCACAATACCGCCGAATCAAGATTGACTAGTAACGGTAAGAAAGTTGAACAAGAGCATACGCCCACAACTGCTTTGTGTTCTACTCGTGCAAGATGCTACGCATAAAACCTAGGCTGTGATGCCACTGTTGGGGAACGTAGCATAATTCAAAAAAATTCTACGCCTTCACCAAGATCCAACTATGGAGACATCTAGCAACGAGCAAGTAAGAGTGCATCTACATACCGTTATGTAGATCGCGAGCGGAAGCTTTCGAAGAAGCATGGATGAAGTAGTCGTACACTTCGCATTCTTCGTCACCGATGATCTAGCGCCGAACGGACGGCAGCTCCGCGTTCAACACACGTACGGTGCAGCAACGTCACCTCCTTCTTGATCCAGCAAGGGGGAGGAGAAGTCATCAGAGATCCGGCAGCACGACGGCGTGATGACGGATGCAGTGGAGATCGCAGCAGGGCTTCGCCGGGCGCCCTGCGTTGGAGTATGGAGGTGTGACGGGAGGGGGAGAGGCGCCAGGGCTTGGGTGCGGCTGCCCTCTCCCTCCCCACATATATATAGGGGCCAGGGGGGTGCGCCTGGGCCCCTTGCAGATCCAATCTGCAAGGGGGCGGCGGCCAGGGGGGGTTCCTTGCCCCCCAAGGCAAGTGGAGCCCCCCTCCCCCTTAGGGTTTTAACCCTAGGCGCATGGGGAGGTGGGCCCCCTAGTGGTGCGCCAGCCCTGAGGGCTGGACACTTCCCCTTGCGGCCTAGGGGCCCCACCCGGTAGACCCCCGGGGCCCCTCCGGTGGTCCCGGGACGCTCCCGGTGACCCCCGGAGATCACCCGTTGGCCGAAACTGGACTTCCTATATATCAATCTTTACCTCCGGACCATTCCGGAACTCCTCGTGACGTTCGGGATCTCATCCGGGACTCCGAACAACTTTCGGGTTTCCACGTGCATTTATCTCTACGACCCTAGCGTTACCGAACCTTAAGTGTGTAGACCCTACGGGTTCGGGAGACACGTAGACATGACCGAGACCACTCTCCGGTCAATAACCAACAGCGGGATCTGGATACCCATGTTGGTTCCCACGTGTTCCTCGATGATCTTCATCGGATGAACCACCGTGTCAAGGATTCACTTAATCCCGTATGTTATTCCCTTTGTCCATCGGTACGGTACTTGACCGAGATTCGATCGTCGGTATTCCCGATACCTTGTTCAATCTCGTTATGGCAAGTCTCTTTACTCGATCCGTAATCCATCATCCCGTGACTAACTACTTAGTCACATTGAGCTCGTTATGATGATGTCTTACCGAGTGGGCCCAGAGGTACCTCTCCGTCATACGGAGTGACAACATCCCAGTCTCGGTTCGTACCAACTCAACAGACACTTTCGGAGATACCCGATGCGTACCTTTATAGCCACCCAGTTACGTTGTGACGGTTGGCACACCCAAAGTATTCCTACGGTATCCGGGAGTTGTACAACCTCATGGTCTAAGGAATAAATACTTGACACCGAAAAGCTTATGCATTACGAACTATACGATCTCGTGTTATGCTCAAGTTTGGGTCTTGTCCATCACATCATTCTCCTAATGATGTGATCCCGTTATCACTGACATCTCATGTCCATGGTCAGGAAACCGTGACCATCTGTTGATCAACGAGCTGGTAGCTAGAGGCCTACCAGGGACTCATTGTGGTCTGTGTATTCACACATGTATCGCTGTTTCCGTACAATACAATTCAAGCATGAATAACAGACAATTATCATGAACAAGGAGATATAATAATAATGCTTTTATTATTGCCTCTAGGGCATATCTCCAACAAGGCCGGGCTCTGAGGTAGCCACCTGACCCCGTGCGATGGTGATGCTTCTTCTTCGCATCATTTATCTGGTTTGTCGCCGACATCTTCTTACTCTTTTCCGATGTCTTATAGGCCACAAATGCGGGCCAGTCATCTTTGATCTTCTCATATATGCCCACGAATTCTGGAGTCTCTTTATCGCGGACAAACTTATTCAGTTTTTTCTTCCATGCCCTGAATTGGTCTGCCATCTTCGAAAGAGCAGCAGACTTGATTAATTCATCTTTAACTGGATTCGCCGGATCATCCTCTGGCGGTAGGATGAAATTTGACTTCAGCTCAGTCCAAAGATCTTCTTTATGCATATCAGTGACATAAGACACCTGAGCGTCATTTGCAGCCGACTTTAACCATTGATGGATGCTGATCGGGATCTTGTCCCTAACCAGAACCCCGCACTGATTAACAAATGCGTTCTTTGTCCGGATGGGTTCAATCGGCTCGCCGGAGCGCGAGATTTCTGAGATCTCAAACTTTTCATCCGGCCTCAACTTTTTCTTCACGCCTCGTCTCTTTACCAAAGATTTGCTCGATCCGGAGGGCTAGAAAAAGGAACAAAGACGAGAGTTAATGAATGCATCAATTAACTAGTCAGCACAGGCTTAACTAACATATATACCTCCTGGCCGGACTCGGTTCGGTCACCGAAGCCAGCATCATGGTCTCCTTCTTGCACCGGCATTGGGTCACCGGAGCCGTCCTCACGGTCTACTTCTTCCATGTGCATTGGGTCACCGGAGCCATTAATATCATAGCCTAGATCTTCCAGCTGCAGCTCTCTTTCCACCTGCTCATTGGTGTCGTTGAGAAACGACAAGACGGCATCTTGTCCATCTGCGATTATGTCCATCAACATCGCTTCTTGTGCTAGGTCTCGGGTGTTGTCGTCCATAGTTTCTACAAATATTTACAACATGCCAATTATTATTCAAACATGACAGATGGATATATTAATGGCAAACGTAGAATTAGCTTCGACCCTCGACCCCTGGACGACCCTCGACTGCTTGGCGATCCACAACCCTAGACCCCCTCATGTCACATTTTGTCTAGTGTCAAAGGATTCAAAAAACCAATACTTTATCATTAGGCGAAAGTAACAGTCGCATGATGGTACGAAGCTCTCCAAAGTTATTTTGGAACGGAGTCCCAGATAGGATAATTCGTAACAAAAGACGGATTATCCTATCAGGAACTCCGTTCCAAAACAACTTTGCAGAACTTCGTACCAACATGCCCCGGTTACTTCTGGCAAATGATGAAGTCATGGATTTCTTCAATACTTTGACACTAGCTACGCAACCTCTCTTCCCCTCGATCCTCGACTGCTCGGCGATCCACAACCCTAGACCCCCTCATGTCACATTTTGTCTAGTGTCAAAGGATTCAACAAAACCATGCATGTCTTCATCATTAGGCGAAAGTAACAGTCGCATGATGGTACGAAGCTCTCCAAAGTTATTTTGGAACGGAGTCCCAGATAGGATAATTCGTAACAAAAGATGGATTATTCTATCAGGAACTCCGTTCCAAAATAACTTTGCATAACTTCGTACCAACATGCCCCGGTTACTTCTGGCAAATGATGAAGTCATGGATTTCTTCAATACTTTGACACTAGCTAGGAAACCTCTCTACCCCTCGACCCTCGACTGCTCGGCGATCCACAACCCTAGACCCCCTCATGTCACATTTTGTCTAGTGTCAAAGGATTCAACAATACCAATACTTCATCATTAGGCGAAAGTAACAGTCGCATGATGGTACGAAGCTCTCCAAAGTTATTTTGGAACGGAGTCCCAGATAGGATAATTCGTAACAAAAGACGGATTATCCTATCAGGAACTCCGTTCCAAAATAA
>LR738713.1:704982988-705035011 GCA_902687465.1 Secale cereale
CGGGGCGGGGCGGGGGCGCGGGGCGGGGCGACGGCGCGACGGCGACGGCGCGACGGGGCGACGGCGACGGGGCGACGGGGCGACGGGGGCGGGGAAGGAGATGTGAGGAGGCGTCGGGGGCGGGGAAGGAGAAACTGAACGAAATTTTCGCAAGTGTAGCTTATATAGGAGCAGTATTAGTCCCGGTTCGTGGCACAAACCGGGACTAATACCCCCCTTTAGTCCCGGTTGGTGCCACCAACCGGGACTAAAGGTCCCTTTTCAGCAGCCCAAAGGGCGGGAAGGAGGGGCCTTTGGTCCCGGTTGGTGGCACCAACCGGGACCAAAGGCCTTGCGCTGGCGCTGCGGTGGGAGTTTAGTCCCACCTCGCTAGTTGAGAGAGGCCAGCACCTGTTTATAAGCTGCGCTGCCTCTCTCCTCTCGAACTCCTCTGAAATGCAGGCTTACGGGCCTAATTGGACACTGCAATGCCTGTGGGCCTACTGGGCCTGCTGTGGGCCTGAATCCTGGCCCATGGTTGGGTTTCTAGTCGTATTCAGGCCGTGCTGGCCCAGTAGGTGGCATTTGTTTTCTATTTATTTTTTCATTTCTACTTAGAACTAAATACTTATAGTTTTTTAGTGATTTCTTTTTTCTTTTAGGTCACAAAAATTATAAACTTTCTTTGTTTTCTTTGTTGCTTTATTTATTTTATTTTGTTTCTACTTACAACAAAATAATTATTGTTGCTATTTTTACTTTTTTGCAAGTTTTTTTGTTTTGTTTTCTGCATTATTTATTTTCTTTTGTTTTTTGCTTTATTTTTTAGTTCTTTCTGGTAAAACCAATTACAAACTTTCTGTTAGTGCAAGTAGTATTCTAATTTAAATAGTTTAAATTTGAAATTATTTGTTTTCTTTTTTTCTTTATTTATTTTATTTTGTTTCTACTTACAATGAAATACTTATTGTTGCTTTTTTTATTTTTTTGCAAGTTTTTTTTTGTTTTCTGCATTATTTATTTTCTTTTGTTTTTTGCTTTATTTTTTAATTCTTTCTGGTAAAACCAATTACAAACTTTCTGTTAGTGCAAGTAGTATTGAAATTTGAATAGTACAAACGGACAATGGTATCATACTCGTCTGTTACAAAGTTGGCATGGTATCATCATAATAGTTGCAGAAAGAAGTCTTCACTTTTTCTTCGCTTGTGTCATTTGCTTATTGCGCCGTAACCATGGATAATCTTCATCGTTTATCAGGATGCTTGGGTCAGCCTTGACTTTGAAGGGAGGAATTTCATGAAACTTTTCATAATCTTCGGATATGTCTGTCTTGCCCTCCACTCCCAGGATGTCCATTTTTCCTGAAAGAACTATGTGGCGCTTTGGCTCATCGTATGATGTATTCGCTTCCTTATCTTTTCTTTTTCTCGGTCTGGTAGACATGTCCTTCACATAGATAACATGTGCCACATCATTGGCTAGGACGAACGGTTCGTCAGTGTATCCAAGATTTTTCAGATCCACTGTTGTCATTCCGTACTGTGGGTCTACCTGTACCCCGCCTCCTGACAGATTGACCCATTTGCACTTAAACAAACGGACCTTAAAATCATGTCCGTAGTCAAGTTCCCATATGTCCACTATGTAACCATAATATGTGTCCTTTCCCCTCTCGGTTGTTGCATCAAAGCGGACACCACTGTTTTGGTTGGTGCTCTTTTGATCTTGGACAATCGTGTAAAATGTATTCCTATTTATCTCGTATCCTTTGTAAATCAATACAGTCGAAGATGGTCCCCTGGACAACAAGTACAACTCATCACAAACAGTGTTGTCACCTCTGAGACGTGTTTCCAACCAACTGCTGAAAGTCCTGATGTGTTCACATGTAATCCAGTCATCGCACTGCTCCGGGTGTTTGGAGCGCAGACTGTTCTTGTGTTCATCGACATACGGGGTCACTAATGTAGAGTTCTGTAGAACTGTGTAGTGTGCTTGAGACCAAGAATATCCGTCCCTGCATATTATTGAGTCCCTTCCAAGCGTGCATTTTCCAGTCAGTCTACCCTCGTACCGCGATTTAGGGAGACCTATCTTATTAAGGCCAGGAATGAAGTCAACACAAAACCCGATGACATCCTCTGTTTGATGGCCCATGGAGATGCTTCCTTCTGGCCTGGTGCGGTTACGGACATATTTCTTTAGGACTCCCATGAACCTCTCAAAGGGGAACATATTGTGTAGAAATACGGGCCCCAGAATGACAATCTCGTCGACTAGATGAACTAGGACGTGTGTCATGATATTGAAGAAGGATGCTGGGAACACAAGCTCGAAACTGACAAGACATTGCGCCACATCACTCCTTAGCCTTGGTACGATTTCTGGATCGATCACCTTCTGAGAGATTGCATTGAGGAATGCACATAGCTTCACAATGGCTAATCGGACGTTTTCCGGTAGAAGCCCCCTCAATGCAACCGGAAGCAGTTGCGTCATAATCACATGGCAGTCATGAGACTTTAGGTTCTGGAACTTTTTCTCTGCCATATTTATTATTCCCTTTATATTCGATGAGAAGCCAGTTGGAACCTTCATACTGAGCAGGCATTCAAAGAACATTTCTTTCTCTTCTTTCGTAAGAGCATAGCTGGCAGGACCTTCATACTGCTTCGGAGGGATGCCGTCTTTTTCGTGCAAACGTTGCAGGTCCTCCCGTGCCTCAGCTATATCTTTTGTCTTTCCATACACGCCCAGGAAGCCTAGCAGGTTCACGCAAAGGTTCTTCGTCACGTGCATCACGTCGATTGAAGAGCGGACCTCTAGGTCTTTCCATTAGGGTAGGTCCCAAAATATAGATTTCTTTTTCCACATGGGTGCGTGTCCCTCAGCGTCATTTGGAACAGCTAGTGCGCCGGGGCCCTTTCCAAAGATTACGTGTAAATCATTGACCATAGCAAGTACGTGATCACCGGTATGCATGGCGGGCTTCTTCCGGTGACCTGCCTCGCCTTTGAAATGTTTGCCTTTCTTTCGACATTGATGGTTGGTCGGAAGAAATCGACGATGGCCCAGGTACACATTCTTCCTGCACTTGTCCAGGTATATACTTTCAGTGTCATCTAAACAGTGCGTGCATGCGTGGTATCCTTTGTTTGTCTGTCCTGAAAGGTTACTGAGAGCGGGCCAATCGTTGATGGTCACGAACAGCAACGCCTTTAGGTCAAATTCCTCCTGTCTGTGCTCATCCCACGCACGTACACCGTTTCCATTCCACAGCTGTAAAAGTTCTTCAACTAATGGCCTTAGGTACACATCAATGTCGTTGCCGGGTTGCTTAGGGCCTTGGATGAGAACTAGCATCATAATGAACTTCTGCTTCATGCACATCCAAGGAGGAAGGTTATACATACATAGAGTCACGGGCCAGGTGCTGTGATTGCTGCTCTGCTCCCCGAAAGGATTAATGCCATCCGCGCTTAAAGCAAACCATACGTTCCCTGGGTCCTTTGCAAACTCCTTCCAGTACTTTCTCTCGATTTTTCTCCACTGCGACCCGTCAGCGGGTGCTCTCAACTTCCCGTCTTTCTTATGGTCCTCACTGTGCCATCGCATCAACTTAGCATGCTCTCTGTTTCTAAACAAACGTTTCAACCGTGGTATTATAGGAGCATACCACATCACCTTCGCAGGAACCCTCTTCCTGGCGGGCTCGCCATCAACATCACCAGGGTCATCTCGTCTCATCTTATACCGCAATGCACCGCATACCGGGCATGCGTTCAGATCCTTGTATGCACCGCGGTAGAGGATGCAGTCATTAGGGCATGCATGTATCTTCTGCACCTCCAATCCTAGAGGGCATACGACCTTCTTTGATGCGTATGTACTGTCGGGCAATTCGTTATCCTTCGGAAGCTTCTTCTTCAATATTTTCAGTAGCTTCTCAAATCCTTTGTCAGCCACAGCATTCTCTGCCTTCCACTGCAGCAATTCCAGTACGGTACCGAGCTTTGTGTTTCCATCTTCGCAATTGGGGTACAACCCTTTTTTGTGATCCTCTAACATGCGATCGAACTTCAGCTTCTCCTTTTGACTTTCGCATTGTGTCCTTGCATCGACAATGACCTGGCGGAGATCATCATTTGGTTCCTCTTGATCTTCAGCAGCTTCACCCGTTGCAGCATCATTGGGCACATCGTCTGGTTCCTCTTGATCTTCACCAGCTCCCCCCATTGCAGCATCACCGTCTTCAGGGGGCACATTGTTGTCATCGTACTCTTCTTCTTCGTCGTCTTCCATCATAACCCCTATTTCTCCGTGCCTCGTCCAAACATTATAGTGTGGCATGAAACCCTTGTAAAGCAGGTGGGAGTGAAGGATTTTCCGGTTAGAGTAAGACATCGTATTCCCACATTTAGTGCATGGACAACACATAAAACCATTCTGCTTGTTTGCCTCAGTCGCATTTAGAAACTCATGCACGCCCTTAATGTACTCGGAGGTGTGTCTGTCACCGTAGATCCATTACCGGTTCATCTGTGTGCATTATATATAATTAAGTGTGTCAAAAACCATTACAGAACATCATAAATAGATAATTAAGTGACCAAATTAATAAAAGTTCATCATCACATTAAAACCAAAGTACATACATATATACAGGGTTGTCAGGATCGCGATTCTGTTATATGATTCTACGACTTTACGATCCAAACTGGCCCCTATGATTCTACGATTTTAGTTCATAGAATCTACGTTTCTACGACCCTGATAGTGAAGATTATACGATTTGCGATCCTACCATCGGAGCTCCGATCCGATTCAAAATCGTGATTCTGACAACCTTGCATATATAGTTCTCATCTAACAACATATAGCTCTCCATACACATCGAAACTATGTAAAACATTTCAATGCGAAAACAAATGCGATCATAATCGCAACCAAGGTAACAATTGATCCAACGGCATAATGATACCAAGCCTCGGTATGAATGGCATATTTTCTAATCTTTCTAATCTTCAACCGCATTGCATCCATCTTGATCTTGTGATCATCGACGACATCCGCAACATGCAACTCCAATATCATCTTCTCGTCCTCAATTTTTTTTATTTTTTCCTTCAAGAATTTGTTTTCTTCTTCAACTAAATTTAACCTCTCGACAATAGGGTCCATCTTGATCTTGTGATCATCGATGAATTCCGCAACATGCAACTCCAATTCCATCTTCTCCTCCTCCATTTTTTCCAATTTTTTCTTTAAGGAAATGTTTTCCTCTTCAACTAAATTTAACCTCTCCACAAGAGGGTCGGTTGGAATTTCCGGTTCAACTACCTCCTAGACATAATAAAACATCTATGCATGTCAGGTTGGTCGGCATAACTATCATAAACACTAAAACAAATAGTTATAAATTAAAGATAATATACCACATCCGAATCGTAGACAGGACGAGGGCCCACGTGGGCGGATATCAAAGCCATCGCACTATATAATAACAAGCAATAATAAACGTATGAAAATTAGACAAATATCTATCTAAAGCAATAATAACAAGCAATAATAAAAGTAAGAAAAGCATGGACAGAACAAGAGGCTCACCACGGTGGTGCCGGTGACGAGATCGGCGGGGGCGATCGACGGCGGCAAAGACGGGGACGGGACGTGACGGACCGCTAAACCTAGACAAATCTCGGAGAAAATAGAGCTTCGAGAGGAGAAAAGCTTAACTAGTGTGGCTCGGGAATTCCATCGAACATGTTGTGTGCATAGGAGGTGAGCTAGAGCACCACTAACCCCTCTCCCCCTCAGCCAGAAAAAAAACAGAGCAGTGTGCTCTGCTCTTGAGCGAGGGGGTATATATAGGCACCTCATTGGTCCCGGTTGGTGCTACAAACCGGGGCTAAAGGGGTGCCTTTGGTCCCGGTTCATGCCACCAACCGGGACCAATGGTGGTGGGCCAGGAGCAAGACCCATTGGTCCTGGTTCGTCGCACCAACCGGGACCAAAAGGTCCAGACGAACCGGGACCAATGGCCCACGTGGCCCGGCCGGCCCCCTGGGCTCACGAACCGGGTCCAGTGCCCCCATTGGACCCGGTTCTAGATTGAACCGGGGCTAATGGGTTGGACAGGCCTGGACGAAAGCCCTGTTTTCTACTAGTGGGACTTGCCCGATGATCGGCAAGCCATTAAGATAAATGGATTTTTAATAAGAAGACGGACGTGGACGGTAATGTCACCGTCTATGAAGCTCGACTTGTGGCGAAAAGTTTTTCACAAGTTCAAGAAGTTGACTACGATGAGATTTTCTCATCCGTAGCGATGCTTAAGTCCGTCGGAATCATGTTAGCATTAGCTGCATTTATGAAATCTGGCAGATGGATGTCAAAACAAGTTTCCTTACCAGTTTTCGTAAGGAAAGGTTGTATGTGATACAATCAGAAAATTTTTGTCGATCCTAAGGATGCTAAAAGGTATGCTAGCTCCAGCGATCCTTCCATGGACTAGAGCAAGCATCTCGGAGTCGGAATATACGCTTTGATGGAGTGATCGAGGTTTTTGGGTTTATACAAAGTTTGTTGGAAACTTGTATTTACAATAAAGTGAGTGGGAGCACTACAACATTTCTGATAAGTATATGTGAATGATATATTGTTGATCCGAAATGATGTAGAATTTCTGGAAAGCATAAAGGGTTGTTTGAAAGAAGTTTTTCAAAGGAAGACCTGGATAAAGCTGCTTACATATTGGGCATCAAGATCTATAGAGATAGATCAAGACGCCTGATGATACTTTCAAAAGAACACACACCTTTGACAATGATTTTGAAGGAGTTCAAAATAGATCAGTCAAAAGAAGGAGTTCTTACCTGAGTTGTAAGGTGTGAAGTTGAGTAAGACTCAAAGCTTGACCGCGGCAGAAGGAAGAGGAAGGACGAAGGTCGTCCCCTATGCGTTTGTCATAGGCTCTATACGGTATGCCATGCTGAGTACCGCACCTAATGTGTGCCTTGCCAGGAATCTGGCAAGGGGGTACAAAGGTGATCCAGGAGTGGATCGCTAGATAGCGGTCAAAATTGTCCTTAGAAGAATAAGGAAATGTTTCTCGGTTATGGAGGTGATAAAGAGTTCGACGTAAAGAGTTACGTCGATGCAAGCTTAACACCTATCTGGATAGCTCTGAGTAGAGATACCGGATATGTATAATGGAGCAACAATTTGGAATAGCTACAAGTGGAACGTGATAGCAGCATCTACGATATGACATAAAGTTTTGCGAAGTACATAGGGATCTGAATGTTGCAGACCCATTGACTACAACCTCTCTCACAAGCATAACATGATCAAACCCAGAACTCATTGAGTGTTAATCACATAGTGATGTGAACTGGATTATTGACTCTAGTAAACTCTTTGGATGTTAGCCACATGGCGATGTGACCTGTGAGTGTTAATCACATGGCGATGTGAACTAGATTATTGACTCTAGTGCAAGTGGGAGACTGTTGGAAATATGCCCTAGAGGCAATAATAAATTGGTTATTATTATATTTCCTTGTTCATGATAATTTTTTATTATCCATGCTAGAATTGTATTGATAGGAAACTCAGATACATGTGTGGATACATAGACAAACACCATGTCCCTAGTAAGCCTCTAGTTGACTAGCTCGTTGATCAACAGATGGTCACGGTTTCCTGACCATGGACATTGGATGTCATTGATAACGGGATCACATCATTACGAGAATGATGTGATGGACAAGACCCAATCCTAAGCCTAGCACAAGATCGTGTAGTTCGTATGCTAAAGCTTTTCTAAATGTCAAGTATCTTTTCCTTAGACCATGAGATTGTGCAACTCCCGGATACCGTAGGAATGCTTTGGGTGTACCAAACGTCACAACGTAACTGGGTGGCTATAAAGGTGCACTACAGGTATCTCCAAAAGTGTCTGTTGAGTTGGCACGAATCGAGACTGGGATTTGTCACTCCGTGTGACGGAGAGGTATCTCTGGGCCCACTCGGTAGGACATCATCATAGTGTGCATAATGTGATCAAGGAGTTGATCACGGGATGATGTGTTACGGAACGAGTAAAGAGACTTGCCGATAACGAGATTGAACAAGGTATCGGGATACCGACGATCGAATCTCGGGCAAGTACTATACCGGTAGACAAAGGGAATCGTATACGGGATTGATTGAATCCTTGACATCGTGGTTCATCCGATAAGATCATCGTGGAACATGTGGGAGCCGACATGGGTATCCGTTGTTGGTTATTGGCCGGAGAGTTGTATCCAGCCAATAACCAACAGCGGAGAGTTGTCTCGGTCATGTCTACATGGTTCCCAAACCCGTAGGGTCTACACACTTAAGGTTCGATGACGCTAGGGTTATAGGGAAAGTATGTACGCGGTTACCGAATGTTGTTCGGAGTCTCGGATGAGATCCCGGACGTCACGAGGAGTTCCGGAATGGTCCGAGGTAAAGATTCATATATGGGAAGTCTCGTTTTGGTCACCGGAAAAGTTTCAGGCGCTATCGGTAGCGTACCGGGACCACCGGGAGGGTCCCGGGGGTCCACCGGGTGGGGCCACCGGCTCCAGAGGGCTGCGTGGGCCAAGTGTGGGAGGGTACCAGCCCCAGGTGGGCTGGTGCGCCCCCCCCCCCCCACCAGGGCCCAAGGCGCCTCCAAGAGGGGAAGGGGGCAAACCCTAGGGCAGATGGGCCCTGGGGCCCAATCTGGTGCGCCCCCCTCTCCCTCTCCCCCTTGGCCGCCCCCCTAGATGGGATCTAGGGCTGGCCGCCACCCCTAGGGGTGGAAACCTAGGTGGGGGCGCAGCCCCTCCCTTCCCCCTATATATACTTGAGGTTTGGGGCTGCCCAATACATGGTTTGACCTCTCTCGCTTGGCGCAGCCCTACCTCTCTCCCTCCTCGTCTCTCGCAGTGCTTGGCGAAGCCCTGCTGGAGTCCTGCGCTCCTCCACCACCACCACGCCGTCATGCTGCTGTTGGATGGAGTCTTCCCCAACCTCTCCCTCTCTCCTTGCTGGATCAAGGCGTGGAAGACGTCACCAGGCTGCATGTGTGTTGAACGCGGAGGCGCCGTTGTTCGGCGCTTAGATCGGAATCAACCGCGATCTGAATCGCTACGAGTACGACTCCTTCATCCGCGTTCTTGCGACGCTTCTGCATCGCGATCTACAAGGGTATATAGATGCACTCCCCTCTCCCTCGTTGCTAGATTATGAAGGAAATATGCCCTAGAGGCAATAATAAAGATGTTATTTATATTTCCTTATATCATGATAAATGTCTTTTATTCATGCTAGAATTGTATTAACCGGAAACTTAGTACATGTGTGAATACATAGACAAAACAGAGTGTCCCTAGTATGCCTCTACTAGACTAGCTCATTGATCAAAGATGGCTATGTTTCCTAGCCATAGACATGAGTTGTCATTTGATCAACGAGATCACATCATTAGGAGAATGATGTGATGGACAAGACCCATCCGTTAGCATAGCACTATGATCGTTTAGTTTTTCTGCTATTGCTTTCTTCATGACTTATACATGTTCCTATGACTATGAGATTATGCAACTCCCGAATACCGTAGGAACACCTTGTGTGCTATCAAAAGTCACAACGTAACTGGGTGATCATAAAGATGCTCTACAGGTGTCTCCGAAAGTATTCGTGGTGTTGGCATAGATCAAGATTAGGATTTGTCACTCCGAGTGTCGGAGAGGTATCTCTGGGCCCTCTCGGTAACACACATCACAATAAGCCTTGCAAGCAAAAGACTAATGAGTTAGTCACGAGATGATGTGTTACGGAACGAGTAAAGAGACTTGCCAGTAACGAGATTGAACTAGGTATGGAGATACCGACGATCGAATCTCGGGCAAGTAACATACCGATGACAAAAGGAACAACGTATGTTGTTATGCGGTTTGACCGATAAAAGATCTTCGTAGAATATGTAGGAGCCAATATGAACATCCAGGTTCCTCTATTGGTTATTGACCGGAGATGAGTCTCGGTCATGTCTACATAGTTCTCGAACCCGTAGGGTCCGCACGCTTAACGTTTGATGACGATCGGTATTATGAGTTTATGAGTTTTGATGTACCGAAGGTAGTTCGGAGTCCCGGATGAGATCACGGACATGACGAGGAGTCTCGGAATGTCCGAGACATAAAGATTGATATATTGGACGACTATATTCGGACACCGGAAGTGTTCCGGAAAAGTTTCGGATTTAACGGGATTGCCGGAGGGGGTTACCGGAACCCCCTACGAGGGGGATGGTCCATAGTGGGCCTTAAGGAAAGGAGAGAGGCAGCCCATAGAGGCTGGCCGGCGCCCCACCTAGGGATCCTAGTTGGACTAGGATTGGGGGGGCGCCACCTCTCCCTTTTTTCCTTTCCCTCTCTTCCTTCTTTGGTAGTTCCTACTAGGAATAGGATTGCAATCCTATTCCTAGTAGGATTGCACCCTAGCCGCACCATAGGAGGGCCGGCCGGCCTCCCCCCTTGCTCCTTTATATACGGGGGCAGGGGGGCACCCAAAGAGACACAAGTTGAATTGTTCCAGCCGTGTGCGGTGCCCCCTTCCACAGAAACACACCTCGGTCATACCGTCGTGGTGCTTAGGCGAAGCCCTGCGCCGGTGAATACATCATATCCGTCACCACGCCGTCGTGCTGACGAAACTCTCCCGTGAAGCTCAACTGGATCAAGAGCTCGTGGGACGTCATCAAGCTGAACGTGTGCTGAACGCGGAGGTGACGTACGTTCGGTGCTTGATCGGTTGAATCGCGAAGAAGTTCGACTACATCAACCGCGTCACTTGACGCTTCCGCTTCCGGTCTACGAGGGTACGTAGACACACTCTTCCCTCTCGTTCCTATGCATCTGGTAGATAGATCTTGCGTGATCGTAGGAAAATTTTAAAATACTACGTTCCCCAACAGTGGCATCATGAGCCAGGTCTATGCGTAGATGATATGCACGAGTACAACACAATGAGTTGTGGGCGATACTAGTCATACTGCTTACCAGCATGTCATATTTTGCTTCGGCGGTATTGTGAGATGAAGCGGCCCGGACCGACATTACGCATACGCTTACGCGAGACTGGTTTCACCGTTACGAGCACTCGTTGCTTAAAGGTGACTGGCGGGTGTCTGTCTCTCTCACTTTAGCTGAATCAAGTGTGGCTACGCCCGGTCCTTGTGAAGGTTAAAACAGCACATACTTGACGAAACATCGTTGTGGTTTTGTATGCGTAGGTAAGAACGATTCTTGCTAAGCCCGTAGAAGCCACGTAAAACTTGCAACAACAAAGTAGAGGACGTCTAACTTGTTTTTGCAGGGCATGTTGTGATGTGATATGGTCAAGACATGATGAGTTATACGGTTTTGTATGAGATGATCATGTTTTGTAAAGTTATCGGCAACTGGTAGGAGCCATATGGTTGTCGCTTTATTGTATGAAATGCAATCGCCATGTAATTGCTTTACTTTATCACGAGGCGGTAGCGATAGTCGAGGAAGCAATAGTTGGCGAGACGACAACGATGCTACGATGGAGATCAAGGTGTCGCGCCGGTGACGAAGGTGATCATGACGGTGCTTTGGAGATGGAGATCAAAAGCACAAGATGATGATGGCCATATCATGTCACATATTTTGATTTTCATGTGATGTTTATCTTATTTTGCTTAGAACGACGGTAGCATTATAAGATGATCCCTTACTAAATTTCAAGGTATAAGTGTTCTCCCTGAGTATGCACCGTTGCGAAAGTTCGTCGTGCCGAGATACCACGTGATGATCGGGTGTGATAAGCTCTACGTTCAAATACAACGGGTGTAAGCCAGTTTTGCACACGCAGAATACTCGGGTTAAACTTGACGAGCCTAGCATATGCAGATATGGCCTTGGAACACTGGAGACCGAAAGGTCGAGCGTGAATCATATAGTAGATATGATCAACATAAGATGTTCACCATTGAAACTACTCCATCTCACGTGATGATCGGACATGGTTTAGTTGTTTTGGATCACGTGATCATTTAGATGACCGGAGGGATGTCTATCTAAGTGGGAGTTCTTAAGTAATATGATTAATTGAACTTTAATTTATCATGAACTTAGTCCTGGTAGTATTAGCATATCTATGTTGTAGATCAATAGCTCGCGATGTTGCTCCCCGTTTATTTTTCATATGTTCCTAGAGAAAACCAAGTTGAAAGATGTTAGTAGCAATGATGCGGAATTGTTCCGTGATCTGAGGATTATCCTCATTGCTGCACAGAAGAATTATGTCCTTGATGCACCGCTAGGTGACAGACCTATTGCAGGATCAGATGTAGATGTTATGAACGTTTTGACAAAAGCTCGATATGATGACTACTTGATAGTTTAGTGCACCATGCTTTACGGCTTATAACCGGGACTTAAAAAACGTTTTGAAATGCCACGGAGCATATGAGATGTTCCAAGAGTTGAAATTAGTATTTCATACTCATGCCCGTGTCGAGAGGTATAAGACCTCTGACAGTACTTTGCCTACAAGATGGAGGAGAATAGCTCAACCAGTGAGCATGTGCTCAGATTGTCTGGGTAGTACAATTGCTTGAATCAAGTGGGAGTTAATCTTCCAGATAAGATAGTAATTGACAAAGTTCTCTAGACACTATCACCAAGTTAGTAGAACTTCGTGATGAACTATAATATGCAAGGGATGACGAAAGTAATTCCCGAGCTCTTCACGATGCTGAAATCGGCGAAGGTAGAAATCAAGAAAGAGCATCAAGTGTTGATGGTTAACCAGACCACTTGTTTCAAGTAAAGGGCAAAGGGATAGAAGGGGAACTTCAAGAAGAATGACAAGCAAGTTGTCACTCCCGTGAAGAAACCCAAAGCTAAACTCAAGCCTGAAACAAGTGCTTCTACTGCAAAGGAAATGGTCACTAGAAGTGGAACTGCCCTAGATATTTGGCGGATAAAGAAGGATGGCAAAGTGAACAAAGGTATATTTGATATACAGATTATTGATGTGTATTTTACTAGTGTTCATAGCAACCCCTCGGTATTTGATATTGGTTCAGTTGCTAAAAAGTAGTAACTCGAAATGGGAGTTGCATAATGAACAGAAACTAGTTAAAGGATGAAGTGACGATGTGTATTGGAAGTAGTTCCAAGATTGATGATCATCATCGCACACTCCCTATACTTTCGGGATTAGTGTTGAACCTAAATAAGTGTTATTTGGTGTTGAGCATGAATATGATTTGATCATGTTTATTGCAATACGGTTATTCATGTAAGTTAGAGACTAATTGTTGTTCTGTTTACATGAATAAAACCTTCTATGGTCATACACCCAATGAAAATGGTTTGTTGGATCTCGATCGTGGTGATACACATATTCATAATATTGAAGCCAAAAGATGCAAGGTTAATAATGATAGTGCAACTTATTTGTGGCACTGCCGTTTAGGTCATATTGGTGTAAAGCGCATGAAGAAACTCCATAGTGATGGACTTTTGGAATCACTTGATTATGAATCACTTGGTGCTTGCGAACCATGCCTCATGGGCAAGATGACTAAAACTCCGTTCTCCGGAACTGTGGAGCGAGCAACAGATTTGTTGGAGATCATACATACAGATGTATGTGGACCAATGAGTGTTGAAGCTCGCGGCGGGTATCGTTATTTTCTGACCTTCACTGATGATTTGAGCAGATATGGGTATATCTACTTAATGAAGCACAAGTCTGAAACATTTGAAAAGTTCGAAGAATTTCAGAGTGAAGTGGAGAATCATCGTAACAAGAAAATAAGAGTTTCTACGATATGATCGTAGAGGTAAAATATTTGAGTTAGCGAGTTTGGCCTTCAGTAAAAACAATGTGAAATAGTTTCACTACTCACGCCATCTGGAACACCATAGTGTAATGGTGTGTCCGAACATCATAACCGTACTTTATTAGATATGGTGCGATCGATGATGTCTCTTACCGATCTACTACTATCGCTTTTGGGGTTATGCATTAGAGACAGCTACATTCACGTTAAATAGGGCACCATCTAAATCCGTGGAGATGACACCGTATGAACTGTGGTTTGACGAGAAACCTAAGCTGTCATTTCTTTAAGTTTGGCACTGCGATGCTTATGTGAAAAAGTTTCAACATGATAAGCTCGAACCCAAATCGGAGAAGTAAATCTTCATAGGATACCCAAAAATAAACTGTTGGGTACACCTTCTATCACAGATCCTAAGGCAAGGTCTTTGTTGCTAAGAGTGGATCCTTTCTAGAGAAGGAGTTTCTCTCGAAAGAAGTGAGTGGGAGGAAAGTAGAACTTGATGAGGTAATTGTACCTTCTCCCGAATTGGAAAGGTAGTACATCACAGAAACTCGTTCCAGTGATTCCTACACCAATTAGTGAGGAAGCTAATGATGATGATCATGAAACTTCAGATCAAGTTTCTGCTGAACTTCGTAGATCGACCAGAGTTCGTTCCGCACCAGAGTGGTACGGCAACCCAATTCTGGAAGTCATGTTACTAGACCATGATGAACCTACGAACTATGAGGAAGCGATGATGAGCCCAGATTCTGCAAAATGGCTTGAGACCATGAAATCTGAGATGGGATCCATGTATTAGAACAAAGTATGGACTTTGGTTGACTTGCCCGATGATCGGCAAGCCATCGAAAATAAATGGATCTTCAAGAGGAAGACCGACGCAAACGGTAATGTTACTGTTTACAAAGCTCGACTTGTTGCGAAAGGGTTTCGACAAGTTCAAGGAGTTGACTACGATGAGACTTTCTCACCCGTAGCGATGCTTAAGTCTGTCCAAATCATGTTAGTAATTGCCGCATTTTATGAAATCTGGCAAATGGATAACGAAACTGCATTCTTTAATGGATTTATTAAAGAAGACTTGTATATGATGCAACCAGAAGGTTTTGTCAATCCTAAAGGTGCTAACAAAATGTGCAAGCTCCAGCGATCCATCTATGGACTGGTGCAAGCATCTCGGAGTTGGAATATACGCTTTGATAAGTTGATCAAAGCATATAGATTTATACAGACTTGCGGTGAAGCCTGTATTTACAAGAAGTGAGTGGGAGCACTACAACCTTTCTGATAAGTATATGTGAATGACATATTGTCGATCGGAAATGATGTAGAATTTTCTGGAAAGCATAAAGGAGTGTTTGAAAGGAGTTTTTCAAAGAAAGACCTTGGTGAAGCTGCTTACATATTGGGCATCAAGATCTATAGAGATAGATCAAGACGCTTGATAAGACTTTCGATGAGTACATACCTTGATAAGATTTTGAAGTAGTTCAAAATGGATCAGTCAAAGAAGGAGTTCTTGCCTGACTTGTAAGGTGTGAAGTTGAGTAAGACTCAAAGCCAGACCACGGCAGAAAAATATAGAGAGAATGAAAGTCATTCCCTATGCCTCAGCCATAGGTTCTATAAAGTATGCCATGCTGTGTACAAAACATGTTGTGTACCTTGCCATGAGTTTGACAGGGAGGTACAATAGTGATCCAGGAGTAGATCACTGTACAGCGGTCAAAATTATCCTTAGTGATTGGATGACTAAGGAAATGTTTCTCAATTATGGAGGTGATAAAGAGTTCGTCGTAAAGGGTTACGCCGATGCAAGCTTTGACACTAAATCCAGATGACTCTAAGTATCAATCTGGATGCGTATTGAAAGTGGGAGCAATTAGCTAGAGTAGCTCCATGCAGAGCATTGTAGACATAGAAATTTGCGAAATACATACGGATCTGAATGTGACAGACCCGTTGACTAAACTTCTCTCACAAGCAAAACATGATCACACCTTATTACTCTTGGGTATTAATCACATAGCGATGTGAACTAGATTATTGACTCTAGTAAACCCTTTGGGTGTTGGTCACATGGTGGTGTGAACTATGGGTGTTATTCACATAACGATGTGAACTATCGGTATTAAATCACATGGCGATGTGAGCTAGATTATTGACTCTAGTGCAAGTGGGAGACTGAAGGAAATATGCCCTAGAGGCAATAATAAAGATGTTATTTATATTTCCTTATATCATGATAAATGTCTTTTATTCATGCTAGAATTGTATTAACCGGAAACTTAGTACATGTGTGAATACATAGACAAAACAGAGTGTCCCTAGTATGCCTCTACTAGACTAGCTCATTGATCAAAGATGGCTATGTTTCCTAGCCATAGACATGAGTTGTCGTTTGATCAACGGGATCACATCATTAGGAGAATGATGTGATGGACAAGACCCATCCGTTAGCATAGCACTATGATCGTTTAGTTTTTCTGCTATTGCTTTCTTCATGACTTATACATGTTCCTATGACTATGAGATTATGCAACTCCCGAATACCGTAGGAACACCTTGTGTGCTATCAAACGTCACAACGTAACTGGGTGATCATAAAGATGCTCTACAGGTATCTCCGAAAGTATTCGTGGTGTTGGCATAGATCAAGATTAGGATTTGTCACTCCGAGTGTCGGAGAGGTATCTCTGGGCCCTCTCGGTAACACACATCACAATAAGCCTTGCAAGCAAAAGACTAATGAGTTAGTCACGAGATGATGTGTTACGGAACGAGTAAAGAGACTTGCCAGTAACGAGATTGAACTAGGTATGGAGATACCGACGATCGAATCTCGGGCAAGTAACATACCGATGACAAAAGGAACAACGTATGTTGTTATGCGGTTTGACCGATAAAAGATCTTCGTAGAATATGTAGGAGCCAATATGAACATCCAGGTTCCGCTATTGGTTATTGACCGGAGATGAGTCTCGGTCATGTCTACATAGTTCTCGAACCCGTAGGGTCCGCACGCTTAACGTTTGATGACGATCGGTATTATGAGTTTATGAGTTTTGATGTACCGAAGGTAGTTCGGAGTCCCAGATGAGATCACGGACATGACGAGGAGTCTCGGAATGTCCGAGACATAAAGATTGATATATTGGACGACTATATTCGGACACCGGAAGTGTTCCGGAAAAGTTTCGGATTTAACGGGATTGCCGGAGGGGGTTACCGGAACCCCCTACGAGGGGGGATGGTCCATAGTGGGCCTTAAGGAAAGGAGAGAGGCAGCCCATAGAGGCTGGCCGGCGCCCCACCTAGGGATCCTAGTTGGACTAGGAGTGGGGGGGCGCCACCTCTCCCTTTTTTCCTTTCCCTCTCTTCCTTCTTTGGTAGTTCCTACTAGGAATAGGATTGCAATCCTATTCCTAGTAGGATTGCACCCTAGCCGCACCATAGGAGGGCCGGCCGGCCTCCCCCCTTGCTCCTTTATATACGGGGGCAGGGGGGCACCCAAAGAGACACAAGTTGAATTGTTCCAGCCGTGTGCGGTGCCCCCTTCCACAGAAACACACCTCGGTCATACTGTCGCGGTGCTTAGGCGAAGCCCTGCGCCGGTGAATACATCATATCCGTCACCACGCCGTCGTGCTGACGAAACTCTCCCGTGAAGCTCAACTAGATCAAGAGCTCGTGGGACGTCATCAAGCTGAACGTGTGCTGAACGCGGAGGTGCCGTACGTTCGGTGCTTGATCGGTTGAATCGCGAAGAAGTTCGACTACATCAACCGCGTCACTTGACGCTTCCGCTTCCGGTCTACGAGGGTACGTAGACACACTCTTCCCTCTCGTTGCTATGCATCTGGTAGATAGATCTTGCGTGATCGTAGGAAAATTTTAAAATACTACGTTCCCAACAGATTACTCCATAGATTGATCTTGGTGATGCGTAGGAAATTTTTTGTTTTCTGCTACGATCCCCAACAGTGGCATCATGAGCTAGGTCTATGCGTAGTTTCTTGCACGAGTAGAACACAAAGTAGTTTTGGGCGTCGATTTGTCAATTTACTTGCCGTTACTAGTCTTATCTTGATTCGGCGGCATCGTGGGATGAAGCGGCCCGGACCGACCTTACACATACTCTTACCTGAGACAGGTTCCACCGACTGGCATGCACTAGTTGCATAAGGTGGCTAGCGGTTGTCTGTCTCTCCCACTTTAGTCGGATCGGATTCGATGAAAAGGGTCCTTATGAAGGGTAAATAGAAATTGGCATATCACGTTGTGGTTTTGGCGTAGGTAAGAAACGTTCTTGCTAGAAACCGATAGCAGCCACGTAAAATCTTGCAACAACAATTAGAGGACGTCTAACTTGTTCTTGCAGCATGTGTCGTGTGATGTGATATGGCCAAAAGGATGCGATGAATGATATATATGTGATGTATGAGATTGATTATGTTCTTGTAATAGGAATCACGACTTGCATGTCGATGAGTATGACAACCGGCAGGAATCATAGGAGTTGTCTTATTTTATTGTATGACCTGCGTGTCACTGAAAACGCCATGTAATTACTTTACTTTATTGCTAACCGTTAGCCATAGTAGTAGAAGTAATGTTTGGCGAGACGACTTCATGAAGACACGATGATGGAGATCATGATGATGGAGAGAGGAGTGGGCCGAGGCTGCCGCGGAGAGAAGAGGTGGGCCGAGAGGAGGAGGAGGAGGAGGTGGTGGCCCAAGCCACTGTTGTTGGTGCGAATTTCCTTTTCTTTTCCTTTTTTCTTCAGACAGAAAATGAAAAGAAAAGTGCAGGCTCAAAGGAAAAGAGTTAGGAGAAAAAGAAAATATCCCCATGCTCCTGAATTTATGTCCTATTTAAAAAAATTGGCTTGGACATTTTTAGAGGCAGAAAAATAAAAGGAGTTTGAGTATGGTTCAAACTCTTGTCATTTTTGAACCCAACCAAATCAATTCCAAAAAGGCTGAAATTTGGCAGAGAGGGTGTAGACATGGTGCAAGGTTTTTAGGAAAAGAAAGAACATTAATGGACTAGGCTAGGTGACTTGCAAAATAAATAAATAAAGGAAGAGAAAAGAAGAAGGAAGAGAGAAAAACAAAGGAGGGGGCGTCTAGGGTTGCAATGGCAAGGTTAGGCACCACACTCACGTACATCAACAAGGTGCCTCACACATACACATCAACAAGAAGTAAACTAGGATGCCATGATGATGAAGCAATGCAAGGATGCAAAATAAAATGAAAATGACAATGCAAAGAAAAAATAAAATAAGCTCAAATGACAAGAACCCCCAAGGATAAGGACAAGGATCAAAATGAGAATTGCTTTATTGCCAATATAGGAAAGTATCACATATGGGTTGTTACAGTCGGTGACTATGTGTGACTTGCATATGGCCCAATATTGTATGTGACTTGCATAACGCCTAATAAGAATTTTTGGCGATTGATCTATATGTATAGGTAAAGAATCGCTGGAAATCTAGGTAGGGGGGAAATGGGGGGAAATGAAAAGGCTAACCAGTAACTGGGATCTGAGAATGACTTGGGGGTGCCTTGCGTTGGCTTGGCTTCCTCGAAAGCAGATTCAGTGAGATTGTGAAAGGAAGTCATCGCTGCAACTTATCTGTCGTCCAACCTAGCTAGATCTACCGGTCAATAAAGAGTCAAAGTGAAATCTTCTTATAACTTGTCGATCAGTTTTAGCACGTCAGCTTGTATGCACTTTCGTTGATATCTTATCTTATACACTTGAGGGCTATCCGGCTCCGGCAACAGCCAATCCCGTAGCGGCTGAACACGATGGAGGTGGAGAGGGTGACGACCGATGGGACCTCGACCTCATCAGCAATCTCCCCGACAACATGCTCGGAAAGATAATCTCGCTCCTCTCCATCAAGCAAGGTGATTGCACCCAGATCTCGCGAAAACTGTAAGATCCCCACACTTAGGCAATCACTTTAACTCCTCTTTATAGTGTCGCTTTCCTATGAGACTCAAATAAAATAAAATAAAACCTTTGAGCGTAAGGAAAACAATCACCATTTTCCTATTTGAAATGGGGGTCAACCATCTCCGTATTGTTACCGAGAGACCAATGTCTTAAGATAAACTTGATAGCCGACATTAATCCCATTAATCATGATGTAATCAATACTAAAATGCATTTAGGGTTTATATGCAATTTCAACTTCTTCTACGACAACGCCTTTAAGAAGGAATAAAAAAAGCCTTGTGCCTCCGTCACCCCTTTCAGATGAAAGACAAAAATATTCATCCTGGTTTTTAAGACCAAGTGACCAACCATCGAAGGGAGCACATCAATAAGGAGACAAAACATTTAATGAGGTAACGACGCAAGTTTGCCGCTAGTAAACCGAAATATTAAAGGTGAGGACAAGAACTTTTAGCCGCGACATGAGGCAGTGTTCCTGTTAATTACCATCAACGGATATTCAGGTAGTCACGCCAGCTTGTACTCCACGATCGGACACGACGGTATGGTGGTAGCTGATGCATGGGTCATCTTCCCACCATAGACCACTGCCCCATTCGTTAGGGGGTCGATCATGTCGTTGTGTGATCTAGCCGCTACCATTCCTCACCTGCGCGAACTGAACTGCAGCATCCGCCATGACCCAGGGGCCACCACCCTAACGCCCCCTTTGCATGAGCAGACACGTCCACCGCCATGTTTGATGCCGACTAGAAGCCATTAGTGCGCCCGTGCCCCATCAACGATAAATGTTGCTACTGCCGACAAGGGCCTCCACGTGCAACCTCTCCCTGTGCCCTAGACAACAAACATCCACGGGCTCTCAACCAACGAATTACCAGAGTGAATTGCAAAAAAAACACCACATTTTAAGTTCCCATCCGGGTTTGCCACCACATTCTTTTGGCACCCCAAAAATCTACCGGTTTTCTTTTCAAATTTCTCAATAAACACTAATGATCGATTTGAGACGATTTAATCCAATTTCTGACAGAAAGGGCCCGCCTGTAAGCGCTGACGTGGCATAAAACGGTCAACATCGCTTGTTGACCGTTAAGTTAGGCATGGGGCCCACCAGTCAACAGTTGAACTAACAAAAGGGTCCCTGCAAAATTGCAAAGATCACCCTAGAAACAAAATTAGATTACAATGGACCCCTTGTAGGGAGGTTGTTGTGCCTGTGAGCACCATCACCGCTGGAGGAGTGATAAGTGTGTACAGAGGGGCTCTAAAAGCCAACTCCGGCGACCACATCGGCGGCCTCGGGCCGGGGGGCGGCCAAAGGAAAGGCTTCCTTCCGGTTCGGCGCACCAGGGTAGACTCCCTGGTCGCAGCGGCCCGGGCCAGGAGCTCGACGGACGCAACACGCGCGGTTGCTCCTCGACGGGCACCGAAGCCTCCATCAGGAACCGCAGCGCCGCCGCATGTTGAAGAGCTCGGAGCTGGGTAACGGCTCACCACACGTCGGAGAGGAGGATGAACCTAGTCGGGCAGCGGAGGGGCCGCATCAGGGGATCCAATATGTAGCTGTGCGGGATGGATCTCGCCGGCGCCGGGAAGGAGAAGATGTGGCGGATAGTTGAGGGGGCGGAGCACGGCAGGAGTGGTTGTTGGGCGGCGCCGGCCATCTGGTTGGGGACGCATGAGCGGCTCCATACAGGTGGAGCTCGTGGGATCGTGGGGAGGGAAGGGTTCCTGACCAGTGGGCCCTCTGTCTAATTTAACAGTCAACGCAGTTTTCTTTGACTTTTAGTGCGATGTCAGCCGTTACAGGTGGGCCCTTTCTATCAGAAATTGGATTAAATTGTCCCAAATCGATCATTAGTGTTTATTGAGAAAATTGGAAAGAAAACTGGTACTCCCTCCGTCCCAAAATTCTTGTCTTATATTTGTCTAAATAAGGAAGTATCTAACACTAAAACGTGACTAGATACATCCATATTTTGATAAATTGAAGACAAGAATTTTGGGACGGAGGGAGTAGATTTTTAGGACGCCTTAGGAATGTGGTGGCAAATCCGAATATGAATTTAAAATGTGGTGGTATTTTGCAATTCACTCGAATTACCATCATGCAGACACCAGCACACCGCACACATGCGCCGTAGGAATGTGGTGGCACTATATATCTGTCCGGCTGCCCCGAGCGAGAAGCGCACAAATCTGTTGTACGCCGCTGCCGCCCAACCGTCATTGTTAGACTAGGTATATTGTAGATATACGTGTTGTAACATAATATATGTACATGTACGTTCTCTCCTATATATACATGACAGCCGTACCCGTTTAGGGTATCGAGCATTGTTCAAACCATAGTTTTGTCTAACATGGTATCAGACGACGCGTTCGATCCGCGCCGTGCTTCCGCTTCCTCTGCCGCCGCCGCGTCGGCCTTCGCCGCCGTGCCGCCGCCGTCAACCCTGGCGACGGAATCGCCGTTCATGGCGTCCGCCCCGCTCGCCCGGGCCCGTCCGCCCGCATCGGGGGCGCGCCCGCCAGCGCCTCGATCGCACGCGCCTTCGCTCGCCCATGATGCAGCCCTGGCGCCAAACTCCTTCGATCCCGCGCAGCCGTCCAGCGATGCATCCCTGGCGGCCAGCTATGGTGCTCCCATGCAGGATCGTGGTCACGCCCATGCACAGCTGCCTTACGGCGCTGCTGCGTACCATGTTGTGCCGCTGGCTTCAGGCCCTCGCGGTAACCCCGTTCAAGTGCCGTACGACGGGCCGTATCCAGCGCCGTACGTCGCGCCGTCGTCGTCGTACGCCGCGCCGACGCCGCATGCTTCGTCCTCCACGGTGCCCTACGAGGCGCCGTATGGCGCGCCCTACGCTGCTCCTGTGTCGTACGTCGCGTCGCTGCAGCCCTACGGCGTACATCCTACGGCGCCCTACGGTCATCACCAACAATATCGTACGTCTCCGTCGGCCGATGCGCTTATTCCGTACGGTGCTCCTCCGATGTACGACTCGCAGCTCTCCGCACCGGTGGCTGAACCCGGACCGTTCCACTTCGCTCATCTGGTGACGGTGAAGCTCTCTGCCGACAACTACCTCATGTGGCGCGCTCAAGTGTTGCCGCTGATGCGTAGTCACTACCTTGAGGGGTATGTCGACGGTACGCTGCCGTGTCCCCCGGCCATGGTTCCAGTGCCCTCGACCGTTGGTGGCTCCGTCATGGTGTCCAACCCTGCTCATCGTCGGTGGATCGCTCAGGATCAAGCTATTCTGGGTGCCATTCAGTCCTCGCTCACACCCTCCGTGGCCGGCATGGTGGTCTTTGCCGCAACATCGAGGGATGCATGGGCCACGCTCGACTCCAGCTTTTCCTCGCAGTCGCTTGCCCGTTCCTCTGCCATTCGTAACCAGCTGGGTGAGGTCAAGAAAAATGATCTCTCTGTCACGGCCTTCTTCAACAAGGTCAAAAGTTTGGCTGATACACTGTCGTCTATTGGGAAGCCTCTTCGTGATGAAGAGTTTACTTCGTTCATTCTCAATGGGCTTGATGAGGACTATGATTCTCTTGTTGAAAATATCAATGGACGTGACACGCCGATGCCGCCTCGCGACCTCTACGCGCACCTCCTCAACACTGAACAGCGGCTAGCTGCTCGCCGCTCCGTCGGTGTCTACACGGAGGGCCCTTCTGCGAACGCTGCACTTCGCGGGGGTGCCCGTGGTGCCAAGCAGAAAGTGCCGCCGTCCACGGGCAACCAGCCCCGTCCGCCTGCTCCACCTCCTCCGACGGCTGGTCGCAAGCGGCTACACTGCGAGGCATGTGGTGGTGGTGTTGAGTGTCAACTCTGCGGCATCGAGGGGCACTTGGCGTCTCGCTGCCATCGCCGCTTCAAGCGCGACTTCCTTGGCATTGGGAACAACGGGAAAGGCAATGAGAAACAAGCTGCTCTCGCTACACAGGAGCCTGGGTTTACTCCTCACTAGTAGATAAAGGGGATTTAGCCCCGGTTCATTTGGCCTTTTAGCCCCGGTTCTGGAACCGGGGCAAGAGGGTCGGTACTAATGCTCTGACCCTTTAGTCCCGGTTCAATCCAGAACCGGGGCAAAAGGGTGTCCACGTGGCCTGTGCACCGAGTCCAGGCAGGAGGGGCTTTAGTCCCGGTTGGTGGTACCAACCGGGACCAAAAGGCATCCACGTGTCAGCATTTCTGTGGCTGTGGTTTTTGTTTTTTTTTTGAAAGGGGAGGGGGGGTTTTAGGTTTTGGGGGTTAATTTAGGTGTTTGATATATTGTGTTAGCTAGCTAATTAATAGAGAGAAGTGTTCTCTCTTATGTCCGTGCTTTTGGTCGACGCTACATACTACACATACGTATATATATGGACTAGAGTCACGCTAGCTAGCTAGCTAGCTGCTAGCTACTAAGCAAACAAAGGAACAGAAGATCTCGTATATATAATCAACATATATATATATATGCATACAGAGAGAAGTAATAATATCGACCACCTCTCCTTCTCCGAGAGATTGGTCGAACAACAAGTTCTCGTATATCTATCCGACACTACCGGGCACATATATACAATAATTATCTCTTACAAAAATAATCTCCTAACACATGGATGCAGGGTCCACATAGTATTCTCCGTCTTCAGCGATCACGTGTTCAAGGAAGAATGCCGCCAATTCCTCTTGAATTGCTCGCAGACGATCTGGTGTTAGGAGTTCATCCCGCATCCGAAACATCTAATTTGAAGTAGGGGGTCAATACATGAAATGATGCTATAAATTTGTGAATATTATTGATTGCTTACGCACTTCAAATTGTTCATCAGTGTAGCCCCGCTCACAGGTCGTGTGGCGGATGGACTCGCAAATGTAGTATCCACAATAATCATTCCCGGGTTCCTGCCACAACCACTTTACAAAAAATAGAGCTCAATCAAACTGATAAGCAAGAATGCCAAATTGGTATTGATGAAACTAGCTAGCGCTTGAATCAAGATATAGGAGATGCGCGCGCGGAACATGCTACTATATAGTACTTACTTTCGGGTATCTAAATTGTAGCTTCTTCGGCAGTCCCGGAGCTTTTTTGATGAATTTTTTCCAAGCCCTGCCAGACAAAGGAAACAATTAGTTGATATCAGAAATGAAGTTGCTGATATATATGCATGGTGGATAATATTGATCGATTTAACTTACCTGGCTAGAATTTGAGTCATGTCCGCATACTCCTCGGGATCTTTACGTTTAGAGTCGAAGACAGTTACTATTCCCTTCTCAAGCTTAATCTCTAAGAGAATATAGTGGAAGCTGCGCACGAATGCATGAGATCATTACATCACTATAAACTTGACTGATATATATAAGGGAAACCAAATATGCACAAGACATTAACACTCACTTGAAGTTGTAAGGAAAGAGTATTATATCTTTGTTTTCATTTACCACCAACGTTCGTAGCAAGTTGGTCTCGGTATCGCCGGGACGCAATTTAACCTCGGTTGCATCTATGAGGTATGTGTTAATAAACCCAATATCACCTACTTGTCTTTTCTTCAATTCGACGATCTTCAATCTGCATAATATAGTGAGGATAATTATAAATACATGCAATGAAGATCAGCTATATAGAGAGACTTAATGACAGAAGTAGTACTACTTACAGACAGTAGCAGGTGATCGTTGTTTTATCGAGGGCCAATAGATTGAAAAATTGATAGAACTCCTCAAATGGAACAGGCAACAGGTCAATTCCAACGAGGTCATGCTCCGGTTTAACTCTCAAATACAAGTTATTCCTCCCCCCAGACTCTCTGCAGATTTTCATGTACCAATCATGCAATCTTCGCATATTCGTTGATAGAGATCTTTCATTTTTGACGAGAGGCTTTTTGTACTCGTATCTTTCTATCTGCACGTCCATGAAATCATAGTGTACATCGTCGGACGCGTAATCTGCAAGATTGGTATAACCGGGCACCATCCTCGGATCATTAGCGACCATGTCGCTAGACACCTTGAGCGGGGGGCACGATTGGTTCGCTTGTTCGCCGAGCTGGGCAATTTGTTTCCCAGCTCACCCTTCTGCTAACCTCTGATCACTTTTTGTACTTCCGGACCGCTTGGCATCTTGAAATGTCTTTTGAATAATGCGGTCATAGTTGCCCTTCGGCTTACTTTTCGCTGGTTGCTTCAGGGCAGCAAGAGTGCGCTTTGCTTTTACCGCATCTATCTTCTCCTCCGGAGGTGGATGTCTCTGTGCTTTCAACCCTTCAAAAAAGTCCTTCACTTCGCCTTCAGCGATCTTCGTGTTTTCCTCGTCGGACCTCTCGTACGGTAACTTCTCTAGAGGCGTGAGAGAAGGACCGAATCTGCATCGCCTCCCGCCTCTGGCTTTACTGGTAGACGTCGCCGGACCAGATGAAGCGGCTGTCTTTTTTACTTGCTTAGGCGCCGGAGCAGGAGCAGCCGGAGCGGCGGCAGGTCTCTTCCGCCCTTGCTGATTAGGCGGAGAAGGAGGAGCAGGCTGTCTGCTCGGGCGCGCCGGCGGCGAAGGAGGCGGAGTGCCGCCACGCGCCGGCGGCGAAGGAGGCGGTGTGCCGCCACGCACCGGAGAAGGAGCCGGAGTGCCCTGATGGTCACTCGCCGGAGAAGGAGCCGGAGTGCCCTGATGGTCACTCGCCGGAGGAGGAGGCGGTGGAGGAGGCGGAGTGCCCTGACTCGTCGTCGTCGGAGGAGGAGGCGGAGGCGTCCAGTTCAGAATGTTGATTAGGTCCTTCCGCCATAGGCATGGAGTCTTCAGTGAAGAACCCAGCCGAGTCTCCCCTTCACCGGTAGGGTGGTCAAGCTGGAGCTCCTCAAATCCCTCCGTTATTTCGTCGACCATCACCCTAGCATATCCTTCTGGAATCGGCCGACAGTGAAAAGTGTCGTCTGGTCCAGAAGGATAAACAGAGCCAGCAGCCGCCTTGACCTTCAGATTCATCCACTGTGCCATAAGGTGGCAATTTTGTGCCTGCGTGATAGCATCCACAGGATTCCTGGCAGTAGCCGTCAAGGCAAGCTCTGGCTGAAGCAGCTCGGTGGAAGCCACGCTGCTTCTCCGCTGAGATGGCGGGGTAGCTTCGAGGGAAGCTTCGGGGGAAGCTTCGGCAATTCTTTTCTCCCGATCTACTTCCCGTTCCTCTATCGCTTGTATTCTGGCCCGCAGCGCCTGGATTTCGGTCATCTCCATTTTCTTCCTCCTGTCGTGGCATTTGTAGCCTCCTGCGTCCGGAAACCCAGCACGCCACGGAAGGGAGCCTGGCGTGCCTCGTGTCCGTCCAGGGTGCTCAGGATTCCCGAGGGCCATTGTCAGCTCGTCGTTCTCTCTGTCGGGGATGAACGTCCCTGCATGCGCTGCTTTGATATACTGCCGCATCTTCCTGAGTGGTGTTTCCAATTGCTTGTCCGTCCAAATGCACCACCCTATTACAGGGTCCAAGGTTCCGCCAGCCCCGAAGAACCAAGTCCGGCAACGTTCTGGCCAGTGCATTGTCTCTGGTTCGATCCCTTTCTGAAGCAGATCATTCTCAGCCTTGGCCCACTTAGGCCGGGCTACGAGGTAGCCGCCCGACCCCGTGCGATGGTGATGCATCTTCTTTGCAGCATTTATCCGGTTTGTCTCCGAAATCTTCTGACTCTTTTCCGACTTCTTATGGGCCACAAATGCGGGCCAGTCATCTTTGATCTTCTCATATATGCCCACGAATTCTGGAGTCGTTTTATTTCTGACAAACGTATTCAGTTTTTTCTTCCATGCCCTGAATTGGTCTGCCATCTTCGAAAGTGCAGCAGACTTGATTAACTCCTCTTTAACTGGCTTCGCCGGATCAACCTCTCGCGGTAGGACGAAGTTTGACTTCAGCTCAGTCCAAAGATCTTCTTTCTGCATATCAGTGACATAAGTCACCTGAGCGTCGTTTGCAGCCGGCTTTAACCATTGATGGATGCTGATCGGGATCTTGTCCCTAACCAGAACCCCGCACTGATTAACAAATGCGTTCTTAGTGCGGATGGGTGCAATCGGCTCGCCGGAGCGCGAGATTTCTGAGATCTCAAACTTTTCATCCGGCCTCAACTTTTTCTTCGCTCCTCGTCTCTTTACCGAAGATTTGCTCGATCCCGAGGGCTAGAAAAGGAACAAAGACGAGAGTTAATGAATGAATCAATTAACTAGTCAGCACATGCTTAACTAACATATATACCTCCTGGCCGGACTCGGTTCGGTCACCGGAGCCAGCATCACGGTCTCCTTCTTGCACCGGCATTGGGTCACCGGAGCCGTCCTCACGGTCTACTTCTTCCATGTGCATTGGGTCACCGAATTCATCAATATCATAGCCTAGATCTTCCAGCCGCAGCTCTTGTTCGACCTGCTCATCGGTGTCGTTGAGATACGACCTGACGGCATTTTGTCCGTCTGCGATTATGTCCATCAACATCGCTTCTTGTGCTAGGTCTCGGGTGTTGTCGTCCATTGTTTCTACAAATATTTACAACATGCCAATTATTATTCAAACATGACAGATGGATATATTAATGGCAAACGTAGAACTAGCTTCAACCCTCGACACTGCTCGGCGATCCACAAACCCTAGACCCCCTCATGTCACATTTTGTCTAGCTAGTGTCAAAGGATTCAACAAAACCAATACTTCATCATTAGGCGAAAGTAACAGTAGCATGATGGTACGAAGCTCTCCAAAGTTGTTTTGGAACGAAGTCCCAGATAAGATAATCCGTAACAAAAGACGGATTATCCTATCAGGAACTCCGTTCCAGAACATCTTTGCATAACTTCGTACCAACATGCCCCGGTTACTTCTGGCAAATGATGAAGTCATGGAATTTTTCAATACTTTGACACTAGCTAGGCAACCTCTCTCGACCCCTCGACCCCCGACTGCTCGGCGATCCACAAACCCTAGACCCCCTCATGTCACATTTTGTCGAGTGTCAAAGGATTCAACAAAACCAATACTTCATCATTAGGCGAAAGTAACAGTAGCATGATGGTACGAAGCTCTCCAAAGTTATTTTGGAACGGAGTCCCCGATAGGATAATTCGTAACAAAAGACGGATTATTCTATCAGGAACTCCGTTCCAAAATATCTTTGCATAACTTTGTACCAAAATGCCCCGGTTACTTCTGGCTAATGATGAAGTCATGGAAATATTCTTCAATACTTTGACCCCCGACTGCTCGGCGATCCACAACCCTAGACCCCCGACTGCTAGGCAACCTCTCGACCCCTCGCCCTTCGGCCTCTCGATCGGTCCCTCGACGACCCTCGACCCCTGGACCTTCGGCCTCGGTCCCTCGACGACCCTCGACCCCGGCCCCCCCTAATGTCGAAGTTATCGGGGAGAGGGTGTATACATATCCGATAAAAAAAGAGGAAGAAGAAGAAAAAAGGAACCGCTAGAGGAGAAGATCGAAGAAAAAAAAAGAAAAAAAAAGGAGAAGAAGAAAGGAATAGAGGAGAAGAAGATTCTTCTCCTCTTTTTTTCTTTTTTTTCTTCTTCTTATTTATTTCTCCTCTTTCTTCCTCTCCTTCTTCTTCTTTCTTTCCTCTTTCTTATTTTCTTCTTTCCTATCCTTCTTTTTCTTTTTTTTCTTCTTCTTATTTATTTCTCCTCTTCTTCCTCTCCTCTTCTTCTTTCTTTCCTCTTTCTTATTTTCTTCTTTCCTATCCTTCTTTTTCTAAATTTGTAACTTTTGCATATATATATAAAACTTTCTATATATATTTAGCATATATAAACAAAAAACTATATATCCACATACACATATATATACATCACATATACACACATCACATATATATACATCACATATACACACATCACATATATACAGCAACTTCCTAAGAAAAAATATATTTATATACACATAAATATATATTTAACATATATATTTAGCAAATTCCTAAGAAGAAAAAAAGATATACACATACATATAAATACAGCAACTATATATACAGCAACTATATATACTGCAATTTATATAAACATAAAAAAAATATACACATATATACATATATATACACAGCAACTATATATATATATATATACAGCAATATTAAACATATAAAAAAAAGGGAGCCGGCCCTCACATCGGCAGGGCTGGGCGGCGCGACGGCGGCGGGGCGGGGCGGCGACGAGGCGGCGTCGGGGCGTGGCGGCGCGACGGCGGCGGGGCGGGGCGCACGGCGGCGCGGGGCGACGGGCCGGCCGGGGCGCGGCGACGGCGCGGGGCGGAGCGACGAGGCGGCGTCGGGGGCGACGGCGACGGGGCGACGGGGGCGACGGGGGCGACGGCGACGGCGACGGGGACGGAGCAGATCGAGGGAGGCGTCGGGGCTGGGAGAAGAAAGAAACTGAGGAAATTTTCGCAAGTGTTGGTTATATAGGAGGGGTATTAGTCCCGGTTCGTGGCTCAAACCGGGACTAATGCCCCCCTTTAGTCCCGGTTGGTGCCACCAACCGGGACTAAAGGTCCCTTTTCAGCAGCCCAAAGGGCGGGAAGGTGGGGCCTTTAGTCCCGGTTGGTGGCAGCAACCGGGACTAATGCCACCCTTTAGTCCCGGTTGGTGGCAGCAACCGGGACTAAAGGCCTTGCCGCGGTGCGGTGGGAAGTTTAGTCCCACCTCGCTAGTTGAGGGAGAGCAGCACCAGTTTATAAGCCCCGCTGCCTCTGTCCACTCGAACTCCTCTAAACTGCAGGCCTAAGGGCCTAAACTGACACTGCTTTGCCTGTGGTCTTGCTGGGCTTTCTACGGGCCTGAATCCTGGCCCATGGTTGGGTTTCTAGTCGTATTCAGGCCGTGTGGGCCCAGCAGGTGGCATATTTTTTCCTTTTTTGCTTTATTTATTTCTAAGTTGTTTTTTGCTGTATTTAGAGTTGCTTTATTTATTTTATTTTATTTGTTTATTTCTAAGTTGTTTTTTGCTGTATTTAGAGTTGCTTTATTTATTTTACTTCCTTTATTTATTTTCTTTGTTGCTTTATTTATTTTATTTTGTTTATACTTAATTACAACAAAATACTTATTGTTGCTATTTATTTCTAAGTTGTTTTTTGCTGTATTTAGAGTTGCTTTATTTATTTTATTTTCTTTGTTTATTTCTAAGTTGTTTTTTGCTGTATTTAGAGTTGCTTTATTTATTTTACTTTCTTTATTTATTTTCTTTGTTGCTTTATTTATTTTATTTTGTTTATACTTACAACAAAATACTTATTGTTGTTATTTATTTTTCAAGTTTGTTTTGTTTTGTTAGTGCAAGTAGTATTGAAATTTGAATAGTACAAACGGACAATGGTATCATACTCGTTTGTTACAAAGTTGGCATGGTATCATCATAATAGTTGCGGAAATAACTCTTCACTTTTTCTTCGCTTGTGTCATTTGCTTATTGCGCCGTAACCATGGATAATCTTCATCGTTTATCAGGATGCTTGGGTCAGCCTTGACTTTGAAGGGAGGAATTTCATGAAACTTTTCATAATCTTCAGACATGTCTGTCTTGCCCTCCACTCCCAGGATGTCCCTTTTTCCTGAAAGAACTATGTGGCGCTTTGGCTCATCGTATGATGTATTCGCTTCCTTATCTTTTCTTTTTCTCGGTCTGGTAGACATGTCCTTCACATAGATAACCTGTGCCACATCATTGGCTAGGACGAATGGTTCGTCAGTGTATCCAAGATTTTTCAGATCCACTGTTGTCATTCCGTACTGTGGGTCTACCTGTACCCCGCCTCCTGACAGATTGACCCATTTGCACTTAAACAAAGGGACCTTAAAATCATGTCCGTAGTCAAGTTCCCATATGTCCACTATGTAACCATAATATGTGTCATTTCCCCTCTCGGTTGTTGCATCAAAGCGGACACCGCTGTTTTGGTTGGTGCTCTTTTGATCTTGGACAATCGTGTAAAATGTATTCCCATTTATCTCGTATCCTTTGTAAATCAATACAGTCAAAGATGGTCCCCTGGACAACAAGTACAACTCATCACAAACAGTGTTGTCACCTCTGAGACGTGTTTCCAACCAACTGCTGAAAGTCCTGATGTGTTCACATGTAATCCAGTCGTCGCACTGCTCCGGGTGTTTGGAGCGTAGACTGTTCTTGTGTTCATCGACATACGGGGTCACCAATGTAGAGTTCTGTAGAACTGTGTAGTGTGCTTGAGACCAAGAATATCCGTCCCTGCATATTATTGAGTCCCTTCCAAGCGTGCCTTTTCCAGTCAGTCTCCCCTCGTACCGCGATTTAGGGAGACCTATCTTATTAAGGCCAGGAATGAAGTCAACACAAAACCCGATGACATCCTCTGTTTGATGGCCCATGGAGATGCTTCCTTCTGGTCTGGCGCGGTTACGGACATATTTCTTTAGGACTCCCATGAACCTCTCAAAGGGGAACATATTGTGTAGAAATACGGGCCCCAGAATGACAATCTCGTCGACTAGATGAACTAGGACGTGTGTCATGATATTGAAGAAGGATGGTGGGAACACAAGCTCGAAACTGACAAGACATTGCGCCACATCACTCCTTAGCCTTGGTACGATTTCTGGATCGATCACCTTCTGAGAGATTGCATTGAGGAATGCACATAGTTTCACAATGGCTAATCGGACGTTTTCCGGTAGAAGCAGTTGCGTCATAATCACATGGCAGTCATGAGACTTTAGGTTCTGGAACTTTTTCTCTGCCATATTTATTATTCCCTTTATATTCGACGAGAAGCCAGTCGGGACCTTCATACTGAGAAGGCATTCAAAGAAGATTTCTTTCTCTTCTTTCGTAAGAGCATAGCTGGCAGGACCTTCATACTGCTTCGGAGGGATGCCGTCTTTTTCGTGCAAACGTTGCAGGTCCTCCCGTGCCTCAGCTGTATCTTTTGTCTTTCCATACACGCCCAAGAAGCCTAGCAGGTTCACGCAAAGGTTCTTCGTCACGTGCATCACGTCGATTGAAGAGCGGACCTCTAGGTCTTTCCAGTAGGGTAGGTCCCAAAATATAGATTTCTTCTTCCACATGGGTGCGTGTCCCTCATCGTCATTCGGAACAGCTAGTGCGCCGGGGCCCTTTCTGAAGATTACGTGTAAATCATTGACCATAGCAAGTACGTGATCACCGGTACGCATGGCGGGCTTCTTCCGGTGATCTGCCTCGCCTTTGAAATGCTTGCCTTTCTTTCGACATTGATGGTTGGTCGGAAGAAATCGACGATGGCCCAGGTACACATTCTTCCTGCACTTGTCCAGGTATATACTTTCAGTGTCATCTAAACAGTGCGTGCATGCGTGGTATCCTTTGTTTGTCTGTCCTGAAAGGTTACTGAGAGCGGGCCAATCGTTGATGGTCACGAACAGCAACGCCGTTAGGTCAAATTCCTCCTGTTTGTGCTCATCCCACGCACGTACACCGTTTCCATTCCACAGCTGTAAAAGTTCTTCAACTAATGGCCTTAGGTACACATCAATGTCGTTGCCGGGTTGCTTAGGGCCTTGGATGAGAACTGGCATCATAATGAACTTCCGCTTCATGCACATCCAAGGAGGAAGGTTATACATACATAGAGTCACGGGCCAGGTGCTGTGATTGCTGCTCTGCTCCCCGAAAGGATTAATGCCATCCGCGCTTAGAGCAAACCATACGTTCCTTGCGTCCTTTGCAAACTCCTCCCAGTACTTTCTCTCGATTTTTCTCCATTGCGACCCGTCAGCGGGTGCTCTCAACTTCCTGTCTTTCTTACGGTCCTCACTGTGCCATCGCATCAACTTGGCATGCTCTCTGTTTCTAAACAAACGTTTCAACCGTGGTATTATAGGAGCATACCACATCACCTTCGCAGGAACCCTCTTCCTGGCGGGCTCGCCATCAACATCACCAGGGTCATCTCGTCTGATCTTATACCGCAATGCACCGCATACCGGGCATGCGTTCAGATCGTTGTATGCACCGCGGTAGAGGATGCAGTCATTAGGGCATGCATGTATCTTCTGCACCTCCAATCCTAGAGGGCATACGACCTTCTTTGCTGCGTATGTACTGTCGGGCAATTCGTTATCCTTCGGAAGCTTCTTCTTCAATATTTTCAGTAGTTTCTCAAATCCTTTGTCAGCCACAGCATTCTCTACCTTCCACTGCAGCAATTCCAGTACGGTACCGAGCTTTGTGTTGCCATCTTCGCAATTGGGGTACAACCCTTTTTTGTGATCCTCTAACATGCGATCGAACTTCAGCTTCTCCTTTTGACTTTCGCATTGTGTCCTTGCATCGACAATGACCCGGCGAAGATCATCATTTGGTTCCTCTTGATCTTCAGCAGCTTCACCCGTTGCAGCATCATTGGGCACATCGTCTGGTTCCTCTTGATCTTCACCAGCTCCCCCCATTGCAGCATCACCGTATTCAGGGGGCACATAGTTGTCATCGTACTCTTCTTCTTCGCCGTCTTCCATCATAACCCCTATTTCTCCGTGCCTCGTCCAAACATTATAGTGTGGCATGAAACCCTTGTAAAGCAGGTGGGAGTGAAGGATTTTCCGGTTAGAGTAAGACATCGTATTCACACATTTAGTGCATGGACAACACATAAAACCATTCTGCCAGCCGCATTTAGAAACTCATGCACGCCCTTAATGTACTCGGAGGTGTGTCTGTCACCGTACATCCATTGCCGGTTCATCTGCGTGCATTTATATATAATTAAGTGTGTCAAAAACCATTACAGAACATCATAAATAGATAATTAAGTGACCAAATGGATAAAAGTTCATCATCACATTAAAACCAAAGTACATACATATATAGTTCTCATCTAACAACATATAGCTCTCCATACACATCGAAACTATGTAAAACATTTCAACGCGAAAACAAATGCTATCATAATCGCAACCAAGGTAACAATTGATCCAACGGCATAATGATACCAAGCCTCGGTATGAATGGCATATTTTCTAATCTTTTTAATCTTCAACCGCATTGTATCCATCTTGATCTTGTGATCATCGACGACATCCGCAACATGCAACTCCAATATCATCTTCTCGTCCACAATTTTTTTTCCTTCAAGAATTTGTTTTCTTCTTCAACTAAATTTAACCTCTCGACAATAGGGTCCATCTTGATCTTGTGATCATCGATAACTTCCGCAACATGCAACTCCAATTCCATCTTCTCCTCCTCCATTTTTTCCAATTTTTTCTTTAACGAAATGTTTTCCTCTTCAACTAAATTTAACCTCTCCACAAGAGGGTCGGTTGGAATTTCCGGTTCAACTACCTCCTAGACATAATAAAACATCTATGCATGTCAGGTTGGTCGGCATAACTATCATAAGCACTAAAACAAATAGTTATAAATTAAAGATAATATACCACATCCGAATCGTAGACCGGACGAGGGCCCACGTGGGCGGATATCAAAACCATCGCACTATATAATAACAAGCAATAATAAACGTAATAAAATTAGACAAATATCTATCTAAAGCAATAATAAAAGTAAGAAAAGCATGGACATAACAAGAGGCTCACCACGGTGGTGCCGGTGACGAGATCGGCGGGGGCGATCGACGGCGGCGAAGACGGGGACGGGACGTGACGGACCGCTAAACCTAGACAAATCTCGGAGAAAATAGAGCTTCGAGAGCAGAAAAGCTTAACTAGTGTGGCTCGGGCATTCCACCGAACATGTTGTGTGCATAGGAGGTGAGCTAGAGCACCACTAACCCCTCTCCCCCTCGGCCAGAAAAAAAACAGAGCAGTGAGCTCTGCTCTTGATTGAGGGGGTTTATATAGGCAACTCACTGGTCCCGGTTGGTGCTACAAACCGGGGCTAAAGGGGTGCCTTTGGTCCCGGTTCATAAAACAAACCGGGACTAATAGTGGTGGGCCAGGAGCAAGAGCCATTGGTCCCGGTTTTTAGCTCCAACCGGGACCAATAGGTCCAGACGAACCGGGACCAATGGCCCACGTGGCCCGGCCGGCCCCCTGGGCTAACGAACCGGGTCCAGTACCCCCATTAGTCCCGGTTCTAGATTGAACCGGGGCTAATGGGCTGGACCAATGCCCTGTTTTCTACTAGTGCCTTCTTATTCTGTGGATCCTTCCTGGTATATGGACACCGGTGCCACAGATCATCTGACGAGTCAGCTCGACAAGCTGGCTACTCGCCAGCCCTATACTGGTCATGACCAAGTCTGCACTGCCAACGGATCAGGTATGCCCATCTCACATGTTGGTCAGGCATCTCTTCTTTCACGTACCACTAAAACCTTGCATCTCCTTGATGTTCTTCGTGTTCCTTCAGTCACACGTAGTTTGCTCTCGGTTCCTAAATTAACTCGTGACAACAATGTGTTTGTTGAGTTTCACCCTTTCCATTTTTTTGTTAAGGACCGGGACACGAGGGACGTTCTTCTTAGTGGTCGAGCTCGCCATGGCCTATATGCTCTTGATGTGCCGCCTGTTTCCGAAGTTTTCAATGGTGTTCGGGTATCGTCGTCGCAGTGGCATTCTCGCCTCGGTCATCCTGCCACACCCATTGTGCGACATTTGCTTCATCGCCATAGTCTTCCTGTTGAGTCCAGCAATAAGGAGTTTCTAGTGTGTGATGCCTGTCAACAGGGCAAGAGTCATCAGCTACCTTTCTCTGTATCGAGTCGTGTTGTCAAGGCTCCTCTTGAACTTGTGTTTTCGGATGTGTGGGGCTATGCCCAAACTTCTGTTAGTGGTCACAACTATTATGTCAGTTTCATTGATGCCTTTAGTGGCTTTACTTGGATTTATCTTATTAAGCGCAAATCTGATGTGTTTCATGTCTTTATGCAATTTCAAGCCCATGTTGAGAGGTTGCTTAAGTGCAAAATTGTGCATGTTCAGTCTGATTGGGGGGGCGAATATCGCAACCTTAATACCTTCTTCCAGAAACTTGGCATCTCGCATCATGTGTCTTGTCCTCATACACATCAGCAGAACGGTGCAGCTGAGCGCAAGCACCGTCACATAGTTGAAACTGGCTTAACACTGCTTGCACATGCCTCAGTCCCATTCCGATTCTGGAGTGATGCTTTTGTTACTGCTTGTTTTTTGATAAACAGGCTTCCCACACGACTTCTTCACATGAAATCTCCCCTAGAGGTATTACTTCATGAAACTCCAGATTACTCTCTTCTCAAGGTGTTTGGTTGTGTGTGCTGGCCACATCTTCGACCGTACAATAAGCATAAACTCGAGTATCGATCTAAAAAGTGTGTGTTTCTCGGATACAGTCCTCTTCACAAAGGTTATAAGTGTCTCCACATTCCGACGAATCGTGTTTACATTTCCCGTGATGTTGTGTTCGATGAGACTGTTTTCCCTTTTTCCACACTCTCACCTTCCATTGATACTACCGCTACCGAGCTGCACTCCTTTCCGGTTTTGCCTGATCAATTTGTAGATGCTGCATATTCTCCTCTGTTGTTGCCTAACCATGGTGCAGGGACTGGACGGGGTGCTCGCCTTGAGCTTCTTCATGATGGTGTGGTTGCTACGACACCAACTGCAGTCGTGACGCCGGATGGGTCGCTTGATGAGGCGCTTGGCGACGATCGCACGAGCATGCCCCATGCACGTGTATCGGGTGGTGTGGCCACCTCGCCTAGCCCGGCTGCCACTGCAGTGCGGTCGCCCGAGCCGGCGACCTCCCCGGCCTCTGCCCCGCGTGGGCCGTCCTCGCCTGATCTGCCTTTGCTGGCCACTCCGGGTCCAACATCGCATGGCCCGCCTTCGCCGGTCACTCCGGGGCATGCAGAGCCCGTGGACTCTCCCTCGGTAGAGTCTGTGGACTCGCCTGCTGGTGTGTCTTCCGTGCCGCTCCCAGATGTTGGCTCGTCTGTCGTGGTGGCATCTCCGACACCTCCGCCGCCTGTCATACTGCGCCCTCATACGCGCAGCAAGAGTGGCATTGTCAAGCCTCTTCAGCGCACGGATGGTACGGTCGCATGGCTTGCGGCCTGCGTTGCTCGTGTTGAGGCCGATCCTACTATGGAACCGCGACATTTTCAGGCAGCGCTTGGCATTCCACACTGGCGCGCTGCTATGGAACAGGAGATCCATGCTCTTCGAAAGAATAATACTTGGCGCCTGGTTACACCTCGATCTAGTGTCAATGTTATTGATTCTAAATGGGTGTTCAAGGTGAAGAAGCATGCTGACGGGTCCATTGAGAGGTACAATGCACGACTGGTGGCCAAAGGTTTTAAACAAAGGTATGGCCTTGATTATGAAGATACGTTTAGTCCTGTTATTAAACCCACGACTATTCGTGTTCTTCTTTCGCTGGCTGTTACTCGAGGATGGTCGCTTCGTCAGCTTGATGTCCAGAATGCCTTCCTTCATGGAGTTCTGGAAGAAGAGGTATATATGCGTCAGCCACCAGGTTTTGTTGACCCTGCTCAGCCAAATCATCTGTGTCGCCTCGACAAGGCTCTCTATGGTCTGAAGCAGGCTCCTCGTGCGTGGCATGCACGTCTCGGCGCTGCTCTTCGTGCACATTGGTTTGTACCGTCTACAGCAGACACGTCTCTGTTCATTCTTCAGCGACCTGAGGTGACTATGTACATTCTGGTCTATGTTGATGACATCATACTTGTCAGTTCGTCCGTCACTACTGCAGATCGGCTTGTGGCTTCTCTAGGGGCTGTTTTTGCTGTTAAGGATCTTGGGAGACTGCACTATTTTTTGGGCCTGGAGGTTCTTCACTCTGACAGTGGCTTGACTCTCACTCAGCAGAAGTACTCCCAGGATCTGTTACGTCGTGCGGGTATGATGCAGTGTAAAACTGCTACGACTCCTATGTCCTCCACAGACAAATTGTCAGCTTTTGATGGGGACTTGCTCTCTTCTGCGGATGCCACTGAGTACCGCAGCATCGTTGGTGGACTGCAATACTTGCTCGTCACTCAACCAGATATATCATTTGCAGTTAACCGTGTGTGTCAGTACCTTCATGCACCGCGTGATCCTCATTGGACGGCTGTTAAGCGCATTCTGCGCTATGTTCGACACACTGTTTCCTATGGTCTACATCTGCAGCCTGCGACTTCTGGTTTGATCTCAGCCTTCTCTGATGCTGATTGGGCTGGTAGTCCCGATGATAGGCGATCCACGGGGGGACATGCTGTGTTCCTTGGTCCTAACTTGATCGCCTGGCAAGCTCGCAAGCAAGCTACCGTGTCTCGAAGTAGCACTGAAGCTGAGTACAAAGCAGTTGCTAATGCCACAGCTGAGATCATATGGGTGCAGTCATTGCTTCGAGAGTTGAAGGTCTCTCAAGCCCAGCCGCCTGTTCTTTGGTGTGATAACATCGGTGCTACATATCTTTCATCCAATCCCGTCTTTCATGCCCGAACGAAACACATCGAAGTTGACTATCATTTTGTGAGAGAACGCGTTGCACAGAAGCTACTTCAGATCAAGTTTGTTTCTTCTAAGGATCAGCTTGCTGACATTTTCACTAAACCCTTGCCCTTACCTTCTTTTGAAGGATGTCGACGCAATCTTAACATCCTAAGTGTTTCAGGACATAGTTAAGATTGAGGGAGGGTGTTAGACTAGGTATATTGTAGATATACGTGTTGTAACATAATACATGTACCTGTACGTTCTCTCCTATATATACATGACAGCCGTACCCGTTTAGGGTATCGAGCATTGTTCAAACCCTAGTTTTGTCTAACAGTCATGTTTTGTTGTTGATTCAAAATAGATTGAGTTTTTAGAACTTTAGTTTACTGCAGTATTTTTCATTTTAGAACTTTAGTTTGGTAAAGAAGTGTAACCTTCACTTTTCTGAATCAAAAAGTGTATGTCGCACTTTCACTGAACTGCTTCACTTGTTTGGATTGAATATGACTTTAGAAAGTATTAACGGCTTAGACATAGACGGAGACGGGTCCATCAGAATGACCCGTGGAGGCAGCTGTTCAGCTCGCTCGGTGTGCAACTTTGCACTGGCATAGACACCAGCCAACGAACTTAATAATAAATAGTCAATTTCCCCGAAGAAATAGAGCCTAGAACTAGTAGATCTTTTGACCAAATCAGGGCTACCGCGCAGCCTTGCACAGTGGGTAAAGAGACAAAATTACCACAAGAAAGAAACAGAGCAGAGGAACAACTGAGGAATTTCGTCTAGAAAGTCTTGTCATAACTGTAAACCGAAAATGTAGCCTGCATAAACTTTTCGGATTCTTTGTCTAGCAAAAAAAAAAGTCTACGGCTATGCTAACCTCTTTCTTTCGCCCCTTCTCTCTTTACACGGTCCGACAAAATTGAGAAAGACATGCAGGTATAGAGTGAGAATACTATATATGTATAATATATCCTAGGTAGGCGGACTGATGGGCGATTGAACGACGAGCATGAGCGGATGACGGAGACGGAGGAGCTAGGTGCTGCAATGGCAGGGGAGGGAGGCTGCCTTCATCGTGCAGCAAAGGGGCCTGGACCCCGGGCACCGGCGGTAGCGCAGCTCCATCACGAACTCATTCGCCGGAGCACCCACCGGCCTCTGGACCTCGTCCTTCGGCTTGCAGCTCAGCCACCGTTCGAGTAGGCCGTGCAGCGTCGTCGAGGGGCACACCGACTCGTCATGGCATAGGATCTCCACCTGCATTTCGCACAAGTGTATACACAAGGGGTCAGACAAAAGAGCAGGTTCACATACTCTCGGTTTGTGGGCACACACACTCACGCACGCTCGCTAACAGGAAGAGATATGATAGGATGGATCATTGAGCTGCAAAATGTTCTAGTGGCGTATTCTTTGGGAGCTTTGAACAGAAAAATGGTGCAAATAAATTCTCATATGTCATCATCCAAATCTACAAATGCAGCAGGGTGGTTCATTTTAATGGAAATCCATGGGGACAGTGGCCCCTTCACTGTTTCTGAAAAACAAAATCTACAAATGTAGCATAGTCCAGATTTATCGATAAATGTAGTACATGGAGCAAGCACCTTGATAGCAGGGCACAGACTTGAGTAGGGTTTGTGGAGTGACAGCAATCAAAAATGGAAGTACAATGACATCTAAAAGGCTCACCTTATCATCACTTGCTAGCTCAAGTTTTTTCATAATCAGCCTCAGGATGGAGGATACCCGCATAGTTCCATCTCTGAAACAAGAAGAAAAAATCTTATTGAAGAACAGAATGTATTAAAAATCTTGGAATCTAGTAACATGTTATTACATCAGCGAAAACTGAATTGCTGGTAGGAATGAACGAACAAAAGCATGCAGGATTTTCGGATGAAATATCCTCTCCACTGCTGATAAAAATTCACAAGACCACTGTTTTTCTAGGTTCTTCACCTTCATATTTTGAGATGAAGAGAAGAACTCTTGCTAATACCAGAGCAATCTATGCATCTATTAGAAAACATAACAGGAAAAGGGGCATCAGTGCACTGAGCCATCTAAGCTGGGAAAATATCTCCACCAATCTATGCTATGATTAAGAGGGTGCTAAGTATGAGAGGTCTCTATCTTTGTTGACAAGGAAACTTGAAGACTAAAGAGGAACTCACTTAATTCTGTAGAAATTCTTTTCTAGCTGAGGCAGCAGTTTAGCTTCTACCCTGCAAAACAATTTACATTTTGGTGTGACGACACAAAACACATGGTCCATCAGAATCAGTATATATATTGAATATGATGCAAGAGGTCTTACTGGTTCGGTGAAGTGACCAGTGAAAACCAGACTTGGGTAGTTATTCCATCATGCGAGTCTGCTTCTGGGCTTTCCCTCGGACTATCCTCTGTGGTTATTTTATTTTTGTGACTTTCCTTGAGACAAGAACTTGATTTTTGCGATTTCGTCCCGCTTGCCACGACTAAACTCGGTAGGGGCTTCTGTAGCTCTTCCTTGTCAATTGTCTCGCGATTCTTTCCATCTTCACAAATATTTACACTGTTCTGTTTGGGATGGAAGTTTAGTTAGAATAAGAAAATTTTAGAAGACAATTGGCATCAAACTTGCATATGAAATTATGTGCCTTCTGAAGCTCTTCCTTGTCAATTGTCTCGCGGTCCTTTCCATCTTCAGAAATATCTACACTTTTCTGTTTCAGATGGAGGTGTAGTTAGAATAAGAAAATGTTACAAGACAATTGGCATCAAACTTGCATACTAAATTATGTGCTGATAATACTTCAATACTACCTGCTTTTTATTTGCAGATATTGTCATCTTGGTAGATTTTGGTGCCGGGGCCTTCTCAGTCTTCTGCTCACGGTCTTCAGATTTATTTGGCAATTTACCGAGAGAAAACAAATGGGGTGTGATAGTCCTTCTTGCAGCTTTGGTTCTCCGTCCTGTCAGAGTAGACTGTGTTGCCATCTTTGGGGTTTCAACCAAGGAAGAAATGGACCTCTCTTTTCTCTTTGCTGGCAATGTAATAGTTGGAGCCTCAAAAGCATTAACTTCTGCCTTAGGTGGAAACAAATAATTCCTGATAGCCTGAAGACTTATATCAGCCCTTCAAACAAGGAAACGATCAATCATGTTAGCTAGCAGCATATAGTTGAGTACCTGAGTCGAGATCGCAAGAAAAAAAGAATAAAGGTGGCTGGAATTCTAAGCCTTTGCTTCACAAAACAAGAATGTATGTGTACTTTTTTTAGCAAGCGTGTGTGTTCGCACAAAGAGCTCTGATAGCTGTTACAACTTATGCAAGATTTATACAGTAGAATCCACAGAAGTGTTATTATAAGCTAGTATACTCTCACTAATAACCATAAGAAACTATTTTTGATTCAGATGCGTGTAGAGATATTAACAGTACGACATATACACTTATTTTTCACAAAAATGTTAACTGCACTTTTCTGCTATATAAGGGTCCAAATGAGCTAATTGTTTCTGTGGCTAATAATAAATGATTAAATGGTGTATGTGAACTCCATATTTTACTGCAAGGTACAAATTTTAAAATGCAATAACACAATGGTAATGTATTTGAACTCCGATCACTTCAAGGATCGAACTAAGATCAAGCTACATGTGTTGACATGTTTGCTTGTCGGAATTGCATATATCCTTCACAATAGTTCTATACGGATTCTATCCAAATCGAATTCATTAGCCTGTTTTCTCCATTCTGACCATTTTTTGCTCTATAGTATATAGTTATATACATACCTACTGTCAAGTTCTTAAGGCTGCAGCTGGGCGTCGTGGGAGTTGGAGGCCATTGTCGGCTGCGTACCATTGGCTAAGGTAAACCTAAAGAGACAAGGACAGGAGCATGGGACTGTGCGGTGTGGTCTGTCGCCTGTCAGTCGGATGCAGTACTAAAACTATTGGCGGAAATGCTTCAACTCTGATGTGGGGCTTTAGTACGTGGACTCTGAGGCCATCTGCCGACTCATCCAATGACGCTCTGACACGTGCAATAGGAGGGAGAGGGGACACAAAATTTTGGGTCGGCCCAATTATTACTGAGATGAAACAAGCGGGACGACTTGCAGCATGAGCCATTTTGAGGCAGACAGAGAACTATAGAGTTTGTTCAATTGTTACAGATGAACAGAAGACTTTGGATCATGTATAAGTTACTTGCTTTAGTATCCATAGAACCTCAAAATGGCTTTATTTTGACATCCACTATAAGTACTATTAGTGATAACAAGGGCTAAAAAGGGTGGCAGCACGGACTTCTTAAGGCTCACATGTTATTAACACTACGCAGGTGTACTTATACATGGACTTATAAAGAAAAAAGAGAACTGACCAGTTGGAAAAACAATGTTGTACAACAGATAACCTTGGTATGTTAACAATTACTACTTAATTACCTGAGTTTCTCTTCAGGAGTGATCCCAAGAGCAACGTCGCATACTGGGCAGGCTTCGATCTCCTCGTCATCTATTTTCTTCATAATACATTCCCGGCAAACTGCTTACAAAAAGATGGTCACAAGAGGAACTCTACAGACAAGCATGCGAGTATCATACAGAGATTTGAAAGAACCGAATTTTATGTGCTCGTCAGATGAAAGCTACATTATTAGGAGTAAAATAGCAAGTAGCAACAATGCAGTATGAGTAGATACTTGAATTGCATCCAGATTGATAGCTTGACCAAGACTGACAACTGCGCTGTACTTGCGGTGCAGCAGTAGCTGCCAGGCTTATCGATCAAGAACCTTTTTTTTTAGATATTCAGAGTGATCATCCTCCTGGACTCTACATCATGTGGTGCAGCGACTTTGTCAAAAAAAAGTGGTGTGGCCACATTTTTTGTTAATAATGTGAAGCGTGGCTATACCAAAAAACACAGAACTGAAATACTTCCCCAATACAAATAATTATGAGAAGCATCGATAACATAACCAAACGGACACGAGTCAAGCATTTGCTAAAGAAGTATGGTTTTTGCTACTAATCAGTAACGAGCAATGCTCTCTCTGTAAGCTCAATCCCTGGATGGTGGAAGAAGATCAACAATTCTGACAAGAAAAGTGCAAATAGGAGCAGTGGAGGTGGCTTGTGCGGCTGTAGCTGCATGGCATATTTGCTTGGAATGAGAGAAACAAGAGGATTTTCAGAGAACAGAATACTACGGCTGCTAATGTTTGGGAGCTACGGCTTTTCAAGAGTACTGTTTTGTTCCTTTTTTTTGTACAGCCGAAGTGTTGTTGACTCTGTCGATTTTTCTTGTTTCCCTTCCGCTCTGTTTGAACCACCCTGTACTTAATGCAACAGCGAAACACCTGCTACTTACAGTCACACGCGCGCACACACAGACAAAAGATTCAGCTTGGCTGCATTGTCGACTCCAGAGAACAGGGATGGCATGGCGGCTCCGGAGGGACCGGTGCCGGTGCGCGGGAGCAAGGGGGAAGAGACCACGGCTTCGATCGGCAGTTGCGGCGGCGGAACGGGATTTCTCCGGAGTAGCTCCGGCGCACGCGGGTACCGGAGAGGAAACGCCTGCCTCTTGGTCTTGGATGACGAAGCAGACCCGGCTCCAACAAGAACGCCGGCCAAGCAGAGAGGACGCGGCGGAAGGTGGCCGCCCCGGCCAGACCAGAGCGCACGCAATCAGAAGCCGCGGCAATTCGCACCAGGCCGGCGGCGGCTCCGGCGCTCATCTGGGATCAGAAAGTCGCGTCAAACGCCAACCTGATCGCCACGCCACCACTGACAGAGAGACAGACGGAACAGGGACAGAGAAAGAAAGCAGAACATCCGACACCAAAACCAAGGACGGGAGCGCGACGCGGCGGGGGGCATGGGGGCGTCCGCGCGCAGCGGCGCGGGACGCCGGCGCGCGCAGCGCAGACACGACGGAGAAGAGAGATGGAGGGGGGAGGACGGAGGAGAAACGAAACCGTAGAGGCGGCGGGGGAGCGGGGTAGAGAGAGAGGGAGAGAGAACTCACAGGTGTGGCCGCACTCGGAGAAGGCGCTGGCCTCCCGGAAGAAGCCGTCGCAGAGAGGGCACGTCACGCACGGGGCGAGCAGCGCCCGCCGCACGCGAGCTACCCCGGGCGCGTACCCCATCTCTCCGCCGCCGGCAACCACCCCCGCCACCTGCGCCTCCTCGTCGGCCTCCTCGTCAGAAGAGCCCGGGGCCTGGGGGAGGCGGAGAATCAGGAATACGCGGCGCGGGGCGACGGAATCGGGGGCATTGACCGGCCGGGAGGAGGGAGGAGCGGCGGCGGGCGGCTGCTCCGGCGAGGCGCGGGGGTTTGGGGGGGCCGGGGAGTACGAAGTCTTTTCCTATTGCGCTGTATAAATAGAAGAAATTGGAGTGGGAGAGGCGATTGCGTGTTGGCGGCGCCGGGTACGCGTAGCCTGTGGGACCGGGGCCCACCAGGATTTCCACACCGGTTCTATGTGCGATTTGTATTCGGAACTGTCTTCCTGTTGCTTTTCCAGATTTATCTGCTTTTTTTCCTGTTCCGAACCAGGCCATTCCAAATTTCATTGTTCCATATATAGTGTAGATAAGATTCATTTTTTTGTGTGTGGGCAGGTGGCAAATTCATACTCCTTCCGTCCGGAAAAAATTTGTCCCTCAAATGAATGTATCTAGCACGGACAAGTTTTTTCGGACGAAGGGAGTACAAAGCAAAAGATACTAAAGAGAAGGTAAAATTGTAGGGTGTGTTTGGTTGCTCTGCTTGTTTTCGACCTTCCTGCACGCGCCCCTGTGAAGTCTGTACAAGCTGAAACGTTGTTATCGGGGCCAAGTTCTGCAGTTCGTTCGGTAGCTCGCATCTCATTTATGCTTATTTTCTGCATGGGAGCTATGTCTCTCACATTGCGTGTAGCTTTGCCTCGCCTTGCCTCTTGCACTGGCTGTGCGGCGGCATTAGTGGGCCAGCCCATTAAGATGGTTTTTGCGAAGATTCTTTACGTGTATTTTCTACATTGTGGAAATATGCTAAAAACAATTTGAATATCTTTCTACATTGTAGAAACATTTTTCTAAAATTTCATGAACATATTTTTGAAATGCGTGCAATTTTTTTAAAAGTTCACGAACATTTTTTTCAATGTTATGAAACAAAAAAAAATTACATAAACTATTTTGAGAAAATGTGCTGAACATATTTTTGAACGCGTGAACATCAATGGTGCACGTGAAACCAATGCTCCGTTGTCTATTAGTGGCGCACATGAAACATCTATCTGCGAGGGGGAATTCAAGAAGAGCGAGCTCATTATGGTGTTGTTGAACCATTCGGCTTACTGTCTATGAAATTGCCACTTGTTTTTTCATGTGCGCGGTAGATGAAGTTGAAATCTCCAGCAATGAGCCAAGATATCGATAGGAGATGCGCAATGTTTTTTAGCTCATCTAGGAATGCTGGTTTTTAGTGTGAGAGGAGAGTGCATATGCATTGGTCAAAGTGAATTGAACTGCAGGGCTGGAGCCCAATTGGTCTACCCCAATGTATAGAAATACAGGCCTAAAAAAGAAAAGAAATAGTAGCACTTACCGCCTAAAATTCGTCTGGACATCAGGGAGGGATGTGAGGTCGCCCCAGATTTGAAGCTCTCTCAAGTAGCAAGCGAGCAGCCTTTTCCTTGATGGATCGATTCTTGTGTTGGCTCCTCCTCCCTGTGCCTTGTACGATCCATCTATCGACCAACTCAGGATGTAAATAGTCAGTCCGCTGGATGTTGTGGGACTGCCCGCACTGGCCATCACTTTTTATGTGGGATTAAGCGGGAGCCTAATTAATTTTCTTGCGGGGCATGTGGTGTCTACATACTGCTGCATATATTTACAAAGCTTAGACTGGATAAGCTGACATACAAAGGATCACTGGAAGTATATACGTATGTACAGGAAGTATGACAAAACAAATGGCAGTAGATACAAAGTGAAAATGGCAAACAGTGGATAATATTAGCCCACACTGACATAACAATCGCTACTAATTATCACTAGTGAGTTCGAGCTTCATTCAGTGGTCGCCTCTAGAATAACAAAATCCACAAAGCAGCGGCAACTTGCCTAAAAACGCCTATCAAAGCAGCAGAAATATCTCTTGTATGCGAACAAAACGGAATATGCAACACACTCCTCATCCTTCATATCCCAAAATTAACAGAAAGCGCCTAGACTCAAAACGGCACCAAATGATAAAACTAGCAGCTAAGAGCATCTTCCATTCTTCTGTCAGCTTTGTGTCCGGCGACCTTTGTACATCAAGCTATACTCACTGGTCTTTCACTTGATTAATCGGATTCATAATGGTCCAAGGATTGGCCTCATCTTTGGTCCATTCAACCGATTTTTTTCTCCAGAAACATCTCAACCTGCGATCACTCAAGTTTATTAATAAGTTACATAAAACATACAGTACTATCTACATGAAAAAGAAACAAGGATAAGAAGTAAGCAGGGTTCCTTAAATCACAAGCATACACCAGTGTTTATTTCCCTTCCCTAAAATGATTGTTAATCAATATTGTAGAGGAGGGAAGCAAAACCATCAAGGATCAAAAGTGCAGATAGCCAGCACCACAATCTTTAAAAAAATGCAGATAGCTAGCAACAAATTGACGATAGGCAATGATCTTAAATTAATATTCTAACCAAGAAGAGTCCCTGATGAGTATTATTGTGACCAGATCTTGATAGCATAATTGCAAGGATGATAAACACATACAAGTTAGCAGCATACACAATTTATATTATGTAGTGTACACATACCTCAGTTAATAGTAGTGACCTTGATCAGGAGTATTGGCATGCTTATCATTACATCTAAATCAATCTTGAAGGCAGATTAAGGCTTCCACCGTCTCGCTGCACAATCTACTTCTGTAATCGCTGATCAAACACTTTCCGGTACTGAAAGCCGACTCTGACGATACGACGGAAGCTTGTACAGCAAGAACATCACGAGCTATACAAGAAAGGATGGGATACTTAGACGAGTGAAGATGCCACCATTGAAGAATGTTGAAATCCTCCGTGCGAGTGAATGTGTCTTCTTCTAAGTATCTGGCAAGCTCACTAGTAGTTTGACGTTGCTTCTTATTCAAGTGTTGGTCCCAATCCGCCAACGGATCATTCTCTTCATTCACAACCTCATCAACTTTTTGTCGGGGTGCTGACTCATCAAATGCATCTGCCATTTGTGAAGAATATTCTTCGAAAAGGTTGTCAAGAGCTCCTTTCACTGCAAGCAAGTGCTTTTCTACATCTGGACCAAAAGCTTGTTTTAGTCGAAACTCGATGAAGCAAAGTATAAATCGTGGATCAAGGATCACAGGAATACAGTTTGGCAAATATGATTCCATCCAATACATATCAAACTTTTTTTGCATCTCTTCAACAATTGCTCGAACGACTTCATCCCTTGTTGAAGCTTCCTTCTGCAGCAATAACCTCTCATTCCAGATTTGATGAAAGTACAAATTTGAGGTAGAATAACTTGAACCAGAAAGTACATTTGTGGCTGCGTGAAAAACCTTAAACATAGCACAAACTGTATCAGCATTTTTCCACTCTCCCGAGGATGGACAAAACACATAATATGTGTCCTTTTGCACCAAAGCACGAAAGGCTCTTCGAAAGGGGAGCGCTGACTCCAACATAATATAGGTGGAGTTCCAACGTGTTGGCACATCAGCCGAGGGGAGTTTGCAAGAGAGACCAACTTGCGCAACTACTTCTTTGAACTTGTCCAACCGAGAGGAGAACTCTTAATGTACTTCACACTCTCTCTGATATCATCTATCACACCTTTCATCGTTGTCAACCCATCTTGGACAATCAAATTTATCACATGGCATGCACAACGGATATGAAGTAATTGACCTTTAATAGGCAACATATGCTTGCTGTTCAGATTTTTTCTAAGATGATTGACCATTGTACCATTAACTGATGCATTATCCAATGTCATACTAAAGAGTTTATCCTCAATATTACACTCCTGCAAACTCTTTAATAAGACATTAAACATTGTTACTCCGTTATGCAGAATCTCCACCATAAAAAATCTGAAGACCCTCTTTTGCAAAATCCACTTGATGTCGATCAAATAGCAAGTGATGCATAGATAGGACAAAGTCTGATTAGATGTCCACATGTCCGCTGTTAAAGAAACTCTAGCACTGTATTTCTTCAAATGTCCAGAGAATGCCGACCTCTCCAAATTATAGTGTTTCATGCACTCATCTTTAATAGTATTTCTAGAAACATTTTTGAACAAGGGATTCAAACTTTTCACGAAGTCTCTAAAACCACTATACTCAACTATTGAGAAAGGCAACTCATGCATTACTATCATTCTGGCAAGCAAATCTCTAGATGTTTCTTGATCAAAGTTCCATTGCTTAAGCATAGAAGCATCAGGAGATGAAACCGAGGACTTCATCTTCTCAACGAAGAGGTGTAAATCTGACATTTTTCCGCAAGCAGCCAAGTGTCTTCTTACACCACTTGTGCCAACATCTCGTCCAGCTTGAAACACTTCATGACAGTGCTTGCACTGAGCTTTGAGAAGTATCTTATGACGATAAATTGGTTTGAAATCCCTCCAAACAGTAGAAGTTAGTCTTCGTGTCTTGCGGACTGTTAATTGGCAAGCAAATAAAATGTCAACTCATAAGAACATTTTAAACTTGTAACTACATACAGGTGTAATTACAAAAGAGAAAAAACAAAGCCAACTCACCATGTGGATGATTAATTTTTGAGCCTCCAAATTGAGTAGTCATTGGAGAAGGGGATCCTAAGATAGAGGGTGATCTCGCGGACGAATTTGCCCTTTCCTCCAACATGGAACTTGCAATCCTCGTTGAGGGAGATCTGCCCCTTTTTGAAGCTGCAACTCTTGCTAGAAGACCAAGGGAAGATCTCCATGTGCTCGCCATCGGTGACCTTACCAATGGTGATCTTGTCGCTCTTTGACTATGTGTCATAGGTGGAGAATCTTGTCTCTAGATAACAAAACACGGAAAGTTCATAACATACTATCAATTTCAAGAAGGTATAAAAACAGATTTGTGGTATAGAGTGAGGTTTAATAGAGAAATCTGGAAAGAAAAATGACCTGTAGCTCCTCTCTTGTAGCTCCTTCAACAAATTCAGAACGGTTCATTGAGCGAGCCTGTTTCCTCTTCCTCTGCAACTCCTCATCCTCCTCCTCCTCCTCCTGGTTTTTCCTCTTCTTCTCTTGCTTCTTCATCTTCTCTTCCCTCTTCTCTTCTCTCTTCTCTTCCAACCTTTTCTTTGTCACCTTCTGCCTTCGTTTTTCTTTCTGCCTATCTAATATGTAACGCAAACACAGGGGGTCAAAAAATAATCAAAGAATACAAGTAATGTCACAGGGAAACATGGAGGGCCAGATACATACTTCCGTTGCTCGTCGATAGCATTCCACACATGTTGTTCCTGCTCCATGGCTTCCCACTTTTCAGTTTGCTTGTCGATCGTCAACACCATTTGGTCCGACGTCACCCATGGCCACTTCCATCAAATCTGCTAAATTTAACTAGCAATCAAAACAAATGGACGTAACCGTAGAATTATTCTATTTGCTTTCTTCAGACACAATACAGATTGTCAGAAAATGTCATCAAAGGCAGCTTATAAGTACCAACCAAATTACCACAGAGAATTACTCCATCCGAGTATAATTTTCACAGCAAGATTTTCAACAAGATTAGGAACAGTTGGGAACTCAGCAAGATTTTCACAGCAAGTTAACTCTAAAACAACTATAATTTTCACAGCTCCAAATAATATTTTGAGAGAATTAGTCCATCTGAGTATCTTACTCACGGCGAACTATTATTCGGCTAAAATCACAAGTTTCAAATTCATCTCATATAGAAAAGTTTATTTATGTGCATCGTTAGCAGGACATTCATATAGCATAACTGTACTTTGTACATAGCAGGATATTCATAGCATGACCAAAAAGAAATAAAATGGTAAAAGTAAAAGTAAGGAACTGCTATGTGCAGTTTTCAATGAAGCATTCTATAGACCAACATCCAGAATTCATAGCATGACCAAAAAAAAATTAAATGGAATAAACACGTATATTTAATATATCATCATATTTTTACGCTTATTACTGTTGTCCCAAATCTAGCACTAGCATAAGTATAGTGCTTCTTGCTGGATGGCACTAAACAGAGTTATGAGTAAACCACCACTATGAATACGGCATGCTTTGGTTACTAAGAGTTACATTGAGAAATACTGAATTCTGAACCTCCCGATGGAATGAACCATTTGCTATCTAGACAGGCACTGGGATATTTTCTTCCATCATGCTTCATTAAGAGTTTGGAGTAAGTGAAGGTTCTCAGTTTAAATGATACAAAGCTATAATCCACCTCCAACTCATGTAGTGCCTTGTTATAACCACTGTATTCCTTATTCCTTCCTTGACAACCCCTCTTAATCATTTCTGCACTATTTTACCATACAACAAATACCCCCCCCCCCTACTTTCATCATGGGCGTCATAGAAGTTATTGTACTTTGCAGTTTGCACATAGCAGGATATTCATACCACAACATTCACAACAAAACTGTCCAATCTCAGGGCCCAGGAAGACCACAT
>LR738713.1:705040762-705053437 GCA_902687465.1 Secale cereale
GGGGTTGCGCTATATATACATTTTCACCATGGTACGTGTTAGTGGGCTGGCACACCAGGTGCGGCAGTGAGCACCAGTTGCTTGAGCCAAAGCATAAAGCGCCTTGTAGGAGCTCCCCAAGCACAACATAAGAACTCTCTCAACTCACGTCTAAGAACTGTTAGTCTTTTTGCCTCATTGCCTCCTGTTATGTATGGCGACATGGCCATGCTCGGATGCAACAACTCCAACGGCTAGGCCGTCCATGGTGAGATCTTGACATACATGCCTGCAGTATCATGTGCACGCGCCCAACGAGAAGCTGATCAATACCTAGCCCTATCGTGGTTTAAAAAATGAAACAAGGGTATTTTCTGTAGTAGGTATTCATTTATAGCTCTTACCATGATCTATCTGAATTTGTATCAACTTAAACAACTAGTGAAACTAGGTGGATTAGCTAGGATTTTAACTCAATAATTAGGGCACACTTTGTTCAACTAGGAATTTGTTCATGTTGTGTAATTTTTGTTTTGGTTGTTGACCTCAAAGTTTTAGTTGGTGAAGTATCTTTATTTGGGCATTTATTATGTTCTACTTGAATGTGTCATTATATTATTTATCATGTAGGTTGTTGAACCATGATGTTTGATGATGTATTTAGGGATTTGGAAATGCAAGACGTCATTTTCAAGTAATTTCATCGTTTGTTGTACTCCCTCCATCCCAAAATAAGTATCTCAACTTTAGTACAAGTTTGTACTAAATTTGAGACACTTATTTTGGGATGGCAGGAGTATAATAGTAAGAATTTTGATGGCTATATTTTCTTTTATATATGCCTTCTATTATGACTGATAAGCTGTGGTAAAAGCTATGAAACACACCTTTATTCAATACATCATTTCAAAAATTGTCTTGTTAAAGTGATGCATCGATATAACATTTGCTCCACCTCTGCCCTCACTGCAAAGGCACATCATGAGATTGTACGGTAGGAGCAGAACTGTGAGCGTGAGCTGGATAACAAGTGGAAGTCTTTTTTTATTAATAGCGGTGAGGGTTCTGCCAGACGTTCCATTTGCCAGTAGTTGAAATATTTGGTCAAGGTGCATGTGAAGGAAGGATTTGATTTTGGGCATGAAGGGATCCGTGAGTTTCATTTCTTGTAGAAGGAAAAAATTGGTTGATGGATTTGATTTTCAACGGTACTACCGCTCATTTACGGCGTCACCAAGGCTTGTTATGTTCCATGAAATAATTGAAATGGAAAATTTCTTCATGGCAGAGCTACATTGCACTGATTACAGCTGACCGAGCAGTTGCACATCCTAAACAAACTACTGATAGCGACGAGCGAGCACTAATGCAAAGCCTAGTAAGAGGGTGTTGGGAATCATAGTAGAAAACAAAAAAAATCTTCCTACCAATAAAAAATCAGGAACACTATGAATATGCATACAAGGTTAGATCTGGTTGTTCTCAACTAGGAGTTGGAGCGGAAGAAGAGTTGGTGCATATCGTTCTCGAATTCCATTGAACTGTACCTCAAATAGTTCCCTCAAATGAAGACCGAACACACGATCTCTCTAAGGATTTGCACACATACCAAAGTAGTGGTTCGACATAGCTCCATTGGACAGAAAAAAGAACCACTAAGAAAACTAAAGGGAGAAGTAGCCTAGCGATGTCGACGTCTAGATCAACTAGACGCGAGAAAAAAACTGGGTGCAGAGTAGCAACGAGTGGACCTCCAAGGTTTTTGGTGTATTCTAGGGGTTGCCCTGCCCCTGTATTTATATGTTGAAGCATGTGGTAACAACTTGGGGAGTGGACCTCCCCAAAGTCGATTTGGGTCACGTGGAAGAGTCCTCCTTGGACTCCAATACCAAACGACATGAATCCTGACGCTCTCTAAATGTTTTGGACTCTGGCGTATAGTCCAGGGCTAAGGGGATGTTTAGTTGGCGCCCATGCTAACCCTGCCAAAACAAGGGCTTACCAAAATTTTGGCTCACGAATTTGCCACTGGGAGGTCGCCTCTAGTCTGCTAGACAATCACGACTAGTGAACAAATAATTGGCAAGGTCCTGAAAATTTGGCCGTGATCCAAACGCACGCCGGCCTATTGGTCAACGACCAAAATTTTGGAGGGGCGACTGCGGGCTGCCATCCAAACGGCCCCTAAATGCCAAGGACCCTAGTATTCTTGCCCTTGCCCCCAAGCAACTCCTTGCTACAATAACCTAGGGCCTCGTGAGCCTTACCCCTTGGCCCAGCCATTGTGTCCTCGTATGAGGGACCCTTTGGTTTTATCCAGAAGGTCACAGAACCTCTAGGACACTACCAGAAGTTTCGAGGACCCTCTTGGAACCTCCTTGATCATTTTCGAGAACATCCAGAATTCTTTTGAAACCACCTGAAACTCTTGCCCATTCTCTCATTCTCCTTTATCTCGTAGCTTTCTAACAAACTACTAGATGTTAACTGCGTCACCCTATAGTTCTGGTTAAGTATAGACATGACCGGAACTCCTTCCGTGCAATGATCAATAGCAGAATCGTGGAGATCTACATTGACCCCTATACACACAACTAATTAATCGAGTGAACCTATAGTTACCATATGCTATTCCGTTTGCTTCACAATACTTTACAAAACCCGAGTTGAGATATATCAACATCCCCGCGAGTCAACACACGATCACTATGTCAGCCTGCCCGTTGCCGGTTTTGTTCTCTTTTCTCGTGTTTCGGCATCCCCCATGAGTAAGGCATGTTGTGTCTGACCAGACGATGATGGATACCATCACACCGAGATGTCCCTAGAATATCTCTCAAACATCAGAGGAGCAATTCCTAGTCTCAAGTATCTAGTCCCATGTCATACGATTCAGAATTACCTGTAAGTTGTCGTTATGATCAACCTGTTACGATTGATGTTAGGACAATCCCAAAGTGCATCATCCAATATGAAGTGACTTGACACTGTCATGGTCTAAGGAATTACGCATACGTTAATTCTCTCTGTGTTATAGACTATAGACTTGTGACAAAAATCATCTCCTAGTATAACATACAACTTGGGTCAATTCAATAAAAGTGTTCTTTTAACATCGTGCCCTTGATGTTGTCGGCATCTTCACTACACTTAACTCATGCCCATGATCAGTAAAATAGAACCACCGTGCAACATAGCTAGTCCTATAGGCAAGACTAAGAATTTATTTATTTATTCTGTTTATTATTTTACACGTGCACATGAGTTTTCCATTGATCTAATGGTTATTGCAGACTTGAGAACCATTGTGGTTATATCATAGAAGATAGAACATAAAACATTAATTATAAATTTGGAAGTAAATAATAACACCGTTATTATTGCCTCTAAGGCATATTTCCAACGGACGGATTGCACAGAACCTATCAATTATTACCCTGGATAGGCATGGACTAAGGAGCGACATGCAAAAACAGTGATTATATGCAGGGAGCGAGTACCAAAATGACCCATGGTGGAGCACCCTGCAGCGACGAACAAGAGGCAGTTATGTCTCGAGTTAGTAGAGATCACGGAGACTCGGCAACGAGGAGAACACGATGCTGATGATGTCCTCCTTAGCTGCTCCGCGGGCCAACACAATGGCCACCAGGGCACGGTGAGATACAGGGCTGGGTTCACCCATGTTGATGATGTCGTCCTTGTCACAGATGTTGGTATCTACGAGAGGGTCAACGAGATCATTGGATGCAGTGGAGAGATCAATCTTTTTTGCTTGGTGCAAACCGCATGTGCGATCAAGTATGAGTAGAAATGCTACTCATTTTGAGCAGCGGTTGTTCCAACCAAGCACACACTCATAGGGTGAAGTCTCGATGTCATGATCAGGAGGGGTGTTAGTGTATCAATGACGACGGGAGGAGATGGTGGCTCATTGTCAATAGCAAGACATGGAGCCACGATGAGCGTGACTAGCGCGTCGTGTGCCACAGGAGTAGGGAGCGCGAGGAGCGGGAGGACTGAGCAACAGTGACACTATATGAGAGGTTGTGACAAACATTGATGACCTGCATGGGGAGAGATTGAGCAGAGAGACAAGTGCAACATTGGCTAGGACCTCAATCAGGGGAGAGCCACTGAGGACGACGCAATCAGATGAGTGTTTCACCGGAATGGTGGAGGCCCGAGAGGGAGCTTGGGGACAACATCGAATGCGGACTCAGAAGCGACAGGGGCGGTGAGGGAGCGTGGAGCCGCGCGACACCGTGACGAGCGTGTGCGCGCAGTGTTGTCACCCTCGAAGCAAGACTGGTCAGTTGAGAAGAAATCTACCAAGTGGGAGAAGGAGTAGCGGGCACCCTCCGGATGCTAGAGCTGGTCGAGGTTTTTTCCCAAGAGCATGCAAAAGCGTTGCATGTCTTTTCCATTAAGGCCTTGTTTGGCACACATATCTCGGGGAGGCTTTTAGAGGACTTTCCCACTTGGGCTCGAAAGCCCGTAAAATCCTCAAGCCTGTGTTTGGTGTACATGGCTTATACCGGGCCAGCCCCAAAATTCCCCTTGGATCACCTCCTTTCCACGGGGCTTTCACACATCGAAATCACTAATTGAGGAGTACTCTGGACCGCCTTGTACCACGGTTGAGGAGATGCACCAAAAGCTTGCTAATCTTGCGAGAGGACTGTCGCGATGGAGTAATGACACCTTCGTTAGTGTTCGTAAAGAGATTAAAATGCTCAAGAAAAAACTGGAGGAGTTACGGACTGACCCTCTGCGGCTGGGGCCTTCCCATATGGAGTTAAAGATCAATGAACGACTGATAGAGATGTATCATCGAGAAGAAATAATGTGGCGCCAAAGGGAAAGGATTGAGTGGTTAGCAGCTGGAGACAAAAATACGAAGTTCTTTCATCTAAGAGCAAGACTGCCTTTAAGAGCAAGCCTGCGGCGCAAAAGGAACATGATAAAAGCATTGCAAAATTCTTTGGGGGCAATTGTGGTTGATCCTGAGGAACTTAAAGACATGGCCAATAGTTTCTATCAAAAATTATATACATCAGAAGGGGTACGTGATATGGAGGCCGTGTTGAATCATGTTCCAAGGAGGGTGACAGCAGAGATGAACGCAAGTCTGAATGCTGATTATACTTCAGAAGAGGTCAAAACAGCGTTGTTCCAGATGTTCCCTACAAAGGCACCTGGTCCTGATGGATTTCCTGCTCACTTTTATCAACACAACTGGGACGTCTGTGGTGAGGATGTCACGAGGATTGTGCTTCGCATAGTATGGGGGAGGAAAGCCCGGAAGTAATAAATGATACAGTTCTGGTTCTAATACCAAAGGTAATCAGCCCCTCTTCGTTATCACAGTTTCGTCCTATAAGCCTTTGCAATGTCCTATATAAAATTGCTTCAAAGGTTGTGGCGAACAGATTGAAGTTAGTTCTGCCCCACATTATATCTGACGAACAATCAGCCTTCGTACCTGGTAGGCTTATCACAGATAACATCATTTGTGCTTATGAATGTTTGCATTTTATGAAAAAGTCAAAATCAAAGTCAAACAGCTTCTGTGCTTTGAAATTGGATATGATGAAAGCATATGATAGATTGGAATGGCCATATCTGAAGGGTATTATGGCTAAACTGGGATTCTCACAGCAATGGATCAACACAGTTATGAGCCTTGTCTCTTCAGTATCCTTCTCAGTCCTTTTCAATGGAGAGAAACTAGAATCTTTTAAGCCGACAAGAGGTATTCGGCAGGGAGACCCAATATCCCCTTACTTATTCCTGATTGCAGCAGAGGGCCCTTCGTGCCTCCTGAAATCCAGTTCTGAGTCATCAATTGCAGGTATTAAGGTGGCCCCCACGGCACCCACCATTAACCACCTCTTATTTGCAGATGACCGCCTGCTGCTATTCAAGGCTACAGTTGAGGGATCAGTTGCAGTGTCAAACCTGCTAGATACATATTGTAATGCTTCAGGACAGAGATTAAATCATGACAAATCTTCAATCTTCTTTAGCAAGTGCTGTCCCACAAATTTGAAAGAAGAGATAAAAAATTCTTTGCAGGTGCACAATGAATCATTGAGCGAACGTTACTTGGGTATGCCGACTGATGTAGGACACTCAAAAAATGGCACCTTCAAATATCTGAGAGATCGGATCTGGGAGAAAATCAGAGGGTGGATGGAGAAGTTGTTGTCAGCTGCTGGTAAATAAGTGTTGATCAAATCTATTGCGCAAGCTATTCCGGTGTTCTCCATGTCATGTTTCCGGTTGCCAAGGGGTTTTTGTGAAAGTATTACATCTATCATACGACAGTTTTGATGGGGAAGCAAGAATGGAAAGAGGAAACCTAGCTGGGTTGCATGGGATACAATGACGAGGCCAAAACACTTGGGTGGATTGGGTTTTCGCGACTTGGAGATATTCAACCTAGCACTCTTGGGAAGACAATCTTGGCGACTAATGACAGATGAGACATCCTTGAGTGCTAGAGTACTGAAAGTTGTTTATTATCCAGAATGTACCCTCTTGGAAGCCGAATTGGGAGCTCGACCGTCTCAGATCTGGCGGGCAGTGTTAGATGGCAGGGACATCTTGGCCCCAGGGATTATTAGGAGAATCGGCAATGGAGAGGAGACAGACGTATGGGTACAAAACTGGATCCCGAGAGACAACTTCAAACACCCGGTTACATCACTAGTTCCTAACCCACCAACAAAAGTCTCGGACTTCATCGATTCATCTACTTCTGAACGGAAGGAAGAGCTGGTACGGACAGTTTTCACTCCCTTTGACGCTGAAGAAATATTGAAAATACCTCTATGCACAACGACTGTAACAGATTTCTGGGCATGGCATGAGGAAAACCGAGGTGTTTTCACTGTACGGTCGGCATATCGCATGATTATGAGAACAAAGCTGAGCAGGGAACAATGGCTATACGAACAAGAAGGTACATCAACAAGGGAAAGCGAGAAGTGGAGTGCTATATGGCATATACAGGTCCCATCAAAGCTGCGTATGTTCGTATGGCGATTGGTGATGTCTACACACGCTTCTATTCTTGTAGACTATGTTGGGCCTCCAAGCGCAGAGGTTTGTAGGACAGCAGCAATTTCCCTCAAGTGGATGACCTAAGGTTTATCGAACTCAGGGAAGTAGAGGTTGAAGATGGTCTCTCTCAAGCAACCCTGCAACTAAGATACAAGAAGTCTCTTGTGTCCCCAACACACCTAATACAACTAGGAGTTGTATAGGTGCACTAGTTCGGCGAAGAGATGGTAAAATATGGATGATAGGAGTGGCAAAGCAAAGTAATATAAATCTGTAATAAAAAGTGCAGCAAGCAAACAAGTGGTAAACGTGAGCACAAATGGTATTGCAATGGTGGAAACAAGGCCTAGGCTTCATACTTTCACTAGTGGCAACTCCCAACAACATTAACATAGTCTAATCACATGATATTTCCCATAAAACATGCAATGGAGACGCACTCGGAGGTCATTCCTTTGTGGTCAAGAGAGGACGAGAATTATGTAGGGCTACAAAAGCACACCTCAAAGTTCGTAGTTCTCAATCTATGGATTTCCCAATGTCACCGCGGCCATCCAAAGAGAGTACCACAATCACCACAACATATCTCCAGGATAGTCAAAGACAAGCACCAAGAGACTCTCAATCTTCAATCAACACACAAAAGAGGAAATCACTCATGAAAATATTCTTCTAATCCATGTCCAATAGACCGCTGTCACCTTGGTCTCGGGGATTATACTAGATAAAGACAAGTGAGTACATCAATTCAATACATAGAGGAAGGGGAAATATCATGGGATCACCCTAGACTACCATAGCCTATGATCACAACGAATATCACATCATGGGAGAGAGAATTTACCACATAGCTACTGGTAGAAACCTCAGCCTCGAGGAGGAACTACTCCCGCATCATGGAGGGAGGAAGCAACGTCGATGGAGATGAATCCGGGGGCACTTCCCCGTCCCGGCAGGATGCCGACACAGGAATTCTGGTCCCCCGAAACTTGGTGGCAATGGCGGCGGAGATCGGAATTGCTTCTGGAGAAAAGGGTTCTGGAATCAGGGTTTTCGCGACGCGAGGAATATATATGCGAAGGGGGGCAACCAGAGGCGGAGAGGGGGCCCCAGGCGCCCCCCTGGCGCGGCCAGGGGTGGGGCCGCGCCAGGTGGCCGCCTGGGCCACCCCTGGCTCCCCTCTGGCCCCGCTTTGGTTTTTCTCGAAGCTTCCTGTACGCTGATTTTTCCTGTATTTTTCGTGGAATTTTTGGAGCACTTTTAATATGGGGGAAACCTGAAATAGAAAAACAGCAGAAAACAGGAACTGGCACTGTGGTGCACTGAGTTAATAGGTTAGTCCAAATATGATCAAAAGTGTATGGAAGTGCATCAATATCATAGCAATATCACACTAAAGAGGCATGGAGCAAGCAGAAATTGTAGATACGTTTTGGACGTATCAACATCCCCAAGCTTAATTCCTGCTCGTCCTCGAGTAGGTAAATGATAACAAGCATAATTTCTGTGGTGACATGCTACCAACCATATAAGAACTTTTTAAGTAAAGCAATCAAGGCATGTAATTCAATTCAAGTCATAACAAGCAAGAGTCTATATTAGCATTGTAACAAGCAACATAAGAACATAAAGGTGCAAGAGCTCTCGCTGTCCGTGACTCGAATGTCTCCAAATGGTGTTTGCGTGCAAGAAAGGGGATAGGGATATACGAGAGAGTAAAACATAGTTTCTGTATTGTTGAGAACTTAATCTACTAAAGTTTCACACTTGGTCTTCTTTGGAATCTTATCTTGACTCATCCCCAGACCACCAGCTAGGTACAAGTCAAAATGATCCACTCCCTTTCGATATTTTGAGCACTCATGCAATGGATGAGCGTAAGCAAGAAAGCTGACACTTAGGATGGCAAAAAGAGAAAAATGATGGAGGGGGAAGACAAAAAAGGTGTGAAAGGCTCACATCAATGAGGACAATCATAGGCGAGAGAAAGCCAAATGATAGATATGATGTGAGGAGTAGGGATTGCCATGCAACGGATGCACATATGAGCTAAGGTAAGCTCTCCAATGGAACTAGTGGGGGTGCATCCAACTTTATTGCTCAAGAAGACCTAGAGCTCTTTTGAGGAGGCTCATCATTGGAATATACAAGCCAAGTTCTATAGTGTGAAGGTCCCCACATAGCTATATGCATGAATGATAATCTCTATGGAGTACAAGGTATAAGATGGAGTACGAGTGTGGATCTCTCAAAAGGAATAGTAGTGTGCCCCCTTCTCTCTTTTTATTTCTTTTTTTCCTTTTTCTATTTTTTTTTATTTTTTGTGGCCTCAATGGCTCTTTCTATTTAACTCTCATTTGTCCTCTTTGGGATCTTTTGATTTTGTCCTCTTTGGGATCTTTTGATTTTGTCCTCTTTGGGATCTTTTCCTCACTTTAGGGGCAACACTCTATTTATTACAAGAAGTATAGAAGATCTTTCACACTTTACAAAAGTACTCAACATAAAGAAAATGAAACTATCATGATGTATGCAAATGTATGCCTCTGCCAGTGTAGCAGGATATGCAATGATACTAGCGCGTCATGTAGCAATGATTAGGGCAAGGCCCAACTAGCATGCGGCTCATCGATCAAGCAAAAAGCATGTATGACATGAAGATCAAGTCATGAGAAGATGGATGTTTGATGGCTTCTCGCCCCTCGTTGGTTACCCCAAGTGGAAGGTTTGAGATACAGTGTAGCGGAAGTTTTCCCTTGGCAAAGATACCAAGGATCGATTTCCCTGAGACTCCCAGTTTCAACAAGAAGGTGTCAACTGCTAACGGCGCCAGATATATTAGCAATCAACATGGACCTGCACACAGATACAAATAACTTTGCTCCCAACGAGTACAGAGAGGTTGTCAATCTCTCCGGCCTTGTAGTTTACAAAGGATCAAACGCAAGTGATAATAGTGATAGGTATTGCTGCAATAGTAAGTAAAAGCGTAAAGTAAATAGCGGATGTGATCAATGATGGTAATATGGACCAGGGTCCCATGATGTTCACTAGTGATGTCTCTCTCCTAAAAGACGATAAAACAGCTATGTGAGGTGAACGAATTACAGCTGGGCAATTGACAGAATTATGTGCGCAAACCAATGCTAACTATGTTACGAGAAAGGTAGAGGTTCAAAGCATGGGCGGTACGCCAAGGCAAGTAGACCGAAATCCATCTGCATCTATTACTAATCATCCACCTTGAGATATCTATCCATAACATCTCGCTGGTATTAAGTTGCGAGTCCCACCCATAGTGTAAACTCAAAGCAACAGACAACTGCATTAAAAGAACTTTGCGTAAAGTAAACAATCCTTACACCCGCGGGCACAAGCACCGTTGTTTTCCCCCTTGTGGCAACAGCACATCCCCTAGACTCATGTTTCTGTCACTCAAGCTAGTCATCGAGGGGCATGAACCCACAATCAAGCATAACGTTCCCTCTTGGAGTCACTACCTACTACTTGGCCAAAGCAATAAATAACAACGGGGAACATGCAAGAATTACTTACGAACATAAATATAAAAGAGGTAGATCAAATATATTACTCAAACACAATCTGAACATAATCTCACAATCCATCGGATCCCAGCAAACTCATCATAGCAACAGCATAAGGATTACATATGTGCCTCGATCATGTAGGGCAGCTCACGAGGACTAATTAGTGAAGCACAAGAACGGGAGGAGAACATCACATAGCTACTGGTCATGGACCCATGGTCCAAGGGAGACTACTCACAACTCATCCGGGAGGCGTCCATGGTGGTGGAGAAGCTCCCGGTGGTGATCCTCCCCTCCGACAGGGTGCCGGGAAGAGTTCTCCTGGTGCTCCCAATCTTGGAAGCGGCGGCGGCGGCGGAACAGAGACGCGATATAAATATATGCCAAAGGGGGGCATCGGCGGAGGCTCGGGGGGCCCAGGCGCCCCCCCGGCACGGCCAGGGGGGGCGTGCCACCAGGGCGCCTGGAGCCCTGGTGGCCCCCCTCCGGCTGTCCTTTGGCAGCTGGGAAGCTTCTGGAACGCTGATTTTTTATATAATTTTTCCGGGATTATTCTGGTAGTTCTCGTAACGTGAAAACCTGAAATACAAAAATAGGAGAAAACAGAAACTGGCACTGGGGTGCACTAAGTTAATAGGTTAGTCCAAATATGATCAAAAGTGTATGGAAGTGTATAAATATCATAGCAATATCACCCAAAAGAGGCATGGAGCAAGCAGAAATTATAGATACGTTTTGGACGTATCAACATCCCCAAGCTTAATTCCTGCTCGTCCTCGAGTAGGTAAATGATAACAAGAATAATTTCTGTGGTGACATGCTATTAACCATATAAGGTTTTTTCATAGTCATATGACAAAAGCTTACTGAGACAATGAATCTGTAGTAATTAAGTTGCCTCATGAGAAAATCACAAAGAACTGAAAGTTTTACAACATGATATTGAAACATCAAATAGATTTGTAATGAGCATGGTGTGCAAATATGATAAAGTGATATCTCGCTTGCCCCCTTTAGTGAAGCAAAACATAAATGCAGGGGCACCTCCAAGGTTTAAGTGATGACTAGATACAATGATTTCAAAATAAACGATATCATAATCATGCAAAAGACAATGCTACTTTGGGACAATGCACATTACACTCAGAATGACAATCATGCTCTCAGTAGTTGGTGCTTTAAAAGAAGGTGGAGACTCTCGAACCGTGGCTTTTGTTGGCAAGGTTGAAAACCCGTAGTCGGAAACAAAGACAAAACATGTACCAGAGCTCTTGGTTTTAAAAAACAGAGGTAATAATATTTTTTTTTCTTAGATCATGCATGTTTCGTCAACGAATGCTAGCAGATAACTCAATTACTTTTTGAGAGGGACAAGTTTCGAGGAACGGCTCCCAAATGAGGACGATCACATCCTCTTAATCTCCTTTGTTTATCACTGCCAAAGTTTTCTGATTTCTCATGAACAAAGCATGAAGGAGGGTTTGTTTGTTATATTAATTTTGAGCCGGGCGCACTCAATGCTAGTTCCTTCTCGTGTTATGGGTTTGCACATTATACATGCAATCCCGGGGTGAAGCTTGTCCAACTTAAAAAGATCATGAATTAACTACTACTTCCTCATGGACTTAAAACAGAGGCACACAATAGGAATGCATTTTTTTCTTTGAATAATTTCGAGATGGTACATGTAAGTCTCCGTTAGGAATGGCAGGTAAATACCATGTAGGAAGGTATGGTGGACTCATATGGCATAACTGGTTTAAAGGAATTTGGATGCACAAGCAGTCAGTCCGCTTAGTACAGGTGGAGGTTAGCAAAAGACTGGGAGCGACCAACTAAGAGAGCAATGACGGTCATAATCATGCAGAGCGACAAAGCAACATTGAATCAGGCATGGTAGTTATATCGCTACTCAGAAACAAAAGATCATCAAGGCTTGACAGACTTTCTTTACAGTCTTAAATATGCGTGAGCATACGCCAAGTCAATCAAAATAAATTCTTGAAGGAAGATATTACTAAACCATACCACATCATAGGCAAACAAATCATGTTGGTACTCCAATAACACATTGGAAACC
>LR738713.1:705053447-705102892 GCA_902687465.1 Secale cereale
CCCCCCAGCTATTTGAGACTAACCATAAGAAAACATGAATTACTAAGCACCATTATGCACGTAGCATCTTTATCATAGACATACCAACCAATGCAACGGAAGCAAACTCTCTTATTAAGATAATCATGATAAATAAAGAGAGTTCAAGCAACCAACTAAACGAAAGCTCTTTAAAAAGATAAGCATGAAAACTAAAAGCTAAGCATGATAGTAGCTATAGAAAGACAAAGAACACACACAGCAAAGATAGACATGAAAATTCTATGTTATGTTCTAGGTAGAAGTGGAGCGTGTTTCTCTCCCACATAAAGAAAGCTGAGTTCCGACTCGTTATGAAAAGCTAAAGAAAACTAAAAATGGAAACTAAAAGCAAGACGCTCCAAGCATAGCACATAACACATGAAGTGATAAAAATATAGTGGAACGAAAGACGAACTGATAATGTTGATGGAGAAGGGGATGCACGGGGGCATCCCCAAGCTTAGACGCTTGAGTCTCCTTGAATATTTCTTGGGGGTGCATGGGGGCATCCCCAAGCTTGAGCGTTTGACACTCCTGAATCTTTTTATCATCTTCCCTCGCACACTTGAAAACTCCCTTCATACATAACTCATAATAATCTGATTAGCGAGGTTAGTACCCTTAATAAAATAATTGTTCCTTGCTGGAAATAAGGATATTCTTGAAGGTCTACTGTTTCTCAAGATTGCCAAAAGGTTTTTGCAAAGAAAAAGCAAGATCTAGGTTTGCAAAATGAAGGAAAGGCAAAACAGGACAGAATCTGTGAAAAACAGAACAGCAGGTAGTAAATGATTTTTTTGGGGCACTTCTGCAACTCTAATCAAAAAACTAAAAACAGACGCACGAAAGACAATTATATAGAGCATGCTGTCGAAAAAATTCAGACCAAAAAGATGATCTGGTGATTTTATACGAATTTTTCTGTCCAAGGACAGAATCTGTTTCCTGGACAGCACGTCACAACTTTTGAACTTTCTTGCAATCAGAGGCTACACTTGGCACAAAGTTGAAAAGCAAAGATACAATGATGATGCTACTGTAGTAAACAACATCATGACACAACAAAAGCAAAATAAAATTTTATTCATGTGGGCTGCCTCCCAAAAGCGCTTTCTTTTATGCCTTTAAGCTAGGCATAATGCAAAGAGGTCAAGTTGTATCAATTGGACCATCATCAAGATCATCAAAAAGCTCTTCAATAATACAACTAGTCTTAAGAGGACTTTCAAATAAAGGCCTCATAGAGATACTTCTAGGGAGAAGACCAAAAGGATAAAAGTCAAGGGAAGATTCATTTATAAATTCATCAAAGAGAGGTGTTTCTTCCAAAGTCTTTACAGTTTCAACCCCTTTGGCAATAGATGGATTACTTTTAGAACGGGGAGCCTTTGGAACGTGAACGAACTTAGGCTCCCTTTTTGCCGGAGTTTCTACCTTTTTGGCTTTGATTGAGGAGAAAGTAGTTCCTAGAGTATCAAAGATGTCCTCAATCTTGTCTATCCTAGAAGAGTCCAAATCATGGGATTTGATGGTCTCCAAAGTTTTGAAAATTTTATGCATGGAGCTATCAAGCCTATTCAAATTCCCTTGGATCTTACGATCCAACTCGTTTATCTTATTAATGCTTGGCATCTCTAGCTCTATCTTTTCAAGTTTTTTCATAATGTGAGCTAGGGTGATGTCCTCTTGAATGCTAACAACAGGGGGATTCCCAACAAGATTTTCAATAATACTAAGAGACTCCCAAACTGGGGCCTCTAGGAAATTTCCATTGATAGCAGTATCTAGAATAAACCTATTCCAAGAAGTAATTCCAACATAAAAATTTCTAAGCAGGATAGTAGTAGATTGCTTCTTGGTGGCTCTTTTTAAAGAATCATTAATTCTATACCAAGCATCTTTTAGACTTTCCCCACCTCTTTGTTTAAAGGTGAGAACTTCTGCCTCGCCAAAGACAAAAGGACCCGACATAATGACAACTAAAGAATGAGATAACTATTTTTGTGATTTTCGATAAAATATACTAAAGCAAAAACTGAAAGGTAAACTAACAAGACTAAAAACAAAGGTAAAAGATAGCGTGCAACTCCCCTATCCTGAAGAGTGGAGTCCCCGGCAACGGCGCCAGAAAACTTTTCTTGATGGCTTCTCGCCCCTCGTTGGTTACCCCAAGTGGAAGGTTTGAGATGCAGTGTAGCGGAAGTTTTCCCTTGGCAAAGATACCAAGGATCGATTTCCCTGAGACTCCCAGTTTCAACAAGAAGGTGTCAACTGCTAACGGCGCCAGATATATTAGCAATCAACGTGGACCTGCACACAGATACAAATAACTTTGCTCCCAACGAGTACAGAGAGGTTGTCAATCTCTCCGGCCTTGTAGTTTACAAAGGATCAAACGCAAGTGATAATAGTGATAGGTATTGCTGCAATAGTAAGTAAAAGCGTAAAGTAAATAGCGGATGTGATCAATGATGGTAATATGGACCGAGGTCCCATGATGTTCACTAGTGATGTCTCTCTCCCAAAAGACAATAAAACAGCTATGTGAGGTGAACGAATTACAGCTGGGCAATTGACAGAATTATGTGCGCAAACCAATGCTAACTATGTTACGAGAAAGGTAGAGGTTCAAAGCATGGGCGGTACGCCAAGGCAAGTAGACCGAAGTCCATCTGCATCTACTACTAATCATCCACCTTGAGATATCTATCCAGAACATCTCGCTGGTATTAAGTTGCGAGTCCCACCCATAGTGTAAACTCAAAGCAACAGACAACTGCATTAAAAGAACTTTGCGTAAAGTAAACAATCCTTGCACCCGCGGGCACAAGCACCGTTGTTTTCCCCCTTGTGGCAACAGCACATCCCCTAGACTCATGTTTCTGTCACTCAAACTAGTCATCGAGGGGCATGAACCCACAATCAAGCATAACGTTCCCTCTTGGAGTCACTACCTACTACTTGGCCAAAGCAATAAATAACAACGGGGAACATGCAAGAATTACTTACGAACATAAATATAAAAGAGGTAGATCAAATATATTACTCAAACACAATCTGAACATAATCTCACAATCCATCGGATCCCAGCAAACTCATCATAGCAACAGCATAAGGATTACATATGTGCCTCGATCATGTAGGGCAGCTCACGAGGACTAATTAGTGAAGCACAAGAACGGGAGGAGAACATCACATAGCTACTGGTCATGGACCCATGGTCCAAGGGAGACTACTCACAACTCATCCGGGAGCCGTCCATGGTGGTGGAGAAGCTCCCGGTGGTGATCCTCCCCTCCGGCAGGGTGCCGGGAAGAGTTCTCCTGGTGCTCCCGATCTTGGAAGCGGCGGCGGCGGCGGAACAGAGATGAGATCGCGAAAAAGGGTTCTTGTCTCGAGGGTTTCGGGACGCGATATAAATATATGCCAAAGGGGGGCATCAGCGGAGGCTCGGGGGGCCCAGGCGCCCCCCCCCCCCCGGCGCGGCCAGGGGGGCCGCGCCACCAGGGCGCCTGGAGCCCTGGTGGCCCCCCTCCGGCTGTCCTTTGGCAGCTGGCAAGCTTCTGGAACGCTGATTTTTTATATAATTTTTCCGGGATTTTTCTGGCAGTTCTCGTAACGTGAAAACCTGAAATACAAAAACAGCAGAAAACAGAAACTGGCACTGGGGTGCACTAAGTTAATAGGTTAGTCCAAATATGATCAAAAGTGTATGGAAGTGTATAAATATCATAGCAATATCACCCAAAAGAGGCATGGAGCAAGCAGAAATTATAGATACGTTTTGGACGTATCAATGTTGCATGGCAATCTATCTCGGAAAGGCTATGGAAATGCCTTGATAGGTAGGTATGGTGGCTGTTTTGAGGAAGGATATAATGAGGCTTATGATGACACAGCGTATCGTGCCAAGGATTTGGATGCACCGGCGAAGTATGCGCCAACTCTCGAGGTGAGAATGGGCAATGCACGATACCGAAGAGGCTAGAAAAATATGGCTAGGTGGAAGTGTCAACTTTCGAATACTCACATTAGTCCGAAGAACTCATGCACTTATTATCGGTAACTCTCAATCTAATTAGGAGGTTCACAAAGAGACAAGTACCCCGAGGAGGAGTGTATGGGGGTTTGGTTATCCTTGCGCATCCTCGACTCATGGTACGTGAGTGTACTCTAATATTCGATCCCTCCAAAGATTAGTGATCCATTTAGTAGCTAAAGTTCTCAACTATTTTGTAGGTTTTCGAAAATAAACACGGATTGCCCAAAATACGACATCTATCACTAATAGGCTAAAGCTCTTGACACCAAAAGTTCAGACATTACTCATGGCAATACCTCAAAACTATTGCAAGTTACTACTAAAATTAAATAGCAACCTCAATTACCTACTTGAAGTTAAGACACACAACTCAGTGCAACAGGCAAACTCTCTTAACAAGATAAACATGAAAACTCAAGAGAGTTCAGCAACCAACTAAACAAAAGCTCTTTAAAAAGAAAAGCATGAAAACTAAGAGCTAAGCATGACAGCAGCTACGGAAAGACAAAGAACACACACAGCAAAGATAAGCATGAAAATCCTATGTTGTGTTCTAGGTTGAAGTGGAGCGTGTTTCCCTCCCACACAAAGAAAGTTGGGTTCTAACTTGTTATGAACAACAAGCAAAGCTAAAGAAAACTAAAAAGGAAACTAAGAGCAAGACGCTCCAAGCATAGCACATAACGCATGAAGTGATTAAAATATAGTGGAACGAAAGACGAAATGATAATTGTTGATGGAGAAGGGGATGCATGGGGGCGTCCCCAAGCTTAGACGCTTGAGTCTTCATGAATATTTCTTGGGGGTGCACGGGGGCATCCCCAAGCTTGAGCGTTTGACCCTCCTGAATCTTTTTTTATCATCTTCCCTCGCACACTTGAAAACTCCCTTCATACATAACTCATCATAATCTGATTAGCGAGGTTAGTACCCACAATAAAATAACTTTTCCCTACTGGAAATAAAGATAATCTTGAAGAGCTACTGTTTCTCAAGATTGCCAAAAGGTTTTTGCAAAGAAAAAGCAAGCTCAAGGTTTGCAAAACGAAGAAAAGGCAAAACATGACAGAATCTGTGAAAAACAGACCAGCAGGTAGTAAATAATTTTTTCGGGGCACTTCTGCAACTCAAATCAAAAAACTCAGAACAGACGCTCGAAAGCCAATTGTATAGAGTACGCTGTCAAAACAATTCAGATCAAAAAGATGATCTGGTGATTTTATTCGAATTTTTCTGTCCAAGGACAGAATCTGTTTTCTGGGCAGCACGTCACAACTTTTGAACTTTCTTGCAATCGGAGGCTAAACTTGGCACAAAGCTGAAAAGAAAAGATACAATGATGTTGCTACAGTAGTAACAAACATCAAGACCACTAAAAACTGAAAGAACAAACTGAAAGCAAAGATAACAAGGGTTGTCTCCCTAGAGCTCTTTCTTTATAGCCATAAAGATAGGCTTAAGACTTTAATGATGCTCTCGTAGGAATAAGAGTTGAAGAACAAAAGAGAGCATCAAGAAGCAAATACCAAACACATTTAAGCCTAACATGCTTCCTATGCATAGGAATATTGCAATAGAATAATTCATTGAAGCACAAAGCAATAAGCATAGGAAGACAAAACAAGTGCAGCTTCAAAACCTTCAACATAAAGAGAGGGAACTTGATATTATCGCAATATCTATAAGCATACGTTCCCTTCTCATAATAATTTTCAGTGGGATCACGAATAAACTCAACAATATAAGCATCACATAAAGCATTGTTACCATGATCCACATGCAAAAAGGTACTCTTACTCTCCACATAAGCATAATCTTTCTCATTGGTAATAGTGGGAGTAGGACTATCATAAACAACTTGAACACTATAGATTAATTGTGTATTAGGAAGATGGTGTTCAACAAGGGAGTAATTCCCTCCATGATTATGACAAGTTTCATAAGGATAATTTCTCCTTATGTCATAGGTACCTTTATAATCACTATAGATTGGAGTTATAACATCATCATAGTAGAGAAGAGCATTATCATTGCTAGCAACTATATTTGTAAACATGTTGTCTTTATTCTTACTAGCAAAAAAATTATCAATTATCACATCACTAGTGGGTAAAGGATTTGCAATCCTATCATCCCCAAGCTTAGTGCTTTCCATATCATCACTTTCAGAGTTGGTACCAAAAAGATTTTCAAGATCATAAGTAGCATTATCATCATTTTTCCAATCACAATAAGTAACATGCATATCATAATCAAAATCATCTTCAATAGTACCTACGGACGTATCATCAAGATGATAATTAAGGCAATAAACTTCACCTTCTTCTTTAAACTTACAACCGGTCGGATAAAAGTTGATGGGAGGAATATGCTCAGGCCAGGTTGATACCCATTCTTCTTCCTTCTTGCTCCTCTTCCTCCTCCTCTTCTTTTTCTTCTTATTCACCTTAGGAGGGAGTGGTTGGAGATGAAGCTTCTCCACATATCCTGGTTTATCATTAGAAACAATAGGGGAAACTTGGGAGAAATTCTCCTTTTTATTAGCAGAAATATAAGAGACATTTTTATACTTTGGTAAAGTTCCCTCCTTTCTAATCTTACTTATGTAATCATTTTTATGGCAATTAACAACACAATAGAGATGGCAATTTTGCAAAGTGTTTTTTATTCCTATGGCATTAACATCTAGACAAGAAGTCTTTTCTGATAACTCTTCACACATCAAAAATAACATAAGCTCATCATAAAGATCAGGGGTGATCATGTTATCACACAACTGGTTAACAGTTATGTTTTGAAAGTGCATGCATTGAAAATTAAAGTGACCCTCTATACAGCAAAGTTCACAAGCAAAAGGATAAAGGTCACACAATTCTCTAGCAATTTCATTTAAATCTTTGACCCAAGTGATTGTTCTTTCATGCTTATGTTGCTTACAATACTTCTCTTCTTCAATCATAAGCCTTTCACAAGGTCTATCCACTCCACAAAATAGCATGCTTATATAAAACTTCATTTTTAGGAATTGGATCATGCATGTTGCAATCATCATGAACAATTTCATTTTCTTTGCAAATCTCTTTAAAAGGTTCATGATGCTTGATCCTATCCTCCTTAGGCATATTAACATGTGAAGCAAAAGATTTGAGGAAATCAACAAGGAGTTGAGAATCAAGCCCAAACTTAGCACTAAACTTATTAAAACTTGTAGTCTCAACAAAGGACTTAATGCAATCATACTCATAAATTATACCTGACTCTTTACCTTTGTTGATCTTCCAATCTTCAGTGTTGCGTTGAATTCTTTCAAGGAGTTCCCATTTAGCATCAATCTTTTCGTTTGTGAAAGAACCCATAGAGGAAGCATCGAGCAAATCTTTATCCTGTCGAGAGAGCCTCGCATAGAAATTAGTAATAATCATATCTTTGGGGAGCCCATGGTTAGGACATTTTAGCATTAACGTTTTCAGTCTCCCCCAAGCTTGAGCTATGCTCTCTCCGTCATGAGGATAGAAATTATAAACATAATTCCTATTCTCATGGACTTCATGAAGAGGATAAAACTTGGAGTAAAAGAGAGACTGGATCTCTTCCCAATCCAGCAGGTGAGAGTCATCTAGTAGCCTATACCATTCAATGCTTTTCCTTTCAGTGACAAGGCAAATAATTTCCTCATGACTCCATCTCTTGTCAAACCTGAAATCTTAAACAACTCACAAAGTTCTATAAGTTTCAACAAATGAATACTAGGATTGACTGTCCCATCATAACAATCATTCTTAATTATTTCAATTATCCCAAGTGGTATTTGGAATGGGATACATTCAGTAGGTGGAGGAGACTTCTCTACCACGGGTGTGGTAAAGCGGCCTTCCCCAAGCAGCGAACTAAGAGTGCGGTTTTCCATAAACATAACTAGTGAAACTAAAAACAAGAAACGAAAAGATTTAATTGCAAGATCTAAAGATATACCTTCAAACACTTACTTCCCCGGCAACGGCACCAGAAATAGCTTGATGTCTACACACGCTTCTATTCTTGTAGACTATGTTGGGCCTCCAAGCGCAGAGGTTTGTAGGACAGCAGCAATTTCCCTCAAGTGGATGACCTAAGGTTTATCGAACTCAGGGAAGTAGAGGTTGAAGATGGTCTCTCTCAAGCAACCCTGCAACTAAGATACAAGAAGTCTCTTGTGTCCCCAACACACCTAATACAACTAGGAGTTGTATAGGTGCACTAGTTCGGCGAAGAGATGGTAAAATATGGATGATAGGAGTGGCAAAGCAAAGTAATATAAATCTGTAATAAAAAGTGCAGCAAGCAAACAAGTGGTAAACGTGAGCACAAATGGTATTGCAATGGTGGAAACAAGGCCTAGGCTTCATACTTTCACTAGTGGCAACTGATACGTCCAAAATGCATCACTATTTTGTATCATAATTTATCCTTATTCATTGATATATTTCACGTTACGGTGATGTTCTTATGTTGTTTTGGTCTATTTTACACAGTTTGCAAACTTTCCGATGCCGAAGCAGCAGACGCAGGATTCAGCAGTAAAAAGTGGACGCTGAGTTGCTGAAGAAGAATACCTCCAAATTACCTGAAAATTGACGGGAGATATTTTTCAGATGGATCACGAAGGCACGCGAAAGGGCAACCAGAGGGGGGCCACAGGGTGCCCAGGCGCCCTGGGGGCGCCCCCCTGGCCGCGCCGGGGGGCGCCTGGAGCCCCTGGCCCACCTCTGGCCGCCCCCTTTTGCATATATGCTCTCCGTTATCCAAAAACCCTAAGGACGGGAATTTTTACGGAGTTCCGCCGCCGCTCCGTGGCGGAAACCTACAGAGAATAAAAAGCCATCTCCGGCGGGCAGATTCCGCCGGGGAGATCACCTCCCGGAAGGGGAGATCGTCGCCATCGTCACGGGCATCATCGAGATCATCATCAACATCATCCCCAACACCAGCACCATCTCCATCTTCATCCAAATCTCATCTTACAATCACAACTTGTGTTGTAACTCGTACTACCTATCCTCTCTACTCCATCGGTGTTGATTACTACTTTGTGGTGAATGCTTTTGAGTTTTGTTGGAGAAATATTATTATGTCCAGATTGTTTATCACCTATTTATCCCCACTGATCATGATCTCCTTTATGTCTCGTGAGTAGTTACCTTAGTTCTTGAGGACATGGTGAAAGTCTTGTTGTTAGTAGTCATATGCTGTTGAAGTAATATGTGTTGTTTGATACTTAAGTTGCGTTGTCATTCTACTAGTGGTATTGTGTGAGTCGAACACCCAACACTTCGCCTTATTAAGGACCTAGGATAATACATTGTGTATAAAGAATGCTCATGGTGGGTTGCCGGAGTGACATAAACCTGAACCCCAGTTCGCACGCTTTTGCATAAGGGAATAATGGATCCTCGATCGTATTGCTATGGTTAGGCTTTTGCCTTAAATTCTATCTTGTATTTGCGGATGCTTGCAAGGTGTTTAATCATAAGAGTGCACTCATCTTAGTCTAGAGAGTGTACTAGCATAGATCCACCCACTCAACACTTATCAACACATAACATAGTATCGATACAGAATATGGTGAAAGCACATGACTACCTCTCCCGTGTGTCCTCAGGAACGCTTTCGTCTTTATAAGTTCAGCTGCTAGGCCTCTCCTTTGCTAAGAAAGGATTGGGCCACTTGCTACTCTCAGTGCCTTTTACATTGCTTGCTTTTACTTTCCTGTTACTTATATCGAGAAACCCCTAAAAAGTTATCTTTCAGTGCTTGCAGTGATTTCTTGCTCAGAATCGCTTATCAATACCTTCTGCTCCTCGTTGGGTTCGACACTCTTACTTATCGAAAACGCTGCAATAGATCCCTTACGGTTGAGGGTCATCAAGTACCGTTTTCTGGCGCCGTTGCCGGGGAGCGTAGCGCTATTGGTAAAGTGAAACTAGTAAGGAAGTTTTTATAATTCTGTTTTTGTTTTTGCTATTGCTGCTCTTTGTCCTTATGGATAACCCTGTTATTGGAGCGTTGCTTGCGGGAAGACGCCCCACACCTGTGGTGGTTGATCCTCCCCCTACTGAAATTGTGCCTTATAAAATACCAGCTGGCATTATCGATTATGTTTTGGCTAATCGTTATGCAGGAGACAGACATCCTGGTGAACACTTGCTATATCTGTCACAACTAAGTTCATTATTTAAGCTTGCAGGTGTATCGAGGGAGTTTGTCATGAGAAAATTGTTTGCCGTATCACTTATAGATAAAGCTTCGGATTGGTATAGGCTTCTCGATAACTCACACTTGCTTGACAGGCAGGAGCTTATGTCTCTCTTTTATACTAAGTTTTATCCTCTTCATGAAATTCATCGAGACAGGAACTATATCTATAACTTTAGGTCTCGTGACGGAGAAAGCATCGCTCAAGCTTGGGGGAGATTGAAGTCCCTAATGCTCAAATGCCCTATTCATAAGCTTCCCAAGGAAATTATACTTACAATTTTTTATGCCAGGCTTTCTCGTCAGGATAAGGAGATGCTAGATGCCTCCTCTAGTGGGGTATTTCAAAAGAAGAGTGTTGAAGAAAGGTGGGATCTCATTGAAAGGATCTAGAGGAATACCGAAGATTGGGAAATTGATAAAGGTATTGAACCCGCTATAAATTATGAACATGATTATATTGAGAGCTATGTGAAAACTGATTACTTCAATACTTTTTGCTCTAAGATTGGTCTTGATTCCCATCTAGTGATTGATTTCTGTAAGAATTTTGCCTCTCACGTTGATTCTTTTAAAAAGAAGAGAGACCAGCACCATGAACCTTTTAAAGAGCCACCTATTGATATTTATGTTGCTGACCCTATTTTGCCTGTAGTTATATATGAACAGCCTCCTTTTCCCACGAGGATAAGGGGGCACTCTCTTGTGACAGGCATAATAAATAAAAGTGAGAGAAGAGTTGATGAGCCTGAGGACCAGATCAGGGTCGATCCTCAAGTTGCATTGATTAAAGACCTTGCTACTAATGATGTTTTGGATTCCAATATAAATTTTTGTGCTGTTTCCACTAACCTTGTCACAGCCAAGAATAAAGGCCCAATTTCAGGTACTCCAGTGGTATCTGTTAAAATAGGAGATCACAATTATTATGGGCTATGCGATTTGGGATCGAGTGCAAGCGCTATCCCCTATTCACTTTATGAAGAAATCATCGGTGAGATTTCCCCTTGTGAACTTGAAGAAGTTGATGTTACCATTCATCTTGCAAACAGAACAACTATCTCTCCTATTGGGATTGTGAGGGACGTTGAAGTCCTATGTGGAAAGGTAAAATACCCTACCGACTTTCTAGTACTTGGTTCAGAGAGGAACAATTTTTGTCCAATTATTTTTGGTAGACCTTTTCTTAGAACTTGTGGAGCTATAATAGATTGCAAGAAAGGTAAAGTTTCTGTTGAATTCGATGGTGAGCCATATGAATTTAATTTTTCTAAGTTCTCTAAGCAGCCTCGTGGTACTGATTTACCTAGTGATGATAAAATTATTGAAAGTATTGCCTCTATTGCTATTCCCCCTAATGATCCTTTGCAGCAATACATGGAGGACCACGAGAATGATTTGCATATGCAGGAAAGAAATGAACTAGATGAAATATTTTTGAGGCAGCCTGCTATCCTGAAGCACAACCTTCCGGTTGAACCTTTGGGAATTTTATCAAAACCGAAGGAAGACCCGGTGTTCGATCTTAAACCTCTTCCCGATACGCTCAAGTATGCTTATTTAGATGAAAAGAAAGTATATCCTGTTATTATCAATTCTAACCTTTCAGGATATGAACAAGAGCGATTATTGGAAGTACTTCGTAAACACCGAGACTCAATTGGCTATACCCTTGATGACCTTAAGGGGATTAGTCCATCTATCTGTCAACATACTATCAACCTTGAGCCTGATGCTAAACCAGTTGTTGATCATCAACGACGGTTGAACCCGAAGATGATGGATGTTGTGAGAACTGAGATTCTCAAGCTTCTGGCCGCAGGTATTATCTACCCTATAGCTGATAGTAAGTGGGTAAGTCCGGTACATTGTGTTCCTAAGAAAGGAGGTACAACTGTGGTTCCTAATGATAAAAATGAATTAATACCTCAGAGAATTATTATTGGATATAGAATGTGTATTGATTACAGGAAGTTGAACAAAGCAACCAGGAAGGATCACTACCCGTTGCCGTTCATCGACCAAATGCTTGAAAGGTTATCCAAAAATACCCACTTTTGTTATCTCGATGGTTATTCTGGCTTCTCTCAAATTCATGTTAACACTTCCGATCAAGAGAAGACCACTTTTACTTGTCCCTTTGTGTCGGTGTACTAAAGTAGGGGTACCTTAGTATCCCGACTTGTGCACGGGCAGTAGCAGCGTCCCATGGTCGGGCTCACCACGTGCCCGCCAAAGCCCGCTCTAGTTCCCTTGAAGCCATTCAAGAACAAAGTATACAAGTCAGAAGAACAAGGCCCCGGCAAGAGGAGCTTGCCGGGAAGGCTGCTCCAAGCACAAGACCACTCTATTTTCACAGGACCCTGGCAAGAGGAGCTTGCCAGGAAGACCAGAAAACAACATCTCAGAAGACATATCGCGGCGCATCACGCGCCCCGGCAGGACCCGGGGAGCGACAAGCTTCCGGGCCCGGCAAGAGAGTAACCCCGGCAAGGTGCTTGCCTGGGGAAGCTTTCACTGTGTGCCCGCGCTCCATCTCATCTGTCCACGTGTCGCCCTGGGGCCCTTCCAGGGGCACGTGGCAGATGGTTGTGCAGCCTGAGGTACACGGTGGCGAGCCACGGTGACGAGGCCTCCATCGTGGCGAACGGAGACGCCCGGACGGACGCTTTTGGGGCGATGGCGACGGGCATTCAATGCCCTTGTCCCCCATCGTCAGGGTTAGGTATAGACCTATGTACATGCACTGTTACGACTACCACCATTTTTACACTTTTACCCTCCTCTACGTTGACACCTGTCGGTGACCCCTTTGAGCTATAAAAGGAGGCCCATGCACAACGTAGAGGGGGTTCGATCCCGGAAACTTGAGCACTCCCACGCTCTGTGTAGCTAGTACTGTAGATATTCAAGCTCCCGAGCTCAAGAACTCAATAGCAAAATCAAGGCAGGAGTAGGGTTTTACGCATCAGTGCGGCCCGAACCTGGGTAAACCGCCCGCGTGTGCCCCTCGATCTGCTCTTTGTGCTCCCTCCGCTCCCTTGCCGTACCAAAAAGGGGCTCCGGTCCCATAGGTGTTCGTGGGCGGTCAGTTTCCCCGACATCTTTGGCGCGCCAGGTAGGGGGCGTCGAGGTTGTGCGAACCTGATCCGGCGCTCACGCGGGCGCAACCTTCAGCAACCCTTCCAGCTTCAACAACCTCATCGACTACATCAGCATGCCGCCGAAGAAGAAAGCTTCGGAGGTCGGAGGCCCGTCTGCGTGGATCCCACCACCACCAAAACCAACGGTTGGTGGGGTAGACGCTGGCGGAAGGGTGGACGCCGGCGAGGACACTCACGGCGCCGCCAAGTCCAAGGACAAGACGAACGACCGGGCGAACTCCAAGGCCTCGGCGTCCGTGCATGCACCGCGCCCCTCTCAGGAGGTGCCGGGCCAGCAGCGACGTGGTACCCAGGGTACCATACGCTTGCTGGGACGTAGCCAAGCAGGCGGGTCGCGGGATGCTCAAGGCCAACGCGCCGGCACGAGCAAGGCGCGGTCGCCGGGACGAGAACCTGCTCCTTCTAACGTTGTTAGAAGTCCGAGCATGTCTCGCTCCTCGCACCGCTCGCCACCGCTTCCATCCTCTCCAGCAGAAGCTCTAGCCAGAGCTCAGCTGCTCCTCGACTTCCCTCCAGCGGCGGACAAGGCCGAAGACTGGAGGGCTACAATCCAGAGCCTCACCGCCTTCGCCAACAACGACACGCCGCAACAGCCGGCAACATCACGGCCGCGGCAAGTCAGCCAAGCGAAGGCTGATGGAGACAAGACCGCCGGGGGTGCAACTACCGTGCACTCCCCGCCGCGGAAGCAGAAATCGCCGACCCGCCGGATCAACGTCGACGATGACTCCACGGCGTCTTCAGATCCGCGGGCTCGCCGCGATCAGCGCCAAGTCCTCGACGACAGGCGGCAAGAAGACGCTCGGACTCGTATCGAGCGTCGAAGAGAAGCCCGAAGACAATCCGATCAGCGCGCTGGGACCGCTGTCGACATGCACGCGCCCGGTGAACCAGGCGACTTGCCGTACGCGGCAGGCTGCCCTGCCTTCACCCGAGAGCTGCGGCAAGTCCAGTGGCCCAGCATGAAGAACTTTAAGCCCGACGTACCCGAGAAGTACGACGGCAAGACACACCCCTCGGAGTTCCTCAGCATCTACACCATTGCGGTGCAGGCTGCCGGGGGGCGCGACGAGAAGATCTTAGCGAACTACTTCCCGCTCGTGCTTAAGCCAAACGTCAGATCTTGGCTTATGCACTTGCCGGAGAACTCCATCTCTTCTTGGGCAGATCTGTGCCACCAGTTTGTCGGCGCCTTCACGGGTGGCCACAAACCCCACGGCCAGGAGAGCGATCTCCACATTCTTGCCCAGAAGGAGGGAGAGTCCCTGCGCAAGTACATCCAAAGGTTCAGCCGCGTTCAGCACAACATCCCGGATGTCCACCCTGCCGCGGTTATCAGCGCGTTCCACCAGAACGTGCGCAACCGCCGGATGAGGGAGGAGATGGCGATGACCAAGATCCGGGACGTCAGCGAGCTTTATGCCCTGGCTGACAAGTGTGCCCGTGCTGAAGAGGGGAGGAGACTTCCCGGAGAGGATACTGGAGCAGGAGGAACGGACAACGAGGATGCCGCCCCGGCAAGGAAAAACCGGCGGCGGAACAAGAAGAAGAAGAACAAGGAAGTTTTGGTTGTCGAGCAGTCCGGCAAGGAGGCTGCCGCCAAGAAAACACAGGCTGGTGGCTCCGGCAAGGAGGCCACCCCTGTAGTGGCCGCCGACAAGCAAGACGGCTCCGACAAGCAGTACTGCAAGATCCACCGCACCAAGGGCCACGATCTCCAGAACTGCAAGAGGGTAGAGTACCTCGTAGAACAGCAGAAGGCTGAATACGAGCATCGCGACAAGGGGAAGGCCCAAGGAGGCGGAGGAGAGTCCGGCAAGAAGCGGCCGTTCAATGGCCGGGGAGGACGCCGCGGCAAGGCTAAGCAGCGGCAAGGAGATAGACCTCCCCGGGGCCGCGACAAGGATGAAGACGAAGACGATGACGAGGACATGGATGAAGGAGACAACAGCGAGCAAGAGTTCCAGAAGGCTACAGAAGTTCTGTGCGTCGATGGAGGTGCTTCTCTGCACACTTCCCACCGCCAACTCAAGCAATGGGTGCGGGAAGTGAATGCAGCTGAGCCACCCGTCGAGTCGCGCAAGCTGTTGAAGTGGTCCAGCACGCCCATCATCTTCGACCTTGAGGACCACCCTGACCGCACAACTGCGGTCGGGTGCTTGCCGATGTTGGTTTCGCCAACCATCCGCAACCTCAAGGTCACCAAGATATTGGTTGACGGCGGGGCCGGCCTAAACTTAATCTCCTCTGCTGTAATCCGGAAGTTGCAGATCCCCGACAGCGAGCTCGACGAAACCGGGACGTTCCAAGGAATCAACCCGGGAAGGAGCAAGCCGAAGGGGAAGATCACACTGCCCGTGACCTTTGGCGGAGAACTAAACTTCAGGACTGAGAGGATCACCTTCGACGTCGCCGATATCCCATTGCCATACAACGGGATACTTGGCCGTCCTGCGCTCGCCAAGTTCATGGCAGCCTCTCACTATGCATATAACATGCTCAAGATGCCCAGCCCGATAAGCGTCATCTCTGTCCCCGGCGACAAGAAGGACGCGCTTATCTGCGCCGACAAGATTTACCGGGATGCAGCAGCCGCGGCAGACAGCCAGACACTTGCCGCTGAAGCTCCCGGGGGGAAGACCGAGACCAAGTCCGGCAAGAGCTCTGGGGCCCACTCCGGCAAACGCACCTCTTCGGAGTGCTGCGCTGCCGTCGAGGACGCACCATCGAGCTCCACCGGCAAGTGCAAGAAAGGAATGGCTGCTCCACTCGCAACCAAGAAGGTGCCCGCCAAGGAGGACGGCACTGGTGGTACCTTCACCATCAGTGCTACGCTCGATCCCAAATAGGAAAGCGCGCTCGTTGCCTTCCTGCGGGCGAATGTCGACGTGTTTGCATGGCAACCGTCTGACATCCCCGGCGTTCCCAGGAAGGTAATTGAGCACAAGCTTGCTGTTTGTCCTCACGCGCGGCCCGTCAAGCAGAAGGTCAGGAAGCAAGCGGTGGACGCCAAGAGTTCATTGCCGAAGAGATTAAGAAGTTGGAGGCAGCAGGCCTTGTTAGAGGTGTACTTCATCCTACGTGGTTGGCAAATCCAGTTGTCGTGCGCAAAGCTAATGGGAAGTGGAGACTTTGTATAGACTTCATGTATGTGAATAAAGCTTGTCCCAAGGATCAATTTCCCTTGCCGCGCATTGACCAGATCGTTGACTCCACGGCTGGATGCGAGTTGCTCTCATTCCTTGATGCATACTCAGGCTATCACCAGATATTCATGGCTGAGGAAGATGAAGAGAAGACCGCATTCATAACTCCATGTGGCACTTACTGTTTCATACGTATGCCCTTTGGACTAAAAATGCGGGCTCAACATTTGCAAGGGTGGTCCACACTGCTTTTGAGCCACAGATACACAAGAATGTAGAAGCCTACATGGATGATATAGTGGTCAAGAGCAAGGACAAGGATACCCTGATCCAAGACCTGGATGAGACTTTTGCAAATCTGCGCAAGATACAACTCAAGCTAAACCCCGATAAATGCGTCTTCGGAGTCCCCTCCGGCAAGCTTCTCGGGTTCTTCGTGTCACAGAGGGGGATTGAGGCCAATCCCGACAAGATCAAGGCCATCGAGCAGATCGAAGCCCCGAAGCGCGTCAAGGATGTACGGAGACTTGCTGGTTGTGTGGTTGCCCTCAGCAGGTTCATTTCAAAGTCTGCAGAACGCGCCCTGCCTTTCTTCTAAATCTTGAAAAAGGCAGGTCCAATGAAATGGACTCCGGAAGCGGAGGCAGCGCTGCAGGACTTGAAAGGATACCTGTCCTCCACTCCTATACTTGTCGCACCTAAGCCGCAAGAGAAGTTGCTGCTGTACTTAGCAACAACCAATCAAGTGGTTAGTGCTGCGTTGGTAGCAGAGAGGGAGGCAGATGAGGAGCCCACAGCCCCGGCAAGCACATCCAGCAACAAGCAGGGGGCTCCCCCGACAAGCTCTGGCTCCGACAAGGACAAGTCTGCGCAGGAACAAGGAGAAGTGCGAAAGAAGATGGTGCAGCGCCCAGTTTATTTTGTAAGCTCCCTCTTGCAGGGGGCTAGGTCAAGATACTCTGGGGTGCAGAAGCTGCTTTTCGGCCTCCTCATGGCCTCAAGAAAGCTGCGCCATTACTTCCAAGCACATGAGATAACAGTGGTCACTCGCTTTTCGCTGAAGAGGATATTGCAAAATCCAGAAGCAACAGGCAGGATCGTCGAGTGGGCACTAGAGCTGTCAAGCTTTGGTCTTAAGTTTGAAAGCACATCAACTATACAGAGCAGAGCTTTGGCAGAGTTCATAGCGGAATGGACGCCAACACCAGACGAAGAAGTCCCAGAGGTAAACATCCCCGTCAAGGAAGCAAGCAAGGAATGGATAATGTACTTTGATGGTGCCTTCTCGCTGCAAGGCGCCGGTGCCGATGTGCTACTCGTAGCACCCACCGGGGAGCACCTCAAGTACGTTGTTCAGATGCACTTTCCCAAGGAGCAAGCGACAAACAATACTGCGGAGTATGAAGGTCTGCTTGCCGGCCTCAGAATTGCGGCCGAACTTGGGATCAAGAAGCTGATTGTGCGGGGAGATTCACAGTTGGTGGTCCGACAAGTAAACAAGAGCTACCAGAGTCTTTTGATGGAAGCTTATGTCGATGAAGTGAGGAAGCTTGAAGAACACTTTGAAGGCCTGCAGATGGAGCACGTTCCAAGGGCTCAGAATGATATCGCAGATGGACTCTCAAAGTGTGCTGCAATGAAGTTACCTGTGGAACCAGGGACCTTCCTGCTCAAGTTAACTCAACCATCCGTTACACCATCAGTTGGGCAGAACAAGAAAAGAAAGTTGGTCTCCGGCGACTACTTGCCGGCGGATCTTCCTGAAGCCGCCGCCAAGGTCCCCAAGATCGACGACCGAGCTGCTGAGGAACAGTCTGCTCCTGCGGACCCAAGGGTTCGTGCAGTTGAAGCAGATGTTCCCGGCAAGTCTTGCCCCGGCAGGCTTGCCGGGGAACGTGAAGCTCCGGCAGAACCTCAAGTCTTTGCCGTGGAAGCTGACGTTCCCGCAGCAGCACTGGTGCCTTTAGTCCTTGTTGTTGAGCCTCAAGCTCCAACCTGGGCACAGCAAATTGTCCGCTTCCTTCAAACTGGAGAACTTCCCGAAGAACCAGAAGAGATAGAGAGGATAACCAGGCAGTCAAGTATGTACCAGTTCGTCGGCAATGAACTGTACAGAAGAAGACTCAATGGTGTCAGATTGAAGTGCATTTCCCGGGAAGATGGACAGAAGCTGTTGGCAGAAATCCACGGAGGCATATGTGGACACCACATTGGCGCAAGAGCACTTGCCGGGAAGGCGTTCCGGCAAGGTTTCTTTTGGCCAGAAGCCCTCCAAGATGTGACGGAACAAGTAACCAAGTGTGAAGCGTGCCAGTTCCATGCCAAGCAAATACACCAGCCAGCTCAAGCTCTCCAGACGATCCCTTTGTCCTGGCCCTTTTCGGTCTGGGTGCTCGACATCCTCGGCCCCTTCCCCCGCGCTGTCGGGGGCTTTGAGTACTTGTACATTGCTATCGACAAGTTCACAAAGTGGCCGGAGGTGGAACCAGTGAGAAAGGTGACCGCACAGTCAGCAGTCAGGTTCTTCAGATCGATCGTTTGCCGTTTCGGAATCCCTAACCGGATCATCACCGACAACAGCACACAGTTCACAAGTCACACCTTCATGCAATACGTCCAAGACCTTGGCGCCAAGGTCTGCTTCGCTTCTGTTGCTCACCTAAGAAGCAATGGTCAAGCGGAGAGGGCAAATGCTGAAGTGCTGCGCGGACTCAAGACAAGGACCTTCGACAGGCTGCACAAGTGCGGAAGAAACTGGATCGAGGAGTTGCCGGCGGCCCTTTGGTCAATCGGGACGACACCAAATCGGGCCACCGGACAGACACCCTTTCCTCTTGTCTATGGAGCAGAGGCAGTTCTCCCCACGGAACTCGTATACGGGTCTCCTCGAGTACTCGCTTACGATGAGCTCGAGCAAGAGCAGCTGCGGCAAGATGATGCACTGCTCCTCGAGGAGGACCGTCTCCAGGCTGCTGTACGAGCTGCTCGATACTAGCAAGCTTTGCGTCGCTATCATAGCCGCAGAGTCAAGGCCAGGAGCCTCGAGGAAGGCAACCTTGTTCTTCGGCGCGTTCAGTCCGCCAAGAACTCCAACAAGTTGACGCCGAAGTGGGAAGGCCCTTATCGGGTGAGACAAGTCACAAGGCCCGGCACTGTCCGCCTTGAGACCGAAGAAGGCTTACCGGTGAGCAACTCCTGGAACATTGAGCATCTTCGCAAGTTTCACCCATGAGGCACGGTTGCCGTGATCCGCTCCGGCAACCACCTTTTGTACAAGTCTTGCCGCTGTTGCATGTAAACCTTTGTACAAAGCCGGGCGCAGACCCCGTGCATCAGTAAAACTTTTGTGCTTCACACAGCTTGTCGTTTCATGCATTCTTGTTTTCATTGCACGTATTATCTGACACTTCGTGCAGCACACGATCCTGGTAAGCGACAATAGGCCGCAAGGCTCCATATCTGTGTTTCCTCCCCTCTTCCTTTTTTTCTCTCAAGCAGAAGGAGTGTTCCTCGCGCACAAGTTTGCCCGGGGGGGGGGGAAGGAGACAGTAGTATGGACCAAGTGCTGTTCAAGGAAGGCCTTGCCGGGAAGCAAACAGAACACAAAAGCTAAGTTGCCAAAGTTTGAGCATTCAAAATTTTAAAATTCTTAGTTATCTTCCTTGAACGACCACACTTTGTATGGAAAACCTGTGCGCAGAGGAACCTACCCGTGGCTAGTCGCGCCCTTACTTTGTTTCGAGCACGCTGAACGGCTTAAGCGAGCTGCGACAAGTGTCGCGCCCTTATTCCGTTTCCGAGTTCGCTCAGCAACCTAAGTGTGCTGCGACTAGCTGCGGCAAGGTTTCTTGCCGGCGAGGGCATTGCCAGCAGGCCGCTAAGAGTCCCGCACTCAGCGCTCGCGGCAAGGGTCCCTTTGCCGGCAAGTTCCCTAAAAGCGTAAGGTGGAAAGCATACAAAGTGAAGGGATCGAGCAAGAGAGATAACACTGCATTGACTATTCAAAATAAAGTTATATTACAAGATAACTTGCCGCTGTTCTAACCAACTACTACCCATGACTTAATCGACAGCGGCAAGGAAATCAGAAAGAAGGGAGCCTAGTCTACACGGTCTCCGTCAACCCTCTTGATCTTGCCCGCCTTGGCCACGATGTGGGCGATGCGAGCCTTCAACGCCTCCTGGCCAGCTTCGGGTGGCAAGGTCCGGAGGACGTTCTCAAGATTAATCCCGGGGTTGCGGTAGACGATCTTCGTCAACACCCGCTCCATAGTACCCATGCAGAGCCGACGCGCCTCGTTAGCCAGTTGTGTGGGGACCCTCTCCCGTAGCTGCGCGAGGGCCGGCACCACTCCTCTGAAGAACAAGCTCAGCTTGGCGCTGTGGGGGAGGCTCTCGTCGGGGGAGTACACGAGGTGCTCCGCCCTCAGCGCCACCATCTCCTTGTCGATGTTGGCGGCGGAGGCGACGAGCTCCTCGGTCCATTGCTCCACCGTCCGCTGGAAGTTGTTCTGCGACAGGGCGGCACTGTCCAGCATCGCCCTTTCAGCCCGGAGATCATCTTTCAGCTTCGTTTCGCGGTCCCGGGCGGTGTCAAGTGAATCGGTGAGGGTGGAAACCTTCAGCTCCAAATCAGCGATGGAGTCCTTGGCGTCGTTGAGCTCCTTGCCCTTCTCGGAGAGACGGACTTGCAGCTCCGAGTTGGTGTGGGCGTCCTTCTCTCGCGCCAAGTTGAGCGCGGCAACCCTCTCCTCGCTCGTCTTCAAGCTCAACTCCAGATGCGCCACCCTTGCCTCCAGGTCCCTCTTGGCGGTCTCTGCGGCAGCAGTGGCATCCCTCGCCGCCTGCAGAGCCCCTCCAATGGACTGTTCGCGCGCGGCAAGGTCGTCCTCGTGGCTATCGAGGTCGACCTTCCGCTGGTTCAGCACCCCCTCCCGCCGAGCCAGATCCTCGGCGGCCCGTCGCTGCTGCTCCTCGACCTCGGCCTTCTCGAGGAAAAATGCTTGGTGTGCTTCGGCAAGCTCCTCGCGCTCCTCCGCCCAAATTCCGGAGGGCCGCTTGGTTGGCGGCACGGAGCTCCGCGGCGCGCTTCTCCAGATCAGCACCGGCCTTGGCAGCCAGAGCCTCCCGGCACTCCAGCTTGGCTTGCCTGGCCCGGTACAAGCCCAGGAGTCGACGTAGGAGTTGCTCCTCTTCGGGCTCGTTGCTACTACCGGGCGCGTCAACAACCCTCAGCCCGGCAGAGGCGAGAACTTCTCCGTCGAAGCTCTCCCCCTCCGCGGGTGCCCTTGATGAGGACGCCCACGGGACCTGGATAAAGACCCCGTTGGCGGCCTCCAGATAGACACCCGACCCAGCCGCGGGGGCGGAGGGGTCGGCGGCCGGCGCAGCGTCCGGCGCTCCTGCGGCCTCAGGGCCAGCAGTACGGTCGCCGGTCCCTTCCCCTGCTGCCGCGTCAGCGGTCGGGGCAGTCTCCTCGGCGGCGGGCTCATCAACGCCGGCCGCTCCTTCGGCGGTGGTGGCATCGCCAGCGTCGTCGCGCACTTCCTCCTCGGCGATGGTCTCCGTCTCCATCTGCTCGGGGGCGGGCGGATCTGACAACAGAAAAAGAAAAGAAAGAATTGTCAAGCAAATATCCAAAAAAGAAGAGTTCGAAAGAAGGAAAGTACAAGGGTTTACCTGCGCGGGCCTCTTCAGTAACGGGGTCCCTCGCCGGGGAGTTCTCCCTTGGCGGCGTAGTAGTGGCCCCCGCCGGTGGAGGGCTGCCGGCACCCTCCCTTGTCGGGGTGCTCTCCCTTGTCGGGGTGCTCGCCCTTGGCGGGGTACTCGCCCTTGGCGGAGTACCCGCCCTTGGCGGGGCACCCCCCCTCGCCGGAGAACTCCTCCTTGGCGGGGATGGTGGGACAAGCGGCTCGTCGGGAGCAGTCTCCTGGCGCTCCTGCGGCTGCGGCTCCACTTCTGCACAAGTCAACAAGCAAACGAGACATCAATAAGGATAAGAAGATCAAGCGCGCCCAATAAGCAGAGAAGTGAACAAGGAACTTACGCTGGGGGCTGCGCTGGGGGCTGCTCTCCGGAGCAGCAGGCTGGTCCGGCAAGCCAGTCACGGGCGCATCTCCTGCCGCGACAATGGGCTCATCGTCCTCAAGGTCAACCACAGGGATCTTGGCCCTCTTCGCCATCCTTTGGGTCAAGGTCCTGGAAGCCAAACAAGATCAGAGTTAGGCAAAGAGAAATCAAGACAAGAACAACAAGAATCAGAAGAAATAAAAGTTGCAAGTGCTTACTCTTCCTCCTCCTCGTCGGAGCTAAGGGCGGAGAAGTCAAATTCCGCCTCGCGTGCCCCAGCGCGAGGAGCGGGAGGAGTAGGCTCCCTCGGGCGCTTGGCGGGCTCCGGAGCCGTGGGTTGCGAAGACCCCGCTCCGGTCGTCGCCGAGGACCGAGGGGCAAAAGGAACACCAGAGCCGCTTCGGGAAGATCCCCCTCCGCTCGCCGCTGGAACACGGGATGCCTCCTTGACGACCCTGCTCGTCGTGGTGGCACGCGTCGCACGACGCTTCGGCTGCTGTCGGGGCGTCGGCTGCTTCGCCGTCTTAGTGGTCTTGCGGAGGCGTTTCTTCGGCTGTGGCGGAGGACTTGGTGGCGGCGGAGAGTTCTCCGATGATGAGGAAAGGTTGTCGAGGTTCAGTGACCCGCCCGAGTCTTCGTCGGAATCGCCCGATTCGGCGTCCTCCTCGGCGGGCTCACTGGACTCAGTGCCTTGCCCGGCAGCCTCGCTCGTCCCGGCAGGCTCCCCGGAAGGCTTCCCGGCAGGCCTCAGCAGCTTGAGGATCTCCTCCTCCTCAGCCCGGCTCACTGCGTCCGCTGCTTCTGCTTCCTCCACGGTGTACCCGAACTCACCCGCGGCCGCCGCTGTGGCGGCCTCCTCCATCCTGTTGGCTATGTATGCCACGTCCCGGTCGGTGGTCGCGCGGGTGAGACCTTTCTTCTCGTCGGGGTTGCGCGGCCGTTCAACCAGGTTGTCGAAGAAAGTCTGCACGGTCTCCTCTGAAGGCATCAGCCAGGTGGGAGCAACCCCGTGGGAGTCGCACTCAGGCATTGCCGCACGGATAGCACTAAGGGCAGAGTTGTTGCATAATGGAACCACTCCGTCCGATGGGGTGAACCACTCCGGGTGCTTGGGGTCATGCTTGAACAGCTCCCGGATCATCCCCTTGAGTTCCAAGATGGTGAAGTTATAATTCAGCCCGGAGCGCAGCCTCATGAAGTCTGCCGCGTTGCCGAACTCCCAAGCAGGCCTCTTCCTATCCTGCAAGGGGGCAATGCGGCGGCGAAGGAAATCCGCCCCGACCTCGCCTATAGTAAGGTTGGCGGCCCGGAGGCGAAGGATCCTAATAAGGGCAATCTGCAACTTATCGTCCTCCGGGGCCAAGTCACTCCAATCCTTGCCGCGCACTATTGCCGCTCGGCGCGGGGAGGTAAACTGCTGGGGTTCCTCTTCCATAACCCAGCACCAATCAGCCCTCCACTCTTCCCACTTGCCTCGGAGCTCCCCAATCAAGTACGCCTCTTTCTTGTTAAGCCTGAAGATCCAGGAGATGCCACTGGAGAGTGGAGATCCAGACTCTACTCTAGGTGTGAAGAAGTGGCGGAAGAGAGCTACGTTGGGATGGACCCCGACAAAGTTTTCGCACAGATGTGCGAAAACGGCCATTGTAAGAACGGCATTCGGGGTGAAATCTAGGAGGTGGAAGTCGTACGTGTTCATCACATCGCAGAAAAACTCAGAATACGGAGGACAAAGGCCACAGTGGAAGAACAAAGCGAAGTAGTGGTAACCTCCCGGGTACAAGTCGATGGCTTCGGTGGGGAGGACCCTGGTGCGTGGGTGAGCTTTCGTCTCCCTCGCCCAGAACAGGTAATACTTGTCCCGCAGCTCCCTCGCGCCGAGCCTCGGCGGGAAGACCACCATCCTCTTCCGCATGGCTGCCAGCTTCGCCGCCTTGTCGTACTTCTCTTTCTTCGCCTTGTCGCTCTTCGCCTTGTCGCTCTTCGGGGCCATGGCGGGGGCGGCGAGGGAGGTCGACGGCGCTGCGGACGCTGGAGACGGCGGAGGAAGGTGGAGCTCGGCTTTCTGTCGACCTTTGGGGAGGCGGAGAGCGGCGGGGGTTTCTGGAGATTAAAGACGCAATGAAGCAATGGGGGGAAACTGCCCCTGCTTCCTCTGCTTTTAAGGGGGGAGTGGGGGACGTTCCGCATTTTCCCATTAAAGAAACAGGCCACGATCTCTCCCACGACGCCGCAATCGACGCGTGCCGTTAGGGAGAGATGCGGCGGATACGGAGAGGGATACGGCGCGCCGTGGGCCGCGTGTGCCCGTGCACTGTTTTGGGCCTGGCCCAACAGCGCTCGGCACCGTGTGTGGCCCAGGCCCGGGGGCTCCTGTCGGTGTACTAAAGTAGGGGTACCTTAGTATCCCGACTTGTGCACGGGCAGTAGCAGCGTCCCGTGGTCGGGCTCACCACGTGCCCGCCAAAGCCCGCTCTAGTTCCCTTGAAGCCATTCAAGAACAAAGTATACAAGTCAGAAGAACAAGGCCCCGGCAAGAGGAGCTTGCCGGGAAGGCTGCTCCAAGCACAAGAACACTCTATTTTCACAGGACCCTGGCAAGAGGAGCTTGCCAGGAAGACCAGAAAACAGCATCTCAGAAGACATATCGCGGCGCATCACGCGCCCCGGCAGGACCCGGGGAGCGACAAGCTTCCGGGCCCGGCAAGAGAGTAACCCCGGCAAGGTGCTTGCCGGGGGAAGCTTTCACTGTTTGCCTGCGCTCCAGCTCATCTGTCCACACGTCGCCCTGGGGCCCTTCCAGGGGCACGTGGCAGATGGTTGTGCAGCCTGAGGTACACAGTGGCGAGCCACGGTGACGAGGCCTCCATCGTGGCGAATGGAGACGCCCGGACGGACGCTTTTGGGGCGACGGCGACGGGCATTCAATGCCCTTGTCCCCCACCGTCAGGGTTAGGTATAGACCACTGTACATGCACTGTTACGACTACCACCATTTTTACACTTTTACCCTCCTCTACGTTGACACCTGTCGGTGACCCCTTTGAGCTATAAAAGGAGGCCCATGCACAACGTAGAGGGGGTTCGATCCCGGAAACTTGAGCACTCCCACGCTCTGTGTAGCTAGTACTGTAGATCTTCAAGCTCCCGAGCTCAAGAACTCAATAGCAAAATCAAGGCAGGAGTAGGGTTTTACGCATCAGTGCGGCCCGAACCTGGGTAAACCGCCCGCGTGTGCCCCTCGATCTGCTCTTTGTGCTCCCTCCGCTCCCTTGCCGTACCGAAAAGGGGCTCCGGTCCCATAGGTGTTCGTGGGCGGTCAGTTTCCCCGACACTTTGGTACTTATGCTTACAGGCGTATGCCTTTTGGTTTATGTAATGCCCCTGCTACTTTTCAAAGGTGTATGTTTGCTATCTTTCATGGTTTCTGCGGGGATATTATGGAAGTCTTCATGGACGATTTCTCCGTCTATGGAACTTCTTTTGACCATTGTCTTCACAACCTTAATAAAGTTTTGCAGAGATGCGAGGAGACAAATTTGGTACTCAACTGGGAAAAGTGCCACTTCATGGTTAATGAAAGAATTGTTCTTGGTCACAAGATTTCCGAAAGGGGAATTGAAGTGGACAAAGCCAAGATCGAAGCTATTGAGAGGATGCCCTATCCAAGGGACATCAAAGGTATTCGCAGTTTCCTCGGTCATGCAGGTTTTTATAGAAGATTTATTAAAGACTTTTCTAAAACCTCAAGACCCCTCACTAATCTTCTCCAGAAGGACGTTCCTTTTGTATTTGATGAAAATTGTAAGGAAGCTTTTCAAGTCCTTAAGAAAGCTTTAATAACCGCTCCTATAGTACAACCACCTGACTGGAATTTACCTTTTGAGATTATGTGTGATGCAAGTGATTTTGCTGTTGGAGCTGTTTTAGGACAAAGAGTTGATAAGAAATTGAATGTTATACATTATGCTAGCAAAACTCTTGATAGTGCTCAAAGGAATTATGCTACTACTGAGATGGAATTCTTAGCTGTAGTTTTTGCTTGTGATAAATTTAGACAGTATATTGTTGATTCCAAATTTATTATTCATACTGATCATGCTGCCATTAAGTACCTTATGACAAAGAAGGATGCCAAGCCAAGGCTTATCAGATGGGTACTCCTTCTTCAAGAATTTGATTTGCAGATTGTTGATAGGAAAGGAGAAGACAATCCGGTAGCGGACAATCTTTCAAGGATGGAAGATATACCGCATGATCCCATCCCAGTCAACGATAGTTTTCCAGACGAGCAACTTGCCGCTCTAAAAGTACAATCTCCTTCCGACCCTTGGTATGCAGATTATGCTAATTTTATTGTTGCAAAGTATTTGCCTCCAGGTTTAACACTTCAGCAAAGGAAGAAGTTATTTCATGATTTGAGGCACTACTTCTGGGATGACCCACATCTTTTCAAAGAAGGTCCCGACGGGATCGTGAGGAGATGCATACCGGAACATGAGCAGAAGGACATTCTCTGACGGTGTCATGATAGTCCCTATGGAGGACATCATGCCGGTGAGAGGACTGCACATAAGGTTCTTCAATCAGGTTTTTATTGGCCTACTCTATTTAAAGATGCTAGAAATTATGTTTTAGCTTGTGATAAATGTCAGAGAGTTGGTAACATTAGTAGAAGGAATGAGATGCCTATGAATTACTCACTAGTGATTGAACCTTTCGATTGTTGGGGTTTTGATTTTATGGGTCCTTTTCCTTCTTCGCACAAGTACACTCACATTTTAGTAGCTGTTGATTATGTGACCAAGTGGGTTGAAGCAGTCCCCACTGAAAGTGCTGATCACAAGACATCTTTGAAAATGCTTAAAGATGTAATTTTTCCTAGGTTTGGTGTACCAAGGTATCTCATGACCAATGGAGGATCACACTTCACGCGCGAAGCTTTTAGAAAAGCTTTGGCCAAATACGATGTTAATCATAGAATTGCTTCACCATATCATCCTCAAACTAGTGGGCAAGTTGAGCTCACCAATAGAGAGATTAAGTTGATCTTGCAGAAGACAGTAAACAGAAATAGAAAGGACTGGTCAAATAAGTTAGGAGATGCTTTGTGGGCATATAGAACTGCTTACAAAAACCCCATGGGCATGTCCCCCTATAAGATGGTGTATGGCAAGGCTTGCCATTTGCCATTAGAGTTAGAGAACAAAGCTTTCTGGGCTGTTAGAGAGCTTAATGTTGACCCAAAATTAGCTGGTGAGAAGCGTCTCATGAACTTGACTTCTCTAGATGAATGGAGAAGTGAAGCTTACGAGAGCGCTAAAATGTTCAAGGAAAAGGTAAAAAAGTGGCATGATAGGAAGATTCTGAAACGTGAATTTAATGTTGGTGATAAAGTTTTGTTGTTTAGATCCCGTTTCAGGTTTTCTCCAGGTAAACTACTTTCCAGGTGGGAAGGACCATTTCATATTGAAGAAGTTTATCGGTCTGGTGCAATTGAGATTAATAATTTTGAAGGCACCAAACCTCAAGTTGTGAATGGGCAAAGACTTAAACATTACATAGCAGGAGACCCTCTCAATGTTGATGTGAATATAATATACACAACAACTCACGAAGAACATGTTGCAGCCCTGTTTCAGACGCCAGCAGAAGCAGAATAAAGAAAAGGTATGTAGTACGGTAAGGAAACATCGCGAACCGCCATAAAAGTTCCGTATTACGAGTTTTTGCAAAATTAGTAAAATTCTGAGCCTAAGTGGAGCCGGAGACGACCTCCAGGGGGTCCAGGCGCCCCCTGGCGCGCCCCACCTCCTGGCCGCGCCGGGAGGCCGCCTGGACACCCGGGAGTCCGTCTCCGACCCCGCTTGGGTCCGTTACCTTCCTTTCTGTGCATAAATTTTTCCTATATATTTTCCCGGATTGTTCCGGCAACATATCTTGCGATTTCGCGTGTTTTCTCTTCGATCTGTTTCTGTCAGGGAATCTTTCAGCTGAATTTAGGTGCCATGGCTTCTCCAAGCTCCCCTAAGGACGAGTTCGTCGTCAACGTCATCAACCCTTACCTCGCTGAGGTGAAGAAGCACCCTCAGGTTGTTCAGATGGAGGACGGTGTCCTTCACCAAGAAGATCTGAAGGGACCTATCAAGGAGGGGAGCATCCAGGCCAGGCTGGAAGAAGTGGAGCAAGAAGTCTTCGAGTACAAGAAGATGATCGAGCGTGGTGTTGAAGCTAACTTTGACATCATCAACGAGCTGAAGAACTACTTCCTGAAGGAGATGAAGGAGATGTGGAAAAGCATCTCCGCATCTGAAGAAAGAATTATAGAGCTCCAAGGGCAAATTAATGATCTACATAACCAGAACTGTGAGTATGAACTAAGGTTTATGCGCATGAGTTTGGGTGCTGAATGCAGGATTCAGGATACGAGCTTCTCATATGAGACTGGAGAACCCCTTCCATGGAAGCGTTTCGCCAAGGACTACGTGATCAACGCCAACAAGGATGATGAGTGAAATCTCCTGGGGTAATGGCATTCCCTTGGCTTGTTCCATGCTTGGGGGAGTGCCCGGTATCATTATCTTTACCTTTTGTCTTTTAGAGTCAAGTAGAGTCGTATCATGTCTAGGGAGGTTGTTATATGAGATAGGTGTGTGCATTGAGGTCTATCACTCCTTCGGTGAAGAATTGTATCCGTGAGTGTGGAGTCGTCTATGATGGAATATTAATGAGAAGTTTATTGGTTCCTTTTGCTGCACTCGGTATTCTCTTCACGCAATCGACCTTATATGATGACTCTTATGTGGAGTATTGACCTTATGTCAGGTATGGCTGTGAAAACTTTATTTAATCTTGGCAAACATAGCTTTGGTCATAGCAACAAGCATTTTCTTAAAGTATCAACATAGCCAAAACCTTTATGTTATTATGTTTGAAGTGTTATGCTGACAAGGAAGACAACTTGATGTGTTATGCTTATTCCAATGTTCATGCTTTATATTGCTTTGCATCTTAGTCATCATCAATTGTCTGTTCTTTCAAAACCTTTGCTAGCCTAACTCTGTAATAAGCGGAATTCTGCTTGTGCATCCATACCCTTAAGCCAATACCTTCCATATGAGTCCACCATACCTTCCTACTCGTGGTATTCCACTACCACCTCCTAAAGTACAGAATTTATGTGTTATCCTCAAATGTTCAAAATCTTTTATTTTGTGCCTCTGTTTTAGCTCATGAGGAAGTAATAGCTAATCCATGATCTTTTTGAGTTGGACAAGCTTCACCCCGGGATTGCATGTCTAATGTGCAAACCCATAATACGAGAAGGAACTGGCAAAGAGTGCGCCCAGTGATGGGCCTCGAACCCCTCGTTGGTTACCCCAAGTGGAAGGTGTAAGATGCAGTAAGTAGAAGTGTTTTCCCCTAGCAAAGATGCCAAGGATCGATTCCCCAGAGACTCCTAGGTTCAACAAGTAGGTGTCAATTGCTACGGCGCCAGATTAGTAGCAACCAACGTGGACCTGCACACAAATACAAATAACTTTGCTCCCAACGAGTACAGAGAGGTTGTCAATCCCTCCGGCCTTGTAGTTCACAAAGGGTTAAAAGCAATGATAGTAGTGATAGATAGTTTTTGCAATAGTAGGTAAATAGCAAAAAGTAAATAGTGGATGTGATCAATGATGGTAATATGGACCAGAGTCTCATGATGTTCACTAGTGATGTCTCTCTCCCAAAAGACGATAAAACAGCTATGTGAGGTAAACAAATTACAGCTGGGCAATTGACAGGACCACGAACGCAAACCAATGCTGACTACATTGCAAGAAAGGTTGAGGTTCAAAGCATGGGTGGTACGCCAAAGTAAGTAGACCGAAATCCATCAACATCTACTACTAATCATCCACCTTGAGATATCTATCCAGAACATCTCGCTGGTATTAAGTTGCGAGTCCCACCCATAGTGTAAACTCAATGCAACAGACAACTGCATTAAAAGAACTTTGCGTAAAGTAAACAATCCTTGCACCCGCGGGCACAAGCACCGTTGTTTTCCCCCTTGTGGCAACAGCACGTCCCCTAGACTCATGTTTCTGTCACTCAAGCTAGTCATCGAGGGGCATGAACCCACAATCGAGCATAACGTTCCCTCTTGGAGTCACTACCTATTACTCGGCCAAAGCAATAAATAACAACGGAGAACATGCAAGAATTACTTATGAACTAAAATATAAAAGAGGTGAATCAAATATATTACTCAAGATCAATCTGAACATAATCTCATAATCCATCGGATCCCAGCAAACTCAACATAGCAACAACATAAGGATTACATAGGTGCCTCGATCATGTAGGGCAGCTCACGAGGACTAATTAGTGAAGCACAAGAATGGGAGGAGAACATCACATAGCTACTGGTCATGGACTCATGGTCCAAGGGAGACTACTCACGAGTCATCCGGGAGGCGTCCATGGTGGTGGAGAAGCTCCCGGTGGTGATCCTCCCCTCCGGCAGGGTGCCAAGAAGAGTTCTCCTGGTGCTCCCGATCTTGGAAGCGGCGGCGGCGGCGGAACAGAGATGGGATCGCGAAAAGAAGTCCTGTTTCGAGGGTTTCGGAGAGTCCTTTAAATATATGCCAAAGTAGGGCACCGGGGGGCTCTCGGGGGGCCGAGGCGCCCCCCGGCGCGGCCCAGGGGGGGGCGCCCACAGGGCGCCTGGAGCCCCTGTGGCCCCCCCAGGCTGCCCTTCGGACGCAGTGTTGTTTCCGATACGCTGATTTTTTATATATTTTTTCTGGATTTTTCTGGGCAGTTCTCGAAACGTGAAAACCTGAAATACAAAAACAGCCGAAAACAGAAACTGGCACTGGGGTGCACTGGATTAGTAAGTTAGTCCAAATATGATCAAAAGTGTATGGAAGTGTATGAATATCATAGCAATATCACCCAAAAGTGGCATGGAGCAAGCAGAAATTATAGATACGTTTTGGACGTATCAACATCCCCAAGCTTAATTCCTGCTCGTCCTCGAGTAGGTAAATGATAACAAGAATAATTTCTGTGGTGACATGCTATTAACCATATAGGACTTTCTCATAGTCATATGACAAAAGCTTACTGAGACAATGATTCTATAGTAATTAAGTTGTCTCAAGAGAAAATCACAAATGACTGAAAGTTTTACAACATGAAACTGAAACATCAAAAAGATTTTCAATGAACATGATGTGCAAATATGATAAAGTGATATCTAGCTTGCCCCCTTTAGTGATGCAAAACATAAATGCAGGGGCACCTTCAAGGTTTAAGTGATGACTAGATACAATCATTTCAGAATAAACGATATCACAATCATGCAAAAGACAATGCTACTTTGGGACAATGCACATTACACTCAGAATGACAATCATGCTCTCAGTAGTTGGTGCTTCAACATAAAAGTAAAAGAAAGGTTAAGTGCTAGAGCTTTTTATTTTGAAAACATAGAAGCAATTTTGTCAACGGTAGTAGTACTTCATATGTGTCATGCATAAGACATCCTATAAGTTGCAAGCCTCATGCATCGTATACCAATAGTGCTCGCACCTTGTCCTAATTAGCTCGGATCTCCATGGGTTATCATTGCATTACATATGTTTCAACCAAGTATCACAAAGGGGTACCTCTATGCCACCTGTACAAAGGTCCAAGGAGATAAATCGCATTTGATTTCTCGTTTTTGATAGATCTCAACTTGAGGACATCCATACCGGGACAACATAGAAAATAGATGATGGACTCCTCTTTAATGCATAAGCATGTTCTCATAAGAGATTGAGGATTAATGTCCAAGCTAAAACTTCCACCATGATACATGGCTTTGGTTGGCGGCCCAATGTTCTTCTCTAACAATATGCATATTCATACAACCCACGGCAAATCACCCTTACTTCAGACAAGACGAACATGCATAGCAACTCACATGATATTCAACAAAAGTGTGACAGTTGATGGCGTCCCCAAAAACATGGTTACCGCTCAGCAAGCAACTTATAAGAAATAAGATACATAGGCAACATATTCTTTACCACAATAGTTTTTAAGCTACTTTCCCATGAGCTATGTATTGCAAAGTTAGTTTGCTTAGTACAGGTGGAGGTTAGCAAAAGACTGGGAGCGACCAACTAAGAGAGCAATGACGGTCATAATCATGCAGAGCGACAAAGCAACATTGAATCAGGCATGGTAGTTATATCGCTACTCAGAAATAAAAGATCATCAAGGCTTGACAGACTTTCTTTACAGTCTTAAATATGCGTGAGCATACGCCAAGTCAATCAAAATAAATTCTTGAAGGAAGATATTACTAAACCATACCACATCATAGGCAAACAAACCATGTTGGTACTCCAATAACACATTGGGAACCCCCTAGCTATTTGAGATTAACCATAAGAAAACCTGAACTACTAAGCGCCATTATGCACGTAGCATCTTGATGGGCCTCGAACCCCTCGTTGGTTACCCCAAGTGGAAGGTGTAAGATGCAGTATTGTAGAAGTGTTTTCCCTTAGCAAAGATGCCAAGGATCGAATCCCCAGAGACTCCTAGGTTCAACAAGTAGGTGTCAACTGCTACGGCGCCAGATTAGTAGCAATCAACGTGGACCTGCACACAGATACAAATAACTTTGCTCCCAACGAGTACAGAGAGGTTGTCAATCCCTCCGGCCTTGTAGTTCACAAAGGATTAAAAGCAATGATAGTAGTGATAGATAGTGTTTTGCAATAGTAAATAATAACGAAAAGTAAATAGTGGATGTGATCAATGATGGTAATATGGACCGGAGTCTCATGATGTTCACTAGTGATGTCTCTCTCCCAAAAGACGATAAAACAGCTATGTGAGGTAAACAAATTACAGCTAGGCAATTGACAGGACCACGAACGCAAACCAATGCTGACTACATTGCAAGAAAGGTTGAGGTTCAAAGCATGGGCGGTACGCCAAAGTAAGTAGACCAAAATCCATCAATATCTACTACTAATCATCCACCTTGAGATATCTATCCAGAACATCTCGCTGGTATTAAGTTGCGAGTCCCACCCATAGTGTAAACTCAATGCAACAGACAACTGCATTAAAAGAACTTTGCGTAAAGTAAACAATCCTTGCACCCGCGGGCACAAGCACCGTTGTTTCCCCCCTTGTGGCAACAGCACATCCCCTAGACTCATGTTTTTGTCACTCAAGCTAGTCATCGAGGGGCATGAACCCACAATCGAGCATAACGTTCCCTCTTGGAGTCACTACCTATTACTCGGCCAAAGCAATAAATAACAACGGAGAACATGCAAGAATTACTTATGAACTAAAATATAAAAGAGGTGAATCAAATATATTACTCAAGATCAATCTGAACATAATCTCATAATCCATCGGATCCCAGCAAACTCAACATAGCAACAGCATAAGGATTACATAGGTGCCTCGATCATGAAGGGCAGCTCACGAGGACTAATTAGTGAAGCACAAGAACGGGAGGAGAACATCACATAGCTACTGGTCATGGACTCATGGTCCAAGGGAGACTACTCACGAGTCATCCGGGAGGCGTCCATGGTGGTGGAGAAGCTCCCGGTGGTGATCCTCCCCTCCGGCAGGGTGCCGGGAAGAGTTCTCCTGGTGCTCCCGATCTTGGAAGCGACGGCGGCGGCGGAACAGAGATGGGATCGCGAAAAGAGTTTCTGTTCTGAGGGTTATGGAGGACCCTTTAAATATATGCCAAAGTAGGGCACCGGGGGAGCCTCGGGGGGCCCAGGCGCCCCCCCGGCGCGGCCCAGGGGGGGCGCGCCCACAGGGCGCCTGGAGCCCCTGTGCCCCCCCCAGGCTGCCCTTCGGACGCACTGTTGTTTCCGGATCGCTGATTTTTTATATAATTTTTCTGGATTTTTCTGGGCAGTTCTCGAAACGTGAAAACCTGAAATACAAAAACAGCCGAAAACAGAAACTGGCACTGGGCTGCACTGGATTAGTAAGTTAGTCCAAATATGATCAAAAGTGTACGGAAGTGTATGAATATCATAGCAATATCACCCAAAAGTGGCATGGAGCAAGCAGAAATTATAGATACATTTTGGACGTATCACCCAGCTCGAAAATAATATAACAAACAAACCCTCCTTCACGCTTTGTTCATGAGAAATCAGAAAACTTTGGCAGTGATTAACAAAGGAGAATAAGAGGATGTGATCGTCCTCGTGCGGGAGCCGTTCCTCGAAACTTGTCCAGCTCAAGAAGTAGTTGAGTTATCTATTAGCATTCGTTGACAAATCATGCACCTCTCAAAACTTGTTTTCATTCTATTTGATTTAAGGATAGCACATGAGTTTTCCCTACTACCCTAGAGCAGGGCCCATCTTTTAATTTTAAGTTGAGTCAGTTATTCCTACTCCCTTCTATTCTTAAAGAGAGCAGATATTTGATGTTGATAAGGATTCATTCATATAAAGTTGCATTAAGATTTGTCATATCATATCCTTGTTGACATTATCATTTGATAAGTAAGTTGTTTGTCAAGCCCAGCTAAGGCAAATATCTTCCTTTGTGTTAACACTTTCACTTCTTGCCTGATGACATGTTCTTTCAAAAGCTTCAATTAGTCTCATCAAAACATGAAGAAAGAGCAAAAGTAAAAGCTATTAGTTGTTCTTTGACCAAAGGACATGTTTGCCATGATTCAATAAGTTTCCTTAGCCCTACTTTCGAAAATAAGTGTTACCACTCTTTTATAAAGGCCTTATGAGTTGAAGATTGCTGTTGAGGATATTTAAGTTGGTGAGGAAACTTTGATGCTTCTTGTTCGTATTCTGTTTATCGACACTTCACTCTCTAAACTTGTGGACAGGTTTACCGAGCTCGGTATTCGCTTGGGGACAAGCGAGGTCTAAGCTTGGGGGTGTTGATACGTCCAAAATGCATCACTATTTTGTATCATAATTTATCATTATTCATTGATATATTTCACGTTATGGTGATGTTCTTATGTTGTTTTGGTCTATTTTACACAGTTTGCAAACTTTCCGATGCCGAAGCAGCAGACGCAGGATTCAGCAGTAAAAAGTGGACGCTGAGTTGCTGAAGAAGAATACCTCCAAATTACCTAAAAATTGACGGGAGATATTTTTCAGACGGATCACGAAGGCACGCGAAAGGGCAACCAGAGGGGGGCCACAGGGTGCCCAGGCGCCCTGGGGGCGCCCCGCCCCCCTGGCCGCGCCGGGGGGGCGCCTGGAGCCCCTGGCCCACCTCTGGCCGCCCCCTTTTGCATATATGCTCTCCGTTATCCAAAAACCCTAAGGACGGGAATTTTTACGGAGTTCCGCCGCCGCTCCGTGGCGGAAACCTACAGAGAAGAAAAAGCCATCTCCGGCGGGCAGATTCCGCCGGGGAGATCACCTCCCGGAAGGGGAGATCGTCGCCATCGTCATCACCATCGTCACGGGCATCATCGAGATCATCATCAACATCATCCCCAACACCAGCACCATCTCCATCTTCATCCAAATCTCATCTTACAATCGCAACTTAAGTTGTAACTCGTACTACCTATCCTCTCTACTCCATCGGTGTTGATTACTACTTTGTGGTGAATGCTTTTGAGTTTTGTTGGAGAAATATTATTATGTCCAGATTGTTTATCACCTATTTATCCCCACTGATCATGATCTCCTTTATGTCTCATGAGTAGTTACCTTAGTTCTTGAGGACATGGTGAAAGTCTTGTTGTTAGTAGTCATATGCTGTTGAAGTAATATGTGTTGTTTGATACTTAAGTTGCGTTGTCATTCTACTAGTGGTGTTGTGTGAGTCGAACACCCAACACTTCGCCTTATTAAGGACCTAGGAGAATACATTGTGTATAAAGAATGCTCATGGTGGGTTGCCGGAGTGACAGAAACCTGAACCCCAGTTCGCACGCTTTTGCATAAGGGAATAATGGATCCTCGATCGTATTGCTATGGTTAGGCTTTTGCCTTAAATTCTATCTTGTATTTGCGGATGCTTGCAAGGTGTTTAATCATAAGAGTGCACTCATCTTAGTCTAGAGAGTGCACTAGCATAGATCCACCCACTCAACACTTATCAACACATAACATAGTATCGATACGGAATATGGTGAAAGCACATGACTACCTCTCCCGTGTGTCCTCAGGAACGCTTTAGTCTTTATAAGTTCAGCTGCTAGGCCTCTCCTTTGCTAAGAAAGGATTGGGCCACTTGCTACTCTCAGTGCCTTTTACATTGCTTGCTTTTACTTTCCTGTTACTTATATCGAGAAACCCCTAAAAAGTTATCTTTCAGTGCTTGCAGTGATTTCTTGCTCAGAATCGCTTATCAATACCTTCTGCTCCTCGTTGGGTTCGACACTCTTACTTATCGAAAACGCTGCAATAGATCCCTTACGGTTGAGGGTCATCAGCAACTCCCAACAACATTAACATAGTCTAATCACATGATATTTCCCATAAAACATGCAATGGAGACGCACTCAGAGGTCATTCCTTTGTGGTCAAGAGAGGACGAGAATTATGTAGGGCTACAAAAGCGCACCTCAAAGTTCGTAGTTCTCAATCTATGGATTTCCCAATGTCACCGCGGCCATCCAAAGAGAGTACCACAATCACCACAACATATCTCCAGGATAGTCAAAGACAAACACCAAGAGACTCTCAATCTTCAATCAACACACAAAAGAGGAAATCACTCATGAAAATATTCTTCTAATCCATGTCCAATAGACCGCTGTCACCTTGGTCTCGGGGATTATACTAGATAAAGACAAGTGAGTACATCAATTCAATACATAGAGGAAGGGAAAATATCATGGGATCACCCTAGACTACCATAGCCTATGATCACAACGAAGATCACATCATGGGAGAGAGAATTGACCACATAGCTACTGGTAGAAACCTCAGCCCCGAGGAGGAACTACTCCCGCATCATGGAGGGAGGAAGCAACGTCGATGGAGATGAATCCGGGGCACTTCCCCGTCCCGGCAGGATGCCGGCACAGGAATTCTGGTCCCCCGAAACTTGGTGGCGATGGCGGCGGAGATCGGAATTGCTTCTGGAGAAAAGGGTTCTGGAATAAGGGTTTTCGCGACGCGAGGAATATATATGCGAAGGGGGGCAACCAGAGGCGGAGAGGGGGACCCAGGCGCCCCCCTGGCGCGGCCAGGGGTGGGGCCGCGCCAGGTGGCCGCCTGGGCCACCCCTGGCTCCCCTCTGGCCCCGCTTTGGTTTTTCTCGAAGCTTCCTGTACGCTGATTTTTCCTGTATTTTTCCCGGAATTTTTGGAGCACTTTTAATATGGGGGAAACCTGAAATAGAAAAACAGCAGAAGACAGGAACTGGCACTGTGGTGCACTGAGGTAATAGGTTAGTCCAAATATGATCAAAAGTGTATGGAAGTGCATCAATATCATAGCAATATCACACAAAAGAGGCATGGAGCAAGCAGAAATTGTAGATACGTTTTGGACGTATCAATTGGCTAGGCAGTCGATGCCGACTGGCGAGGTTCTTAATCATAGGAACATGGCCGATAATGATACATGCAGACTATGTGGGGCAAAAGACACTTGGAGACACGCGTTGCTGACATGCGCTATGTCGAGATGCATTTGGGCTCTTGCACCAGAGGAGTTTGTGGAGAAATTCATTCATATCCAGGAAGAGGATCCGAAGGCGTGGCTCTTTGCTTTACATGAAATATTGGATACTGAGGAGTTTACTCGTTTGGTGGTCACGGCTTGGGCAATTTGGGGTGTGAGGAGGAAAGCGGTGTATGAGGAAATCTTCCAATCTCCCTTCTCCACCCATAGCTTCATCACAAACTACTTGACAGAAATAAAGGAAACGAGCTGCAGAGTTCAAGGGCCAACGATGGTTCTGTCTCAAGACAGTCTACTTGGCTGCCTCCAACACAAGGTTGTGCAAAACTAAATGCAGATGCAGCTATCTCCGTACGCTATAGGTATGGCGCAGTTGGTTCAATATGCAGGGATCAGCAAGGAGTTTTTCTTGGTGCTTCGGCCATTGTTTTCAAGCGCATCACCGACCCAGCTACACTTGAGGCACTTGCAATACGGGAAGCTTTATCCCTCGCGACAGATCTTTATGTCCATAATATTCATGTTGCATCGGATTGCAAGACGGTGGTAGACGACGTGAGGAAGGGCACGTCCGCAGCGTATGGGTCTGTAATCAAAGAAATAATAGGCAGATCTTCAGAATTTCATTCTTGTAATATAGTTCATGAATTTAGGAGCTCAAACTTTGAAGCTCACAAGCTTGCAAAGCACGCACTTACTCTCCAGGTTGGCCGCCATGTTTGGTTAGGTCACCCTGGAAATCTTTCTTTCGTCCCTGTAAACATTGTGACAGGATAATAAAGGCTTTGCGAGTTTGTCTCACAAAAAAACTAATTCAAGAGTACTCATTGCAAAGATCACCCTAAACCCTCATGTTGCGACAAGTGGCGCGCTGCATGTGCGCCGCTTGTCGCAACCTGAGCGTTTTCCCTTTTTTTCGTAGATTCGTTTATTCAAAATGTTTTATCTCTTAAACCGTGTGTCCAAATCTCGAACCGTTTTCACCGTTAAATTCCTCACGTCGAGATCTTCAAAACTAGATCTCATGTTGATAGGTTTTGATGAACTTTTTTTCATGAAAAAAACCGGACGAAAAATCCGAACCGGGCGCACTGGTTTTTTTCCTTTCCGAAAGAGGCACGACCGTGACTCTCGCGAAAGCACAACCGTGCCTCTCGCGGAAGCAAAACCGTGACTCTCGCAAAAGAAAAATAAATAGAAAACGCGTTTTTTTCATTTCCGAAAGAGGCACGGCCGTGACTCTCGCGAAAACACAACCGTGCCTCTTGCGGAAGCAAAACCGTGACTCTCGCGAAAGAAGAAGAAAAACAGAAAAAGCGTTTTTTTTTCCTTTCCGAGAGGCACAGCCATGACTCTCGTGAAAGCACAACCGTGCCTCTCGCGGAAGCAAAACCGTGACTCTCACGAAAGAAACAAAAACAGAAAATGCGTTTTTTCCCTTTCCGAAAAAGGCACGACCGTGACTCTCGCGAAAGCACAACCGTGCCTCTCGCGGAAGCAAACCTGTGACTCTCGAGAAAGAAACAAAAATAGAAAACGCATTTTTTCCCTTTCCGAGCGCGAAAGCACAACCGTGCCTCTCGCGGAAGCAAAACCGTGACTTTCGCGAAAAAAACATGTTTTTTCGCACAAAAAAATATCGAAATTTTTTTCCGTCGAAAAACCCGGGAAAAACCGTTCAATAAGCCAAAAACGTGTGCAGAAAAAAAAACCGAAGGGAGCGCCCAGATCGCGACACGTGGCGAATGACTGAGAGCGCGCCAAGTGGCGCTGATCGCTGCGAGCCTCCCAAAGGAGCTCTCATTAACTAGTTGCTCTCTTCACACATCGTGGGTTACCTCGCGGCTTGCCCCTTTGGTTCGCTCGACGTAAGAGCATCTCCAACAGTCGCCCAATGCGCGACGCGCTAAGAACCAGTTTGCAACGCGCCCATTGCCTGGTTTGACGCGGCGGGCAGTGCTGGCTCCAGCAGGCGCGCTAAAATGCAGCGCGTGCGCGTAGCTCCAGTAGGCGCTAAAAATGCAGCGCGCGCTCTCGCACAAACAACATATGCGCTCCAAACACAAGCAAGAAGATCAAACACAAACAAAATAATCAACAATAAATAGTTCAATTATGTTATTACAACTCAAACAAATAGTTTATCTTTCATCAATACAACAAATAGTTCAACAATACAACATCAAACACACAAATCATGATGCTCTTTGGCGGCCATTCCAAGCCCACCACTCCTCAATGAGATCGTTCTGAAGATCATCATGTGCTGTGGGACGTTGAATGGCATGATAGGAGGCAACAAAACGGGCCATCCTTTCAGCCCTCCGTCGCACTCACACGGGATGTCCCAAGAGCTCATACTGAGAGTAGTCTACATCTTGGCCACGCTCATTCTCTATGATCATGTTGTGCATGATCACATAAGCTGTCAGGCCCAAGATGCGATTCTATCCTGATCACGTGACACTTACGTGATTGGTGCACAACCGCATTTCGGGCGCTTAGCAAGATGGATATCATTACATCGTACCATTACATACATACATAGGGGGGGGCGGTACAACAATACATACAAGTCACATGAATACAACAACACCAATACAAGGCATCCGACTACGGATGCAAACATGAAAAGCCAAACGATATCCATCTGCTATCCCAGGCTGCAGACCCGGAACCTAACCCAAGACTGAGAAGAAAGAACTCCAACACAACGGACATCGCTCTCACGTCAAGTCATCGGAAACCTGCACCTGCAACTGTTGTTGTAGTATCTGTGAGCCACGAGGACTCAGCAATCCCATAACCATGGGTAACAAGACTAGCAAAGCTTAATGGGTAGGAAGAGGTTAAGTGGTGAGGTTGCAGCAGCGGCTAAGCAATATGTATGGTGGCTAACTTACGAGTACAAGAATAAGATGAGCATCTACGCAAACGGTCGCAACTACTAGTGATCGCTAAAGATCCTGAACTACCTACGAGTCAAACATAACCCCACCGTGTTCTCTTCTCAAAGTGAAAAGAGACAGTCACGGTTACTCACACAGTTGTGTATTTTACTTCGGATCCTCTGTCAAGTTTTCTACAACCGGACATTAACAAATTCCAATCTGTCACATAACCGCGGGCACGACTTTCGAAAGATCATAACCCTGCAGGGGTGTCCCAACTTAGCCCATCACAAGCTCTCACGATCAGCAGAGATAATAATAATATTACCCCTTATCTTAGGGAAGGCCCGATCAGACTCGGAATTCTCGGTGCACAAGACATTTCGACAATGGTAAAACAAGTCCAGCAAGACCTCCCGGCGTACCGACACCCTGATAGTAGCCGCGCGTATCTCTTCTTAGGTCACAACCGGATAGGTGATCCTACGGGAGCCAGCCCTCGAGTTTCCCCGAGGTGGCCCCGCAGTCTCCCCGTTTGGGACCAACACCATCAGCACTGGCCCCCCTCTATGTAGAAAGAATCCTCGCGTAGCGCTAACTCCCAATGCAATTAATTAATTAATTAAGTTTTTATTATGAGCAAATTAAAACCAATGTTGGGCCTTGCTGGAGGAGTTTTATTCAAAGACGAACTGTCAAGGGGTCCCCATATACCCAACCGTGTAAGGAACGCAAAATCAAGGAACATAACGCCGGTTTATCGGCTCCTAAGGTGGCATGAGTGGAACAAAACACCGAGCAAAAGGCCAAGCCTTCCACCCATGCCCAGTATATAGGTGTGTTAATATATATATAAGACATATTGTAATATTCGAACATGGAACGATCTTCATCTTCACCTGCAACTAACAACGCTATAAAAGGGGCTGAGCAAGCGGGTAACATAGCCAAACAACGGTTTGCTGGGAAGGTGTCAAAGGTTAGAGGTTTCATGGCAACAAGGAGAGGGGCTGACAATAATGATGCGTAGCGCGACATATAACGATAGCATCGAGACAACTAAGCATGGCAATGATAGTAAAGATATCCAAGGTGATGGTCATCTTGCCTGAGATCCCGCAAGGAAGAAGAAACGAGTCCATTAAGAAGACGAAGAAGAAGCCTTGAAGATGAACCACGTGTAGACGAACGAATCCTCACGATCGCAACGGAAAAGAACTAGCGAGAAGAAAGCACACAACAAGGTAAACACACAACACAAGAACACGACAAGATGCTCAAACAAATATGATGCAAGACTAGTGTATATGATGCAAAACATGGAAAGGGATGAAGCACACAAGAACAACACAAGCCAACAAGTTTAAATGAGGCCGGAAACTACATATAACAACTCCGGTAAGTCCTCATATGCATGTTTCAACAATTGGTCCAGATCTGAACAAACCTTAAGTTGAAGTTGTTAAACAGCCAGTTAACATGCACCAAGATGATCTACACGAAATTCTAGTCAAGTTTCATATAAAGTTTGTTTAATTCGGAGCTACGGCCTAGAAGATATGATCAAAACAAGACAAGCAAGGCAACGGTGCAAGATGCACCCAAACATCAAACAAACACACTCCAAACATGAAAACAATATGATATTATGCTTCTACATGCAAAATCACACAAGTTTCATATAGGGCACGCTCAAAACGGAGCAACGGTTCAACTCATATACATGAAACAAGATATAACAACAAGATGTCCAAAGTCAGCCACATAGCAACTTTGGAGCAATGTAAATATATGCTACAGCACCCAAACATGATAACAAGAGGCATGGATGTGAAATAGACATTATACTTAACAAGCATGAACTTAGAACACACCCAAAAGCTTGCTGGAACACAATTAACCAAGCATGGCAAGTTGCAAAAAAATTATCCAGACTTAGTCAAAATCTGGGAAGGCAAAAACATCATCACGATGCTGCCTTCGGAGGCACAAAACAATAAGCATATCAACTCTATTAAGTATATAAAGAGCATGGACATGTAGTAGACATAGCGTACATCAAACAACTCCATAGGAGGCATGGATCAATAGCAACAAGCTTCACCAAATTGATCATGCTGATAACAAGCTGATAGGTAAATTTTATAGCAACTTGAGAGCAAGAAATAAATAAGCTACAGCAGGCCATATGTGCAAGTAAGGGCATGGATGGATATAGGATAACATGGACAACAAGATATGATCATTGGCCACTCCAAAACAAGCATGGATTTGAGTGGGGCATCAAGCAAACATAGCATCAGGTTTAACAGATTCCAGACTTAGCAGTTTTTTTCACTAAGTATAAAACAGCAACAACGACATGGCATGTTTAGAAGCTTGTTTAAGTCACCTCAAGGCATATCATGGAAAGTGGTTTGCACCACAGCAAAGACCATATGATTGTGCTTCTAAAACATATTGACATGTGGCATGAAGACAAACACACCAATAGCAATGAACAAGTGAAATCAGCATCTCATAACAAGTTTCGGCACTTAACAGCCACATGCACTTTTGCAACAGAGATTAACATGGCAAGATGGCACCTAACATGAATGCTACAACAACCATCATGTAGAGCACTTCGCAATGAACATTTTGACATATCATATGCTCCATTTGGATAAACACGCACAAAGTTACAAGCATCACAAGTATGCAACAAAATTACAGTTAACATCAGTTTTAAACATATAGCACTCTTTCAACGGTGATTAAGGCATCAAGATGAACTCAAACAAGCATGCCACAATGGAACAAAATGTAGAGCATATCACCACGATCATTTTGACATATTATATGCATCATTTGGATAAGCACACAAAAAGTTACAGCTATGCAAACATGCAACATTTTTACAAAAGAACCAGGGACTTAGTTGGAAAAGGGGCAACCTCGGGGTCAGCGGACATTGTCCATGTCAAATCGGACATGTCCGTCGGTGGCTGGACGCGGGTCCACCTATCAGGGTCACAGAGAGGGGAGGCGCGAACACGTCCGGGCTCCAGGCGGACACGTCCGCGCCCGGCGGGATCGCGGGGCCCACCTAGTAGTGAGGCATGGGAGTCAACGCGAGCGGCGGCTGGCTCGTTCTGGCTTCGGCGAGGGCTGGCGTGGCCAGAGGAGACCGGTGGGCGGCGGGGATGGCTGGGAACGCCAGATCCGGCGAGGAGGGATGCGGATCCGGGGCCAGGGGCCCATTTCCGGCGTCGGTGGTGGCAATGGGAGCTCCGGCGAGCTTCGGCGGTGTCCCGGCGGCGGCGGGGATGGGATCAGGGACGAGGGAGCTCGGGGCCCCTGCTGGAGCGAGCGAAGGAGGGAAGGAGGAGCAGGGCGGCAGATCTGGGGCCGGTGGTGGCGGAGCCGGCCGGCGTCGGCCGGTGCGCGCGGCAGCGCAACGAGGAGGTGGCGGGGTCGTGCGCTCGGGGACAAAGGCTCAGGCGAGCCAGACGGGGCGCGGGGCGCGCGGCGCTCGGGCCCGGTGGGCGGCTCGGGCGGGCCTGGCTCGGGCTCGGGCGGGTCGCGGCGGCTGGGAGCCTGAGGAGGGCGCGGGGCGACGTGGCTTTGCCATGTGGCGCCTGGAGGTTGGCCAGGGCGAGGCTCGATGACGGCTGGCCCAATAGGGGCGCGCCAAGTGGCGGAAATAAGGTGGAGGGGCTAGGTTTAGACTAGGGGATGCCCAAAATGGACAAGGGGTGTCCATATATAGACATAGGGACTAGGGTTTGGGGGGTTTAGGCCGTTTCGGAGCCACCGGATCTCGATCCAACGGCAACGGAGCGGAGGGGGGAGTAGGCTGGGCCTAGTGGGCTGTGTAGAAGGCCTCGGGCTTAGAGGAGAGAATAGAGGGACAGACCCGCGGGGTTTTCGGAGACCGAAAACGTCCGACGATTTAACCGGCGACTAGTGCCGCTATATATATCCGTTGGGCTATCAAACGGAATCCGAATGCGATGAAATTTGGCAGGCGGCCTGTCTACAGTATAATAAGACCACACGCCAAGTTTCACCCCATTCCGAGAACGTTTTCCGGCCACTCATAAAATAAATATTCGGAGGTGCCGCGAGCGCGTACAATTGTGTCTGGGCTCAGAACGGACAACGGAGAGGACGAGGGGACTTCGACGGATGCAAGTTTTAAAAACATGAGGATGCAACACACATGATGACATGGCAAGATGCAACACGCAAGCAGATGACATGGCAACGACAACGAATAACTGGCTGACAACTGGCGCATCGGTCTCGGGGTGTCACACAAGCGTGCATTATGTACCAAAGCATCTTCTGATCCCAAAATCTAGCTGGTCCTCTCACAATAGCAAATTGGTCTTGCAAAATCCCAAAAGCTCTCTCCACATCTTTTCTAGCCGCCGCCTGAGCATTGTGGAAATCAATATGTTTCTTACCTTCTGGTTTTTTTAATGGCTTCATTAATGTTTTCCACTTTGGGTAGATGTCATCCGCAAGATAGTAGCCATAGTTGTATGTACGATAATTTGCTACAAACTGCACCGGTGGCAGTTCACCATTTGAAATCTTATTCATCAGTGGTGATCGGTGGACAACGTTGATGCCATTTAAAGATCCATGCATTCCAAAAAAAGCATGCCAAATCCAAGTCTCTTGATCGGCCACCGCTTCAAGGATTATAGTGGAACCCTGTTTTGGCCGTAGAATTGCCCATGACATGCCTTTGGACCATTCTTCCAACTCCAATGCATGCAATCTATTGAGCCCAAGCATGCCCGGGAAGCAGCGAGCTTTGTTCATCTCCAATAGCCTTGCAGCGTCTTTAGCATTGGGAGATCTCAAGTACTCCCGGCCAAACACTTGCATAATTCCGACAGCAAAGCGCTTGACACACATGATGGCTTGGCTCTCACCCATGGCCAAGTGATCATCAACTAGATCAGCTGGGATACCGTATGCCAACATACGCAAAGCGGCTGTCACCTTCTGAAAGGTGCTATGTCCGAGCTCTCCGGCGGCATTCCTCCTTTGCTGAAAAAACCGGTCATGGCTCGCTAGTTTCCCTGCAATGCGCCTGAACAACTCGGTGCTCATCCTAAACCGGCGACGAAAGTACGACTCCGGGTATGTGGGATTCTCCACAAAATAGTGCCTCATCAATTTTTTGTGGGCGTCGATCCTATCCCTCCAAATTTTCTGCCGACCCAAAACCGAACCATCGTGCTTTGGTTTTTTTTATGTGGATAGCTAGGATCATTGCAAGATCCTCCTCCTCTTTCGTATCAAATTCTTCTTCGGAAGAATCATACGACGAACTCATATGCAATGTTCAATATAAACTAGGCTATAAAAACTACAATCAACATGCACCAAATTCATGTAAAAATGTGAAGTTGAAGCAATACATACCTTGCGCGTGTTTTCTCGAACACCTTGCGGGCGTCGAGCGGCAGTGAGCGGCCGGGCGCTGATCGTCGGAGGACTTATGCGCGCGACGGGCGACGGTGACTAGAGGGAAACGGAGGAAGCCGCAATGGCGTGGGGATAGACAGGGGAAGTGCCGGAATGGTCGCCGGAAGAAATGGGGTGTCAGGAGCGGCGGCGGTGCAGCGGCTGAATGGGGTAGGTGGAGTTGCGAGTGAGCGCTCGAGAGTCCAGCGCGCGGGAGCAGGCGCAACAAATAAGTGGCGCGTGATGGCGTTTCGGCCCGCGCGCGGTGTGTTTACGCCTCCGCTGGAGCGCTCGAAGCGGTGACGCGCGCAAAAAACACTGATTTTTCAATGCGGCTGCTGAAGATGCTCTAAGGTGTTAGTAAGAAAGAGCCGCCGCCGCCAGCCGCCTTCACGCCGGCGCCTCCCACCAGCCACAAGGAGACTGAGCCGCCACAAGGCTTCTAGGGTATGCCGTTGCCGCCACCTCCCCTCCCCTCTCCTACCCTTCCCTATGGTTTCTTCTCTCCCCACCATGGTTGTGGCCAAACAAGTAATTTCAGAGAAAGAGGACGGGGGATGGAAGAGGTTGGGGAAGAGCGGGGACGGGAGATGGAAGAGGTTGTGATCAAACAAGTAATTTCAGCGGCCAGGGAAGGTGAGCATGAGGGAGCCACGACTAGAAGAGGAGAGCTTGTACGTACGTCGAGCACAAGATAGACGTGCACAATAAGCACATACACACACAGCATCACCAACATAGGTCACAAATCAAGAGAACGACACGTGCACTGCCGAATCTACACGATCAGTGTGCAAGTACGTCGGGGCAGCTGGCCCAAGCCAATTAAGATTGAGCATATCCTTCTCGACGAAACAATTCACGTACCTACGCTATACTAGATCGGCCCGGCAGATTAATAATTAAGCTAGCGGCTGCTTCCTAGCACGAGTCCGGGCGAGCAGCCACATGAAATAAGCAATGATCGATCGGCCGGCGAGCCCAGCCACCACCCGATGCTCAAAGTGGTTTGTTCACATATGAAGATGATACATACAGCTCGCGTGGCAACCATGTCACGCATGTGCGCGCGCACTTTGCTTGCGCCGATGGACTGGACTGCCAATTATTGCAGCTCGCGCGCGCCGTTCACCTGCACGTAAGTTCGGCCGGGTCATTGTTGTTTACTTGATCAGGCAAATTTGCTACGTACGTACGGAGTACGTGTGTAGTGTTACTGTTACCAGCCGTGAGGAAGTAGTAGCATGCGTGGGGCTAGTTAACACCGGTAGTGGTTACGATCGTACAGATTCTTGCCGGAAAGAGGCCAGGCACGGCAGATGGCGTGCAGATTTACAACCCATGCAACTCCGTGTAATGTAAACGTCGGGGAGATACACCGTGGTGATCTCTGTGCTCTCCGCCTCAGCCCCCGTCCGTCCATCCATCCAACCATCGACGGCACGCGGAGCTTATAAAGCAGACCTCGCCCTCTCTCACACACACAGAGGAACGAAGACGATGGATCGGAGGAGGATCAGGGTGCTCCTGGTGGAGGACGAGGAGATCCACAGGGTACGTGATACACCGGTACTAATTTGTTCCTCAATTCATTCATGTCGGAGAGTAGCTAGACAGGCGATCGAGTAGCGTGATATTTGTTAGCTGATCATGCATGTTGGACGTTGGAACGGCAGGTCGTGGCGAGAGCTGTGATGAGGGCGGCCGGCGTGGAGGCGGACGAGGCGGAGAACGGCGCCGAGGCGGTGCGGCGCGTGCGGGAGCACGTCGGAGGCGCCGGCGCGGGCGCGTACGACCTCATCCTCACGGACAAGCAGATGCCGGTCATGGACGGCCACGAGGTATATACTACATAACACGCGCGTCAGACACTCGACATGGCTTATGTGTGCGTGTGTTCGCCTCGCCATCAGCCCAGGCCGCGCCTGACCCGACGAGTACACACCGCCGACTACGTGCGTGCGTGCGTGCATGCAGGCGACGAGGCAGATCCGGGCGATGGGGGTGACCACGCCGATCGTCGCCGTGTCGAGCGACAGCCTCCCGTCGGACGTCCAGGCCTTCACCGCCGCCGGCGCCGACGACTTCACGCCCAAGGTGACCATCCATCCAACCCACCGGATCAATCGTGTCTTACTCCTGACGCGCGTACCGAACGCCCATGACTCTCGCTCTGACCGTTTGCTGGTGCACGCACCCATGCATGCAGCCGCTGACAAAGGAGAAGCTGGGCCACATTCTCTCCAAGTTCGGGCTTGCGTAGCGGCCATTTGTCAGAACATACGGTAGAACCTACTACTTAGCATGGCTCAGGACTTCATGGTTCTCCACTTCTCCTTCTTCCGGTACATGGATTCGTGCTATTTATGTCATTTTTGCTTCTCTCATGTAAATATAGTGTGTGGATTATCAGTGAATGGATTAGTGCTATTATTTCCTCCTTGTTTGCTCATGGAAATATAGTGTCCGGGAGATAATCGTTTGGACTTGTAAAATCGCAAGCGTGCTACGGTGGTCTTTTTCTTCTTTTGAGATTATATAAGATATGGTGGGCTTATTGGGTCTCTATTTCGTTAATGGGCCTTGTGGGTTATTATATCTGAACTTTGTGACTTCAGTTCTGGATCTTTATTTCTGATCCATATACACAGAACATACAGATACAGGTATCTTTTTTTTTTTTGTATTTCTCAAAAAAGGTATCTTTTTACAAACAGATTTTTTTTATACTTATGGGTTAGAACTAATGATACGAA
>LR738713.1:705102957-705136414 GCA_902687465.1 Secale cereale
ATATATATATATATATAGGAAAATGGTTGTGTACTCCTGGGAGTATATATATAAGAAAATAATGATAATTACCTAGCTTCGGGTTACAAAATCTGCAACTCTTTTCGAATTGTAGCTTTGGCGGAAGCGAACTTCATAATTAACCTTGGTTATGGCTTCATATGAATACTACCTCTTGTTTTACGCAATAGTTAAAAACCCAAGTTGTCTGAATTTTGAGTCGGGTCAGTCGATTCATGGAAGAAATAAAGAGGAGACGAGGCACAACACCAAGGCTGCAGACGGCAGCATCGCTCTTGTTTTACGCAATAGTTAAACCTAAACACAAGTTGTCTGAATTTTGAATTCAGTCGATTCATGGAAGAACCTACTCCGACACCACATGTTCGTTTGTCTATTGCCCACCATTAACCACCTCGTCAGTTGCCCTGCCATCTGCCGACTATGTAAACTCCAGCTCCGGCCATAGCCGCATCCATCCTCCTCCTCGCTGCACAACGACTGTCATGGCCGTGGTGCGGCGACCAGAAGACTGAAATGCCATCATTGATGTCGACCGGCAGGCAGATAAAGGCATCCGCTGCAGACATCCCAATGGAAGATGTTCGGAAAATTAAAAAATATTCATGTTTTATCAATAGTTCGTGTATTAAAAAAGTTAATGAAATTGACCAAATTTTGCCAATTCAAATCTTATGGAAAAATATCCTAAATTTTCAAAAAATGTTTTATTCATTCATAAAACATCCGCTGATTCAAAAAAGATCATGCATTACCAAAAATGTTTGTTAATTCGAAAAAAAAAATGTTAGTGAACTTAAAAAATTGTTCCACTAATTTCCAAACAATGTTCGTCCATTCTAGAAATGTTCTCCGATTCAAGAAAATTGTTAAACAATGTTCAGAATTTTTAAATAACTTTACAAATAGTATAAAATGTTCATGAATTCAAAAAAGTTCTTGATTTTAAAAAATTTTCAAAAATTTGTAAAAGTGTTCATGAACTTGAAATATGTTCACGAGTTTCAAAAAACGTTCATGATTTCACGCAATTGAAATTGATAAGGAATCTTGGTGATACAGCAAAATTTGATCATGGACATTGGAGATAATTTTTTTTTCTCCCGTTACAACGCACGGGCCCTTTTGCTAGTACACAGAACATACAGATACAGGTATCTTTTTTTTTGTATTTCTCAAAAAAAGGTATCTTTTTGCAAACAGATTTTTTTATACTTATGGGTTAGAACTATGATACGAATATAAGAAAATAATGATAATTACCTAGCTTGGGGTTACAAAATCTGCAACTCTTTTCGAATTGTAGCTTTGGCGGAAGCGAACTTCATAATTAACCTTCGTTATGGCTTCATATGAATACTACCTCTTGTTTTACGCAATAGTTAAAAACCCAAGTGTCTGAATTTTGAGTCGGGTCAGTCGATTCATGGAAGAAATAAAGAGGAGACGAGGCACAACACCAAGGCTGCAGACGGCAGCATCGCTCTTGTTTTACGCAATAGTTAAACCTAAACACAAGTTGTATGAATTTTGAATTCAGTCGATTCATGGAAGAACCTACTCCGACACCACATGTTCGTTTGTCTATTGCCCACCATTAACCACCTCGTCAGTTGCCCTGCCATCTGCCGACTATGTAAACTCCAGCTCCGGCCATAGCCGCATCCATCCTCCTCCTCGCTGCACAACGACTGTCATGGCCGTGGTGCGGCGACCAGAAGACTGAAATGCCACCATTGATGTCGACCGGCAGGCAGATAAAGGCATCCGCTGCGGACATCCCAATGGAAGATGTTCGGAAAATTAAAAAATATTCATGTTTTATCAATAGTTCGTGTATTAAAAAAGTTAATGAAATTGACCAAATTTTGCCAATTCAAATCATATGAGAAAATATCCTAAAAATTCAAAAAATGTTTTATTCATTCATAAAACATCCGCTGATTCAAAAAAGATCATGCATTACCAAAAATATTTGTTAATTCGAAAAAAATGTTAGTGAACTTAAAAAATTGTTCCACTAATTTCCAAACAATGTTCGTCCATTCTAGAAATGATCTCCGATTCAAGAAAATTGTTAAACAATGTTCAGAATTTTTAAATAACTTTACAAATAGTATAAAATGTTCATGAATTCAAAAAAGTTCTTGATTTTAAAAAATGTTCAAAAATTTGTAAAAGTGTTCATGAATTTGAAATATGTTCACGAGTTTCAAAAAACGTTCATGATTTCACGCAATTGAGATTGATAAGGAATCTTGGTGATACAGCAAAATTTGATCATGGACATTGGAGATAATTTTTTTTCTCCCGTTACAACGCATGGGCCCTTTTGCTAGTACACAGAACATACAGATACATGTATCTTTTTTTTTGTATTTCTCAAAAAAGGTATCTTTTTGCAAACAGATTTTTGTTATACTTATGGGTTAGAACTAATGATACGAAGGATATATATATATAATATAAATGTATATAAGAAAATAATAATAATTACCTAGCTTGGGGTTACAAAATCTGCAACTCTTTTCGAATTGTAGCTTTGGCGGAAGCGAACTTCATAATTAACCTTCGTTATGGCTTCATATGAATACTACCTCTTGTTTTACGCAATAGTTAAAAACCCAAGTTGTCTGAATTTTGAGTCGGGTCAGTCGATTCATGGAAGCAGGGCCGTCTCCAGAAATTCGGGGCCCCGGGCGAGAAAAGAAAAATGTGGCCCAAAATTTTGAGCAGTTCACATAAAAGAAAAAATATTGTGCATAAAGCATACTCTCACTTTAATATATAATTTTAAGACTATTTTGTTTGTACCTTATTTAGGCATATATTAACACTGATGCTAAAAAGGTAAAGAGATTGCAAAGTAATGAACGAACCTCGTGTTCTACCAAAAAGGGGCATTCGTCTAGTATTTCTTGAAATAAAATCTTCAATCATATCTTCGTATTTTATCTTCTCGAAGACATCATTTTCAAGTGCTATTGTCGCCAACCCATTCAGTCTTTCTTGTGTCATATGTAGAACGCAAGTAAGACTTCAACAATTTGAGTTTAGAGAAACTCCTTTCCGCAGATGCAACAGTCATGAGATGAAGATTTCGGAATAAAACCTAACAAATTGTAACTTGCAAGGGATCATTGATCAAACAAAATCTAACTAATAACGATTGCTAGATTAATAGATCATTCAAATACAAAGAAAATGAACTGAAAATAGAACCTTGTACTTGGGGATTAAAACACAGTCCGTAGTTTGGCCCCTGGACGTGTTCCTTAATCCTGATCAGGTTGAAGCAAGGAACGGAACCGCGGTCCACGCCTGTTGCATCTTCACGCAGCATGACGATCAGCAATCAGATTCGATCGGAGGTAATTGCGCCGGCGGCGGCACGACTGCTAGGGCCTTCGTCAATCCCCGATCGCCGCTCGCGAGACGCCAAGACCTAGACCAAAGTTCGCTGCGGCGCTGCCTGTTCGTCTGCAATCGCTGGAATTGAGCGATCTTCCAGTCTTCCGATCGTGCTATTGGGCTGTAACCTTCTTTTCTTTTCTGTATAAGTCTTTCATTTGGGCCTCTAGCACTAGCAGCCCAGGCTCCTGTATGCAGGTACGTTAGTTTCCGTCGCTAAAAAAACATACGCTAGTTTGCTTTCCTGGTTTTTTTAGCGATCTTTCAACGGAAGAGATGCATCCTACGAAGGTTTTTTTCTCTCTCGATGGGGCCCCATGATTTTGGAGGCCCTGTGCGGTCGCTCACCTCGCTCCCCCTCATCGACGGGTCTGCATGGAAGAAATAAAGAGGAGACGAGGCACAACACCAAGGCTGCAGATGGCAGCGTCGCTCTTGTTTTACGCAATAGTTAAACCTAAACACAAGTTGTCTGAATTTTGAATTCAGTCGATTCATGGAAGAACCTACTCCGACACCACATGTTCATTTGTCTATTGCCCACCATTAACCACCTCGTCAGTTGCCCTGCCATCTGCCGACTATGTAAACTCCAGCTCCGGCCATAGCCGCATCCATCCTTGTCAGGACCCCGATCCTAAGTCACACCGATCTAGCTGTAACACGTCATATCACTTTGCGGCCTCACGCACGGTAACCCCACGGGTGCCACCTTACCTGGCCAGGGACCGTTTGCACATTTTGGCACACGTATATGACAGTGTCGCTAGCATCCATATGACAGAGAACCCGGGCCGACATGGCTAGTTATAAACCAAAAGTGGCACTAGATTACAGAGACAGGCATCCATGACCCAGCAACGAACGTGTCGGTCATCAACGTATGAACCCAAGTCGTAGCAAGCTACATGGACTTAAAGGAACAACGCGTGACATTTCCCCTAAGGGACAGACACAGGAACGAAGAAGGACACATGCCGGCCAGCCTACGTGTTCCGAGCAGTAGCAAGCTATCAAGGCTCATTGGAATCACTAGGAGGCATTTCCCTGTAAGGTAGGCTACCAAAGGAAAACAACTAGGTGTCGGATCCCACACATACCAAGCATTTCAATCATACACGCAATATGCTCAATATGTGCAAATACAACATTGCATCACAACAGAACTCTATGACTCAAAGTACTTTATTTAAAAGGCTCCAAGAGCCATACATAACATATCCATACAGGTAGGGGTCACATGACCCAACACTCAAGTCATACAGTCATACAAGCACAAGCGGAAGCTACATGTCTGAGTACAGACAACTTAGAAAATAAAACAGGCTTGGTGTAGCCTGACTATCTACAAGGCCCTTCACAAGCTCCAGATCTCCGTCTGGGTGTCAAGCTACTCGTCGACGTCAACGTCTATGTAGAACCCATCAGCAGGGGCAGGGTTCTCCTCTGCAACAGTTATTAAGCAAACATGAGTACAAAGGTACTCAGCAAGTCTTACCACAGAACCTATCATACATGCAACATTATCAAAAGGGGGGGTAGTGGAGTTCATAGCAGAATGCCAGCTTTGACCTTGGCTAACCTATACTACAACTCTCAACAGATTGCAAGATGTTATTACGAACACGAGTCCTCTACTCACCACATCAATACACTACCGAGGATCCTCTTCCGTCATCCTACGGAAGGGCCATCCGCGGCACTCACACTTATCTTGAGGCTTTTAGTAGTATCCATCAACTTGTCTATGAACTGTAAGAGCATCCAAGTAGTCCGTACCACGAACAACGGCTATTCGAATAGATTGATAACCCTGCAGGGGTGTACTCCTTCACACATGTTTTCACCACTTAGCGTCTGCACACGACATGTGCTCGGCAGACTTCAAGCGAAAGCCGACGTGGGTGTAGACCACGACCTAACCAACCACTCAAGTCTCTCGTCTAGGTTTATCGCCTATTCGGGTTCCATCCGTGGGGAGATCCGGCCGGGGTGTCGCTCACGGCCCCAAACGATGTGTACAGGGTTCCCGAGTCACCAAACGGGCAACCGGTACACCGTGCGACGTACCTGTCGCATCACAGCCCATCCCGAGGGTCAGCGCTGTGCACGACCTCCAGTAAACTATAAACACCAGAAACTAGTTGCAACTCCTGGACAGAGTACAAGGGCAGTCAATAAGTCGAGCGGGGTCATATTTCAGGGCCCAATGTGTGGTAGTAACTGTAACTTGGGTCACACACACAGATCTCGGGTCCTATGGACGATTCCAATGAAACAACCCACCATGTACTCCTACATGGCCTTTCATCGATACCTTTACCAAGCGTATTCCACACTTCCTTCTCTTTATCGGTATGATCATTTCACTCTGATCCATCACCCAGATGAACCAGACCTGACACAACTCTAAGCATAGCAGGCAACATAAACAAATAGCATGGTGGATCACACATCACATGGCTCAATCAACTCCTACACATGCTAGTGGGTTTCAACTATTTACTGTGGCAATGACAGGTCATGCAAGGGATAGGGTTCAACTACCGCAGCAAGTAGCAGTTCACACGCTGTTGCCTTAATGCAGTAAAAGAGAGCAGGAGCGAGAAGATTGGGTTTGTATCGGAATGATCAATGATTGCTTGCCTGACAAGTAGTTGTCGGGTACTGCTCTTCAACTGGATACGCAGCAGTATCCTCGGGAGCAGGACCTAACACAGAGAATACCGGCGATACAATCATTAACAAACAAATGCAACAATATGATGCATGCTCATGACATGGCAAGATGCATGTGTGTTGGCTAATGCAACTAAAACCAGAAGGGTTTGAACCTATTTGAATCAAAGATTCAAATTGGAGTTCAAACTATTATTTAAATAAGTGCATTATCATGTTTTTGATGTATACAGCAAGTTAACTTGTTCAAACATGCATGAAACCAGTGCCATTGGAAAGATTGGATTTTTCTGATCATTTTTCATATATAAATCTTTTCCATCTGAGCTATGGTTGATTTTATATGATTTTTAGAAGTTTTGGGTATTTTCTGGAATTTCCTGAATTATTTTTAATCTAAAAAATCCCAGAAAAACCTTTACTGCGTCAGCATGACATCATGCTGACGTCAGTCAGTCAACAGGAGCTAGTCCAAGTCAAACATGACATGTGGGCCCTGCATGTCAGTGTCACAGCTAATTAACTAAGTTAATTAGAGTTAAACTAAAACTAATTAGCTGTCAGTGGGGCCTGGGCCCACGGGTCAGTGACTAAACTAATTAACTAATTAAATTAACAGAAACTTAATTAAACTAACTAATTAGCAAAAGGTGGCCCACACGTCAATGACCCAGGGGTGGTCAACCCCTGGTCAAACAGGTCAAACCCGCCGGCGACGTGACGCCGGCGAGGCCAAGTACGGCGGCGTGCTTCGGAAATCGTCTACGGGGCACGGCTCGAGCTGTGGCTAGGCGCGTTGGAAAGCTCTTGCCCTTGCGCGTCGGATGGTGGTGGTCGCCGGACCTGGGGTGGCCGGAGACGACGGCAACAAGCTCGACGGCGGCGACCGGCGTCGGGCGTGTGTGGAGAAGCAGCTACAGAGGCCTAGGCGATGCGTGCATAGCACCTATCGCATCTACGCGCTGCGGTGAGTGTGATGGACGTGTGCCGGTGACCAAATGGTCACCGGAGCATCGCCGGCGGCGGTGCGTTTCGGTGATCAACGGTGCGACGGCTACAAGGTGCAAACGAGGCGGAGAAAGGAGGGGTTCGACGTAGAAGCTCACTGCGGAGCTAACGAGCTCGACGGAGGGGTCGGGGACGCGCTGTAGCTTCGTAACGGCGGCGAGGTGCTCCGGCGATCCGAGGAAGGGGACGGCGGCGTGTGGACGTTGCAGGGCTTCCGACGGCTCGTGGCTCAGCGAGGAGGAAGAGGACGACGCGGCGGATCTTCTGGACACACTCACGGGGCGAGGGGGTGGCTCTAGATGCGGCTACGGCGAGCGGCGGCGACGGCGGCTCGGTGATGGAGGAGGAGAGAGCCAGGGGAGGGCGATGGAGACGAGGAGGAGAAGTGAGAGCGGTCGGGGCAGCTACGTGTCGATTCGTGGAGTCATCCAGGCCATCGGGGAGGCAGGCAAGCAGCCTGGAGGTGGCCGGGCGCGTGCCGGCGCGCGGCGGCCACGCGCGCGTCCTTCTGGCGCGAGGAGGAAGACGACAGAGGAGGGCTGGTGGGCTGGGCCGGCCTGCTACAGGGCTGGGCCCGAGGTAAGTGATTCTTCCTATTTTCCTTTTCCTATTTTCTTTTCTGTTTCATTTGTTTTGCATCTTTGTTTAATTAATAAAAATGCTAGAGCATTTTTATAACTCATGAAACTTGTCATACCCACTGTATATAATATGAACAGAAGGAAACATTATAGTTCATGATTATTTGAGCATTTAAAATATTTAAAAGTATTTAAATGCCCAAATACAAATACCATATGATTTAATCCAGTGACCTTGGATGTCCTAGAAAATTGTGCACCATTTTTAGCAAAGGTTTGAGACCAAGGCAGAAATGATGAACATTTTTGAAGGGCATTTTGGGTACATTGGAAAATATTTTATCAAACCCTAGTTGTTAGAAGAGGGGTGCTGGGGTTTCTGTCATTCCCATTTCAAATTTCTTTGAAAAATAAACATGATGCACACACCAACTAACCCTAATGCAAGTGCTAACTAGGGATGTGACAACTCACCCCCACTTAAAAGAATCGCGTCCCGAGATACGGGTTCCTCCGAAAAGAGGGTGGGGTACTCAAGTCGAAGACGATCCTCCCTTTCCCAAGTGGCTTCACTCTCGGAATGACGTGACCATTGAACCTGGAGAAATTTGATATTGTGGCGTCGAGTGGTGCGCTCGGTTTGATCAAGAATACGAACGGGGTATTCTCGATAGGTGAGATTGTCCTGGAGATCAAGCGTTTCGTGGTCCACTCCACGGATAGGATCCGAGAAGCAACGCCTGAGTTGAGAAATGTGGAACACGTCATGAACTCTGGATAGGTGCGGAGGTAGTTCCAGTTGGTAGGCAACTTCTCCTCGTTTGGCAAGAATGCGAAAAGGACCGATGTAACGAGGGGCCAATTTGCCTTTGATACCGAAGCGATGGGTTCCCTTAAGAGGAGTAACCCGAAGGTAAGCCTTATCGCCGACTTCAAAAGTCACAGCCTTATGATGACTATCATATTGGCTCTTTTGGCGAGACTGGGCTGTTTTCAATCTCTCACGAACGATGCGAACTTGTTCCTCTGCTTCCTGGATCATATCCGGGCCAAAGAATTGTCTTTCCCCGGTCTCTGACCAGTTAAGAGGTGTTCGACACCTTCGTCCATATAGAACTTCGAAGGGAGCTTTACCCAAGCTGGCTTGATAACTATTGTTATAAGCGAATTCGGCAAATGGAAGACACTTTTCCCATTCCATACCGAAAGAAATGACAGAGGCTCGAAGCATGTCTTCCAGAATTTGATTGACTCGTTCCACTTGACCACTTGACTGGGGATGGAAGGCGGTACTGAAGGAGAGATGGGTTCCCATAGCATTCTGGAAACTTTCCCAAAATCGTGAAGTAAAAAGACTTCCACGGTCTGAGTTAATCTCCAACGGCACACCATGAAGTGATACTATCCGAGAGACATACAAATCTGCTAGCTGGCTAGCGGTAATACTCTCTCGAACAGGCAGGAAATGAGCTACTTTAGAGAGGCGGTCGATAACGACGAAGATAGCATTATTCCCTTTCCTGGTCCTGGGAAATCCGGTAATGAAGTCCATACCGACTTTGTCCCATTTCCATTCAGGAATAGCTAAAGGTTGAAGGGTGCCAGCAGGCCGTTGATGCTCTGCTTTGACTCGACGACAAACGTCGCAGTTAGCAATGAATTGAGCGATTTCTCTCTTCATCCTAGTCCACCAGAATCTCTGACGTAGATCCTGATACATTTTAGTACTACCGGGATGAATCGTGAGAGGGGATTCATGAGCCTCCTTAAGGATTAACTGCCGTAGATGGTGGTTCTTGGGAACCACTACACGGTTCTCAAAGAAAACAACACCTCGATCATCCATAGAGAAACTTTTAGCGAGTCCGCTAGCAATGTTCTCTTGGAGTCAGGATATACCTTTATCACGCTTCTGGGCAGCTATAACTTGATCCATAAGGGTAGGTTTCGCCACCAAGGTGGAAAGAAATCCTCGAGGAACAATGTGAAGGTTAAGCTTACGGAATTCCTCGTGGAGAAGTGGTTGACTTTGTTGTAACATTAAGTTGTTACAATATGACTTACGACTTAGTGCATCAGCCATGACATTGGCCTTTCCAGGGGTATAAGTGATTCCTAAGTCGTAGTCTGTGAGCAACTCAACCCAACGTCTTTGCCTGAGATTTAGATCCGGTTGGGTGAAGATATACTTCAAACTTTGGTGATCAGTGAAGATTTCACAGCGATTACCCAGGAGGTAATGTCGCCATGTTTTGAGTGCATGGACTACAGCTGCAAGCTCTAGATCATGAGTAGGATAGTTATCCTCATGTGGACGCAACTGTCGAGATGCGTATGCAATCACTTGACGATCTTGCATGAGTATGCAACCTAGTCCTTGTCGCGAGGCGTCGCAATAGATTATAAAATCCTTGGAAAAGTCTGGTGGTACCAGTACAGGTGCAGATGTCAGGCGTCTTTTCAGTTCCTGAAAACTGGACTCGCACTATGGGGTCCACTCAAACTTTTTATCTTTCTTGAGGAGTTCAGTTAGAGGTTTAGCAACCTTGGAGAAGTTCTCGACGAAGCGTCGGCAATAGCTCGCTAAGCCAAGAAAACTCCTAACTTGCTTGACCGATTCAGGGGGAGTCCAATCAAGGACGGCTTGAACTCGCTCGGGATTGACAGCAATACCCTTGCCAGAGATCACATGACCTAGATAGGTTACTTCTGGCAACCAAAATTCACATTTAGAGAATTTGGCATAAAGGCGGTGCTCTCGAAGTTTCGTCAATACCAGCCTTAAATGCTCGGCATGATCTTCCTTGTTCTTGGAATAGATGAGTATATCACCGAGGTATACCACGACGAATTTATCCAAATACTCCATGAATATAGAATTCATTAACCGAGAGAAGGTAGCTGGGGCATTGGTTAATCCGAAGGACATAACGGTGTACTCATATTGGCCATAACGAGTAACAAAAGCCGTTTTAGGAATGTCCCCGTTCTTGATTTTGATTTGATGGTAGCCCAACCTCAAATCCATCTTAGAGAAGACTGAGGATCCAGCGAGCTGATCATACAGGTCGTTGATCCTGGGGAGCGGATACTTATTCTTTATGGTGACCAGATTGACAGGTCGGTAATCTACAACCATCCGCTCCGTTCCATCCTTCTTCTTGACGAAAAGGACGGGGCAAGCCCAAGGGGAAGAACTAGGACGGATGAAACCCTTTTGCAAGGACTCATCGAGTTGTTTCTTTAGCTCAGCTAATTCTAGTGGTGCCATCTTATAAGGTCTCCTAGAGATTGGGACAGTTCCAGGGATAAGATCTATCACGAACTCGACATCTCTGTCAGGTGGAACTCCTGGCAGTTCTTCTGGAAAAACATCCGGAAAGTCACGGACTACCGGAATATCTTCGAGCTCTGGTAGAGGGCTGGCATTAAAAGAGTAGAGCTGACGCTCAGCCATTCGGGTCAAGACATTCACTATCTTGCCGGATGGATGTGTAAGTTGAACGGTCCTAGTATAGCAATCAATTTTGGCGTAATGAGTTGTCATCCAATCCATACCCAAAATGATTTTTATGTCCGAGGACTTGAGAGAGATTAAAGATGTTAGGAAAACAAGTCTATCGACAAGGATTTCATTTCCATGGCTTACCCTAGAGGTTTGCCACTTTGAACCAGGAGTTTGAATAACCATGGAAGTAGGCATGTCACAAAAAGTCATGTTGTGCAAGCGAGCATAGCTCTCAGATATGAACGAATGGGATGCTCCAGTATCGAAAAGAACAGATGCCGGATGGCAGTTGACGAGAAGCGTACCAAGGACGACGTTAGGATCCTCATAAGCTTCCTCAGCAGAGACATAGTTGACATGACCACGTGCAGTGGGGATTGGCTTGACATAATTCACCTTGCCGGTTGGCTTGCCACGGCCAACGGTTTTCCTGGTTGGTTCTGAGGACACTCACGCATGTAGTGCCCCGGTTCTCCACACTTGAAACATGTCACAGTGGTGGTGCGTGGAGCAAAGTTGGAAGGTGGTCCTCCATAGGTCTTAGCAGGTGCAAACTGTTGAGTTGGGCGAGGCGCCTCATAGGATGGCCTCGGTGTGTACTTGGGTGGCAGAGCAGTGTTAGGAACCCACACACGACGCTTGTGAGAGCCAGAGCCGGATGAGGAACCAAAGTCTCGAGTATGCTTGCGGGTGGCCTCGAAGTCGGTCTGGCATGTTTCAGCACTGATAGCCTTGTTTACCAACTTCTGAAAGGAAGTGCACTCGTGCAGACGTAGATCTCGGCGGAGTTCAGGGCTGAGTCCCTTGCGGAACCTCGCCTGCTTCTTGGCATCGGTGGATACTTCCTCAGGTGCATAGCGTGTCAAGTTGCCAAACTCGCGACTATAGCCATCCACAGTTAAACGGCCCTGGGTGAAATTGCAGAATTCCTCCCGCTTGCGATCCATGAGACCTTCCGGAATGTGATGTTCACGGAATGCCTCACTGAACTCAACCCAGGTAGTGACTTGGCCAGCAGGACGCATAGCTTCAAAGTTTTCCCACCAAAGACTGGCAGGGCCCTCAAGATGGTAGGCGGCGTAGGTAACCTTGTCAGCTTCGGCCACACGGGCAGAGTGTAGCTTGTGGGTGATACTACGTAGCCAGTCATCAGCATCCAGAGGTTCAGTGGAGTGATGGAACTTCGGTGGACACATCTTGATAAAGTCATTGATTGACACCACGTCATTCCTCTGGCGGAACCCAGTGTTCTGCTCTATGCGTTCCAGCAGACGGTTGGTCTCTCTCTTGTTTCGTTCTGCTTCGAGCATAACTTCCGCCAAGGAGGGTGGCTGGGGCAGATTCCCATCTCTAGCCCCACTAGCCTCACCCTGCTCCTGAGCAGCTGGAGTGTTGCGAGTGTTGACCATCCTAGGAAAACAAAACAACGGTTTAGACAAGGATGGCAAAAATTTGACATAGAAGTGCAGAATGTAATGGATGACACGGAATGCAAGGATGTTCATCTGTACGACATGGTAATATAGGAACTGCTATATATACACCAGTGGTCATACACACCATACAAAGTTTAGTACAAGCCAAGGCTAAAGTACAACTGCGGTGAAAGACGATACATCCCATCAGAGGCATTCCAAGCTCCTATACATTATTTAACTACACCTCCGGAACTCAGTACACACTAAGTCATATTCCACATGACGCGCAGGACTGTGGAAATACAACTACTACGATACTACTACAACCACGGTCTAGCTCAGACATTCGCGTAGTAATCTTCGTAAAGATTACCACCGTAGCCTGGAAGTGGAACAGACGGATCTTGGAACTCGCGAGCACTCGAAGGCTGTGGACCATAAGGACACGGATGTGGCCTCGTTCCCGATGCTGGTGGTAACCGACGCCCACGTGGAGGTGTAATACCCCCAACGTCACGCCAATCCATGCGATCAGGCAGACGAGTCCGCACGGGGTACAAATCTCGCATGTCCAGATATCCGGCGTGCACAGCAGGTGCAAGCCGTGTCAAAGTAGTCCAATGAGCGGCTCGAGTGTTATACAGCTCCATTCGGAGGGCACGGACCTCACGGTCCCTATCCTCCAGCACCTAAACAGTAGTCTGAAGCAGTGGCTCTTCATGAGCAGCATCAGTATACAGACCAGTGTAGTAGCCTTCCTCCCCGGGAAGTGAGGCTGGCATGTAACAGAACTCAGTGTTCAGCAACAGGGCATGCCTAGCACGGAGAATGGTCATCATCGAATAAGCGGCATCCTGCACTGCCATCTCGATGGTAACCCCGAGTCCATAAGACCAATGGATGGGGTCATTAGCTCCAGGATATGAGGGGTATATCCGGACTGTGCAGAAATACTGACTCTGATTAAAATCCCGGTACTGTTCCTCCACGGTGTACTCAGGATACCAGCGATAACCGGTCTCGGTCAGCACACGGACTAGCATGGCCGTGTGACCGGGCACATTAATGCACCGAGTCAAACGAACCACTTGGTGAGGGATGCGGCCAGACATCTGAAACACGGAATAATGCAAAGGCATTAGTGTTTCTGAAAGAAATCGGGCAGCATAACAACTGTAAATGCTCAAACAAAGATTTGAGACATCATACAAATGATAGCATAGCCACTCAACAATCCATATCAAGGTTCCGGTCCAACAATCATCATACTAAAAGGATAGAAACTGAACTGAGGCTTGAAACCAACAATCCTAAGAGTCTACGGATTAGTAACACGTGAACCTAGAAAGGATAAGAGGCCTAGTCCTAGATCCCCGTAGAAAGAATAGACTGACTCAGATCAGAAGGCATAAGGTAAAGGAGTAAAAAGAGCCTTACGTTCCCTCCCACAATCAATTCCCCTACATATAACTAAGAATTTTTCTAGACTCAACATCGACCAGTTTGGCTTGAGAAACCTACAGGCAGTCCAGCTCTGATGCCAACGCTGTCAGGACCCCGATCCTAAGTCACACCGATCTAGCTGTAACACGTCATATCACTTTGCGGCCTCACGCACGGTAACCCCACGGGTGCCACCTTACCTGGCCCGGGACCGTTTGCGCATTTTGGCACACGTATATGACAGTGTCGCTAGCATCCATATGACAGAGAACCCGGGCCGACATGGCTAGTTATAAACCAAAAGTGGCACTAGATTACAGAGACAGGCATCCATGACCCAGCAACGAACGTGTCGGTCATCAACGTATGAACCCAAGTCGTAGCAAGCTACATGGACTTAAAGGAACAACGCGTGACATTTCCCCTAAGGGACAGACACAGGAACGAAGAAGGACACATGGCGGCCAGCCTACGTGTTCCGAGCAGTAGCAAGCTACCAAGGCTCATTGGAATCACTAGGAGGCATTTCCCTGTAAGGTAGGCTACCAAAGGAAAACAACTAGGTGTCGGATCCCACACATACCAAGCATTTCAATCATACACGCAATATGCTCAATATGTGCAAATACAACATTGCATCACAACAGAACTCTATGACTCAAAGTACTTTATTTAAAAGGCTCCAAGAGCCATACATAACATATCCATACAGGTAGGGGTCACATGACCCAACACTCAAGTCATACAGTCATACAAGCACAAGCGGAAGCTACATGTCTGAGTACAGACAACTTAGAAAATAAAACAGGCTTGGTGTAGCCTGACTATCTACAAGGCCCTTCACAAGCTCCAGATCTCCGTCTGGGTGTCAAGCTACTCGTCGACGTCAACGTCTATGTAGAACCCATCAGCAGGGGCAGGGTTCTCCTCTGCAACAGTTATTAAGCAAACATGAGTACAAAGGTACTCAGCAAGTCTTACCACAGAACCTATCATACATGCAACATTATCAAAAGGGGGGGTAGTGGAGTTCATAGCAGAATGCCAGCTTTGACCTTGGCTAACCTATACTACAACTCTCAACAGATTGCAAGATGTTATTACGAACACGAGTCCTCTACTCACCACATCAATACACTACCGAGGATCCTCTTCCGTCATCCTACGGAAGGGCCATCCGCGGCACTCACACTTATCTTGAGGCTTTTAGTAGTATCCATCAACTTGTCTATGAACTGTAAGAGCATCCAAGTAGTCCGTACCGCGAACAACGGCTATTCGAATAGATTGATAACCCTGCAGGGGTGTACTCCTTCACACATGTTTTCACCACTTAGCGTCTGCACACGATATGTGCTCGACAGACTTCAAGCGAAAGCCGACGTGGGTGTAGACCACCACCTAACCAACCACTCAAGTCTCTCGTCCAGGTTTATCGCCTATTCGGGTTCCATCCGTGGGGAGATCCGGCCGGGGTGTCGCTCACGGCCCCAAACGATGTGTACAGGGTTCCCGAGTCACCAAACGGGCAACCGGTACACCGTGCCACGTACCTGTCGCATCACAGCCCACCCCGAGGGTCAGCGCTGTGCACGACCTCCAGTAAACTATAAACACCAGAAACTAGTTGCAACTCCTGGACAGAGTACAAGGGCAGTCAATAAGTCGAGCGGGGTCATATTTCAGGGCCCAATGTGTGGTAGTAACTGTAACTTGGGTCACACACACAGATCTCGGGTCCTATGGACGATTCCAATGAAACAACCCACCATGTACTCCTACATGGCCTTTCATCGATACCTTTACCAAGCGTATTCCACACTTCCTTCTCTTTATCGGTATGATCATTTCACTCTGATCCATCACCCAGATGAACCAGACCTGACACAACTCTAAGCATAGCAGGCAACATAAACAAATAGCATGGTGGATCACACATCACATGTCTCAATCAACTCCTACACATGCTAGTGGGTTTCAACTATTTACTGTGGCAATGACAGGTCATGCAAGGGATAGGGTTCAACTACCGCAGCAAGTAGCAGTTCACACACTGTTGCCTTAATGCAGTAAAAGAGAGCAGGAGCGAGAAGATTGGGTTTGTATCGGAATGATCAATGATTGCTTGCCTGACAAGTAGTTGTCGGGTACTGCTCTTCAACTGGATACGCAGCAGTATCCTCGGGAGCAGGACCTAACACAGAGAATACCGGCGATACAATCATTAACAAACAAATGCAACAATATGATGCATGCTCATGACATGGCAAGATGCATGTGTGTTGGCTAATGCAACTAAAACCAGAAGGGTTTGAACCTATTTGAATCAAAGATTCAAATTGGAGTTCAAACTATTATTTAAATAAGTGCATTATCATGTTTTTGATGTATACAGCAAGTTAACTTGTTCAAACATGCATGAAACCAGTGCCATTGGAAAGATTGGATTTTTCTGATCATTTTTCATATATAAATCTTTTCCATCTGAGCTATGGTTGATTTTATATGATTTTTAGAAGTTTTGGGTATTTTCTGGAATTTCCTGAATTATTTTTAATCTAAAAAATCCCAGAAAAACCTTTACTGCATCAGCATGACATCATGCTGACGTCAGTCAGTCAACAGGAGCTAGTCCAAGTCAAACATGACATGTGGGCCCTGCATGTCAGTGTCACAGCTAATTAACTAAGTTAATTAGAGTTAAACTAAAACTAATTAGCTGTCAGTGGGGCCTGGGCCCACGGGTCAGTGACTAAACTAATTAAGTAATTAAATTAACAGAAACTTAATTAAACTAACTAATTAGCAAAAGGTGGACCACACGTCAGTGACCCAGGGGTGGTCAACCCCCTGGTCAAACAGGTCAAACCCGCCGGCGACGTGACGCCGGCGAGGCCAAGTACGGCGGCGTGCTTCGGAAATCGTCTACGGGGCACGGCTCGAGCTGCGGCTAGGCGCGTTGGAAAGCTCTTGCCCTTGCGCGTCGGATGGTGGTGGTCGCCGGACCTGGGGTGGCCGGAGACGACGGCAACAAGCTCGACGGCGGCGACCGGCGTCGGGCGTGTGTGGAGAAGCAGCTACAGAGGCCTAGGCGATGCGTGCATAGCACCTATCGCATCTACGCGCTGCGGTGAGTGTGATGGACCTGTGCCAGTGACCAAATGGTCACCGGAGCATCGCCGGCGGCGAGCACGGCGGCGGTGCGTTTCGGTGATCAACGATGCGACGGCTACAAGGTGCAAACGAGGCGGAGAAAGGAGGGGTTCGACGTAGAAGCTCACTGCGGAGCTAACGAGCTCGACGGAGGGGTCGGGGACGCGCTGTAGCTTCGTAACGGCGGCGAGGTGCTCCGGCGATCCGAGGAAGGGGACGGCGGCGTGTGGACGTTGCAGGGCTTCCGACGACTCGTGGCTCAGCGAGGAGGAAGAGGACGACGCGGCGGATCTTCTGGACACACTCACGGGGCGAGGGGGTGGCTCTAGATGCGGCTACGGCGAGCGGCGGCGACGGCGGCTCGGTGATGGAGGAGGAGAGAGCCAGGGGAGGGCGATGGAGACGAGGGGGAGAAGTGAGAGCGGTCGGGGCAGCTGCGTGTCGATTCGTGGAGTCATCCAGGCCATCGGGGAGGCAGGCAAGCAGCCTGGAGGTGGCCGGGCGCGTGCCGGCGCGCGGCGGCCACGAGCGCGTCCTTCTGGCGCGAGGAGGAAGACGACAGAGGAGGCTGGTGGGCTGGGCCGGCCTGCTACATGGCTGGGCCCGAGGTAAGTGCTTCTTCCTATTTTCCTTTTCCTATTTTCTTTTCTGTTTCATTTGTTTTGCATCTTTGTTTAATTAATAAAAATGCTAGAGCATTTTTATAACTCATGAAACTTGTCATACCCACTGTATATAATATGAACAGTAGGAAACATTATAGTTCATGATTATTTGAGCATTTAAAATATTTAAAAGTATTTAAATGCCCAAATACAAATACCATATGATTTAATCCAGTGACCTTGGATGTCCTAGAAAATTGTGCACCATTTTTAGCAAAGGTTTGAGACCAAGGCAGAAATGATGAACATTTTTGAAGGGCATTTTGGGTACATTGGAAAATATTTTATCAAACCCTAGTTGTTAGAAGAGGGGTGCTGGGGTTTCTGTCATTCCCATTTCAAATTTCTTTGAAAAAATAAACATGATGCACACACCAACTAACCCTAATGCAAGTGCTAACTAGGGATGTGACAATCCTCCTCCTCGCTGCACAACGACTATCATGACCGTGGTGCGGCGACCAGAAGACTGAAATGCCACCATTGCTGTCTACCGGCAGGCAGATAAAGGCATCCGCTGCGGACATCCCAATGGAAGATGTTCGGAAAATTAAAAAATATTCATGTTTTATCAATAGTTCGTGTATTAAAAAAGTTAATGAAATTGACCAAATTTTGCCAATTCAAATCATATGGAAAAATATCCTAAAAATTCAAAAAATGTTTTATTCATTCATAAAACATCCGCTGATTCAAAAAAGATCATGCATTACCAAAAATGTTTGTTAATTCGAAAAAAAAGTTCGTGAACTTAAAAAATTGTTCCACTAATTTCCAAACAATGTTCGTCCATTCTAGAAATGTTCTCCGATTCAAGAAAATTGTTAAACAATGTTCAGAATTTTTAAATAACTTTACAAATAGTATAAAATGTTCATGAATTCAAAAAGTTCTTGATTTTAAAAAATGTTCAAAAATTTGTAAAAGTGCTCATGAATTTGAAATATGTTCACGAGTTTCAAAAAACGTTCATGATTTCACGAAATTGAGATTGATAAGGAATCTTGGTGATACAGCAAAATGTGATCATGGACATTGGAGATAATTTTTTTTCCTCCCGTTGCAACGCACGGGCCCTTTTGCTAGTACACAGAACATAAAGATACAGGTATCTTTTTTTTGTATTTCTCAAAAAAGGTATCTTTTTGCAAACAGATTTTTTTATACTTATGGGTTAGAACTAATGATACGAAGGATATATATATATATATATATATATATATATATATATATATATATATATATATATATATATATATATATATATATATAATATAAATGTATATAAGAAAATAATATTAATTACCTAGCTTGGGGTTACAAAATATGCAACTCTTTTCGAATTGTAGCTTTGGCGGAAGCGAACTTCATAATTAACCTTCGTTATGGCTTCATATGAATACTACCTCTTGTTTTACGCAATAGTTAAAAACCTAAGTTGTCTGAATTTTGAGTCGGGTCAGTCGGTTCATGGAAGAAATAAAGAGGCGACGAGGCACAACACCAAGGCTGCAGACGGCAGCGTCGCTCTTGTTTTACGCAATAGTTAAACCTAAACACAAGTTGTCTGAATTTTGAATTCAGTCGATTCATGGAAGAACCTACTCCGACACCACATGTTCGTTTGTCTATTGCCCACCATTAACCACCTCGTCAGTTGCCATGCCATACTATGTAAACTCCAGCTCCGGCCATAGCCGCATCCATCCTCCTCCTCGCTGCACAACGACTGTTATGGCCGTGGTGCGGCGACCAGAAGACTGTAATGCCACCATTGCTGTCGACCGGCAGGCAGATAAAGGCATCCGCTGCGGACATCCCAATGGAAGATGTTCGGAAAATTAAAAAATATTCATGTTTTATCAATAGTTCGTGTATTAAAAAAGTTAATGAAATTGACCAAATTTTGCCAATTCAAATCATATGGAAAAATATCCTAAAAATTCAAAAAATGTTTTATTCATTCATAAAACATCCGCTGATTCAAAAAAGATCATGCATTACCAAAAATGTTTGTTAATTCGAAAAAAAATGTTCGTGAACTTAAAAAATTGTTCCACTAATTTCCAAACAATGTTCGTCCATTCTAGAAATGTTCTCCGATTCAAGAAAATTGTTAAACAATGTTCAGAATTTTTAAATAACTTTACAAATAGTATAAAATGTTCATGAATTCAAAAAAGTTCTTGATTTTAAAAAATGTTCAAAAATTTGTAAAAGTGTTCATGAATTCAAAATATCTTCACGAGTTTCAAAAAACGTTCATGATTTCACGAAATTGAGATTGATAAGGAATCTTGGTGATACAGCAAAATGTGATCATGGACATTGGAGATATTTTTTTTCTTCCGTTGCAACGCACGGACCATTTTGCTAGTACACAGAACATACAGATACATGTATCTTTTTTTTTGTATTTCTCAAAAAGGTATCTTTTTGCAAACAGATTTTTTTTATACTTATGGGTTAGAACTAATGATACGATGGATATATATATATATATATATATATATATATATATATATATATATATATATATACATGCCGTCTATTCTACAATCGATGATAGAATAATATTCTGCAATAATCTTGTACTTCCCTGTATACCTATATTGTACTTCTTTATGCTTTCCTCTCTGTACTTCTTGTTTAAAGAAACTGTACTTCTTTTTATATAACAGAACTTTACCATAGTAGTTTCCTTCTATAAATTTCTTTCACAGGTAGGTTAGCGTATTAGCTTGCTGCTATTTCCAGTGTAAATTGTTGTGTTGCATTGTTTCTAATTAACTGTTTTCATATTGTTTTTGGAATATGTGTATTTAATTTCCTATAAATTTTTTTAGGTATCATTTTTAATTTTATTCTGTGAATACTGTTTTATCCCTATGTGTTTTCGAAATGCTATGGTTGTCTTAGTTTTTCAAAATCGGAAACGAATCGTGTCGTGAGGACAACTTAACTGCTGGCCATAACTACAGAGAGTTGGCATTTACTCTGTCCATCCGTCCGCTCGGGCCAAATCTCTCTCCCTTTCTCTTATCTCACGCGCGGACGCTCCTCCTCTCTCTCTCTCTCTACAGTGCTCCTCGGCGACGAATCCGGTGCACGATCCCCCGCCGGGCAACCGCTGCTACGAGCAACCGCCGCCCGCTGCAACCGCGCGCACGACCCCCCTCCCTCTTATCCAGGTCCGTTTCCTTTCTCTTTCTCCCCCACACTCCTGTCCGCTGCGTTGCTGGGTACAGCGCTCTGCGAATCTGCCGCAGATCTCGTGAAGCGGAGTTCGGTATCGCCGCCGCAGCAGCCGCAGTTCCGATTTGTTGCTCTTTTTTCGCCTCTCCCTTTGTCTCCAATGCTTTGCTCTGCTTTTGCCCGCAGCCGTTTTCGTCCGCAGCAGAGGGGAAGCTTGGTGGTGGTCGATTTGGTAGGGTTTTGATACTTGGTGAAGCAAGGATTCTTCCTGTAGATCAATTTGGTTGGTGTATCCGCAGGCATGTTGTCTCCACCTAAGAGGCCGATGGCCGAATCGGCGCAAGGTTCGTCCCGCATATGTTGTGCTTGGGATTGTGATGTTCTGTTGATGTAGTACATTTTTTAATTTTGTTCCTAGGATTGATTTGCTCATGTGTGGTTTTGGTATGGATTGGCAATGTTTTTATTTATTATATATTTGGTTGTGGATGTGAGATTATTTATTTCTCAGGTGTAGTAGATATGTTTGATGTTTCAACAAGTCTATTGTATGACATGCACTGATTTGATGCTTGTTTTTGGTGAAATGTTTTTCTGTACTTCACTGAGTTGTAGTTTTGTATTGCTCCTCCATGTTGTTGTTGTACTTCACTTGTGTAGTACATGTGTACTTCTTATTTATTTCACAATTTTTCCTTATGTTGTAGTGTGGTGAGTTTTATTTGTATATTTTCTATAACTGTTGTGATTTTTAGGGTTTAGAATTGGCCACATGTATATTTCTTTTACACATATGCTTTACACTGCTCATGATAATACATTGCTATTTATTTTTCCCATATTGCATTGTAGTGCTAGCAGAATTGTTGTATTGCTTTAGTAGTTTCCTTTGTACTTCTTGTTGCAATTGTTCCAATCTTTTGTTTTCTGTATTGTTGTACTGCTTTCTAGCATTGGTGTAGTACTTCTGTTGTTGTTGTGTTTATTATATCAATTATATTTATTTCCTTTTGCGCAGCGGATACAGTTGACAGTGTTGCAGCGTCTGAAACTTATTCATTGTCTTCTTTGATTTTGTTTGCAGAAGATTCTGTTTCCCGATCAGAAAATGATATATCAGATGTTCTATCTTATCTTCGCTTAGAGCTTGATGGAGAAGATGGTAATAAGGTTGATGAGGCTGCGAATACGCCTGAGGACATCCCTGCTGCGAATACGCCTGAGGTCATTCCTGCTCGCAACCGGAGGTCTAAGGCATTGAATGACAGGCAAAGTCAGCCTGCCAGCAATCCTTCTAGCCCTGTTGGAAGGGGTGAGCATGATATTGGCTCTTTGGAACTTTCAGAGACGCAGTCACAGTCCGTTGATGGTACAGAGGCTGTGACTCAGCCTGAGGATGTCGCTGATCAGCTGGAGGCTGAGAAGTTAAGGGTGGCGGAGAAAATAGCAGCTGCTCGAAATCGCAGGTCAAAGGCATTGCACCATATTTCATCTCAATGCACGGATATAGTTGTTCATGATAGTGCTGGTGTTTCTGATGGCCCTCTGAGTCCTGTAAACCCTGTCCCTGTAAAAAAGATTAGGACAACTTGTAGGAAGGTAAAGTCACCTCCTGATGCTCCAGTACGCAGAAGCCCGCGTGTTCTGCCTAGACAATCACCTGATGTCGATGGTAAACGGCAAAGTCCTAAAGTTATTCAGAGAGGCAGCTCTGCAAATCTTAATCCTGCTGCTGCAAAAAAGGAGAAGGCAGCTAACCAGGCTGTGTCCAAGGCTAAGGCACCTGTTGATAAGAAGAAGAATGATGTTCTTAAGCGTAAGGAGAAGGTTTTGTCCAAGGGCCAGCAAACTAGAGGTAGCACAAAGAAGCTACCTCGTGCTACTCGCAAATCTATGCGTTTTGCAAAGGATGATGATTTTGAGTCCGATGATGGTGATGATGGTGATGAAGAAGGCGACGATGACGAACCTTATGTTTCTGAAGAGGTTTCTGATTCTGGAGATGATATCGGGAAGGTGAATTTTTATTTCATTATTTCTTGTCAAGTGTTTCTTGCATAATATATTCTATACTTCCCTTTGATGTTATGATTGAACTGCCAATTGTGTAGTTACTGTACTTCTTGTACTCTTCATTGAAATTTCTCAGTCTAGTTTTTTTTTGTAATTTCATTTTTTGTGTATAGTTATTTTTCATCTTTATTAATTTGTGTTATTTTTTAATGTTTTTCAGTATGAGTTTGTGAAGAGGCCTTTCAAGAGGAAGAGAGGCGAGGAAGGTGAGCCTAGCAACAAAGTTGAAAAGGTGGCGAAAAAGCGCTTCAACACCACAATTAGGTGCTCTTTGAAGGAGGTCGCTCTTTGTGTTGCGTTGTTGAAGGAACGTCACTTGAATGTTCTTCATACTGCTGATCTTGTTCATATCAAAGACTTCAAGATCAAATCCAACATTAATCGCCGTCTTGCTTGTTTTCTGATGTATAATATTGATTCTAGGACCATGATCCTTGATCTTGGTGGAAACAAAGTTTTGGAGATCAATGCAGATGTCATTGAGAAGCTTTTTGCACTGCCTAATGGTGACGACTCTCCTCCAAGGCCTTCAGAGGATTATGGTGCTGCTTTGGTGAAGTTAAAGGATGAGCTTAGGATTCCAAGGAATAAAGATATAAAAACTGATGAGCTTCGGAATATTCTGTCGCAGCTTGTCGATGATCCTCTTAGGGATGGCCTTGCTCTGAAGGTGTTTGGTCTGATTTTGTACAACAAGTTTTTCTGCCCAGGGTATTCTCTGCGTGTGAAGAAGGAGGCGACAATGGTTGAAGACTTTGACATTGTCAAGTTGAAAAACATGCAGATTTGTCAGCTGATTGTTGACGAGCTGAGACTTGCTATTGAAGCCTGGCAGAAAGCAGGTGCAGACTGGAGAGCTCTTCCTGGTTGTGTTATTGCGCCTGTTCTAGCTTATTTGGACTGTCTGGACCACCGCTCCATTAACCGTAAAGATAAGAGGTACCCCCGTGCCATCTACATGGATCCTAGGAAGCTTATGAAACTTGCCAATCTGGATATTTTGAAGAAAGGTGGCCCGGACCCTAGATCTTGGATCTTTGGCAAGTTGCCGGTGAGTTCTTTAGTACCATCCTTTGTAGTGCAATTCTTTTAGTTGTAAGTATTATACTTTTTGGTGCTGTCCTGTTTTCTTAATTAGTAATTAATCTTGTGTGAAGTTTGGAGGTAGGTGTTGTGGTAAGAGGTTAGGGGGTGTTGGGGGGGGGGGTCTCCCCCCACATATTTGGTTAACAAAAATAGAATATATAAATACTGTCATCACATCCCACTCACACAAATTATTATGTATGCATCTGTTTGTACTGCTTTTGCATATATTGTTTGTACTGCTTTAGTGTTCATCTCAGCACACTCACACAAAGTTATTATGTTTTGCATCTGTTTGTACTGCTTTGCATATATTGTTTGTACTGCTTTAGTGTTCATCTCAGCACTTCTTGTTCATTTAGTACTGCTTTATACTTCTTTTTTATATTTGTTAGGTTATTATACTTTTTATATTATTTAACTTTTGTCTATTAGTGTATTATTTTGTTGTATAACATTTTTGCACTCTCTTTTTGCAGTGGAAGGGGCGCAACGATATTATCTATTTTGATGAAAGCGTTGAAGTGACTGGTACCAATTATTGTGTGTATCCCAAGAAGAGGAAGTTTGAACCGTCCTCAGGAATTGTTCACGCTAGTAGCCGTAAGTTTGCAGGAAGCAGTAGTGCTGCAGGTGTTTCATCGGAAGGAGTGGGTACTTTGTTTGATTCCACTTTCCAAGAGCTTGATGCTGCAATAGCAAAGGCAGTTCAGTTGTCACTTCAGCTGCCTACCACCAGCAGCCGTCTGAGCAGCACTGCTGGAGTTTTGCCCCCTGAGCTTGCATTTAATGAAGATGCTCACAGGATTGTGTTGGATGCTGAGGCTGTCAATCTTGATCATTTGCAGAAATCTTTATCCCAGATCAAGGATGGTTTTGTAATGTACAAGACCATGCAAGATGGTCGCTGCAAGCCTTTCGAAGAGCACGCACAAAAGTATCTCACGGAGATTTCTAAGGGAGATTGTCCTACTTCCGGCGGAGATGCTGGTGCTGCTGCTGCCGGAGTGCATACATGTGCTGGTGGGGAAGGGGAACACAATGATTCTACTGTTCCTCATGTAGATAAGGTGAGATATCTTTTGTACAAGTATGTTTCTGCTTTGCTATGATTTCTTAATTTTGTGTGTTTTTGTTAGGTGAGTACTGGTGGGCCAACATTATCTCAATTTTGTGCCCCTGAGCATCATGTGGCGTCCAGTGTTTCGACGCGAGAAGATCATCATGAAGAGACAGATGTACAACTTACTGGTGATGTTGGAGTTGCGAAGAAACCAGAAGCTGGTGTTGCTGAAGCTGCTCATGAAGATCCAGTTGAAGTTGCCGCCGGTCATAGTGATTCTACTACAGTCACAGCTGCTCTTGAGAAGACATCCGCTGCTGTTGATGCTGGCATTGAGCGCGAAGCTGTTCCCGTATCGGATGCACACGAGATCCCATCTGTTGCTGTGCTGGATCTTGTAGTTAAAGCTGCGCCATCTTCTGCAGGCAAAGACATAGGCAAGAACAAATAATGTCCACACCCATCTCTAAGCTTTAAACCTTTTGCTATTTGCGGTGATCTTTGAGTGTGTGATGTATGTTTATGGGAAGTGGGTTTCTTTTGTGAAAAAAAATGTACAATATGTGTTTCGGGAAACATTTGTGATACTTGTAATATGTTTATATCGGTGTAATCGATGTTGTGCTTTTTTGTGTCCTGATGCCTTTGTGCTTTACACTGTGTATGTATGTTGTACTGCCTTTCCCCTTGTTGAAGGTATATGTGTACTGCTTTTAGTGCTGTACTTCTTGTTAGCTACAGTAGCTCAACTGACTAGCACATCTTGATTTCAGAACTGCATTTGCAGTTGTTTCTGTACTGTTTTAGTTCGGCACTGCTTTATATCTGTACTTCTTGTGTATCTACAGTAGCTACACTTTTCATTATGTCATGAGGTTCTGTACTTCTCCTAAAGTTGTTTATGTACTTCCTCTACCTGTATATTCTGTACTTCTTTTAATGTACTTCTTTTTCTGCAGGTGATGATTATTTTGATCATTTGATACAAGCTGAGGTTAAGATTCCAGATTCTGTTGAAAGGTTTTACAATGCAGTTACTTCTATTGAAGAAAAGGACAAGATTGCGTATGTTTTGTATTCTTATTTCCTTTGTTCTATCTTTTTTCATGCTTTTATAATTTTGTTATTTCACCTGTGTCCTTCTGATTATTATGCGGTACATAATAATTTTCAGTGGAGAAGTTATGTTTGAGAATATCTATTGCAAGGCTACCGTATTGGACATTGCTAGAGCGTTTCGCCCTGATGGCATGCTTGGCACAGAAGTAGCGTCTGTTGGGATCTACATTTTATCAGAGAGGTATAAAGAATCTGAAAAGTTGGTTGTGCCCTACTGGATCACTGTAAGTTTGTTTCTTATATTTTAATCTTTGGCTATCTTTTTTTGCTTGCTACTTTATTTTTGTGAGCGTACCTTTTGTTTATGCTTGCTTTATTTAATATTTTTGTGCAGTCTAAGTTGTATCGTGGAGATATATCTGCTCCCGTGATTAAATGGTTTTCAAAGAGAGTCGGAGACGAGCGTATTGACAAGAAGGATATTGTGAGTAAATTATAATTTTGGTTATGTTGTGTGTGTGTTTTTGTTTTTGTGTTTTTTTAGTGACTTTTTGTTATTTTGCTTGTGCTTTATCTTGTTTTCGCAGATTGTGTTCCCAACGTTAGATCCTCCTCCTCCCAAAAGGTATCCAGCTGAGTCAGCTCGTATTGGTCACTGGGTGACCATCAGCATAGACATGAAAAGACATTGTTTCCAGTACATTGATTCTCTGTACGACAAGGATGACCAGGATGGGTGGACCATTTTCCTGAAAATGGTGAAGAATGTTAAGATTCTCTGGAGGGCTGTTAGCAATAAAATGGATATCCATCTAAAACCTGATAACATCGACAGTTTTGAGACCAGATATATGAGCACAGAGAAACAAGAAGATGGGTGAGACATGCGCACATTTTTTCTTATCACACACTTCTTTTTGCTAGATGGATAACACTTTTTTTCAGTTCATTCACATTAGTGTTTTTTCCTTTTGTTGTGTATGAAGGTGTTCTTGTGGGTTTTTCATGCTGCCGACTGTTCAGTCGTGGGATGGTAAAGAACTTATGAACTTTGCACATGCTGACATTGCCAACATGAAGAAGACCATGCTTTTTAGTTGGGCTATGTCTGGTCATTTCAATATTGATTTTAACAAGCTGTTCGGCTATCATCCAGGTTAGTATTTACTAGTTTTGTGTTTTGGTCTGATCAGCCTGTTATATAAATTTTTTACCTGCACTTCCAGTTGCATCATTATTGTACTTCTTGTAGCTGTGATATAGCCATCATAGGAGCAGTGCTATCTGTACATCTTTTTGCTACTTTTGTTATGCAAGTTTTGTGCTAGATCACTCTATTTTATGGTTTCACATGTCTCTCATGATATTTTGTACTTCATTTTTTTATTTTAAATTTCTGTCTTTGTCAATTTAATGCAGGTGAATGTATGAACGTTGGGGATGAAAGCTTTTCACTGTTTGAGACCCAAATGGTTAAGCCTTCTCATGAAGTTATTACTATTAGTAGCCAAGAAGATGTCGAGGTTCTGAAAGAGAAGCCCGTCGTTACGAAAACGCCGTCCAGCAAGAAGAAGCCGGCTATAGAGTCTGATTCAGATTTCGAGAAAATTGCTGTTGGACATGAATCTACTGACACCGATGACTTTGTCAGGCCAATAATAACCACAAGGTCCGGCAGGCTGGCTCATGGTAAGCAGGGGACAATTTTGCCTGCAAAGAAGATTAAGAAAGCTCCCGGGATCGACTCTGCGAATTTATTGTCCAATGAGCGTGCGCCAAAGAAAGCAAAGAAGTGGAGTCAGCCGGTTGAGCAGCTAAGGCCCGTCGAGTACAGTAATATCCAAAATGCTAGGCTTTTGAAGGATTTCATGCTAAGCAAGCATGCAATTCAGAAGTATAAAGTGTGCGTTCTTCTTGATCTTACTAGTTTTGCTAATATTTTAGATGTTTAGTTAATCTTGTGCTTCGCAATAGTATATTCTTATTCTTTCTATTTTTTCTTATTTTTCTTGCTGCCATGTTTTTTGTGTTTTAAAAGCAAGTACCCTGCTTTTGGTTAAACAAGTTTGTACTGAATTCTGATAGTGATTCTAGTACTTCTCAAAGTTTTATTATTGAACTTCTTGGTTTTGTATTTTTGTACTTCCCTAATTTCAACCTTTGTACTGCCATGTTTTGCTTAAACATGTACTGCCTTCATTAGGTTCTTCAAAATTGTAGATGTAATCATTTTAATAACTTATGTTAATTTAGTTCGTTTTATCTTCATTTTTGCCAATTGCAGAACAACTTTTGCTAGGTTCGTTCACGGTGTTGATGACACTGGTTTTGAGGTTGAGACAACTTTCACCGGTGAAGATTTCGTAAGGAATTTTGCTCAATATGGGCAGATCGAAGGCGAGATGATGGACTTTGTCATTTCTAGCTTTAATTCTGATGCAACCATGAGTCATGTTTTTGCTTCTGGGAAGCGTGTACTTTTGAGTTCGTACTTCGTTGCGGTAATGTTTTTGATTCTATTAGCAAGTTTCTCTTATTTCATGTGTATGTTATTTTTCTTTTTGTATTTTGATGTGTACCCTGTATTTTCTGATCTTAAAGCACTTTTTCTTTGATGTGCAGTATGTTCTTGGACTGGATAATTTGACAAACACCACGAAATTTGATCTCGAGGAAGCAGTTAGGTCGTTCCACAATTTGGTGAAGCCTTCACAAAATCTTTTGTTGGCAGACTTGGTTAGTATAGTTTGTTAAAATTTTCATTTAGGTGTTAGCATGTTCTTTTTTCTGCTTGTTTTTGCAGTGTACACAGTTGTTTTATCTGTATATGTAACTACTTCTTACACATCTGGTTGTTATTTTTAAAAACAGATCTTGCTCCCCAACTGTAAACCTGTTGGTACTTCAAATACTTTCCACCATTCGCTGTACGTTCTGAACAAATCCCGTAAGACATTTGATGTCCTGGAGTCATTAAATTGGCCGACAAGAAGCAGCACTCAAATAACAAAGAGCGAGTTCCACAAACGTGATGTAAAAGAAATTGTGAGTTTATGCTTCTTTACTTTTATGTTTATAATATTTTCTTGTTCCATTTTGATATTTTAGTAAACATTTTCTTACACTTCAAGGATTGAGTTCATCTCTGTTTTTACAGGGCAAAAGGTTTGATGCTGTTATGCAAGCTGTTTATGGCAAAGAAGCGTGCAAGAAGAACAATATACCGTGCTGGAGCAAGATTGCAGATAAACCCCACTACTTGATGCCTGCTCAACAGGGAGTTAATGAGTGTGGTATCTATTGCCTCAAGTTTGCATGCACGTATGATGGGGATCGATGCGTGGAGCATATCAAGAACTACGATGTTTGTCCCTGCAGACTACCAAGTTTTTGTTTTATGAAGCGAAAAATATTTTTCTTCATATTTGTTTTTTTGCCGCTCATTGTGCTGACATTTTTATTTTTTGTCGCAGGACCGTTCTGAGGACTGGAAGGCTGAGTACATGTTCAGAGTTCTTTTCCATGAGGATAACAAGGTGCCTCTTGAGGACCTTCCGGAGGAAATCCAGTGCCTCTCCCCTACTTCTACGTTGTCAACACAGGGTGAAGAACTGCTGCTGATGTTAACTCAGCTCCCAGCTGAATGATTTGATGACGCACAATATGTAGTGCGACTAGGATATGTGCTAGACAATGTGTCCTTTTTGTAATATAGATGATCTGTTGTGTGAAGAACTACTTTATTTGTGGGAATATTGTCGCCTTATCAGTATGCAAAACATCTCTGCTGGATGATGTGTATTTAGTGTGAATTATGCTGAAACATTTGGCATAAATTTTTAAATTTATTAATAATATATTCTTGTACTTCCACTATTGCTTATTGTACTTCCTACAGTTGTATTTACTGTACTTCTTTTTCAACACAGATTTTTTACTCAAAATCTATTCTTTATAGCATCATTTTTGTCCTGCAAGCATTTTTTACTGAATAATCCATTTTGTTAAATATAATAGAATTTTTTACTTGTTATGGAGGGGGGGGGTCGGGTAGGGGGGAAACCCCCCCCCCTTACACTGTCTTGTACCGAGTGAACTTGTACCCCCATGTGTGTTAGCGCGAGGCCGAGCTGGGTGGGCCTGCGGCGAGTGCTAGCGAGGCGCAGGCCCACCCGGTGAGGCCGAGGTAGGAACGAGCCGTAGCAGGCGACGACGCGGCGTGCCGCGACATCGCATGTGGAGGCGAGTCCGTCACACCAGAGCCTCACCATCTATCTTAGGGGTGTGTGGTGGGGGGGGGGGTAGGTGGGTGTGGTTAGGCACCATTTTATATACGTTTCTAAAAGGAAGGCAAACATAAATGATACAGAAACATTTTTACTATATGCGAAGTCGAGGCGTTTAGTCACTGGTGTAGTACCTTGATTTTTTAAAGTACTTTATTTTTCAAAATTATAGTACTGATGTCATAATAGAATATGTACTTCCCTTAGTGTTACGTTTGTACTTCTTTATCTATGTATTCTGTACTTCTTTGAAACTTGTTGTTTGTTAAAATAGTACTTGCAATGTATTTACAATGTCAATGTATTTGTTTATATATACTTGCAAAGTTTGTTAAATCTATGGGTTTTATAGAATCAGATCAATTTTCAATGTCAATGTATTTGTTTATATATCAGTCATGACTCACATTAGCACATTACCATATAACTTTTTACAGCAATATAACAAGTAAATTGTACTCATCCATCCAAATCAGCATATTTTTAAGTCTGAAATTGGTTGGCACAGTAGCTGTAGTATATATCATCTATGTTCTGAGAGTAACATACAACCCATGCAGCAATATGACAAGTTAATATATTATACAAGCTAATCAACATTTCTTTAATCTAGAGCTACTCCTTGTTGGTGTTTGTTTTGGCGCTTGATTATTGCTGTTGTATCTTGCTTTTTTTTTGGGTGGGGGAGGTGGTGTTCGTTCTTCCTCTTCTTCGGTGTCCTCTTCATCAATATCATTGTCTTCATCATCATCCTCTTCTTCTCCTTCCTATTCATTGTCTTCATATTCTTCCTCTTCTTCTTCTTCTTCATCATCATCATCTTCTGCAGTGGACATATTATTGTTCTTCTTAGATTTCTGATTTATTTTCTTTGCTATCTCCAAAGCAGCTTTGATCACTGGACAGCTTAGAATGTTGTGCCCTGACCCAATTTGCTTGCATCCCTGGCATATCCTTTTACTTTTTTTATTCAATTGTTTCTTTTCATCTTTGGGAAATTTTGTTGGACACGACCTAGCATTGTGCCCTGACCCAATCTCGCCGCACATACCACATTTCCTCTTCCCTGTTTCAGTTTTGTCATCTGTTTTTAGGACTGCTTCTTCCAGCTTCATTTTCTTTCCAGCCACCGATTGTCTCGATTCAGCTGTGTTCTTATACCTGCTGCCCTTAGTTTTTGATATTGGTGGAGGTAAGATAGCCTTAGTTACAGATTGAGCATTGCATCCAGTACTAGGCATGTCATCATCGTCATGCGATGTTCTCGGCATCTCTGTTGATAAGTCAGGCTCAAACTGGTTTATATCTGGTGGAGTGCATGCATCACCATCATCATCATCAGCTGCTGTTGATGAACCCACTGCTTCAACCCTGTTTAACACTTCTAGCAGGCCAGCTTTTGCTGTTACGTGCTGGTCGTCTGACTTGCCTCCTGTTCTCACAATTTTCAAAGCTATTTGGAGAAGTTCATTTTGTTGATGCAGGAACGAAGACCCGTCAAATGATTCAGTCTTGTAGTCTCTCCTGTCAAATGTTTCCCTTGCCTTCGCTCTCGTAGTGTACCTCTTTAGGATGTAGATATCAGGTACACTCTTCACTCTCAGGTGCTCGAGCATTGCAATTATGTGCACGCAGAACAGACCTAGGAGCAGGTAGTTTTTGTGCATGAAAAAACAATTAGTTTTCATCATGAAAAAACCATAAATAGTAAATTCACTTTTTGTATATTTTGGAATTGGACGTGTAAAAATTATTTGTGTTCTCTGTCTATATTTACCTGTATGCTCAAACAGCATGCACTCGCAGCTGTATTCCTCGGTCTCAGTGTTTGCAACAACTTTGAACTCATGGTTTGACCATGAGAACGTATCCGTTGGCTCATGGTAGGTCACAAGATAATTATGTTTGTCAACTGTAGGATCCTGGCTTGTTTTTATGCGGAAGAGTGTGCTATTTTTAAGTTTCTTCCTGAACTCGGTGAATACGGCTTTTGTATAGTGCTCACTGAACTGCTTCTCAAAACCGTAATGAGTTCTTGTGTTTGGTTCTGTCTGCAAAATGTTTTAAGCAAGTGTGTCAGTATGGTTGTATGGAAATATCAAGTGCAAGAAGTTGTTGTACTTCTGTAAACTGTAACAACTGTACTTCTCCCCTGTATTATTTCTGTACCTCCCCGAAAACTGTAATCTACCACTCCTTTTTACAAAGACAAAAGAAATTTGAATTGATAGCGTACCATTGATGCCAATGTCTGTGCATTTTCAACTTGCCTCCTTGAAAATATGCAGTTGTTTACTTGCTCAGCAAATCGGTGCAGGTTTTGGTCCTGTTTGACAAATCCTTTCTTGAGTATGTAGTTCATACTTTCGCTTCGTTGAGTCGAAGTCATCCTTGCAGAGAAAACCTCTTTGAAGTAAGCCGATATCCATTCCTTCCTGTCTGCCCACATGTGCAGAATCATGTGATCATCATGAAGCTTGTATTTATCAACTAGCTGGTGCCAAGCTGTCTCAAATTCAGTTGGCATCAGGGGCCAATTTATGATTGACTCAAACTCAGCCTTCAAAGTGGGGTGCAAGTTGTACAAGTATGAAATATGCGAGGTGTACTTGTTTGTTATGTGCCATCGGCAAAACTTGTGTAGGGACCTGGTGAAAACTTGTTTTATCGCAGGGGTCATCGAAGGGCACTGGTCTGATTAGAAAATGGAAGGGGCATGGTTAGTGTTATAAATTTAGAACTTCTGATAATATAATGTTTGTATTGCTTGTATAGTAAAATTAGAACTTCTTTTTGCATAATGTCCCT
>LR738713.1:705147437-705158459 GCA_902687465.1 Secale cereale
TAGGAGGTCCGACGACATATACATATTATTTTGACCATGCAAAGAAGGAGACTCACCTATCATGTAAAAAATGGAACGAGGCGTTTTGCGTCCAACTTCTACAGCGTGGAAGAGGTTGACACGTGTTGATGCATATATTAAATCAATTTTTCATGGACGCACATCATAAAAAAAAACTGTCCCCGCAGCACATGGCGAAAACATCTCGTTATGACAAACAAATGTCGTGGCAGGGGTATCGATTCGGTGCTATGGTACCAAATGTATATGAAAACAAACTTCCGTTTTGGAACTGCCGCCCCGAAAAGGTTCCTCACGCATATCAGAGGGTCCCTCAATCCGGTGTGTTTGAGGTTCTATTGTGGAATTAATGCTTTTATATACAAACACACTTGCGTACATGTAAAATCTCCTTCCGCGTTGATGTGATCAAACCTAATAAAAAAAAATTGGGGGGTATATGGATGGTGCAAGACACAAAAGAAACCATCCGGTCGTGAGGTGTACCGAAACTTCTTTATGTTTTTGAAAAAACAATGAACAAAATGGTGGGGGTATATGGATGGTGGGCGTGCATATGTGTGGGGAAGGTGACGATGGATATGTGGGTATGGCCTATGGATGAAGGGCTCTCACAAAACTCGCGCTCTCTTCCTTTTTGTTTCACGAGCTGTGGATTCGCGAACCGAGCGCATTGAACGACATGCAGAGATGGGTGTGGAGAGAGGAGACGTCCTGTCTTATTTTTGTTCTGTAGCTCCAGGAAACATGGAGGGAGGCTTCCCCCTGGGCGGTGTGGGCAGTTGCCTTCCGCTTCAACTGAGCCAGCTGAATAAAATAAAGTTTTTCAACTCATTTGTCCATCATTGACCACTTAGGGGAGGTTTATGTGCCTTAACATAAAGTGGATGAAAACAAATCACTCGCATCCGAAAGTGATGAAAACAAGCATGTAGAAACGTTCCAATTACTTCGGACAAGATTATGATGATTTCCGCCTTCTGCCCCCCGCGGGCTGATTTTTGGGGAAGTCATGCTCTTCTATTGCTTCTACTATTTCGGTTGGAATCCGGCCTCCTGCCTAGCCAATATATCATCAGCCCAAAAAGTGGCAGGCTCTCAGCACCGCTTCGTCGGCACACACGTGGTATTGCCAATCACGGCTGCAGGTGCTCCTGCTCCGTTTTGCCAAACACTTGAATGCAAAGTACCAAGTTCTGCCGGCCTGATCGGTACGTTCGTTCCTGCGTTTCATTGGCTCGGCTTACTACACTTGGCGTGTCGTCAACTTGCATGCGGCGCGCGGTCTAGAGAACGTTGGTACGCGGGCGGCCGGCGTGGCAGCAGCCCCAATGCACGGCGCAGAGCATGGGTGCACGCGGCTCACGGGTGTGTCCGTCGGGGGCGGCGGGGACTTGTATGGTCGTTCATTACTTTCCGTTGGTCATAAACAAGCCTCTCCATGTATGCACCCCCTGTTCGAGGCCAGAACTATGAAAGTAGTGGGTCAACTTTCCAGTACAGGGGTTGCAACCCCGCTCGCTGCAGGAGAAATGATGGAGCTTGCCTCCGTTTCGTTCGTCGCGGGGTGCAGTCCTATTCTATGCATTCTATAGCTATCGGTGCAAGACCGTCTAGGGCGCGATTTAATGCAGCTCTGCTTACTTTCCTGCACCGGCCAAAACTACTGTACAAGACCGCCGTCGGTGCGGAGCCAATCCTCTAGGCGCGCTCCTTCTTCCTTGAGCATACACTTCCAGGACAAAAAAGGCAGCTGAGAGAAAAGTCCACCGTTCCCATGTCCCATGTTCATGGAGGCAGCCGAGCAACTCCCCGCTTCCTACCTTCCACCACCAACGGCGGCTTTGAGAACTCAATGTCCCAAGTTTTAGGCCTACGCTATTTGCTAGAAGATGTTCTTGTTAGGGTAGACAGTGTGAAAAGTATTCTTCGTTGTGGTGTCGTCTCTAAGGCGTGGGCGAGCGCAGCTCTAAGGGAGGAGATGCTTCTCAAGTTCATGGCGGACCGCTCGCCACCTCTTCTCGGGGTCGTCGTCGAGTACAGCGTGTGGGGCACGACATGAGGTATGTCGAGTTTACGCCCATGCGGGGCATGGGCTCGGCCCTCCATGCGCATGCCTGGGAGGTGGAGGATGCATTCGCCGGCGATTTCAGCCTCGACACGGTGCTCTTCTCCGGCTACGGCGAGGTTCTCGTTGTTAGATAATAACGAGAATAAACGAGACAGAGAGATATGGATTTTTACGTGGAAACCCTCGCGGGAGAAAACCACGGACGCACGAAGGCGCAATCACTATGAGGAGGAGTATTACAAGCACGAGACGACAGGCCGTCTTAGGTGCGACTACATGGGGTATATAAGAGGGCAATACATGAGAGTCCTTAGAGGACAAGTAAACGAGTTGTACTCGTACGCGTCGGTACCAACGTAAAGGCCCACACCGTATGTACTACGTCTAGTCCAATACGGTGCTAGAATTTGGATCACAATTTAACACTCGTAAGGGAGAAGGTGGAGCCGAGAGGGTACGCCAAGCGCTCAACCTGGCCCGTATGCGGGGGAAAAGGTTCGAACCTTTCCAAAACGGTTTCCCTGGAACCGCATGGGCCTAGTGCAGGTGGTCCAAGCCTCCTGCGCTGCTGGCTTGGCAGCCTACTTCTGCCATGTTGCAGCCCACCTGGTCCACTTCGTCTACAAGAGGAAAACGCATGAAATGAGAAATGGAGTGAAAATGTGATGACCCACAACCGTAAGGGATCTATTGCAGCGTTTTCGATAAGTAAGAGTGTCGAACCCAACGAGGAGCAGAAGGTATTGATAAGTGATTCTGAGCAAGGAATAACTGCAAGCACTGAAAGATAACTTTTTAGGGGTTTTCTTGATATAAGCAACAGGAAAGTAAAAGCGAGCAAAGTAAAAGGCACTGGAGAGTAACAAGTGGCCCAATCCTTTCTGAGCAAAGGAGAGGCCTAGCAACTGAACTTATAAAGGCTAAAGTGTTCTTGAGGACACACGGGAGAGGTAGTCATGTGCTTTTGCCATATTCCGTATCGGTACTATGTGATGTGTTGATAAGTGTTGAGTGGGTGGATCTATGCCAGTACACCCTCTAGACTAAGATGAGTGCACTCTTATGATTAAACACCTTGCAAGCATCCGCAAATACAAGATAGTATTTAAGGCAAAAGCCTAACCATAGCAGTACGATCTATGATCCATTGTTCCCTTGTGCAAAAGCGTGCGAACTGGGGTTCAGGTTTCTGTCACTCCGGCAACCCACCATAAGCATTCTTTGTACACAATGTATTCCCCTAGGTCCTTACTAAGGCGAAGTGTTGAGTGTTCCACTCACACAACACCACTAGGAAAATAAAAACACAAGTTAAGTATCAAACAACACATATTACTTCAACATCATATGACTACTAACAACAAGACTTCTCCCATGTCCTCAAGAACTAAAGTAACTACTCACAAGACATAAAAGAGATCATGATCAGTGGAGATAGATGGATGATAAACAATCTGAACACAATGATATTTCTCCAACAAAACTCAATAGCATTCACCACAAAGTAGTAATCAACACCGATAGAGTAGAGAGGATAGATAGTACGGATTACAACACAAGTTGCAATTGTGAGATGAGATTGGATGAAGATGGAGATGGTGCTGATGTTGGGGATGATGTTGATGATGATCTCGATGATGCCCGTGACGATGGTGATGACGATGGCGACGATCTCCCCTTCCGGGAGGTGATCTCCCCGGCGGAATCTGCCCGCCGGAGATGGCTTTTCTTCTCTGTAGGTTTCCGCCACGGAGCGGCGGCGGAACTCCGTAAACTCTCTCCTTTTTAGGGTTTCTCGATGACGAGGAGTATATAGGCCAGAGGGGAGAGCCTGGAGTGGGCCAGGGGCTCCAGGCGCCCTCCCGGCGCGGCCAGGGTGGGGGCCGCGCCAGGTGGCCGCCTGGGCACCCTGTGGCCCCCCTCTGGTTGCTCTTTTGCGTATCTTCGTGATCCTTCTGAAAAATACCCTCCGTCGATTTTCAGGTAATTTGGAGGTATTCTTCTTCAGTAACTCAGCGTCCACTTTTTACCGCTGAATCCTGCGTCTGCTGCTTCGGCACCGGAAAGTTGCAAACTGTGTAAAATAGGCTAAAACAACATAAGAACATCATCGTAATGTGAAATATATCAATGAATAAGGATGAATTACGATATAAAATAGTGATGCATTTTGGACGTATCAACACCCCCAAGCTTAGACCTCGCTTGTCCCTGATGGTTTCTCGCCCCTCGTTGGTTACCCCAAGTGGAAGGTTGAGATGTAGCGTAGCGGCAAATTTCCCTTGGCAAAGGTACCAAGGATCGAATCCCGTGAGACTCCGAGGGTCGACAAGTAGGTGTCAACGGAGCCAGAAACTTAGCGGTTGACGGGACCTGCACACAGATACAGATAACTTTGCTCCCAACGAGTACAGAGAGGTTGTCAATCCCTCCAGCCTTGTTGTTTACAAAGGATCAAACACAAGAGATAATAATGATAGCTATGACTGCAACTAGGAAATAAAAACAGGAAGTAAATAGAAGGTGTGATCAGCGGTGGTAATATGGACCGGGGTCCCATGATGTTCACTAGTGATGTCTCTCTCCCAAAAGACGATAAAACAGCAAAGCGAGGTAAACAAATTACAGCTGGGCAATTGACAGGATTATGTGCGCAAACCAATGCTAACTATGCTGCAAAGAAAGGTAGAGGCTCAAAAGCATGGGCGGTACGCCAAGGCAAGTAGACCGAAATCCATCTGCATCTACTACTAATCATCCACCTTGAGATATCTATCCAGAACATCTCGCTGGTATTAAGTTGCGAATCCCATCCAAAGTGTAAACTCAAAGCAACAGACAACTGCATTAAAAGAACTTTGCGTAAAGTAAACAATCCTTGCACCCGCAAGTACAAGCACCGTTGTTTTCTCCCTTGTGGCAACAGCATGTCCCCTAGACTCATGTTTCTGTCACTCAAGCTAGTCATCAGGGGGCATGAACCCACAATCAAGCATAACGCTCCCTCTTGGAGTTACTACCTACTACTTGGCCAAAGCTATAAACAGCAACGGAGAACATGCAAGAATTACTCAAGAACAAAGATATAAAAGAGGTGAATCAAATATATTACTCAAACACAATCTGAACATAGTCTCATAATCCATCAGATCCCAGCAAACTCAGCAAAGCAACAGTAGAAAGATTACATATGTGCCTCGATCATGTAGGGCAGCTCACGAGGTCTAAACCATGAAGAGCAAAGAGGGGAGGAGAACATCACATAGCTACTGATCATGGACCCATGCCCCAAGGTGGACTACTCACGACTCATCCGGGAAGCGTCCATGGTGGTGGAGAAGCTCCCGGTGGTGGTTCTCCCCTCCGACAGGGTGCCGGGAAGAGTTCTCCTGATGCTCCCGATCTTGGAAGCGCTGCGGCAGCGGAACAGAGGCGAGATCGCGAAAAAGGGTTCTGTCCTCGAGGGTTTCGGGACGAGAGGGATATATATGCGAAGGGGGGCAGCCAGAGGCGGAGCAGGGGCCCCAGGCGCCCCCCTGGCGCGGCCAGGGGTGGGGCCGCGCCAGGTGGCCGCCTGGGCCTCCCCTGGCTCCCCTCTGGCCCATCTTTGGTTCTTCGCGAAGCTTCCTGTACGCAGATTTTTCCTATATTTTTCCTGGAATTTTTGGAGCACTTTTAATATGGGGGAAACCTGAAATAGAAAAACAGCAGAAAACAGGAACTGGCACTGTGGTGCACTGAGTTAATAGGTTAGTCCAAATATGATCAAAAGTGCATGGAAGTGCATCAATATCATAGCAATATCGCACAAAAGAAGCATGGAGCAAGCAAAAATTATAGATACGTTTTGGACGTATCAACATCCCCAAGCTTAATTCATGCTCGTCCTCGAGTAGGTAAATGATAACAAGCATAATTTCTGTGGTGACATGCTATCAACCATATAAGAACTTTTTAAGTAAAGCAATCAAGGCATGTAATTCAATTCAAGTCATAACAAGCAAGAGTCTATATTAGCATTGTAACAAGCAACATAAGAACATAAAGGTGAAAGAGCTCTCGCTGTCCGTGACTCGAATGTCTCCAAATGGTGTTTGCGTGCAAGAATGGGGATAGGGATATACGAGAGAGTAAAACATAGTTTTTGTATTGTTGAGAACTTAATCTACTAAAGTTTCACACTTGGTCTTCTTTGGAATCTTATCTTGACTCATCCCCAGACCACTAGCCAGGTACAAGTCAAAATGATCCACTCCCTTTCGATATTTTGAGCACTCATGCAATGGATGAGCGTAAGCAAGAAAGTTGACACTTAGGATGGCAAAGAGAGAAAAATGATGAAGGGGGAAGACAAAAAAGGTGTGAAAGGCTCACATCAATGAGGACAATCATAGGCGAGAGAAAGCCAAATGATAGATATGATGTGAGGAGTAGGGATTGCCATGCAACGGATGCACATATGAGCTAAGGTAAGCTCTCCAATGGAACTAGTGGGGGTCCATCCAACTTGCTCGCTCAAGAAGACCTAGAGCTCTTTTGAGGAGGCTCATTGATGGGCCTCTAACCCCTCGTTGGTTACCCCAAGTGGAAGGTGTAAGATGCAGTGTTGTGGAAGTGTTTTCCCTTAGCAAAGATGCCAAGGATCGAATCCCCAGAGACTCCTAGGTTCAACAAGTAGGTGTCAACTGCTAACGGCGCGGATTAGCAATCAACGTGGACCTGCACACAGATACAAATAACTTTGCTCCCAATGAGTACAGAGAGGTTGTCAATCCCTCCGGCCTTGTAGTTCACAAAGGATTAAACGCAAATGATAGTAGTGATAGATAATGTTTGCAATAGTAAGTAAAAGCGAAAAGTAAATAGCGGATGTGATCAATGATGGTAATATGGACCGGAGTCTCATGATGTTCACTAGTGAAGTCTCTCTCCCAAAAGACGATAAAACAGCTATGTGAGGTAAACGAATTACAGCTGGGCAATTGACAGGACCACGAACGCAAATCAATGCTGACTACATTGCAAGAAAGGTTGAGGTTCAAAGCATGGGCGGTACGCCAAAGTAAGTAGACTGAAATCCATCAATATCTACTACTAATCATCCACCTTGAGATATCTATCCAGAACATCTCGCTGGTATTAAGTTGCGAGTCCCACCCATAGTGTAAACTCAAAGCAACAGACAACTGCATTAAAAGAACTTTGCGTAAAGTAAACAATCCTTGCACCCGCGGGCACAAGCACCGTTTGTTTTCCCCCTTGTGGCAACAGCACATCCCCTAGACTCATGTTTCTGTCACTCAAGCTAGTCATCGAGGGGCATGAACCCACAATCGAGCATAACGTTCCCTCTTGGAGTCACTACGTATTACTTGGCCAAAGCAATAAATAACAACGGAGAACATGCAAGAATTACTTATGAACATAAATATAAAAGAGGTAGATCAAATATATTACTCAAGATCAATCTGAACATAATCTCATAATCCATCGGATCCCAGCAAACTCATCATAGCAACAACATAAGGATTACATATGTGCCTCGATCATGTAGGGCAGCTCACGAGGACTAATTAGTGAAGCACAAGAACGGGAGGAGAACATCACATAGCTACTGGTCATGGACTCATGGTCCAAGGGAGACTACTCACAACTCATCCGGGAGGCGTCCATGGTGGTGGAGAGGCTCCCGATGGTGATCCTCCCCTCCGGCAGGGTGCCGGGAAGAGTTCTCCTGGTGCTCCCGATCTTGGAAGCGGCGGCGGCGGTGGAACAGAGATGAGATCGCGAAAAAAAGTTCCCGTCCCCAGGGTTTCGAAGGACGCTCTAAATATATGCCGAAGGGGGGCACCAGACGGGGCTCGGGGGGCCCAGGCGCCCCCCCCCCCGGCGCGGCCCAAGGGGGGGGGGGCGCGCCGCCAGGGTGCCTGGAGCCCTGGTGGCCCCCCCGGCTGCCCTTCGGGCGCAAGGTAGGTTCTGGAACACTGATTTTTTATATGATTTTTCTGGATTTTTCCTGGCAGTTCTCGTAACGTGAAAACCTGAAATACAAAAACAGCCGAAAACAGAAACTGGCACCGGGATGCACTGGATTAGTAGGTTAGTCAAAATATGATCAAAAGTGTATGGAAGTGTATGAATATCATAGCAATATCACCCAAAAGTGGCATGGAGCAAGCAGAAATTATAGATACGTTTTGGACGTATCAACATCCCCAAGCTTAATTCCTGCTCGTCCTCGAGTAGGTAAATGATAACAAGAATAATTTCTGTGGTGACATGCTATTAACCATTTAGGACTTATTACAGTCATATGACAAAAGCTTACTGAGACAATGATTCTATAGTAGTTAAGTTGCCTCATGAGAAAATCACAAATGACTGAAAGTTTTACAACATGAAACTGAAGCATCAAAAAGATTTGCAATGAACATGATGTGCAAATATGATAAAGTGATATCTAGCTTGCCCCCTTTAGTGAAGCAACACATAAATGCAGGGGCACCTTCAATGTTTAAGTGATGACTAGATACAATGATTTCAAAATAAACGACATCGCAATCATGCAAAAGACAATGCTACTTTGGGACAATGCACATTACACTCAGAATGACAATCATGCTCTCAGTAGTTGGTGCTTTTGAAAGAAGGTGGAGACTCAACATAAAAGTAAAAGAATGGTTATGTGCTAGAGCTTTTTATTTTGAAAACATAGAAGCAATTTTGTCAACGGTAGTAGTACTTCATATGTGTCATGCATAAGACATCCTATAAGTTGCAAGCCTCATGCATCGAATACCAATAGTGCTCGCACCTTGTCCTAATTAGCTCGGATTTCCATGGGTTATCATTGCATTACATATGTTTCAACCAAGTGCCACAAAGGGGTACCTCTATGCCACCTGTACAAAGGTCCAAGGAGATAAATCGCATTTGATTTCTCGTTTTTGATAGATCTCAACTTGAGGACATCCATACCGGGACAACATAGAAAATAGATGATGGACTCCTCTTTAATGCATACGCATATTCTCATAAGAGATTGAGGATTAATGTCCAAGCTAAAACTTCCACCATGATACATGGCTTTGGTTGGCGGCCCAATGTTCTTCTCTAACAATATGCATACTCATTCAACCCATGGCAAATCACCCTTACTTCAGACAAGACGAACATGCATAGCAACTCACATGATATTCAACAAAAGTGTGACAGTTGATGGCGTCCCCAGAAACATGGTTACCGCTCAGCAAGCAACTTATAAGAAATAAGATACATAAGCAACATATTCTTTACCACAATAGTTTTTAAGCTACTTTCTCATGAGCTATGTATTGCAAACTTAGTCTGCTTAGTACAGGTGGAGGTTAGCAAAAGACTGGAAGCGACCAACTAAGAGAGCAATGACGGTCATAATCATGCAGAGCGACAAAGCAATATTGAATCAGGCATGGAAGTTATATCGCTACTCAAAAATAAAAGAACATCAAGGCTTGACAGACTTTCTTTACAGTCTTAAATATGCGTGAGCATACGCCAAGTCAATCAAAATAAATTCTCGAAGGAAGATATTACTAAACCATACCACATCATCGGCAAACAAATCAAGTTGGTACTCCAATAACACATTGGGAATCCCCCAGTTATTTGAGACTAACCATCACTACTAGAAAAAAGCTCATTAGTGGCGCACCACTTTTGGGTATTAGTGGCGCACCTCTGGTGCGGCACTATTACCACGCCACTAGTAATGTGTATTAGTGGCGCACCAGAGGTGCGCCATTACTAATCCAGATATCAGTGGCGCACCACCTGGTGCGCCATTGATATCCCCCCGGGTGCGCCACTGATAATGCATAGGGGTGGCCTGCTGGTGCGCCACTACTAAGTATAAGGGTGCGCCACTGATATTTTTTCAGAATTTTTTTTTTCAAATTTTTTTTCAAATTTTATTCCAGAATTGCTACAGGTGCGCCACTGATATTGCTACAGGTGCGCCACTAGTAACAATTTGTTTTTTCAAATTTTTTTCCAGAATTTTTTTTTTCAATTTTTTTTCAATTTTGGCGGGAATTTTTTTTTCCTTAATCTCGGGTCACTATGGCTTAATCTCGGGTCAATATGGCTTAATCTCGGGTCAAATCGCACTCCGTGGTCAAACTTCCCGGAAGGTCACCCATCCTACACTACTCCAGCCCAAGCACGCTTAACTTCTGAGTTCTATCCAACCCCACCACCAGCTTACTTAGCAAGCACTTGTTGATATATCTATCATATCAATCCTATTAAACCTTGTTGATGTCTAGGAGTTTGTTCATGTTCATGAGTGTGATGAAATTTTGAAAAAATATTTCAAACTTCCCGGTCATTTTACATATCATATTTTGAATTTTTTTTAAAAAACTATTTTTTTAAAAAAAACCATTTTTTCAAAAAAAAACATTTTTCCCAAAAAAACATTATTTCAAAAAAAAATATTTATTCCAAAAAAAATAGTTTTTCAAAAAAAAAAATTTCAAAAAAAAAACTATATTAGTGGCGCACCACAGCCACGGTGCGCCACTACTATTTTTGAATTTTTTTGAATTTTTTTGCCTCTAGATCTTAAAAGCCCCGTATCTTTTATTCGGTTAGGTTTTTGGGGATTCTAAGAATCTTCAACGGGGGTCTCCCCCCGTTGAATTCGGATGTAACTTTTCGAGTAGATGCTTTTTCATATAAAAAACTTTTTCATCGGAGTTCGTATGCAAAAGTTATGCCCATTTTACAAATTCTCGAGAGATTTTGCAAAAAAAGTCGAAATTCATGTTTGTAAATTTTGCTAACAACTAGACCACAAATCACATTGGAATCTTATTTTTTTTTTATTTTTTTGACATTTCTATCATTTTCTTTTATTTTTTTTTAAACTGAAAAGGCGGTCCACAGGG
>LR738713.1:705158486-705169812 GCA_902687465.1 Secale cereale
AATGCGGTAAATCTGAAAAATGATAGAAATGTTAGTAGTGGCGCACCGTGGCAGAGGTGCGCCATTACTAGTTAAAACTAGTAATGGCGCACGTCTGCAACGGTGCGCCACTACTACCTTTGAAAAAAATTTAAAAAAATAAAATGTTAGTAGTGGCGCACCGTGTGGAGGTGCGCCATTACTAGTTCAAACTAGTAATGGCGCACCTCCACACGGTGCGCCACTACTAACTTTGAATTTTTTTTAAAAAAAAAAAATGTTAGCACCTCCACACGGTGCGCCACTAGTATGTCTGGGGAGGGGGGTGTGCACAGAACAAACTTACTAGTGGCGCACCACACACCAGGTGCGCCACTAGTAAAAAAATAGTAATGGCGCACCTGTTTATGGTGCGCCACTGCTATATAGCAGTGGCGCACCACATCCACGGTGCGCCACTAATAGTGATATTACGGATAGCCCTTTTTCTAGTAGTGCATAAGAAACCTGAACTACTAAGCACCATTATGCACGTAGCATCTTTATCATAGACATATTAACCAATGCAACGGAAGCAAACTCTCTTAATAAGATAAGCATGATAATTAAAGAGAGTTCAAGCAACCAACTAAACAAAAGCTCTTTGAAAAGATAAGCATGAATACTAAGAGCAGAGCATGATAGTAGCTATTAAAAGACAAAGAACACACACATCAAGGGTAGACATGAAGATTCTATGTTATGTTCTAGGTAGAAGTGGAGCGTGTTTCTCTCCCACATAAAGAAAGCTGAGTTCCGACTCGTTATGAAAAACTAAAAAGAAAACTAAAAGCAAGACGCTCCAAGCATAGCACTTAACACATGAAGTGATAAAAATATAGCGAAACGAAAGACGAACTGATAATGTTGATGGAGAAGGGGATGCACGGGGGCATCCCCAAGCTTAGACGCTTGAGTCTCCTTGAATATTTCTTGGGGGTGCATGGGGGCATCCCCAAGCTTGAGCGCTTGACACTCCTGAATCTTTTTATCATCTTCCCTCGCACACTTGAAAACTCCCTTCATACATAACTCATCATAATCTGATTAGCGAGGTTAGTACCCTTAATAAAATAATTGCACCTTGCTGGAAATAAAGATATTCTTGAAGTTCTACTGTTTCTCAAGATTGCCAAAAGGTTTTTGCAAAGAAAAAGCAAGCTCTTGATTTGCAAAATGAAGGAAAGGCAAAACAGGACAGAATCTGTGAAAAACAGAACAGCAGGTAGTAATTGATTTGTTCGGGGCACTTCTGCAACTCAAATAAAAAACTCAGAACAGACGCACAAAAGACAATTATATAGAGAACGCTGTCGAAAAAATTCAGACCAAAAAGATGATCTGGTGATTTTATACGAATTTTTCTATCCAAGGACAGAATCTGTTTCCTGGACAGCACCTCACAACTTTTGAACTTTCTAGCAATCAGAGGCTATACTTGGCACAAATATGAAAAGCAAAGATACAATGATGATGCTACATTAGTAAACAACATCAAGACACAACAAAAGCAAAATAAATTTATTCATTGGGCTGCCTCCCAAAAGCGCTTTCTTTTATGCCTTTAAGCTAGGCATAATGCATATAGATCAAGTTGTATCAATTGAACCATCATCAAGATCATCAAAAAGCTCTTCAATAATACAACTAGTCTTAAGAGGACTCTCAAATAAGGGCCTCATAGAGATACTTCTAGGTAGAAGACCAAAAGGATAAAAGTCAAGGGAAGATTCATTTATAAATTCATCACAAAGAGGTGTTTCTTCCAAAGTCTTTACAGTTTCAACCCCTTTGACAATAGATGGATTACTTTTAGAACGGGGAGCCTTTGGAACGTGAACGAACTTAGGCTCCCTCTTTGCCGGAGTTTCTACCTTTTTGGTTTTGATTGAGGAGAAGGTGGTTCCTAGAGTATCAAAGATATCCTCAATCTTGTCTATCCTAGAAGAGTCCAAGTCATGGAATTTGACGGTCTCCAAAATTTTAAATTTTTTATGCATGGAGCTATCAAGTCTATTCAAATTCCCTTGGATCTTACGATCCAACTCATTCATCTTATTAATGCTTGGCATCTCTAGCTCTATCTTTTCAAGTTTTTTCATAATGTGAGCTAGGGTGATGTCCTCTCGAATGCTAACAACAGGGAGATTCCCAACAAGATTTTCAATAATACTAAGAGACTCCCAAACTGGGGCCTCTAGGAAATTCCCATTGATAGCAGTATCTAGAATAAACCTATTCCAAGAAGTAATTCCAACATAAAAATTTCTAAGCAAGATAGTAGTAGGTTGCTTCTTGGTGGCTCTTTTTTGTGAATCATTAATTCTATACCAAGCATCTTTCAAACTTTCCCCACCTCTTTGTTTAAAGGTGAGAACTTCTGCCTCGTCAAAGACAAAAGGACCCGACATAATGACAACTAAAGAACGAGATAACTGTTTTTGTCATTTTTGATAAAAGGTACTAAAGCAAAAACTGAAAGGTAAACTAACAAGACTAAAGGCAAAGGTAAAAGATAGCGTGCAACTCCCCTATCCTGAAGAGTGGAGTCCCCGGCAACGGCGCCAGAAAATACTCCTTGATGGGCCTCTAACCCCTCGTTGGTTACCCCAAGTGGAAGGTGTAAGATGCAGTGTTGTGGAAGTGTTTTCCCTTAGCAAAGATGCCAAGGATCGAATCCCCAGAGACTCCTAGGTTCAACAAGTAGGTGTCAACTGCTAACGGCGCGGATTAGCAATCAACGTGGACCTGCACACAGATACAAATAACTTTGCTCCCAACGAGTACAGAGAGGTTGTCAATCCCTCCGGCCTTGTAGTTCACAAAGGATTAAACGCAAATGATAGTAGTGATAGATAATGTTTGCAATAGTAAGTAAAAGCGAAAAGTAAATAGCAGATGTGATCAATGATGGTAATATGGACCGGAGTCTCATGATGTTCACTAGTGATGTCTCTCTCCCAAAAGACGATAAAACAGCTATGTGAGGTAAACGAATTACATCTAGGCAATTGACAGGACCACGAACGCAAACCAATGCTGACTACATTGCAAGAAAGGTTGAGGTTCAAAGCATGGGCGGTACGCCAAAGTAAGTAGACCGAAATCCATCAATATATACTACTAATCATCCACCTTGAGATATCTATTCAGAACATCTCGCTGGTATTAAGTTGCGAGTCCCACCCATAGTGTAAACTCAAAGCAACAGACAACTGCATTAAAAGAACTTTGCGTAAAGTAAACAATCCTTGCACCCACGGTCACAAGCACCGTTGTTTTCCCCCTTGCGGCAACAGCACATCCCCTAGACTCATGTTTCTGTCACTCAAGCTAGTCATCGAGGGGCATGAACCCACAATCAAGCAGAACGTTCCCTCTTGGAGTCACTACGTATTACTTGGCCAAAGCAATAAATAACAACGAAGAACATGCAAGAATTACTTATGAACATAAATATAAAAGAGGTAGATCAAATATATTACTCAAGATCAATCTGAACATAATCTCATAATCCATCGGATCCCAGCAAACTCATCATAGCAACAACATAAGGATTACATATGTGCCTCGATCATGTAGGGCAGCTCACGAGGACTAATTAGTGAAGCACAAGAACGGGAGGGGAACATCACATAGCTACTGGTCATGGACTCATGGTCCAAGGGAGACTACTCACAACTCATCCGGGAGGCGTCCATGGTGGTGGAGAGGCTCCCGATGGTGATCCTCCCCTCCGGCAGGGTGCCGGGAAGAGTTCTCCTGGTGCTCCCGATCTTGGAAGCGGCGGCGGCGGTGGAACAGAGATGAGATCGTGAAAAAAAGTTCCCGTCCCCAGGGTTTCGAAGGACGCTCTAAATATATGCCGAAGGGGGGCACCAGACGGGGCTCGGGGGGGCCAGGCGCCCCCCCGGCGCGGCCCAGGGGGGGGGGGCGCCGCCAGGGCGCCTGGAGCCCTGGTGGCCCCCCCCCAGCTGCCCTTCGGGCGCAAGGTAGTTTCTGGAACGCTGATTTTTTATATGATTTTTCTGGATTTTTCCTGGCAGTTCTCGTAACGTGAAAACCTGAAATACAAAAACAGCCGAAAACAGAAACTGGCACCGGTGTGCACTGGATTAGTAGGTTAGTCCAAATATGATCAAAAGTGTATGGAAGTGTATGAATATCATAGCAATATCACCCAAAAGTGGCATGGAGCAAGCAGAAATTATAGATACGTTTTGGACGTATCACTCATCATTGGAATATACAAGCCAAGTTCTATAGTGTGAAGGTCCCCACATAGCTATATGCATGAATGATAATCTCTATGGAGTACAAGGTATAAGATGGAGTACGAGTGTGGATCTCTCAAAAGGAATAGTAGTGTGCCCCCTTCTCTCTTTTTATTTCTTTTTCTCTTTTTTTTGTGGCCTCAATGGCTCTTTCTATTTAACTCTCATTTGTCCTCTTTGGGATCTTTTGATTTTGTCCTCTTTGGGATCTTTTCCTCACTTTAGGGGCAACACTCTATATATTACAAGAAGTATAGAAGATCTTTCACACTTTACAAAAGTACTAAACATAAAGAAGATGAAACTATCATGATGTATGCAAATGTATGCCTCTGCCAGTGTAGCAGGATATGCAATGATACTAGCGCGTCATGTAGCAATGATTAGGGCAAGGCCCAACTAGCATGTGATACGTCCAAAACGTATCTATAATTTCTGCTTGCTCCATGCCACTTTTGGGTGATATTGCTATGATATTCATACACTTCCATACACTTTTGATCATATTTGGACTAACTTACTAATCCAGTGCAACCCAGTGCCAGTTTCTGTTTTCGGTTGTTTTTGTATTTCAGGTTTTCACGTTTCGAGAACTGCCCAGAAAAATCCAGAAAAATTATATAAAAAATCAGCGAACCGGAAACAACACTGCGTCCGAAGGGCAGCCTGGGGGGGGGCACAGGGGCTCCAGGCGCCCTGTGGGCGCGCCCCCCCCCTGGGCCGCGCCGGGGGGGCGCCTGGGCCCCCCGAGGCTCCCCCGGTGCCCTACTTTGGCATATATTTAAAGGGTTCCCCGTAACCCTCAAAAAAGGACTTCTTTTCGCGATCCCATCTCTGTTCCGCCGCCACCGCCGCTTCCAAGATCGGGAGCACCAGGAGAACTCTTCCCGGCACCCTGCCGGAGGGGAGGATCACCACCGGGAGCTTCTCCACCACCATGGACGCCTCCCGGATGACTCGTGAGTAGTCTCCCTTGGACCATGAGTCCATGACCAGTAGCTATGTGATGTTCTCCTCCCGTTCTTGTGCTTCACTAATTAGTCCTCGTGAGCTGCCCTACATGATCGAGGCACCTATGTAATCCTTATGCTGTTGCTATGTTGAGTTTGCTGGGATCCGATGGATTATGAGATTATGTTCAGATTGATCTTGAGTAATATATTTGATTCACCTCTTTTATATTTTAGTTCATAAGTAATTCTTGCATGTTCTCCGTTGTTATTTATTGCTTTGGCCGAGTAATAGGTAGTGACTCCAAGAGGGAACGTTATGCTCGATTGTGGGTTCTTGCCCCTCGATGACTAGCTTGAGTGACAGAAACATGAGTCTAGGGGATGTGCTGTTGCCACAAGGGGGAAAACAACGGTGCTTGTGCCCGCGGGTGCAAGGATTGTTTACTTTACGCAAAGTTCTTTTAATGCAGTTGTCTGTTGCATTGAGTTTACACTATGGGTGGGACTCGCAACTTAATACCAGCGAGATGTTCTGGATAGATATCTCAAGGTGGATGATTAGTAGTAGACATTGATGGATTTCGGTCTACTTACTTTGGCGTACCGCCCATGCTTTGAACCTCAACCTTTCTTGCAATGTAGTCAGCATTGGTTTGCGTTCGTGGTCCTGTCAATTGCCCAGCTGTAATTTGTTTACCTCACATAGCTGTTTTATCGTCTTTTGGGAGAGAGACATCACTAGTGAACATCATGAGACTCCGGTCCATATTACCATCATTGATCACATCCACTATTTACTTTTCGCTATTTTATTTACTATTGCAAAATACTATCTATCACTACTATCATATTGCTTTTAACCCTTTGTGAACTACAAGGCCGGAGAGATTGACAACCTCTCTGTACTCGTTGGGAGCAAAGTTATTTGTATCTGTGTGCAGGTCCACGTTGATTGCTAATTGCGCCGTTAGCAGTTGACACCTACCTGTTGAACCTAGGAGTCTCTGGGGATTCGATCCTTGGCATCTTTGCTAGGGGAAAACACTTCTACTTACTGCATCTTACACCTTCCACTTGGGGTAACCAACGAGGGGTTCGAGGCCCATCAAGGAGTATTTTCTGGCACCGTTGCTGGGGACTCCACTCTTCAGGATAGGGGAGTTGCATGCTATCGTTTACCTTTGCTTTTTAGTCTTGTTAGTTTACCTTTCATTTTTTGCTTTAGTACCTTTTTATCGAAAATCACAAAAATAGTTATCTTGCTTGCTTGCTACTATGGGTTCCACCGAGAACACCAAGTTGTGTGACTTCACTAGTCACAACAACGATGACTTTATCAGCACACCTATCACTACACCTGCCACTTCAGCACCTTCATATGAAATTAAACCTGCTTTACTGAACTTAGTTATGAAAGAACAATTCTCCGGTGCTGGAGATGATACTGCTTTACACTTGAACAACTTTGTTGAACTTTGTGATATGCAAAAGTACCAAGAAATAGATGGTAATATTGTTAAGCTTAAGCTTTTTCCTTTCTCTTTGAGAGGAGGAGCTAAAATTTGGTTTCAGTCTTTGCCTAGAAATAGCATAGATTCATGGGACAAGTGCAAAGATGCTTTTATCGGAAAATACTATCCACCTGCTAAAATTATCCAACTTAGAAGTAACATTATGAATTTTAAACAATTGGATAATGAACACGTTGCCCAAGCTTGGGAACGTATGAAATCTCTTATCAAAAACTGCCCTACTCACGGTTTGACTACTTGGATGGTTATCCAAACTTTTTATGCAGGCTTGAACTTTACCTCGCGGAACTTGTTAGACTCGTCCGCGGGAGGAACTTTTATGTCAACTACACTTGGTGCTGTCACAAAGCTTCTCGATGAGATGATGACCAACTATTCCCAATGGCACACCGAACGCGCTCCAACAGGTAGGAAGGTAAACTCTGTCGAGGAGATTTCCTCCCTTAATAAAAAAGTTGACTTGATCATGTCTCTACTTTCGAAGCAATCTACTGTTGATCCTCGTGATGTTCCTTTAAATTCTTTGATTGCTCAAGAACAAGTAGATGTTAACTTTATCTCTCGAAACAATTTCAACAACAATGCGAGTAACTTTGAAACAATTCTAGACCGTTCCCCTCTAACTCTTATGGGAACAACAATGCTTATCCTAGTACCAAGAACTCCAATACTGAACTAGAGACTATGCTTAGAGACTTCATCACTACCCAAAAAGCCTTTAATAAGAATGTAGAAGAGAAACTACATAAACTAGATGATCTTTCTTTTAAGGTAGACCACTTAGCCAATGAGGTAAAATTGCTAAAAATTGAAACTTCTCCTCTTAAGGAGAGGGAAGTCATCCCTATTAATGCTACTCAAGTACAAATTAATGAAAATATTAGGATGATGGCTAAGCTTAAAGAGAGAAGGGCTAGAGAAAGGGAGGAAGAGGAAAGAATTAAGAGCCTTCCTACCCACCACACTGTTGCTACTATCCAAGTTATTGAGGATGTTCACACTCTTAGCACCCAATGTACTCCTGGTCCCAATGGACCTATTAATGGTGATGCTATAGAAACTACCAAACAGGTGAACCTTAAGGACACCACTACTACTTTACTTGATGCTCGTGACCTTGATTTTGATAATTGCACTCTTACAGAAGTTATTGATTTCCTTCACAAAATGTCTAGAGATCCCCGCACAAGCACGCTTAACCTTGCCTTCACAGAGCATATCACTAATGCTCTTATCAAAGCTAGGGAGGAGAAACTTAGAGTAGAAGCCTCCATACCTAGAAAGCTAGAAGATGGTTGGGACCCTATGATAAAAATTTATTTGAATGACTTCTCTTGTTATGCATTATGTGATGTTGGTGCTAGTACCTCTGTTATGCCCAAAAGGATATATGAAACCTTATGATTCTTGTTCTTTTGGTGTTCGTCTCGTTGATTCTTCCATAAAGAAACCTTTGGGGAGGATTGACGATGTTCTTATTGTTGTCAATGATAATTATGTGCCCGTTGATTTCACTATTATGGATATTGAATGTGATCCTTCATGTCCAATTATTTTGGGACGTCCCTTTTTGCGCACCGTTGGTGCTGTCATTGACATGAAAGAGGGTAATATAAAATTTCAGTTTCCTCTCAAGAAAGGGATGGAACACTTCCCTCGTAAGAAGGTCAAGTTACCTTTTGAGTCCGTTGTACGGGCTAGCTATTCTTTTACGTTTGATAAAACTTGATCTATGCATTATGCCTAGCTTAAAGGCATAAAAGAAAGCGCTTTTGGGAGGCAGCCCACATGAATAATTTTTTTGCTTTTGTTGTGTCTTTATGTTGTTTACTGCTGTAGCATCATCATTGTATCTTTACTTTTCATATTTGTGCCAAGTATAGCCTCTGATTGCTAGAAAGTTCAAAAGTTGTGAGGTGCTGTCCAGGAAACAGATTATGTCCTTGGATAGAAAAATTCGTATAAAATCACCAGATCATCTTTTTGGTCTGAATTTTTTCGACAGCGTTCTCTATATAATTGTCTTTCGTGCGTCAGTTCTGAGTTTTTTGATTTGAGTTGCAGAAGTATCCTGAACAGGTCAATTACTGCCTGCTGTTCTGTTTTTCACAGATTCTGTCCTGTTTTGCCTTACCTTCACTTTGCAAATTGAGAACTTGCTTTTTCTTTGCAAAAACCTTTTGGCAATCTTGAGAAACAGTAGGACTTCAAGAATATCCTTATTTTCAGCAAGGTATAATTATTTTATTAAGGGTACTAACCTCGCTAATCAGATTATGATGAGTTGTGTATGAAGGGAGTTTTCAAGTGTGCGAGGGAAGATGATAAAAAGATTCAGGAGTGTCAAGCGCTCAAGCTTGGGGATGCCCCCGTGCACCCCCAAGAAATATTCAAGGATACTCAAGCGTCTAAGCTCTTCTCCATCAACATTATCAGTTCGTCTTTCGTTCCGCTATATTTTTATCACTTCATGTGTTATGTGCTATGCTTGGAGCGTCTTGCTTTTAGTTTTCTTTTTAGTTTTTCATAACGAGTCGGAACCCAGCATTCCTTTATGTGGGAGAGAGACACGCTTCACCTCTACCTAGAACATTACATAGAATTTTCATGTCTATCTATGCTGTGTGTGTTCTTTGTCTTTTAACTAGCTACTATCGTGCTTTGCTCTTAGTATTCATGCTTATCTTTTCAAGAGCTTTTATTTAGTTGGTTGCTTGAACTCTCTTTAATTACCATGCTCACCTTATTAAGAGAGTTTGCTTCCGTTGCATGGGTTAATGTGTCTATGATAAAGATGCTACTTTCATGATGGTACTTAGTAGTTCAGGTTTTCTTATGGTTAATCTCAGATAGCTGGGGGGTTCCCAATGTGTTATTGGAGTACCAACTTGGTTTGTTTGCCTATGATGTGGTATGGTTTAGTAATATCTTCCTTCGAGAATTTATTTTGATTGACTTGGCGTATGCTCACGCATATTCAAGACTGTAAAGAAAGTCTGTCAAGCCTTGATGATCTTTTGTTTCTGAGTAGCGATATAACTACCATGCCTGATTCAATATTGCTTTGTCGCTCTGCATGATTATGACCGTCATGGCTCTCTTAGTTGGTCGCTCCCAGTCTTTTGCTAACCTACACCTGCACTAAGTAAATTAACCATGCAATACATAGCTCATGGGAAAGTAGCCTAAAAACTATTGTGGTAAAGAATATGTTGCCTATGTATCTTATTTCTTATGAGTTGCTTGCTGAGCGGTAACCATGTTTCTGGGGACGCCATCAACTGTCACACTTTTGTTGAATATCATGTGAGTTGCTATGCATGTTCGTCTTGTCTGAAGTAAGGGTGATTTACCGTGGGTTGAATTAATATGCATATTGTTAGAGAAGAACATTGGGCCGCCAACCAAAGCCATGCATCATGGTGGAAGTTTTAGCTTGGACCTTAATCCTCAATCTCTCATGAGAATATGCTTATGCATTAAAGAGGAGTCCATCATCTATTTTCTATGTTGTCCCGGTATGGATGTCCTCAAGTTGAGATCTATCAAAAACGAGAAATCAAATGCGATCTATCTCCTTGGACCTTTGTACAGGTGGCATAGAGGTACCCCTTTGTGACACTTGGTTAAAACATATGCAATGCAATGATAACCCATGGGGATCCGAGCTAATTAGGACAAGGAGCGAGCACTATTAGTATTCGATGCATGAGGCATGCAACTTATAAGATGTTTTATGCATGACACATATGAAGTACTACTACCTTTGACACAATTGCTTCCATGTTTCAAAATAAAAAGCTCTAGCACTTCAAGCACCAACTACTGAGAGCATGATTGTCATTCTGAGTGTAATGTGCATTGTCCCAAAGTAGCATTGTCTTTTGCATGATTATGATATCGTTTATTCTGAAATGATTGTATCTAGTCATCACTTAAACCTTGAAGGTGCCCCTGCACTTATGTTTTGCATCACTAAAGGGGGCAAGCTAGATATCACTTGATCATATTTGCACATCATGTTCATTGCAAATCTTTTTGATGTTTCAGTTTCATGTTGTAAAACTTTCAGTCATTTGTGATTTTCTCTTGAGACAACTTAATTACTTTAGAATCATTGTCTCAGTAAGCTTTTGTCATATGACTATGAGAAAGTCCTATATGGTTAATAGCATGTCACACAGAAATTATTCTTGTTATCATTTACCTACTCGAGGACGAGCAGGAATTAAGCTTGGGGATGTTGATACGTCTATAATTTCTGCTTGCTCCATCCCACTTTTGGGTGATATTGCTATGATATTCATACACTTCCATACACTTTTGATCATATTTGGACTAACTTACTAATCCAGTGCACCCCAGTGCCAGTTTCTGTTTTCGGCTGTTTTTGTATTTCAGGTTTTCACGTTTCGAGAACTGCCCAGAAAAATCCAGAAAAATTATATAAAAAATCAGCGAATCGGAAACAACACTGCGTCCGAAGGGTAGCCTGGGGGGGCCACAGGGGCTCCAGGCGCCCTGTGGGCGCCCCCCCTGGGCCGCGCCG
>LR738713.1:705172707-705183854 GCA_902687465.1 Secale cereale
CCTAGCTTTGATGAGAGCATTAGTGATATGCTCCGTGAAGGCAAGATTAAGTGTGCTAGTGTGGGGATCTCTAGACATCTTGTGAAGAAAACCAATAACTTCAGAAAGGGTGCAATTATCAAAATCAAGGTCACTACTATCAAGTAAAGTGGTAGTGGTGTCCTTTAGGCTCACTTGTTTGGTAGCTTCTATGGTTATAGGAGTTTCTTCTTCTACGGTTGAGGTCATAGCATCACCATTAATAGGTCCAATGGGACTAGGAGTGCATTGGGTGCTAAGAGTTTGGATATCCTCAACAACTTGAATAGTAGCAACAGTGTGGTGGGTAGGAAGGCTCTTAATTCTATCTTCTTCCTCCTTTTCTCTAGCCCATCTCTTTTTAAGTTTAGCCATCATCCTAATGTTTTCATTAATTTGCACTTGAATAGCATTCATAGGAGTGGCCTTCCTCTCCTCAAGAGGAGAAGTTCTAATTTTAAGCAACTCTACATCATGGGCTAAATTGTCTACCTTCGAAGAGAGATTATCTAGTTTGTCTAGTTTTTCTTCTACACTCTTATTGAAGGCCTTTTGGGTAGTGATGAAGTCTTTAAGCATAATCTCTAGTTCAGAAGTGGAGTTCTTGGTGCTAGGATAAGTATTGTTGTTCCCATAGTAATTAGAGGGGAACGGTCTAGGGTTGCTACCAAAATTACTCCTATAAGCATTGTTATTGAAGTTGTTTCTAGAGATAAAGTTCACATCTACTTGATCTTGAGCAATCAAAGAATTTAAAGGAACATCATGAGGATCAATAGAATACTGCTTGGAAAGTAGAGACATGATCAAGTCAACTTTTTCATTTAGGGAGGAAATCTCCTCGACAGCGTTTACCTTCCTACCTGTTGGAGCGCGTTCGGTGTGCCATTGGGAATAATTGGTCATCATCTCGTCGAGAAGCTTCGTGGCAGCACCAAGTGTAGTTGACATAAAGGTTCCTCCCGCGGCCGAATCTAACAAGTTCCGCGAGGTAAAGTTCAAGCCTGCATAAAAAGTTTGGATAACCATCCAAGTAGTCAAACCATGAGTAGGGCAGTTCTTGACAAGAGATTTCATGCGTTCCCAAGCTTGGGCAACGTGTTCATTATCCAATTGTTTAAAATTCATTATGTTACTCCTTAATTGGATAATTTTAGCAGGGGGATAGTACTTCCCAATAAAGGCATCCTTGCACTTGTCCCAAGAATCTATACTATTCCTAGGCAAGGATTGAAACCAGATTTTAGCTCCTCCTCTCAAGGAGAAAGGAAAAACCTTAAGCTTAACAATATCACCATCTACTTCTTTGTACTTTTGCATATCACAGAGCTCAACAAAATTATTTAAGTGCAAAGCAGCATCATCTCCAGCACCGGAGAATTGATCTCTCATAACTAGGTTCAGCAAAGCAGGTTTAATCTCATAAGAAGGTGCTGAAGTGGCAGGTGTAGCAATAGGCGTGCATATAAAGTCATTGTTGTTATGACTAGTGAAGTCACACAACTTGGTGTTCTCGGTGGAACCCATAGCAGCAGCAAGCAAGATAACTATTTTGTGATTTTTGGTAAGGGACACTAAAGCAAAAACTGGAAGGTAAACTAACAAGACTAAAAAGCAAAGATAAAAGATAGCGTGCAACTCCCCTATCTTGAAGAGTGGAGTCCCCGGCAACGGCGCCAGAAACTTGCTTGATGGCTTCTCGCCCCTCGTTGGTTACCCCAAGTGGAAGGTTGAGATGTAGCGTAGCGGCAAATTTCCCTTGGCAAAGGTACCAAGGATCGAATCCCGTGAGACTCCGAGGGTCGACAAGTAGGTGTCAACGGCGCCAGAAACTTAGCGGTTGACGGGCCCTGCACACAGATACAGATAACTTTGCTCCCAACGAGTACAGAGAGGTTGTCAATCCCTCCGGCCTTGTTGTTTACAAAGGATCAAACACAAGAGATAATAATGATAGCTATGACTGCAACTAGGAAATAAAAACAGGAAGTAAATAGAAGGTGTGATCAGCGGTGGTAATATGGACCGGGGTCCCATGATGTTCACTAGTGATGTCTCTCTCCGAAAATACGATAAAACAGCAAAGCGAGGTAAACAAATTACAGCTGGGCAATTGACATGATTATGTGCGCAAACCAATGCTAACTATGCTGCAAAGAAAGGTAGAGGCTCAAAAGCATGGGCGGTACGCCAAGGCAAGTAGACCGAAATCCATCTGCATCTACTACTAATCATCCACCTTGAGATATCTATCCAGAACATCTCGCTGGTATTAAGTTGCGAATCCCACCCAAAGTGTAAACTCAAAGCAACAGACAACTGCATTAAAAGAACTTTGCGTAAAGTAAACAATCCTTGCACCCGCAAGTACAAGCACCATTGTTTTCTCCCTTGTGGCAACATCACATCCCCTAGACTCATGTTTCTGTCACTCAAGCTAGTCATCAGGGGGCATGAACCCACGATCAAGCATAACGCTCCCTCTTGGAGTTACTACCTACTACTTGGCCAAAGCAATAAACAGCAACGGAGAACATGCAAGAATTACTCAAGAACAAAGATATAAAAGAGGTGAATCAAATATATTACTCAAACACAATCTGAACATAGCCTCATAATCCATCAGATCCCAGCAAACTCAGCAAAGCAACAGCAGAAAGATTACATATGTGCCTCGATCATGTAGGGCAGCTCACGAGGTCTAAACCATGAAGAGCAAAGAGGGGAGGAGAACATCACATAGCTACTGATCATGGACCCATGGTCCAAGGTGGACTACTCACGACTCATCCGAGGAAGCGTCCATGGTGGTGGAGAAGCTCCCGGTGGTGGTTCTCCCCTCCAGCAGGGTGCCGGGAAGAGTTCTCCTGATGCTCCCGATCTTGGAAGCGCTGCGGCGGCGGAACAGATGCGAGATCGCGAAAAAGGGTTCTGTCCTCGAGGGTTTCGGGACGAGAGAGATATATATGCGAAGGGAGGCAGCCAGAGGCGGAGCAGGGGCCCCAGGCGCCCCCCTGGCGCGGCCAGGGGTGGGGCCGCGCCAGGTGGCCGCCTGGGCCTCCCCTGGCTCCCCTCTGGCCCATCTTTGGTTCTTCGCGAAGCTTCCTGTACGCTGATTTTTCCTATATTTTTCCTGGAATTTTTGGAGCACTTTTAATATGGGGGAACCTGAAATAGAAAAACAGCAGAAAACAGGAACTGGCACTGTGTTGCACTGAGTTAATAGGTTAGTCCAAATATGATCAAAAGTGCATGGAAGTGCATCAATATCATAGCAATATCACACAAAAGAAGCATGGAGCAAGCAGAAATTATAGATACGTTTTGGACGTATCAGTCCCCAAGCGAATACTGAGCTCGGTAAACCTGTCCACAAGTTTAGAGAGCGAAGTGTCGATAAATAGAATACGGACAAGAAGCATCACAGTTTCTTCACCAAACTCAAATATCCTCAACAGCAATCTTCAACTCATAAGGCCCTTATAAAAGAGTGGTAACACTTATAATCGAAAGTAGGGCTAAGGAAACTCATCAAATCATGGCAAACATGTCCTTTGGTCAAAGAACAACTAATAGCTTTTACTTTTGCTCTTTCTCTTTATGTTTTGATGAGATTAATTGAAGCTTTTGAAAGAACATGTTATTAGGCAAGAAGTGAAAGTGTTAACACAAAGGAAGATGTTTGCTTTAGCTAGGCTTGACAAACAACTTACTTATCAAATGATAATGTCAACAAGGATATGATATGACAAATCTTAATGCAACTTTATATGAATGAATCCTCGTCAACATCAAATGTCTGCTCTCTTTAAGAATAGAAGGAAGTAGGAATAACTGACTCAACCTAAAACTAAGAGATAGGCCCTGCTCTAGGGAAGTAGGGAAAACTCATGTGCTATCCTTAAATCAAACAGAATGAAAACAAGTTTTGAGAGGTGCATGATTTGTCAACGAATGCTAATAGATAACTCAATTAATTCTCAAACTGGACAAGTTTCGAGGAACGGCTCCCGCACGGGGACGATCACATCCCCTTAATCTCCTTTGTTTATTACTGCCAAAGTTTTCTGATTTCTCATGAACAAAGCGTGAAGGAGGGTTTGTTTGTTGTATTATCTTTTATGAGCCGGGCGCACTCATGCCAGTTCCTCCTCGTATTAGGGGTTTGCAGATTAGACATGCAATCCCGGGGTAAAACTTGTCCAACTTAAAAAGATCTTGAATTAACTACTACTTCCTCATGAGCTAAAACAGGGGCACAAAATAGAAGATTTTGAACATTTAAGGATAACACATAAATTCTATACTTTAGGAGGTGGTAGTGGAATACCACGAATAGGAAGGTATGGTGGACTCATATGGAAGGTATTGGTTTAAGGGTATGGATGCACAAGCAGAATTCCGCTTAGTACAGAGTTTAGGCTAGCAAAGGCTTTGAGAGAACAGACAATTGATGATGACTAAGATGCAAAGCAATATAAAGCATAAACATTAAAATAAGCATAACACATCAAGTTGTCTTCCTTGTCAGCATAACACTTCAAGCATAATAACATAAAGGTTTTGGCTATGTCGCTACTTTAAGAAAATCATGCTTGTTGTTATGACCAAAGCTATGTTTGCCAAGATTAAATAAAGTTTTCAAAGTCATACCTGATATAAGGTCAATACTCCCCATAAGAATCATCATATAAGGTCGATTGCGTGAAGAGAATACCGAGTGCAGCAAAGGAACCAATAGACTTCTCATTAATATTCCATCATAGACGACTCCACACTCACGGATACAATCTCTCCACAGAAGGAGTGATAGACCTCAATGCACACACCTATTTCATATAATAACCTCCCTAGACATGATACGACTCTACTTGACTCTAAAAGACAAAAGATAAAGATAAAGATAACGGGCACTCCCCCAAGCTTGGAACAAGCCAAGGGGATGCCATTACCCAAGGAGATTTCACTCCTCATTCTTTTTTACGTTGATTCTTCAAATCTCTTATGACACGGCGAAGGGTTTGGTTTTCCTTCTCCAAGATCTCCACTTGTACCTTTAGTACACGGAAATCTTCGCACAGTTGATTGGTGATGCGATAAGCCTCGGAGATGGTGGAGAGCGTATGTTGATCTTCAAGTGAAGTAGAGGGCCCTGAAAGGTTAAGAGAAAGATCATAATGAGGTTGGACAGATCCCACCATGATGGGATTGCTTGGGCCTCCTTGTTGTTGGGCAGTGATAGTCTTGACTTCCTCCCTCACGGAGCGCTCCATCTCCGCTTGTCTTGCGGCAATCTCTTCTTCGGTAGCCCAGTCAACGTGCTTCCCTTGATTAAGATCCTTCTGGACTTGACGTAGACGCCATCCCAAGAAGTCCTCTCCGCTCGAGCCACAAGAAGACATCTCTAACAATAACTTTTTACCCTGGCAGAAACAGATCGAAAAGAAAACACACGAAATCGTGAGATACGTTGCCGGAACAATCCGGGCAAATATATAGCAAAAATTTCTGCACAGAAAGGAAGGTAACAAGCTAAAGTGGGGTCGGAGACGGACTCCTGGGTGCCCAGGCGGCCTCCCGGCGCGGCCAGGAGGTAGGCCGCGCCAGGGGGGCGCCTGGGCCCCCTGGAGCTTGTCTCCGGCTCCACTTAGGCTTAGAATTTTCCTAATTTTGCAAAAACTCATAATATGGAACTTTTATGGCGGTTCGCGATGTTTCCTTACCGTAATACATACCTTTTCTTATTCTGCTTCTGCTGGTGTCTGAAACAGGGCTGCAACATGTTCTTCGTGAGTTGTTGTGTATATCATATTCACATCAACATTGACAGGGTCTCCTGCTATGTAATGCTTAAGTCTTTGCCCATTCACAACTTGAGGTTTGGTGCCTTCAAAATTGTTAATCTTGATTGCACCAGACCGATAAACTTCTTCAATATGAAATGGCCCTTCCCACCTGGAAAGTAGTTTGCCTGGAGAAAACCTGAAACGGGATCTAAACAACAAAACTTTATCACCAACATTAAATTCACGTTTCAGAATCCTCCTATCATGCCACTTCTTTACCTTTTCCTTGAACATTTTAGCGCTCTCGTAAGCTTCACTTCTCCACTCATCTAGAGAAGTCAAGTTCATGAGACGGTTCTCACCAGCTAACTTTGGGTCAGCATTAAGCTCTCTAACAGCCCAGAAAGCTTTGTGCTCTAATTCTAATGGCAAATGGCAAGCCTTGCCAAAAACCATCTTATAGGGGGACATGCCCATGGGGTTTTTGTAAGCAGTTCTATATGCCCACAAAGCATCTCCTAACTTATTTGACCAGTCCTTTCTATTTCTATTTACTGTCTTCTGTAAGATCAACTTGATCTCTCTATTGGTGAGCTCAACTTGCCCACTAGTTTGAGGATGGTACGGTGAAGCAATTCTATGATTGACATCGTACTTGGCTAAAGCTTTTCTAAAATCTCCATGCGTGAAGTGTGATCCTCCATCAGTCATGAGATACCTAGGTACACCAAACCTAGGGAAAATCACATCTTTGAGCATTTTCAAAGATGTCTTGTGATCAGCACTTTCAGTGGGGATTGCTTCAACCCACTTGGTCACATAATCAACAGCTACTAAAATGTGAGTGTACTTGTGCGAAGAAGGAAAAGGACCCATAAAATCAAAACCCCAGCAATCAAAAGGTTCAATCACTAGTGAGTAATTCATAGGCATCTCATTCCTTCTACTAATGTTACCAACCCTCTGACATTTATCACAGGCTAAAACATAATTTCTAGCATCCTTAAAGAGAGTAGGACAATAAAAACCTGATTGAAGAACCTTATGTGCGGTCCTCTCACCGGCATGATGTCCTCCATAGGGACTATCATGACATTGTCTGAGAATGTCCTTCTGCTCATGTTCCGGTATGCATCTTCTCACGATCCCGTCTGGACCTTCTTTGAAAAGATGTGGGTCATCCCAAAACTAGTGCCTCTAATCATGAAAGAACTTCTTCCTTTGCTGAAATGTTAAACCTGGAGGCAAATACTTCGCAACGATAAAATTAGCATAATCTGCAAACCAAGGATCGGAAAGAGATTGTACTTTTACAACGGCAAGTTGCTCGTCTGGAAAACTGTCGTTGACTGGGATGGGATCATGCGGTATATCTTCCATCCTTGAAAGATTGTCCGCCACCGGATTGTCTTCTCCTTTCCTATCAACAATCTGCAAATCAAATTCTTGAAGAAGGAGTACCCATCTGATAAGTCTTGGCTTGGCATCCTTCTTTGTCATAAGGTACTTAATGGCAGCATGGTCAGTATGAATAATAACTTTGGAATCAACAATATACTGCCTAAACTTATCACAAGCAAACACTACATCTAAGAATTCCTTCTCAGTAGTAGCATAATTCTTTTGAGCACTATCAAGGGTTTTACTGGAATAATGTATAACATTCAATTTCTTATCAACCCTTTGCCCTAAAACAGCTCCAACAGCAAAATCACTAGCATCACACATAATCTCAAAAGGTAAATTCCAGTCAGGTGGTTGTACTATAGGAGCGGTTATTAAAGCTTTCTTAAGAACTTCAAAAGCCTCCTTACAATCTTCATCAAATACAAAAGGAACGTCCTTCTGGAGAAGATTAGTGAGGGGTCTCGAAGTCTTAGAAAAGTCTTTAATAAATCTTCTATAGAAACCAGCATGACCGAGAAAACTGCGAATACATTTGATGTCCCTTGGATAGGGCATCCTCTCAATTGCTTCGATCTTGGCCTTGTCCACCTCAATTCCCCTTTCGGAAATCTTGTGACCAAGAACAATTCCTTCGTTAACCATGAAGTGGCACTTCTCCCAGTTGAGTACCAGATTTGTCTCCTCACATCTCTTCAAAACTTTATTAAGGTTGTGGAGACAATGGTCAAAGGAAGTTCCATAGACGGAGAAATCGTCCATGAAGACTTCCACAATCTCCTCACAGAAACCATGAAAGATAGCAGACATACACCTTTGAAAAGTAGCAGGGGCATTACATAAACCAAAAGGCATACGCCTGTAAGCATAAGTACCATAGGGACAAGTAAAAGTGGTCTTCTCTTGATCAGCAGTGTTAACATGAATTTGAGAGAAGCCAGAATAACCATCGAGGTAACAAAAGTGGGTATTTTTGGATAACTTTCAAGCATTTGGTCGATGAACGGCAACGGGTAGTGATCCTTCCTGGTTGCCTTGTTCAGCTTCCTGTAATCAATACACATTCTATATCCAATAATAATTCTCTGAGGTATTAGTTCATTCTTATCATTAGGAACCACAGTTGTACCTCCTTTCTTAGGAACACAATGTACCAGGCTTACCCACTTACTATCAGCTATAGGGTAGATAATACCTGCGGCTAGAAGCTTGAGAATCTCAGTTCTTACAACATCCATCATCTTCGGGTTCAACCGTCGTTGATGATCAACAACTGGTTTAGCATCGGGCTCAAGGTTGATAGTATGTTGACAGATAGATGGACTAATCCCCTTAAGGTCATCAAGGGTATAGCCAATTGCACCTCGATGTTTACGAAGTACTTCCAATAGTCGCTCTTCTTCATATCCTGAAAGGTTAGAGTTGATAATAACAGGATATACTTTCTTTTCATCTAAATAAGCATACTTGAGCGTATCGGGAAGAGGTTTAAGATCGAACACCGGGTCTTCTTTTGGTTTTGATAAAATTCCCAAAGGTTCAACCGGAAGGTTGTGCTTCAGGATAGTAGGTTGTCTCAAGAATATTTCATCTAGTTCATTTCTTTCCTGCATATGCAAATCATTCTCGTGGTCCTCCATATATTGCTGCAAAGGATCATTAGGGGGAATAGCAATAGAAGCAATACTTTCAATAATTTTATCATCACTAGGTAAATCGGTACCACGAGGCTGCTTAGAGAACTTAGAAAAGTTAAATTCATATGGCTCACCATTGAATTCAACAAAAACTTTACCTTTCTTGCAATCTATTATAGCTCCACAAGTTCTGAGAAAAGGTCTACCAAAAATAATAGGACAAAAATTGTCCCTCACTGAACCAAGTACTAGAAAGTCGGTAGGGTATTTTACCTTTCCACATAGGACTTCAACGTCTCTCACAATTCCGATAGGAGAGATAGTTGCTCTGTTTGCAAGATGAATGGTAACATCAACTTCTTCAAGTTCACAAGGTGAAATCTCACCGATGATCTCTTGATAAAGTGAATAGGGGATAGCACTAGCACTCGATCCGAAATCGCATAGCCCATAATAATTGTGATCTCCTATTTTAACATATACTACTGGAGTACCTGAAATTGGGCCTTTATTCTTGGCTGTGACAAGGTTAGTGGAAACAGCACAAAAAATTACATTGGAATCCAAAACATCATTAGTAACAAGGTCTTTAACCAATGCAACTTGAGGATCAACCTTGATCTGGTCCTCAGGCTCATCAATTCTTCTCTCACTTTTATTTATTATGCCTGTCACAAGAGAGTGCTCCCTTATCCTTTCGGGAAAAGGAGGCTTTTCATATATAAATGCAGGCAAAATAGGGTCAGCAACATGAATATCAACAGGTAACTCTTTGAAAGGTTCATGATGCTGATCTCTCTTCTTTTTAAAAGAATCAACGTGAGAGGCAAAATCCTTACAGAAATCAATCATTAGATGGGAATCAAGACCAATCTTAGAGCAAAAGGTATTGAAGTAATCAGTTTTCACATAGCTCTCAATATAATCATGCTCATAATTTATAGCGGGTTCAATACCTTTATCAATTTCCCAATCTTCGGTATTCCTTTGGATCCTTTCAATGAGATCCCACCTTTCTTCAACGCTCTTTGTCTGAAATACCCCACTAGAGGAGGCATCCAGCATATCCTTATCCTGACGAGAAAGCCTGGCATAAAAATTTGTAAGTATAATTTTCTTGAGGAGCTCATGAATAGGACATTTGAGCATCAGGGACTTCAATCTCCCCCAAGCTTGAGCAATGCTTTCTCCGTCACGAGACCTAAAGTTATAGATATAGTTCCTGTCTCGATGAATTTCATGAAGAGGATAAAACTTGGTATAAAAGAGAGACATAAGCTCTTGCCAATCAAGCAAGTGTGAGTTATCGAGAAGCTTATACCAATCTGAAGCTTTATCTATAAGCGATACGGAGAACAATTTCCTCATGACAAACTCCATTGATACACCTACAAGCTTAAATAATGAACATAGTTGTGACAGATATAGCAAGTGTTCACCGGGATGTCTGTCTCCTGCATAACGATTAGCCAAAACATAATCGATAATACCAGCTGGTATTTTATAGGGCACAATTTCAGTAGGGGGAGGAGCAACCACCACAGATGTGGGGCGTCTTCCCACAAGCAACGATCCAATAGCAAGGTTGTCCATAAGGACAAAGAGCAGCAACGGCAAAATAAAAAACAGAAATATAAAAACTTCCTTACCAGCTTCACTTACCAATAGCGCTACACTCCCCGGCAACGGCGCCAGAAAACGGTACTTGATGACCCACAACCGTAAGGGATCTATTGCAGCGTTTTCGATAAGTAAGAGTGTCGAACCCAACGAGGTGCAGAAGGTATTGATAAGTGATTCTGAGCAAGGAATAACTGCAAGCACTGAAATATAACTTTTTAGGGGTTTTCTTGATATAAGCAACAGGAAAGTAAAAGCGAGCAAAGTAAAAGGCACTGGAGAGTAACAAGTGGCCCAATCCTTTCTGAGCAAAGGAGAGGCCTAGCAACTGAACTTATAAAGGCTAAAGTGTTCTTGAGGACACACGGGAGAGGTAGTCATGTGCTTTTGCCATATTCCGTATCGGTACTATGTGATGTGTTGATAAGTGTTGAGTGGGTGGATCTATGCCAGTACACCCTCTAGACTAAGATGAGTGCACTCTTATGATTAAACACCTTGCAAGCATCCGCAAATACAAGATAGTATTTAAGGCAAAAGCCTAACCATAGCAATACGATCGATGATCCATTGTTCCCTTGTGCAAAAGCGTGCGAACTGGGGTTCAGGTTTCTGTCACTCCGGCAACCCACCGTAAGCATTCTTTGTACACAATGTATTCCCCTAGGTCCTTAATAAGGCG
>LR738713.1:705184894-705246081 GCA_902687465.1 Secale cereale
ATATATGCATAACTTGTACAATGTGTAGTATCTTAAAATACCAGCAAACGAAAAAGAATTAAATGGAAAACACAAAATTAAATGAAAAAGAAATCATAAAACCAAAAAAACCCCAAACCTTGTAGTACCGGTTGGTTTTACCAACCGGTACTAAAGGGCTCCCGGCCCCCGGAGCTGGCTTGTGCCACGTGGTTGCCCTTTAGCACCGATTCGTGCTGAACCGGTACTAAAGGGGGGGGGGGTGGGCCTTTAGTGCCGGTTATGGAACCGGCACTAAAGGGCCTTACGAACCGGTGCTATTGCCCGGTTCTGCACTAGTGGTAGGAATGATACACTAGAGTAAGGTGTTACAATAGCCAATGAAATGCCATTGAACCGCAATACTCATAGCACACATCCTATTTCGAAGTGGATTACATATTAATTTACGGGGAGTGGTTTATATTAGCGATTCCATAATTCCAGAATCAAGAGGCTTCCAATAATCCCATGCCGGCTACATGCTCACGAAATATATTGGGTGGTAAGCCTTTAGTGAGCGGATCCGCAAGCATACGTGTCGTACTGATATGCTTAACATTAATAGTTTGATCCTGGATTCTATGTTGAACAACACGGTACTTTATGTCGATGTGCTTGGCAACAACACTTGACTTGTTGTTATTTGCATAGAAAACGGATGGTTCATTATCGCAGTACAATGTCAGTGGTTTGGAAATGCTGTCAACCACTTTAAGTGTGGGAAGGAAATTCATTAGCCATACAACATGCCTAGTGGCCTCAAAACATGCTAGATATTCTGCTATCATCGTAGATGAGGCAACTATAGTTTGCTTGGAGCTTTTCCACGATATGGCTCCTCCAGCGAGTGTCAATATATAACCTGACGTGGATCTCTTACTATCCACACACCTGGCAAAATCAGAGTCCGAGTAACCAATAACTTCCAGGTTATCAGACTTTCTATATGTAAGCATGAAATTTTGTGTACCTTGCATATAACGCAAGACTTTCTTTGCGGCCTTCCAGTGGTCCAGTCCTGGATTAGATTGAAATCTGCCAAGCATCCCGGTTACAAAAGCTAAGTCAGGGCGTGTACAAACTTGAGCATACATGATGCTTCCAACAGAAGCATAAGGAACCGACTTCATCTGATCGGTTTCATTTTGGTTCCTCGGACATTGGAATGTCCCAAACTTATCACCCTTGACTATGGGGATAGGTGAGGAAGAGCACTTATGCATATTGTATTTCTTTAGTACTCTCTCAAAGTATGCCTCTTGTGATAGTCCTAATGTTCCTCTGGACCTATCTCGATGAATCTCAATGCCAAGGACATATGCGGCTTCACCGAGATCCTTCATGTCAAATTTTGAGGACAAAAATCTCTTGGTCTCATGCAACATATCTTTATCATTGCAAGCCAATAGAATATCGTCCACATATAAGACTAAAATTGTGAACCTACTGCCTTTGAATTTAACATATATGTGATGGGCCTCGAACCCCTCGTTGGATTACCCCAAGTGGAAGGTGTAAGATGCAGTAAGTAGAAGTGTTTTCCCTTAGCAAAGATGCCAAGGATCGAATCCCCAGAGACTCCTAGGTTCAACAGGTAGGTGTCAACTGCTAACGGCGCAATTAGCAATCAACGTGGACCTGCACACAGATACAAATAACTTTGCTCCCAACGAGTACAGAGAGGTTGTCAATCTCTCCGGCCTTGTAGTTCACAAAGGGTTAAAAGCAATATGATAGTAGTGATAGATAGTGTTTTGCAATAGTAAATAAAATAGCGAAAAGTAAAATAGTGTATGTGATCAATGATGGTAATAAGGACCGGAGTCACATGATGTTCACTAGTGATGTCTCTCTCCAAAAAGACGATAAAACGGCTATGTGAGGTAACAAATTACAGCTGGGCAATTGACAGGACCACGAACGCAAACCAATGCTGATTACATTGCAAGAAAGGTTGAGGTTCAAAGCATGAGCGGTACGCCAAAGTAAGTAGACCGAAATCCATCAATATCTACTACTAATCATCCACCTTGAGATATCTATCCAGAACATCTCGCTGGTATTAAGTTGCGAGTCCCACCCATAGTGTAAACTCAATGCAACAGACAACTGCATTAAAAGAACTTTGCGTAAAGTAAACAATCCTTGCACCCGCGGGCACAAGCACCGTTGTTTTCCCCCTTGTGGCAACAGCACATCCCCTAGACTCATGTTTCTGTCACTCAAGCTAGTCATCGAGGGGCATGAACCCACAATCGAGCATAACGTTCCCTCTTGGAGTCACTACCTACTACTTGGCCAAAGCAATAAATAAAAACGGAGAACATGCAAGAATTACTTATGAACTAAAATATAAAAGAGGTGAATCAAATATATTACTCAAGATCAATCTGAACATAATCTCATAATCCATCGGATCCCAGCAAACTCAACATAGCAACAGCATAAGGATTACATAGGTGCCTCGATCATGTAGGGCAGCTCACGAGGACTAATTAGTGAAGCACAAGAACGGGAGGAGAACATCACATAGCTACTGGTCATGGACTCATGGTCCAAGGGAGACTACTCACGAGTCATCCGGGAGGCGTCCATGGTGGTGGAGAAGCTCCCGGTGGTGATCCTCCCCTCCGGCAGGGTGCCGGGAAGAGTTCTCCTGGTGCTCCCGATCTTGGAAGCGGCGGCGGCGGCGGAACAGAGATGGGATCGCGAAAAGAAGTCTTGTTTCAAGGGTTACTGGGGACCCTTTAAATATCTGCAAAAGTAGGGCATCGGGGGGCTCTCGGGGGGCCGAGGCGCCCCCCCGGCGCGGCCCAGGGGGGGGGGGGCGCCCACAGGGCGCCTGGGGCCCCTGTGGCCCCCCCAGGCTCCCATTCGGAAGCAGTGTCATTCCCGGAACGCTGATTTTTTATATATTTTTTCTGTATTTTTCTGGGCAGTTCTCGAAACGTGAAAACCTGAAATACAAAAATAGCCGAAAACAGAAACTGGCACTGGGGTGCACTGGATTAGTAAGTTAGTCCAAATATGATCAAAAGTGTATGGAAGTGTATGAATATCATAGCAATATCACCCAAAAGTGGCATGGAGCAAGCAGAAATTATAGATACGTTTTGGACGTATCAACATCCCCTAGCTTAATTCCTGCTCGTCCTCGAGTAGGTAAATGATAACAAGAATAATTTCTGTGGTGACATGCTATTAACCATACTGGACTTTCTCATAGTCATATGACAAAAGCTTACTGAGACAATGATTCTAAAGTAATTAAGTTGTCTCAAGAGAAAATCACAAATGACTGAAAGTTTTACAATATGAAACTGAAACATCAAAAAGATTTGCAATGAACATGATGTGCAAATATGATCAAGTGATATCTAGCTTGCCCCTTTTAGTGATGCAAAACATAAATGCAAGGGCACCTTCAAGGTTTAAGTGATGACTAGATACAATCATTTCAGAATAAACGATATCACAATCATGCAAAAGACAATGCTACTTTGGGACAATGCACATTAAACTCAGAATGACAATCATGCTCTCAGTAGTTGGTGCTTAAAGTGCTAGAGCTTTTTATTATGAAACATGGAAGCAATTGTGTCAACGGTAGTAGTACTTCATATGTGTCATGTATAAAACATCTTATAAGTTGCAAGCCTCATGCATCGAATACCAATAGTGCTCGCTCCTTGTCCTAATTAGCTTGGATCCCCATGGGTTATCATTGCATTGCATATGTTTGTACCAAGTGTCACAAAGGGGTACCTCTATGCCACCTGTACAAAGGTCCAAGGAGATAGATCGCATTTGATTTCTCGTTTTTGATAAATCTCAACTAGAGGACATCCATACCGGGACAACATAGAAAATAGATGATGGACTCCTCTTTAATGCATAAGCATATTCTCATGAGAGATTGAGGATTAAGGTCCAAGCTAAAACTTCCACCATGAGGCATGGCTTTGGTTGGCGGCCCAATGTTCTTCTCTAACAATATGCATATTAATTCAACCCACGGTAAATCACCCTTACTTCAGACAAGACGAACATGCATAGCATCTCACATGATATTCAACAAAAGTGTGACAGTTGATGGCGTCCCCAGAAACATGGTTACCGCTCAGCAAGCAACTCATAAGAAATAAGATACATAAGCAACATATTCTTTACCACAATAGTTTTTTTAGGCTACTTTCCCATGAGCTATGTATTGCATGATTAATTTGCTTAGTGCAGGTGGAGGTTAGCAAAAGACTGGGAGCGACCAACTAAGAGAGCAATGACGGTCATAATCATGCAGAGCGACAAAGCAATATTAAATCAGGCATGGTAGTTATATCGACACTTGGAAACAAAAGATCATCAAGGCTTGACAGACTTTCTTTACAGTCTTGAATATGCGTGAGCATACGCCAAGTCAATCAGAATAAATTCTCGAAGGAAGATATTACCAAACCATACCACATCATAGGCAAACAAACCAAGTTGGTACTCCAATGACACATTGGGAACCCCCCAGCTATCTGAGATTAACCATAAGAAAACCTGAACTACTAAGCACCATCGTGAAAGTAGCATATTTATCATAGACACATTAACCCATGAAATGGAAGCAAACTCTCTTAATAAGGTGAGCATGGTAATTAAAGAGAGTTCAAGCAACCAACTAAATAAAAGCTCTTTGAAAAGATAAGCATGAATACTAAGAGCAAAGCACGATAGTAGCTATTAAAAGATAAAGAACACACACAGCATAGATAGACATGAAAATTCTATATAATGTTCTAGGTAGAGGTGGAGCGTGTTTCTCTCCCACATAAAGGAATGCTGGGTTCCGACTCGTTATGAAAAACTAAAAAGAAAACTAAAAGCAAGACGCTCCAAGCATAGCACATAACACATGAAGTGATAAAAATATAGCGGAATGAAAGACGAACTGATAATGTTGATGGAGAAGGGGATGCACGGGGGGCATCCCCAAGCTTAGACGCTTGAGTCTCCTTGAATATTTCTTGGGGGTGCACGGGGGCATCCCCAAGCTTGAGCGCTTGACACTCCTGAATCTTTTTATCATCTTCCCTCGCACACTTGAAAACTCCCTTCATACATAACTCATTCATAATCTGATTAGCGAGGTTAGTACCCTTAATAAAATAATTATACCTTGCTGGAAATAAGGATATTCTTGAAGTTCTACTGTTTCTCAAGATTGCCAAAAGGTTTTTGCAAAGAAAAAGCAAGTTCTTAATTTGCAAAGTGAAGGTAAGGCAAAACAGGACAGAATCTGTGAAAAACAGAACAGCAGGCAGTAATTGACCTGTTCGGGATACTTCTGCAACTCAAATCAAAAAACTCAGAACTGACGCACGAAAGAAAATTATATAGAGAACGCTGTCAAAAAAATTCAGACCAAAAAGATGATCTGGTGATTTTATACGAATTTTTCTATCCAAGGACAGAATCTGTTTCCTGGACAGCACCTCACAACTTTTGAACTTTCTAGCAATCAGAGGCTATACTTGGCACAAATATGAAAAGCAAAGATACAATGATGATGCTACAGCAGTAAACAACATCAAGACACAACAAAAGCAAAAATTTTATTCATGTGGGCTGCCTCCCAAAAGCGCTTTCTTTTATGCCTTTAAGCTAGGCATAATGCATAGATCAAGTTTTATCAAGAGTAAAAGAATAGCTAGCCCGTACAACGGACTCAAAAGGTAACTTGACCTTCTTATGAGGGAAGTGTTCCATCCCTTTCTTGAGAGGAAACTGAAATTTAATATTACCCTCTTTCATGTCAATGACAGCACCAACGGTGCGCAAAAAGGGACGTCCCAAAATAATTGGACATGAAGGATCACATTCAATATCCATAATAGTGAAATCAACGGGCACATAATTATCATTGACAACAATAAGAACATCGTCGATCCTCCCCAAAGGTTTCTTTATGGAAGAATCAACGAGACGAACACCAAAAGAACAAGAATCATAAGGTTTCAATTTAAGCATATCATATATCCTTTTGGGCATAACAGAGGTACTAGCACCAACATCACATAATGCATAACAAGAGAAGTCATTCAAATAAATTTTTATCATAGGATCCCAACCATCCTCTAGCTTTCTAGGTATGGAGGCTTCTACTCTAAGTTTCTCCTCCCTAGCTTTGATGAGAGCATTAGTGATATGCTCTGTGAAGGCAAGGTTAAGCGTGCTAGTGCGGGGGTCTCTAGACATCTTGTGAAGGAAATCAATAACTTCTGTAAGAGTGCAATTATCAAAATCAAGGTCACGAGCATCAAGTAAGGTAGTAGTGGTGTCCTTAAGGCTCACCTGTTTGGTAGTTGACATAGCATCACCATTAATAGGTCCATTGGGACCAGGAGTACATTGGGTGCTAAGAGTGTGAACATTCTCAATAACTTGGATAGTAGCAACAGTGTGGTGGGTAGGAAGGCTCTTAATTCTTTCCTCTTCCTCCCTTTCTCTAGCCCATCTCTCTTTAAGCTTAGCCATCATCCTAATATTTTCATTGATTTGCACTTGAGTAGCATTAATAGGGATGACTTCCTTCTCCTTAAGAGAAGAAGTTTCAATTTTTAGCAATTTTAACTCATTGGCTAAGTGGTCTACCTTAAAAGAAAGATCATCTAGTTTATGTAGTCTCTCTTCTACATTCTTATTAAAGGCTTTTTGGGTAGTGATGAAATCTCTAAGCATGTTCTCTAGTTCAGTGTTGGAGTTCTTGGTACTAGGATAAGCATTGTTGTTCCCATAAGAGTTAGAGGGGAACGGTCTAGAATTGTTACCAAAGTTACTCCTATAAGCATTGTTGTTGAAATTGTTTCTAGAGATAAAGTTAACATCTACTTGTTCTTGAGCAATCAAAGAATTCAAAGGAACATCACGAGGATCAACAGTAGATTGCTTCGAAAGTAGAGACCTAATCAAGTCAACTTTTTCATTGAGGGAGGAAATCTCCTCGACAGAGTTTACCTTCCTACCTGTTGGAGCGCGTTCGGTGTGCCATTGGGAATAGTTGGTCATCATCTCATCGAGAAGCTTTGTGGCAGCACCAAGTGTAGTTGACATAAAAGTTCCTCCCGCGGCCAAATCTAACAAGTTCCGTGAGGTAAAGTTCAAGCCTGCATAAAAAGTTTGGATAACCATCCAAGTAGTCAAACCGTGAGTAGGGCAGTTCTTGATAAGAGATTTCATACGTTCCCAAGCTTGGGCAACGTGTTCATTATCCAATTGTTTAAAATTCATGATGTTACTTCTAAGTTGGATAATTTTAGCAGGTGGATAGTATTTTCCAATAAAAGCATCTTTGCACTTGTCCCATGAATCTATGTTGTTTCTAGGCAAAGACTGAAACCAAATTTTAGCTCCTCCTCTCAAAGAGAAAGGAAAAAGCTTAAGCTTAACAATATTACCATCTATTTCTTGGTACTTTTGCATATCACAAAGTTCTACAAAGTTGTTCAAGTGTAAAGCAGCATCATCTCCAGCACCGGAGAATTGTTCTCTCATGACTAAGTTCAGTAAAGCAGGTTTAATTTCATATGAAGGTGCTGAAGTGGCAGGTGTAGTGATAGGTGTGCTGATAAAGTCGTCGTTGTTGTGACTAGTGAAGTCACACAACTTGGTGTTTTCGGTGGAACCCATAGTAGCAAGCAAGCAAGATAACTATTTTTGTGATTTTCGATAAAAGGAACTAAAGCAAATATGAAAGGTAAACTAACAAGACTAATAAGCAAAGGTAAAAGATAGCATGCAACTCCCCTATGCTGAAGAGTGGAGTCCCCGGCAACGGCGCCAGAAAATACTCCTTGATGGGCCTCGAACCCCTCGTTGGATTACCCCAAGTGGAAGGTGTAAGATGCTGTAAGTAGAAGTGTTTTCCCTTAGCAAAGATGCCAAGGATCGAATCCCCAGAGACTCCTAGGTTCAACAGGTAGGTGTCAACTGCTAACGGCGCAATTAGCAATCAACGTGGACCTGCACACAGATACAAATAACTTTGCTCCCAACGAGTACAGAGAGGTTGTCAATCTCTCCGGCCTTGTAGTTCACAAAGGGTTAAAAGCAATATGATAGTAGTGATAGATAGTGTTTTGCAATAGTAAATAAAATAGCGAAAAGTAAAATAGTGTATGTGATCAATGATGGTAATAAGGACCGGAGTCACATGATGTTCACTAGTGATGTCTCTCTCCCAAAAGACGATAAAACGGCTATGTGAGGTAACAAATTACAGCTGGGCAATTGACAGGACCACGAACGCAAACCAATGCTGATTACATTGCAAGAAAGGTTGAGGTTCAAAGCATGAGCGGTACGCCAAAGTAAGTAGACAGAAATCCATCAATATCTACTACTAATCATCCACCTTGAGATATCTATCCAGAACATCTCGCTGGTATTAAGTTGCGAGTCCCACCCATAGTGTAAACTCAATGCAACAGACAACTGCATTAAAAGAACTTTGCGTAAAGTAAACAATCCTTGCACCCGCGGGCACAAGCACCGTTGTTTTCCCCCTTGTGGCAACAGCACATCCCCTAGAATCATGTTTCTGTTACTCAAGCTAGTCATCGAGGGGCATGAACCCACAATCGAGCATAACGTTCCCTCTTGGAGTCACTACCTACTACTTGGCCAAAGCAATAAATAACAATGGAGAACATGCAAGAATTACTTATGAACTAAAATATAAAAGAGGTGAATCAAATATATTACTCAAGATCAATCTGAACATAATCTCATAATCCATCGGATCCCAGCAAACTCAACATAGCAACAGCATAAGGATTACATAGGTGCCTCGATCATGTAGGGCATCTCACGAGGACTAATTAGTGAAGCACAAGAACGGGAGGAGAACATCACATAGCTACTGGTCATGGACTCATGGTCCAAGGGAGACTACTCACGAGTCATCCGGGAGGCGTCCATGGTGGTGGAGAAGCTCCCGGTGGTGATCCTCCCCTCCGGCAGGGTGCCGGGATGAGTTCTCCTAGTGCTCCCGATCTTGGAAGCGGCGGCGGCGGCGGAACAGAGATGGGATCGCGAAAAGAAGTCTTGTTTCAAGGGTTACGGGGGACCCTTTAAATATCTGCTAAAGTAGGGCATCGGGGGGCTCTCGGGGGGCCGAGGCGCCCCCCCGGCGTGGCCCAGGGGGGGGGCACCCACAGGGCGCCTGGGGCCCCTGTGCCCCCCCCAGGCTCCCCTTCGGAAGCAGTGTCGTTCCCGGAACGCTGATTTTTTATATATTTTTCTGTATTTTTCTGGGCAGTTCTCGAAACGTGAAAACCTGAAATACAAAAACAGCCGAAAACAGAAACTGGCACTGGGGTGCACTGGATTAGTAAGTTAGTCCAAATATGATCAAAAGTGTATGGAAGTGTATGAATATCATAGCAATATCACCCAAAAGTGGCATGGAGCAAGCAGAAATTATAGATACGTTTTGGACGTATCAATATGCAATTGTCCACTTCATTTTCTTTAAAACCAAAAGTTCTAATAATCTCGTCGAACTTGAGGTACCACTGCCTTGAAGCTTGCTTCAAGCCATATATGAATTTCTTTAAAGGACATGCCATATGTTCTTTTCCTTCCACGACAAAACCTTCAGGTTGAGTCATGTAAACTTCTTCTTTTAAGTCACCATTTAAAAATGTCGTCTTGGCATCCATTTGATGCAGCTCCAAATCATAATGAGCTACAAGTGCCATGGCAATTCTAAAAGAATCTTTAGTTGACACAGGCAAGAAGGTATCCTTACAATCAACCCCTTCTCTCTGTGTATAACCTTTTGCTACAAGTCTCGCTTTGAACCTTTCAATGTTCCCTTTTTGGAATCATATTCGGTTTTGTAGACCCACTTGCATCCTACCCTTTTGGATCCATCAGGAACTTCTACAAAGTCCCAAACATCATTCGAGCTCATAGATATCAATTCGTCTTCCATGGTCACCAACCATTTGGACGAGTCTTCACTTTTAGTGGCTTCTTTATATAGGTCGGATCTTGTGCCTTCCCTATGTCATTTTCATCCTCACACATGAAAGTGACATAATCACTGGAGATGGCCTTTTTCTTTTCCCGTTGTGATCTTCTCATAGGCTCATTAGTATGTGCATTTATTCTCGTCTGAGAAGGTTGAGAATCAACATTGGGTTGAGGATCATCATTTGGCTGACCGTCCACATCATGCTGAGGATCTTCATTATGTTGAGGCTCCTCGTCGGATTGAGGATCCACTTCAGGTTCGGGATCACCAGTAGGTGTCTCATATATATTAGGCATATGGATAAATTTCTCTTGGATAGTCGAGGATGGAACATACACCGGCTTATTCTCTAGATCAATCTCCCTAACCTTAGTGACTTCATTATCCTAAAACAACACCGCTTGCCCGGTTTCCACAAACTTGGTGGTATGACCGCTTGCCTACAGCTCTCAAGGCTCCCCCAACAATGGTGCTCCCTCCCATGAATGGTACCTCGACAGCGGCGCTTCCTCTCACGTCACCGGCAACCCTGGTAACCTCACCTTCTCGAATTCTCACTTAAAGCGCAATTTATCTAACATTGTTGTTGGCAATGGCACTCATCTTCCTATCCAGGCCACCGGCTCCACCTCTCTCCCTCCCCACAATTTTCATCTACGTGATGTTTTATTTTCTCCCACTGTTGTTACTAGCCTTATTTCTGTTCGTCAATTTACTAAAGACAATTCTTGCTCTATAGAATTTTACCCATTCCACCGACGACCTCTATCCATTTTATGGCAATAACCAGGCTTGGTGCGCTGCTCTCTCCACCACTGTCTCCTCCGGCGATGTGTGGCACCGTCGCCTAGGCCACCCTAGTCTACAAACTCTGTCTTCATTAGTAGCTACTGATTTTCTTGCTCCTTGTAATAAACGTGCGCACTCCCATGTACTGCTTGTAAATTAGGCAGACAACCGCGCCTTTCCTTCCCTTCCTCCAATAGTCGTACCTTTGCACCATTTGAATTAATACATTGTAATTTGTGGACATCTCCCCTTGTAAGTTTTTCCGGCTATCAATATTATTTAGTTGTGCTTGATGATTACTCTCACTTCTCGTGGACGTTTTCTCTACGACAAAAATCCGACACCTCCACCACCATACAATGCTTCTTCTCGTTTGTTCGTACCCAATACAATGTCATCATCAAGGCCTTGCAATGTGACAACTGCCGCGAATTCATCAACTCCTCCCCACGCACTTTCTTCTCCGCGAACGGCATTGCCTACTGTTTCTCGTGCCCTCACACCTCCCCCCAAAACGGCAAAGACCAGCGCCTCCTCCGGACCACCAATGACATTGTGCGCACTCTACTTGTCCAAGCCAATCTCACTCCACCGTTTTGGGTCGAAGCCCTACACACCGCCACCTACCTTCTCAACCGGAGACCCTCTCGCGCCATTCATGACTACACTCCATACTACATGCTTCATGGCGTTCACCCTACATATGATCATCTCCGCGTGTTTGGTTGCCTTTGCTTCCATAACCTCTATGCCACCACCGACTACAAACTCTCCGCACGCTCAACTCGATGCGTATTCCTGGGCTATCCTCTCGAGCATAAGGGGTACAGATGCTACGATCTCACCACTCGTCGTGTTATCGTTTCCCATCACGTCGACTTCGACGAAACCGTTTTCCCCTACGAGCCCCTCACACCCTCGGTCTCTCCCCGCCTCGCCACAGAAAATCCGGCGCGACCTCGTCTCCTTCCGCTGCCAGATTCGGTCGCAACCCACGCTGGTTCCTCGTCCCACTCCCCACCTACCCAACCCGATGGGACATTCCCATGTGGGCATATCTCGCCTCGCCAGCTGCCCACCAGCCCCACCAACTCCTCAACGTGCCCAACCCCCACTAGCCCGAACCGGCCCGCCGACTCTGCCTCGCCCGCCCCACGCGCTTCCTTGGGCGGCTCGCCTGTCACGCCTCCATCCTCGGATCCCGCCCCCACCAAGTCTGCCCACGGATCCTCCTTGGATCCCGCACCTTCTCGCTCTGCCTAGGACCCTATGCCATCTTCCTCCGATTTCGCGCCCTCCACTCTCATTCGACCACGTCTCCCTGCTCGCGCCCAGCCAATTAAGCCTCCCCACAACTCCCATAAAAGGAAAACACATACCAAATCAGGATTTTGTCTTCCCAGGCGTCTTTTCCTCTCTGCCTCGTCTAGTTCCACCATATCACCTATCCCTCCCACATATCGCACGGATCTCAAAGACCCCAATTGGCAACGAGCAATGCGTGATGAATTTGACACTTTAATCACTAATTCGACTTGGTCTTTGGTTCCCAAGCCCGCAAGTATGAATGTGGTGACTGGCAAGTGGATATTCCGTCACAAGTTCAACAATGATGGTACATTGGCACGGTATAAGGTGCGATGGGTTGTTCGTGGTTTCACTCAAAAGGAAGGTGTTGACTATGATGAGACGTTTAGTCCGGTGGTGAAACCGGCTACCATCCACGTTGTTCTCAGCATTGCTACGTCGAGCTCGTGGCCCATCCACCAACTCGACGTTAAAAATGCCTTCCTCCATGGGGACCTCAAGGAGACGGTCTATTGTGCCCAACCGGCTGGCTTTATGGACTTGACTCGTCCGGACCATGTGTGCCTCCTTCATAAGTCTCTCTATGGCTTGAAACAAGCCCCCCGCACATGGTACCATCGGTTTTGGTCATTTATTTGTCACTAGGTTTTCTTGCATCCAAGAGTGACTCCTCGCTGTACATTTTGCATCACGACAATTCCATCACATACTTGCTTGTATACGTGGATCATATCATCCTCACCGCCAGCTCCCCCCACACTCTCCACCATGTCATCTCCTCTCCCAAGCAAGAATTCTCCATGACTGACCTCGGCGACCTGCACCACTTTCTTGGCATCAATGTCAACACCAACAAGTCGGGTCTCTTTCTCTGCCAACAACAGTATGCACTAGAGATCCTCGACCGCGCTCATATGCTCAACTGTAAGCCTGTCTCCACACCCATCGACACCACGTCTAAACTGTCCGCCACCGATGGCCTTCCCTTGGCCAATCCCACACTATATCGTAGTCTCGCCGGTGCTTTACAGTATCTCACACTTACTCGCCCCGACATCTCCTACGCCGTCCAACAGGTTTGTCTTTTCATGCATGCACCCCGCGACTCCCACATGCAGCTCATCAAATGCATCCTACGCTACTTATGCGACACCACACACTATACCACACGTGTGGGCGCGGCTACTTCGTGCCACACGTCCAACAAGTACTACTCGTCTCCACCCCGTGCGTGTGGCACGAAGCAAAAATGCCCACACCTCCTGGCGCAGCTACGTTAGGTACCCCGCGGGATGACGATTTAGTTGCCATCCTGGTTGGCAGATGTAGTTATCCGGGATGGCAACTATAGTTGTAAAAGCATGGCAACTCTATCTGTTTTGGTTAACTATAGTTGCCATGTCTAATTTATGGTAGTTGCCGCGTGTAATCAAACCGTAGTTGCCGTGTGTGATTAACTACTTGCCACATGTGGTCAAAACAGTAGTTGCTATGTGTGTTTACCTAGTTGCCACGTGTGGTTCAACCATAGTTGCCAAGTATTGTTAATCACAGTTGCCATGTGTGTTTATCTGGTTGCCCCGTACGCGCAACTGCAGTTGCCGTGTAGCAAAGAATCACAGTTGTCATGTGTGTGTACCGAGTTGCCACGTTCGCGTAACTGCAGTTGTCATCCACAAGGTAGGAGTGTCGTGTGGGCGAAAAGCAGTTCGCCGACACGCGCATGACCTAGGTGGTGGCTGTGTGGGTGAAAAGCAATTCGCCCACACAGCGCAGCTGGCAAACAACGTGGTGCGGGCGTGTGGGCAAACTCTCTGACGCCCACACACAAGCCCCGTCCTACGTGGCACACCAAATCCACCTTTTTGTGTCAAGATTCGTGCAAAAGACAGTGAACGACGATTCAGGCGTGTGGACGAGTTGGGTAACGCCCACACGTGTGGGCGTTAGTGTTTCCGTTTATTTTTTCACAAAGTTTCTTTGTAGCTCAGGCTACATGGAACCTCTTATCCTCAACCCTCCGGCCTTGCTTTGAGATCCGTTCTCTCCCATAGCAACTCCAGAGCCTTGTTATTTTTTTAGGATCAAAGCATAGCTTTATTAGGACAAAGTTAGACATCTCGCCCATAACAACTCCAGCCACTAACGGCGGAACATCGTGATCCCATACCATGGCTTCATTCACATTACAATTATACCCAAGGTTTGCAAGCTCATGTGCGGCTCCATTCACCTCCCTCCTACAAACATCACACTTGGAGAACTAGAGCCGTATCTGAAATTTCTAGTCATCCAGGGCTGAAGCTGATGCGTATGCAGAGAAACTTGGTTCATGCTTTTTCAAGACCGCCTGCAGAAACTTGGTTCAGGCTTTCTCAAGACCGCCTGCAGTAGCTGGGAGTCTTTCTCAATACAGATTCGGATTGCCCCGAGATCGGTGGCTAGCTCTACTGCTCCCGCCACTGCCTGAAGGTCTGCGGCAAAAACATCAGTGATATACTCAGCTCTGCCAGCCATGCATGCAATAACATCGCCATTATGATCTCGAGCTACAGCCTCCCATCGCCATTATGAAGCTCCCCGGCATATGTGCTTCATCGATGTTAATCTTAGAGCAAGTACAATAGAACTGAGTCAGCGGACTATAAGAAATAAACTACTATATTTCTGCTTAGTTGGAGGAAAGAGAAGAGAAGAGAGAAGGTAAGCGAGCTCTTCGTGAAGAGCCAGCTCTAACACGTGCTCCTAGGCACTTTGTGAGAATGAAAGATGTGCCATATAATAAAAAAGTAGTACACTATTTTGATCTACTATTGTACATGTTGACTATAAGATGAGCTGTAGATGACATGGCACTGGCTTATAGCAAACAGCTGGCTATACTATTAACCATGCTCTTATGCATGTTTACATCCGGCGGCTTTCATTTAAACTGATCTCTCGGTGGGTGCTGTTTGTGCTTCCTGGCAACCACCCAGTACTCCATGGTTGCAACTCGTGTCCTGTGCACAATCTCCTCTGGACTGACCCTGCTCTCGTTCTTCCTGACTCGGTTCCTCTGATTCCACCGCTCCCACCAGAAGTACATAATTTGCACCCGGTCCTCCATTTGTAGGGTCCAAAGGTGTTCTATGACAGCCTGTACTGATTGGCCATACTTCATCTCGGAGACAAGGAACTCTTGTCGGGGTGAAAACCTGATCGGTTGTGGTCAGGCCGCCTGCAATCTAGCTGTGATCTGGACGTGGATCCGCGATCACCTGAGACACCTGACCGTTTGTCCATAGATACTCTAATGAGCGCAGATTCAGACGAGGGACTAGTGACTCGCATCTCTGTCCTTTCTTCTGTAGTGCTGAAACTTCTCAACCCATGTTTCTACACTGCTAGCTTCTCCGGCCTCATTGGGATAATCTGCTTAGCCTTTGCCCGGGCTGTGTAAACATGTAAGTGTTGAGTACGTTAGCACATACTCCCTTCGTCTGGCTTTATTATGCCTAAAGACAACTTCTTTTAGATCAAGACACATAGTAATTTGCTCACATTAATTCTTTCATTTCACTCCCAATGCACTCTCTCACATGCATGCAGCCAATAAAAAAACACGCATGAAGTGTATTAATTTCCGAGCCATGGCACCAACAACAATGACTTTTAATGCAACCAATGAAATGATTGCATGCATGCACCTCTCCAAAGCGAGGTCTTATAAAAAGGGACATGCTTGTGATGCTAAGAGGCCTAATAAACCAGGACGGAGGGAGTACCATGTGGTTAGTGCATACTCCCTTCGTCCGGTGAAGAGTGAACATCTAGAGATTTTAGGACAAATTATGGAGTGAAGTAAAAAATACATTGGGAAGGTGCAAGCCACCATCTCTCTCCTCTTTAATTACACAACCCCCAATGAGCTAAGTGCATGTATAAATTAAGAAGACCATGCATAGATTGTTATTGGTCTTGATTACCGTGTGATGAGAGAGAAGTACATTAAAATGCATTGAGAAGGTAGAAGTACACTCTTTTGTGGACAAATTTTGAAGCCAAACGTACACTCTTTACCGGACGGAGGGAGTATACGTGTTCATCTTTGATTCTACCGAGTTAACCCTCAAACGGTTTACACCCTAGCCTCCGCGTCGCCCCTCTCGCGGGCGACTCGGGCGGCGCCGCCACGTCCTGCCGCTCGCCCTCCCCCTCCTCCCCTTCCCCGCCGCCACCGGCCAGAACCGCCGGGGCAAAGCCCCCCGCGGTGGCTGGCGGCGGGGGCCTTCTCCCCTCCTCATGTCCATGGCCTACGGGGGCGGCCAGGCCGGGCGGAGGCGCCGGGGCGCGTGGATCCTGGCGGCGCGGCGACAACGATCTTGACGGAGGCGAGCCCGATGGCGCGGCTGCAGATGAGTCATCGTCTAGCTGTGTGGCGGCTGCGTGCGAGTCTCCTCGTGGCGGCGGCCTTCGCCGGCGGCGGGGTGGCACGTGCTCGGCATCCGGCGAGGGATGGGCACGCGGCCACGGTGGCTTCCCGTGCGACTGGAGGTTCGCGGAGAAGAGGTTGCGGCGTGTGCCCTCGGGGAGGATGGATGTCGTCGCCCAGATCCGTCGGCGGCATGGCGGCGGAGGTCGCAGTGGCCGGTCGGCGGCGGCGGAACAAGGCCAGTGGCAGCGGCGATGTTCTGTCTGGATTCCGGGGCGGCGGCCCTGGATGGTGGTGGCGGGTGAAGCTCGGGCTTCCCGCGGCGGCATGGCGTGGTGCAGTCCCTGTCCAAGGCGGATCTGTGACGGCGATCTGTTTGCAGATTGGTTCAGATCAGAGACGGTGACGAGCGCGCGGGGATCCATCTCGGGGGCTCTCGCGGTTTGGCGAGGTTGGGGTGGGAGCCCTCCTCCCAGGCTCCATTGGAGGCACACTCTGACAGTTGCAGTGCGCCAGGACTCCTACGGTGGCACTGCTGTTGCGGTTGGTCGCCGTATCTAGGTGGCTAGATCTGGGGCTTTGAAGGCGGTCGAGACGGTGCACAGGTTGTCGGGTGGATTCCTTGGGACGGATCTGGGTGAAAACCCGGTGATGACGATACCCTTATCATCGTTCCCTTCATGAAGCCATCACCGAGGTACAAATCCCAAACCCACCCAATACCTCCGGGGGAAACCCTAGATCAATTGATTGGATGACAGTAGCATTCATGTGTCGTTACCCCCTTGGGGGCGGCATTCTTGGAGATGCACTCGGGCTCGAGGGACCAGCGGATGGCTTCTTCGGTGGAGCGGTGTTTCGTTCTACATATTCATGGCGGCGGCTCTTGGCGGCATGGAGCAGCGGAGGCTTAGCATCAGATGTGTGGTGATGGACACACGCAGGAGGTTGACACTGTCTGGCGTCGTGGTGGCGTCGGCGGCAGCTAGACTGGGCAAGGTTGATGCAGCAGTACAACTCTGAAAATGGATTGGTGGCAAGTGGTTGCGGCGGCTTCATACCCGACATGCATGGTTGAGGAGCACGCCGGACTGGTGGGTGCCTATACTCGGCAGGCGTCCTGGTTGGGACCTCAGGTCTTAGATGTTAGATGTGGCTGCGAAGTCTGTTTGGTATTAGGCCCAGGCTATCAGGGCCCCTTCATCAATTGGATAGGTGTAGCGACAGTTGTTGCTTAGACGATGGCTTTAGTTTTATTGTAGTATGATTTTGTAAGGTCTTGTGAGAATAATTAATAAAGTGGCCGTATGCAGAGGCCGGGGGTCCTCCTCCTTTTCTAAAAAAAACTTTGATTCTACATGGAAACCAACTCAACGTATCGCTAATATCTGTGTTGTACAAAATATTCTCTTTGACCGGCAGGACATCTGGGAGCTGGGACATTTTGATGAATCAAACAAACAAAGTACAGTCGCTACACGGTCGTCATTGTGGTCTCCCGTGGAATATTTGCCACGGCCCACGAGGATGAGGAACTGGACATCATGATGTAGGGTCGAACCCTATGTGGCCGATCTTTCACGAAATGGAGGGGATCCCACGATGAACACGAAGAACACAAAGGGAAATCACGAGGGAAACACTCAAGAACAAGTCCAATCACACATCCACTAGACAATCAAACACACAAGATCACAAGATACATGAACAACAAAGGGAAAGATACAAGGTAGAGTTCATCTCCAAGAGGAGGTCTTGAATCCGTGAAGGATCTTCCCGTTAGGGGTCTTGAATCCAAGGTGGATCTTCTCCGTAGAGGGGCCGCGGTCTCTCTCGTGGAGTAGATCCGGGATGGATGAGCAAAGCTCTATCTCACATATGAGCTAAATCATTGCTAACCCTAAAATGGTGGAGGTGGAGGAGTATATATAGTCTAGTACACGAAGGGGTAAGTAGATGGGGGGATACATGGGCCTCGGGCCCTGTCCATGCGCGCAGGCAGGCGCCGGATGTCCGGCTGGGGGCCGGATGTCCGGGCTCTCATGAGACGCCGGATGTCCGGGGCGGTTGGCCGGATGTCCGGGCTAGCGGGGCCAAGTCTCGGGTGTGGTTCTGTTGCTGGCGCCGGATTTCCGGGCTGAAGGCCGGATGTCCGGGCTGGCGCCGGATGTCCGTGCTGGCGCCGGATGTCCGGCAGCTGTAACTTCAGCCGCTCCGTCTTCTTCCGCCTTCACTTCCATGCTTCCCTCGTCGTCTGTGAAGCTCCGACGATACCTATGCATGCACACGAGTGGAGTGTCAAGTAGCCAACCATCCTCGAAGGGGTCAAGTGAACACGTGTAAAGGAGATGATTCACCTTTATGTATGAGAAGTAGAGGTCGCACGTGTCACTTGCCAAACGGACTCTTGACATGGTGATGTCCTTAGGATGCTCCGCATCATCCCCTCCCCCTTGGAAAAGATCCGACCTCGGATCGAAAGCCAAATCACCATGGGAAAGAGATGGCGTCGCCATGTCGAAGCGGTCGATCACCAAGCACTCATCATCGTGAAGCTCGAAATGGGCACTCTCCAATGTCGCACCGTCTAGTGATTCCTTCAAAAGGAGCAAGGACAAGAAACACTTGGAAAAACAAATGTGGTTAGCATTAGTGCAAAACCAAGCATTCAAGATGGGATTCACCCAACAAGTGTTGTCATCAAGCACAGCATAGGGTGTGACAAGGGGTTGTGGCATGGCATTTAAGCACATCAATTGAGCACAATCAAGGCCATCATGGAAACAAGCGTGTAAATGTGAGGTAGAGATGCACATATGTGTGACAAGAGAGTAAGCATCTACCTCAAAGTCGTAGCAAGCATGCATAAAGTGCTCAATTAAAGGTCTATGGTAGGCATAAGAATCATTCACAACACCAAAGAAAATGAAGTGTCTAAACACAAGGGTCAAGTGCAAGACAATCCAAGCATAATGCGCATAGGGTGTAGTGAAAATCGAGTGGTACTCAACACAATAGAAATAGCAATTGTTCATCATGTGTGAGTCCAACAAGTCAATCATGTGACAAGCAATGGGACATGGCATATGTGAAGAGATGATATTGTTGCAACCAAGCACATGATAGGAGCAAGTAATCCACAAGTCGGATGCAACACACAAGGCATATATATCATGATGCATGGAGATGTGTAAATGGTAAGTCGAATCAAGATCTCTAACATGTGTGCAAAGTGTCATGGTGCAAGCAACACAAGTAGTGTGATCCACAATATGCATGCACATGGTTTTTGGTTCCTCGAATGAGAAGGATATCACCTTGAAAACGTGTCCTTGTGCATCCTTCACAATGCCGAAGCACAAGCAAGTGCGATGTAGAAGCGTCGTGGTAGAAAGTGGTTCGCTCTCAAGAGCTCGAATGGTCAACTCACGTGAAGTGGAAGTCGACACATAGTCCAAGTATCCTACACATGCACACAACAAAAGGAAGAACGTATGCACATGGTAGATAAACACATCATCCATCATGATGGTTCTCTTCTCTTGCACATAACCATTAGAAGCAAAAGTGCATGAATAATATGGTGCAACAATGGCTATATTCATGGCACTAGGCATATGGTGCAAGGAGGTAAGACAAGCATGCTTCACAAGAATGATGTCATAATCTCCAAATAAATGAGAGAATGCTATGGGGGCAATCTCATTGGCAAGACTAAAACAAGCAATATCAATCATGTGCAAAGCATGGCAATGGTTGTCATCAACCGCATGAAAGGAGCAAGTATGAATCATCGATGATGCAACATAAGCAAGCATGGTGATCAAGTTGTGCAAATTAGTGGAGCGAAGATGCAACACACTAGGAGAAGGCATGGCAATCATGTCATGTGAGCAAATAGTGGATATAGGCAATGCACATGACATATCGCAAGCACGATCACAAATCAAGGTCAAAGCATCATAATAGGCATGGTGTGCAAAGGAATCATGGCAATAACAAGTGATATCTCCACCAAGCTTGCAAATACACATACAAGTATGAGACTCAATCATCATGTGTAATGCAAAGCACGGGTCACAAATGCATGGCAAAGGCAAAGGGATTGACATATCATGCAATGTGAACATGGCAATATGGGCAAATGATACATAACGAACAATTAGCCATAACCATGTGAGGGCCATGTAGAAGAAATGCGCGAAGTCTTTGCGTGAAGGGAGCGGTGGGAAGGATAATCCACGGAATCCCAAGTCATCGGTGCTCTCTAGAGCTCGTTTCGTCAACTCATGCTCTTGCGAGGTTGACGAGTAAGTATGGGGACCTACACAAAAGAGACACAAACCGAAGAAATTGTGCGCGTGGTAAATGTACACATCATCCATCATGATGTGTATGTGCACGTATGAGTTAGCACAAGATAAGCATCGCTCAAAGAAATTTGATGCATGATATAAGAACATGTCATCCATCATGAATGAATAGTTATTGTGTATAGCATGATGTGGATGCAAATTGAGCATACAAGTATGGGGATCATGCAATGGATGGGATGGGTCAAAATCTCCTAAAAAGTATGAGGAAACTATGGGGGTCTCCTCATAAGCAATATCGGAAGCATAATTTGGAGAAGGGTAACAACATCCAAAACAATGCATGTCGGAAGCTAGGTAATCATGGCATGGCATATGATGGATATGATGCAAAGGAAGCATGTCAATATCATCACAAGAAAAAGAAATGCCAATAACCATGGGCTTGTCATCTATGCCATAAGTGCAAATTGGATTTATTTTAATGGCATATGCATAGTTACTACGATGATATTGCAAATATGACATATGATTGATCTCATGCATAGCATATGACAAGTCAAGCGGATTGTCAAACATGATGTGACCAATAGAATTATCACAAGAAATTCTATGCAACATGGCATCACAACTAATAGACTCCACATGGCAATCATTAAACTCATCATAAATGGGTAAATCATCGCATGGGGAAATCATACTAGAATGAAGCATGGCAATAGGTTGATCAACATCATGCAAGCAATCGATGTCAAGAATGTCCACTAGTGGGACGAGATCATCACCTTCACCCTTGTTACCTTTCTCATTCCACTCATGTGGTGTAGGTGAGGTGGAAAAGACCAAATGGTGGTCATCATCTTCATCTTGATGGAACCATGTGGGGGGTGCATAATATTCCACCATGGCCATCGTCTGGTCCAATGGAAGGACGAAGTCGTCGAGAATCGGCGCGTCATCATATGTGGGACCTAGCACCAAATGAGAAGGCACAATAGAGGTAGAGGTTAAGTCGTTAGTGTTGAAATTGGCCTCACATGACCTATCAACTATCTCACTCTCTCTATGTGGTGGCTCACTCACTCCCTCAAGGTAGGTGCACTCAAACTCACATATGGTGGAGTCACTCATCTCACTCAAGTGGTGGGGGTTGTGGCTCTCTTCACATGGGAATCTGGGCAGCTCATCATATATGGGGCTAGTGGTGAACTCGCTCTCACTCTCAATATGGTGGCACAGGTTACTCAAGTCATCATACATCGCCATGGTCGAAGGGAAAATCCCATGCTCAACCATCTCCTCATCGTCGTCGTGGATGAAGGCCGAAGATGGCACATCATCACTCTCGCCTCCAAAGATGGAAGCATCATCCTTGCTCGTCACCATGTCGTTCGCCTTCAAAGCTTGGTCCTCGAATGGCTCCGTAGTCGTAGTCGTCGCCGCACCGTCTTGAAAAAGAGTCGAAGTAGACTCGGCATCATCAATGCCACAAAGAGGGATGGCGGTGGAGTCAAACTTGGGAGCATCGTCTTGGAGCTCGTTGGGCTTGGACATCGTGGTGGTACTACCCTCATGCTCGCCATCTTGGAGCTTGGTCTTCGAGAAGTTTGCTTGCGGTGGAGAAGCCTTGGACTTCATGAGTTCTTGTTCCGCCTTGAGAGCACCAATGTAGTTGTCGTCGAGGGACTTGTAGTTCTCGAAGAAGATAGTCTTGTAGATGTCGTTGTGCAATCCCATCATGAAGTGGAGCTTCATCGAAATGGGGTCGTCCACGCCGGCTCGTCGCAAGGCAATCTTCATGTCCTTGAAGTACTCGTCGATGGACTTGGATCCTTGTATGGTGTTCTCCAATTGGCGTAGAAGATGTTCCGTGTAGGTGGGAGGCACGAACTCTCGCCGCAAAGCTCTCTTCGTCTTAGGCCAATTCACGTTGAAGCTCGTCGAAGGTGTGTGAAGCCACCATGTTGAGGCGTTGTCGTGGAAGTTTCTTGTGGCGCACTTCACTTGATCTTCATAGGGAACTTGGTGTAGCTTGAGGTAGTCGTCCATCTTGCGTTCCCACTCGAGATATTCCTCGGGTTCTTGAGTCCCATAGAAAGGAATCTCATGGTCGTTGTCGAGGTCGTAGTAGCTCGTGGTAGTCGCGGACTTGAGCTTGGGGAGCTTCTCTTGATCATAAGCTTGAGGTGCTTGTGGGCGAAGATGCCGCATATCCAAAGGCGAAGATGCCTTGAAGTCGCTTGGCGAAGATGCCAAGGTGTACGGTGAAGTCGTTGAGCGGTTGTTGGTGTGGAGCTCTTGACCTTCACGTTCTTGTCGTTGATGGTGTCGATGCCGATGAGATCTTGCCGGAGATGGTAGCTCGGAAGGATGTGCACTTGAGCGTCTTCTCGAAGATGAGGGAGACCTCTTGTGGTTCTTGATGAGGGCTTTGAGCTCCTCCATTTGAGCATTCATGTTGGCGCACAAGTTGTTCGTCATGGCATCGAACTTGTCGTTGTTGTTGTAGACCGAAGTAGATGAAATGCTTTTCCTATCCATCACAAGACTCGAGCAAAGGTGAGTAGGAGATGAGATAAACAATACCAAGTTACCTTTTCCGAATGTTGAGGATGTATCCCGTTTCACTCAATGTGAAATGAAAGAATAGTGGAATTGGTACCGGACTTGTTCACTCACACCTATCAAGTAAAGCTTATGGAGTAGCTCGGTGAGGATAGTGGCACAAAAATTTGATGCAAAATGTTAGAAAGAGTCAATAATGTTGAAAGAGATTCACAAATTTGCAAGTGAAACAAGTAGACCAATAGCAATATGTGGCACACGGAAACTCACGCACGGAAAGATAAATGTGGTTGTGCAACCAAGGGTTGAGCGGAAAATGTGGAATTCACGGAAAATGCTCTTGTCGCACAACACTAGAGAGACGCTAGCCGATTGCTCAAAAGGCGGATACGAACTTGTGCACTACCTATATGAGACAAAATGTAGCGACTTCCTATCACAAGTATGCTATGTGTATGATGTTCCGGTGCTTTTAGCACAAGATGATCCAAGATGATCGGATATGGCAATCTTATATGCAATGTGGTATGATGCTATGGCTCTTGCTTACAAGCTTCTTTGCTTTTCTCCTTTGCTTAAAAGCTTATTCTCTCTTTTTTTTGTATATGGCCACGATGCACAAACCAAGATAGCAATTGTGTATATGCGGGAACAATCTTGTGACACAAGGGATGATATGATGATACCAATATGATATGGTGTGTATGCAATGGAAGGTGGATCGATGATCACTAATGTGCACAAGTAACGTTGCCGGCAATACTCAAAGGCTAGTCTCGATAGGCAAGTGACGCAAAATGGGCTAGGGGTTAACAATGCAATTGCAAGGGGAAAATACAATGATGTCGTCGAGGTTACCGTCCGTGTCGATGATGAGAGGTGGTGCTCTTGATGTAGACCCGTTCCTAATTAACCGAAACACCTTAGGAAATGGAAAAACCATAACTCAAAATCTCAAGGACAAATATCAAATGGTGGTAGCGGACAAGCGGCGGTGGTTGCGGAATTGTTGGTGGAAACCCGGTCAAAATGGGTTATGGTGGTGGAAGTGTAAGATGGGCTATACACGGTGTCGGAGTTGAAGTCACGGTCCCTAAGTAGCCGAAACACCTTAGGAGACACAAGCCACAACTCAAACAAGCTCACACAAAATTGGGTTAAGTTGGTTGGCTATGTATAAAGGGCAAGGCTATGCGGAAGTGGTGGTGGTGGTTGATGAAGAAGCAATTGTCCCTAAGTAGCCTAAACACCTTAGGAGACACAAATCACTACTCAAGCAACCACAAATGGTATGGGGACAAAATTGGTTAGGTTGCGGAAGTCGGTGGTGGTTATGTGGATGATATGGTGGAAGCCCTAGGCAAAGATGCCAAAATCCACAAAATATGGTGGAGTCAAATGATGATGGTAGTATTTTTGTGTTATGGGGGATGTCAAGAGCTTCAAAACGAGCTCAAGAACATCGAAATCGGAGTTCGGATGAATTAGTTATGGACAAAACGGTGAAACGGAAAAGTCTGAATTCCCAGGGGTCGGACATCCGGGGTCGAGTCCGGATTTCCGGGACCTGATGTCCAGAACCGCGCGGGATTTTGCCCTCCAGGAGCCGGATGTCCGGCCCGATGGCCCGGATGTCCGGCCCGAAGATTCCAGATCGGGATTGGGACTTCCAAACTCGTTTGGGGGCGGAACTTGATGATTTTGGTGGCAAAATTTGACGGATTTTGTGGAGGAAAGATGGGGAAACTTGGGGAAATGCTAGATCCACTTGAAACCAAGCAAATCCATGGATCAAAATCAACAAAACCTCATCAAACCAACAGATCACAAAAAAAAATTGGGGCTATTTTTGGTGGGGAATTTTCGAATTTTGGGAAGAACACAACAAAACAAGGCTAGAAAATGGTGGGGAGGCTCCAAATTCGTGAGAAACCGTGGCTCATGATACCATATGATGTAGGGTGGAACCCTATGTGGCCGATCTTTCACGAAATGGAGGGGATCCCACGATGAACACGAAGAACACAAAGGGAAATCACGAGGGAAACACTCAAGAACAAGTCCAATCACACATCCACTAGACAATCAAACACACAAGATACATGAACAACAAAGGGAAAGATACAAGGTAGAGTTCATCTCCAAGAGGATGTCTTGAATCCGTGAAGGATCTTCCCGTTAGGGGTCTTGAATCCAAGGTGGATCTTCTCCGTAGAGGGGCCGCGGTCTCTCTCGTGGAGTAGATCCGGGATGGATGAGCAAAGCTCTATCTCACATATGAGCTAAATCATTGCTAACCCTAAAATGGTGAAGGTGGAGGAGTATATATAGTCTAGTACACGAAGGGGTAAGTAGATGGGGGGATACATGGGCCTCGGGCCCTGTCCATGCGCGCAGGCAGGCGCCGGATGTCCGGCTGGGGGCCGGATGTCCGGGCTCTCATGAGACGCCGGATGTCCGGGGCGGTTGGCCGGATGTCCGGGCTAGCGGGGCCAAGTCTCGGGTGTGGTTCTGTTGCTGGCGCCGGATTTCCGGGCTGAAGGCCGGATGTCCGGGCTGGCGCCGGATGTCCGGCAGCTGTAACTTCAGCCGCTCCGTCTTCTTCCGCCTTCGCTTCCATGCTTCCCTCGTCGTCTGTGAAGCTCCGACGATACCTATGCATGCACACGAGTGGAGTGTCAAGTAGCCAACCATCCTCGAAGGGGTCAAGTGAACACGTGTAAAGGAGATGATTCACCTTTATGTATGAGAAGTAGAGGTCGCACGTGTCACTTGCCAAACGGACTCTTGACATGGTGATGTCCTTAGGATGCTCCGCATCACATCATCACTCGCAGATTCACTGATGATTTGATGCTTTGGTCTAACCGCTGCTCCAGTGTAGATGGTATGTTCTTCAGTCCTTGATTAGGACTTGGAGTGCAATGTTGTATTACCTGTCAGAGAGATAGTAACTCTGTTTTTTTTCTTTTCTGTTTTCGTCCTTTCTCACGTCTCTTTGAATTAACTCTTACTCCGGTTGTCCTCTCAAAAAAACTCTTACTCCGGTTGTACAGTTTTTATTTCAACATATTATAGTTCAGGCCGATGTAAGCCTGCCGTAGCACTGTCAAACTTAACCTCAATTTTAGAGCGAAAAACTTCCTGCTGTATAAACAGTAGTTTCCAAAACCACAATGTTTGCGTGCACAGATGTCAGGAGGACTGTTGCCATTGAACAAAGCAACAAAGAGAAAATAAAGGGCAGCTAGTTGAAGGCTTAATACCTCTGGAGTGACTGTTCATCTAATTAGCACGAATAGGTCTTGCTTTGCACATGCTTGTCATGCTGTTAATAATTCTCCACAATTGACACAGTGACCAGACAAAAAAGAGATCGAGAAGCATCCTAATAATAAGAAAAAGACTACTAATACTAGTATTAGATAGCATGCGGTCTTAGGTAGTACTCGCTCTGTCCGGAAATACTTGTCGGAGAAATGAATGAATCTAGACATATTCTAGTTATAGATACATCTAATTTTATCCATTTCTCCGACAAGTATTTCAGGACGGAGGGAGTATCTTTTTGGGCCTATGAAAGCAAATGACATGCATGCACTAAAACCTCATGTCCATGCCCTTGTCTTTGTTCTCTTATAAATTAACCGGTAATAACCTTGGATATGAGGAGATCTTTCATAACAGCAGGGAAGGTCTTGGTTAAGTACTCGAATCCCTCAGACTCCCTGACCGCAGTCAGATTCGTTAGAGAGCCCAAGAACAGCAAGCATGCCTTCTTAAGCCCGTGGCAGTGGTGCTGCTCTGCCAGTGCCAAGATGGTGGCCACGGAGCTCGTATCAATATGATTGCACAGCTTATCTTCACAGATCAGTATGAGCCTCTCCAAACCGTATCTGTCTGCTGCAACAAGCAAATGCTGAGCCATGGCATACTCATCTAGGAGTAGTTGACTTGTATCAGGCGCCGGTACATCATCAGTGTAGATGAAAGTAAGCAAATTGCTGAACACCTCTGCCTCCATGTCATCGAACCAAACAGCTGTGCTCTGAAAACCGGAGAGCGTGCCGCGAGCACGTACCGGTGCGCCCAGAACGCCTCCCCGGCAACTCGGAATTCGACATCGACGCCCTCCTTGCTGGACAGGAGATCCCCGAAGTGCCGATGCATGTCGGATGGTGGCACCACGATGGATGGTGTCTCCTGCTTGCAAAAGTCACTGAGGGTAATATCGACCTTGACAGTGAAGGAATCGTCTTTGAGATGCTTTGATTTCTCCAACTCCTCCCTTTTGATGAAACTATGGTGTCCCCAAGATTTAGGTACAGCGAAGTCGTGTGTGCATAAACTCCGGGTGTAGGAATAGGACGGCACCTGCTTTCCGTCTTGATCGAGTAAGCTGAAACTAAATGTTGCCTTGACGGGTTCGTTGCCGGTGACGGTATCATCCAAGCAGAGAAAGAGGGATATGGAGTCGGTGCATTCGGGCTTCCACCCGTTGGGGCAGTAACGCACACGCCACGTGCGGCCCCCCACCCGAAAAGGGCAAGATTCGATCTGCTTGCCATTGGGGACTTCCTTGGTGCGCGAGTAGCCGACGATCTTCAGCACGTGGTAGCCGCTCACGTCGCCGGCAATGATGGACGAAGAGGATCCGCTGGCGGAGACGAACGAGGAGGCCGGCATGGCGGAGTGCGTGATCGGCAAACTGGCGATGGCTAGGGCAGGATGTGTTCTTTATGACGATGACGGGAGCGTGTGGCGAGGGTTTCGGGTGGTGTGTCAAGGCGAGGGTGCTCGTATTGTAGCGCAATCGCCTATTGCGACACGAGCTGCCGTCTCGCAGGCTGCAGCTAACGGGCCGGACCAATGTAGCTTTCCTGGGATTTGGAAGCTTCTATCTATGGAGGTTTGTTTGGATCGTTTTTAGTGCGTTTTTCTTCTTTTGCTTCTATACATTTTTTTATTCTAAATATGTTTATCTCTTTTTATAGATTTTTCTTTCTCTGGTTTTGAAATACACGTCGACTTATTAATTTTCTTGTATACATATGAACATTTATTTAAGCATGTTGAACATTTTTTGAATGCATGATGAAGATTACATTAAAAACACATTTGAACAGTTTTGAATAGATGTTAAACATCTTTCAGATACACACAGAACATTTTTTAGATACACATTGGACATTTTTTTAATACATGTGAAATATTTTTGAGATACACCTTGAACAATTGTTTAGTACACGTTCAAGATTTATCTGAATACACGTTAAATATTTTTTGTAAATGCCTTCAACTTTTTTTTAAAGCCCCAAAATATTTGTTAAGTGTTGGAACATTTTTTTTAAGTCATGAACATTTGTTTGAATGGTATGAAACATTTTTTGCACGGAAACTTTTAGATTTTATAAACTTTTGTTTAATGTCACAAACAAAATTTTGAAACGTGTGACAATTTTTACATGTCACCACCAATTTCTTCATTAGCATGAAATTTTTATTTCAACCGTAAGAACATTTTCTTCAAGTTGCACTAACCAAATTTCACACTACATGAACATTTTCAATGTGCGGCGAACTTTCTAAAATTGAAGTAAAATAATTTTAGAATTTATCCCACATTACGATGGACCGCGCGGGAAACTCTTCTGATGTGTGGTTTTTTCCTCTCTTCGGCATTTCCAAGACCGAGGTGGTACACATCACCTCGGAAGGCAACTCGGCAGATAGAGGTCGGCTACGTGAGGATGATGTTTAGAAGACTTTTCATTGAACCAGCTTCAAGACTGATGATCGAAAGGATGTGCATCTCAAAAGGGCCGAGGTGCTCCCATCTTAAAGGCCGGTTCATGGGCTACTAATGGTATCCCGGCTAAGGGGCCTCTCTTGGTGATGGTTCCCGACCCATTGGGCCTGGCCGAGGACCCCCTTTATTGGTTCCGTCTTAGGCCACTTTGGGTAGCCCATGGTAGTATACATGGCGTGTTGGGTAACGTAGCAGAATTCAAAATTTTCTACGCTTTCACCAAGATCAATCTAAGGAGACATCTAGCAAGGAGCATGTTAGAGTGCATCTACATACCCTTTTGTAGATCGCGAGCGGAAGCTTTTGAAGAAGCGTGGAGGAAGTAGTCGTACTCTTCGCGTTCTTCGTCACCGATGATCTAGCGCCGAACGGACGGCACCTCCGCGTTCAACACACGTCCGGTACAGCAACGTCACCTCCTTCTTGATCCAGCAAGGGGGGAGGAGAGGTCGTCGGAGATCCAGCAGCACGACGGCGTGGTGGTGGATGCAGCGGGAAATCCTGCAGGGCTTCGCCGGCGCCCTGCGTGAGGAGGAGGAGGTGTGACGGGAGGGGGAGAGGCGCCAGAGACTTGGGTGCGGCTGCCCTCTTCCCCCCCCCCCCACTATATATAGGGGCCAGGGGGGCGCCGGCCCTGGCAGATCCCATCTGCAAGGGGGGGCGGCCTAGGGGGAAGACTTGCCCCCCAAGGCATAGGGGGCGCCTCCCTCCCCTAGGGTTTCAACCCTAGGCGCATGGAGGGGGGCCCAAGTGGTGCGCCAGCCCACCAGGGGCTGGCCCCTTCCCCCTTGCGGCCTAGGGGCCCCACCGGGATGGGTGGCCCCACCCGGTGGACCACCGGGACCCCTCCGGTGGTCCCGGGACGCTCCCGCTGACCCCCGGAGTTCACCCGATGGCCGAAACTGGACTTCCTATATATCATTCTTTACCTCCGGACCATTCCGGAACTCCTCGTCACGTCCGGGATCTCATCGGGACTCCGAACAACTTTCGGGTTTCCACGTGCATGTATCTCTACGACCCTAGCGTTACCGAACCTTAAGTGTGTAGACCCTACGGGTTCGGGAGACATGTGGACATGACCGAGACCACTCTCCGGTCAATAACCAACAGCGGGATCTGGATATCCATGTTGGTTCCCACGTGTTCCTCGATGATCTTCATCGGATGAACCACTGTGTCAAGGATTCACTCAATCCCGTATGTTATTCTCTTTGTCCATCGGTACGGTACTTGCCCGAGATTCGATCGTCGGTATTCCCGATACCTTGTTCAATCTCGCCGTGGCAAGTCTCTTTACTCGATCCGTAATCCATCATCCCGTGACTAACTCCTTAGTCACCTTGAGCTCATTATGATGATGTCTTACCGAGTGGGCCCAGAGGTACCTCTCCGTCCTACGGAGTGACAACATCCCAGTCTCGGTTCGTACCAACTCAACAGACACTTTCGGAGATACCCGATGCGTACCTTTATAGCCACCCAGTTACGGCACACCCAAAGTATTTCTACGGCATCCGGGAGTTGCACAACCCCATGGTCTAAGGAATAAATACTTGACACCGAAAAGCTTATGCATTACGAACTATACGATCTCGTGCTATGCTCAGAATTGGGTCTTGTCCATCACATCATTCTCCTAATGATGTGATCCCGTTATCACTGACATCCTATGTCCATGATCAGGAAACCGTGACCATCTGTTGATCAACGAGCTGGTAACTAGAGGCTTACCAGGGACTCATTGTGGTCTATATATTCACACATGTATCGCTGTTTCCGTACAATACAATTCAAGCATGAATAACAGACAATTATCATGAACAAGGAAATATAATAATAATACTTTTATTATTGCCTCTAGGGCATATTTCCAACATGGTGATTCCGCAAGACTTGGCATACAAGACACTAAGATGGAGTTATGGAGAGTTCTACCTCCTTAGAAGTGGCCGACCTAATTGTGTAGACCCTATGACCCCGGTATGCTATATAAGCCGAGGGTCGGGCTCGTCGTAGAACTCATAAGAATCTCTCGGTACTTTATACTATGTATACACCCCCACGCAATAAAGCACAAACAGGATGAAGGAAGTTTACTAAAGTATTGTTCTCACAAGGACATGATGTACGTTAGTCCTTTTCTGTTTGGTCGCCGTATACTTCATTGAGAATTGTTAATGCTTTTTCTATTAACTCCTAATGTAGCATCAATCAAGACAATACAAGCATCATGGGCACACACCCAACCTCTGCACGAGATTAAGATGCACACATACAAGTCTAACACCAACGCACACATACAACGAAAAAAAAACCCGTCCTTTGAAAGTCTTAGCAATGCAAACTACAACATCCAACAACAACTATCATCATCAACCACCAACAATGACAACAACCGGACTGTGGGAAAAGTGTTTCAACAACGACACTTCCCAGGAGAAAACGATGCACGAGCACCACCATCGCCAAATCCACTCCGAGAGAATAGAACAAACTACACATCAAAACTACTAATAGTAATACTAGAGTTTGTCGTAATTTTCTGGAACGATATTGCAAATAATGATTAAAACCTAATTTTTGTGTCTTTGGTCTTCTATTCCCACGTAAACAAATAATTATGTTTGCCATTAAGATATCCTTGATAACACCAGGACGACTCTTTGACATCCCTATACTATGTGTTAGTGAGGCATGTTGGAAATATGTCCTAGAGGCAATAATAAAATGGTTATTATCATACTCTCGTTCATGACAAATGTTTGTTATTAATGCTAGAATTGTACTGATATGAAACTTAAGTACATGCGTGAATACATAAATTACACCGTGTCCCTAGTACGCCTCTACTAGACTAGCTCGTTGATCAAAGATGGTTATGTCGACCAGCCGAGGGACGTGCAAATTAGGTCGCGCCAGTGTTGACCGAAAACCATATAGTCCATCCCTTTCGACTTGATATTTTTTTCTTCTACAATATTTATTATTGTTACGTTTCATCATCCCTAGTTGCATACTAATCGACTCGGTTTCACAAGAGGACTGGCCTCTTCTGGCAACATCATGCCTGGAGAGTAGTGATCTATTGTAATCATGGTGTGTGTTAGGGCTGGACCAAAAACTCGAAGCTCGCGAGCTTAATGAACGCTCGATAGTTCGGCTCGTTAAGCTCGTGGCTCGCTTCTTAATGAACAGAGCCAATCACTGATTTCAACTCGTTAAGCTTAACGAACAAGCTAACGAGTTTCGCGAGTAGCTCGTTAAGCTCGTTAGTAACAACATAACACATATTTTCATCTTACCTCACAAAATTTTCGTAGCACCTCGTTCACTCAATCTAATCCACATAAGAGGCAATAAAATAGTGCATTTTAATTTGTAGTCACCATCTTCCTTTATAAAAACCAAATCTACATGCTTATTCTGTCGACCGTAACACATCAAAATCTGTTAACGAGCGCTCGCGAGCGCTCACGAGCTTAACGAGCTTTAAACGAATCGAGCCGAGCAGGGTTTTCTGCTCGTTAATCTTAACGAGCTTAACGAGTCGAGCCTTAACGAGCACGAGCTTAACGAGTACGAGCTTAACGAGCCTAGCAGCTCGTTAATCCACCCCTAGTGTGTGTAATGAACATATATTCTTCTCCCTAAATGAATGGGTGAGCCAAAGCTTATGTCTCAGTTTTGGAAGGGAAAATGGTCCGTTATGTGCTTTTCTTAAACTACCAAACATCTTTCTCATTGTTTGTCCATTCTTCAGTTTTGGCTGCAGGTCCGACCTGCTCTTCATTCAGATGTGACCAGCTGCAGCAGGATTTGAGATCTTTGAGATGGCCTCCCTTTTTCTAAAGTTCGCTCTACAGTTCTTGCCTCCGCATATAGTTTAGGTTTCTCGCAACGAATTTTGTCATGATAACAGGTTTCTCGCAACGAATTTCATTGTTGTCATGACAACTTTGATGCTTTGGTCCGATTGTTGCTCCTGGGTTTTTTTAGACAAAGGGTTCCCTCCGCTTTATATTATAATAATAAATAAACAGCCGAGCATACAACCACCGAGACAACAAAAAGAAAGAAGAAGAAAAAAGGAGGCTACAGCAGGATACAAGTTGCTACCGAACCACAACAACCCTGACTACACTTAGAACCAGCTAGGACATCAAGGACCCCGGCAACTCCAGGACATGCCGCTGATACGCTAATGAGAAAGGACCAACCCGCCGCCAGAGGAAAAGCACGGCCGCCAACTCCCATACTGTTGCCCAGCCATCCGTCTTGACAAGCAGAGGCACTCGCCCTTGAGCCCGGATGGACTGGGATAGGACAACAACACAGGCCACCATGCCAGCAAAGCCACTCCAAACATCGCCACCGCCTCGGGCCGCAACCACGAAGATCAACGAGTGTAGTCGAGCAGGACCAACTAAAGACCGCCGTCAAACCGACCCACGCCAAGGCCGCAACCACCAGTCACCCGTCCCAAGGTAACGTCTTCAGGAAGAGAGCGACGCCAACGCGTCGCCGCCCAATCTGAGGGGATTTGGGTTTTCACACGAGACTGGAAGAGAGGTGGCGTGGGCTAGGACTCGATGCCAACTCCAGGAAGTAGAACAGCGACGGAACACCGCCGGCATCGTGCCATAGCCCGCCAAGGATTTCTCCCATCCATAGCCCAACCCCCGACCAACCACAAACCGGCCACCCAAGGTCACCGGAAACCGGATCGGTGTGGGCGGCCAGAGAACGTGTAGGTCGCCATCTTCAGATCGAGATCCGCACTCACCGCCGACTCGCCGCCCACACGGCCAAGACCGGCGCTCGGAACCATCGGCACCACCTCCCCCCGCCGCTGGGGAGGGGCACCCTCGCCGGAGGAGGCCGCCGCCACCGCACTTGCGCCACCCGAATAGGGCCCCCCGCCACCACGCCATCTACTCCGCCAGCCGCCAGCCACGGCAAGGCAGGCCGCCCATGGCCCAGGCCACACTTAGCCATCGCCGCCCGCCGGGCCGCCGAAGCCAGATCTAGCCGGATCCAACGGGCGCGGCACCACCACGGACCCGCGGCTGCCGCGCCGCAAGATCACGCCCAGGCCGCCGCCGAAGCCAGCCGGGCTTTGCCCGCTGGCGCTTGCCGGCGGTGGCGAGGGGAGAAGGAGGGAGGGAGGGCGCGGGGACCGACGGCTAGGGTTTCCCCCCGTCTCTCGAGGGAGCGACGCAAGGGGGGATCGGGGAATCTGTCATTGCTGCTCCTATTTAATTCGGCAGATCCCTTCTTGAGGATTGGGGAACTATATATGTTTGCCAATCTTTGCCGCTCATGTTTAACTTGGCAGTTGTGCCGTCAGTGTAGTTCCCTCAAGAAGAAGAAATTTTGTTTTTGTGTTTTTTCAAAAATATAATATAGTTCATGCCGACTTATGTTGCCACAGTATTAAACTTGATACCGCTTAATATCCATTTTAGGAGATCCCTGGTAGGAGAATGCTGAGATACATGGTTGCATCTGGTCCGGAAGTTGATGGACGTTCGATTATCAGACCAGGCTGATACGATTCGCTGGAAGTTAACTACGACGGGAGTCTTCTCAGTGAAATCTATGTATCTGTACTTAATTGACACCAAGCCATTGACGAGGTCATTGCATTTTTGGAAGATTAAAGTTCCATTTCGTATTAAAATCTTTATGTGGTACATTCACAAAGGAGTGATTCTCACCAAAAATACCCTGACAAAGAGGAACTGGATTGGTAATACTAGATGCTACTTTTGTGATCAAAATCAATCAATTAAATGCCTCTTTCTTGAGTGTCCTCTTGCAAAATTATTATGGGGATCAATACATATTGCTTTTAACATTCACCCTCCTACAAGTATAAACACATTATTTGGGACGTGGCTCAATGGAGTGGACAGTCACATAGGCAAACATATTCGGATAGGGATGTATGCTTTATTTTGGCTATATGGAATACTAGAAATGATTTTATTTTTAATGGAACAAAATTCATTAATTTTTTGCCGGTTATTTACAAAGCTACAACCTGAATCCGTATGTGGTCGTTACTCACTCATGTGGACTTCAGTGAGCTTTTGGCTATTGGGTGCTTCAGTCGATTTGGATGGCGAGTAAATAATATGCTAGGTGTGTAGACATTGTAGTCTATTCTTTATCGCCGGATGCGGCACTTTTCTCTTTTTGTAAGCTCGGACTATGAGCTTAAGACTTTGTTACGCTTTTTATTTAATAATATGGAGGCATGCATCGATTGATGCAGAGACCGGGGATATCCTCCTTTTCAAAAGAAAAATGTAAACAGCCGAATCTTTTTACTTTTGGATGTACTCTTTTTTTAATCAATTTACGAGATTGGCAACTATATGATCTTTAATTCAAAAACAAAGAACTTCATACATAAGACAGAACCACCTTGTATAAAAGTACTTGAGACCAAAGCCAATGCTTTTTCACTGGATCACAATTCACAACCCAGCATTTCAACAAGGCATTTTCTATCTGAAGCTGCTAAATAAGCAGTGCCCTGTACCGAACAAGGGATCGATGCATGAACTGAGAAAGCTGCGCAATGCTAGTAGCGATTGTGGAACAATGTGAAACGCAACTAGTTGAAATGCTTACAAGTTCTGAACTAACAGTTCACTAATTAGCACATACAGATCTTGCTTGGCACATAGCTTGCCGAACCAAACAAAAAGGAACAACTGTACATCACATCCTTATCAGATAGCATGCTGGGTCTTCAGTAACTTTCTGGACACATGATTGCAAATGAAATGCAGGATTTATAAGTTGTAACCTCACGCTCATGCCTTTGATTTTCTTTTCCCAAGTAAACTAGGAGCAACGTGGGACATGAGGAGATCCTTGATAACACCAGGGCAGCTCTTGGTCAAAAACTGGAAACCTTCAGACTCCATGGCTCCATCCAGATTCACTGGCGAGCTGAGGAACACCAAGCATGCCGCCTTAAGCTCGTGGCAGTGGTGCTGCTCCGCCAATGCCAAGACAGTCGCCACGGAGCTCGTATCGATACGATTGCACAGCTTATCTTCACAAATCAGCTTCAGCCTCTCCAAATCATACCTATCTGCTGCAACAAGCAAGTGCTGAGCCATTGCAGATTCCTCCTGTTGATCCATAGCAGGCAATGCATCCGTGTAGATGAATGCAAGCAGTGCCTTGAACACCTCTGCCTCAATGTCATCTATACATATGGGCTCAGTGGTGGTGCCCTCCTTCATGGGCCCAAAAAACTCTGCTCTGAAGACCGGAGACCTTGCCGCGAGCACCAACCGGTGCGCCGAGAATGTCTCCCCGCCGACCCGGAATTCGACATCCACGCCCGCCTTGCTCGACAGGAGGTCCCCGAAGTGCCGATGCATGTCAGACGGTGGCACCACGACGGATGGTGTCTTGTGTGCGTGGAACTCGGTCATGATAGTGACATCGACCTTGACAGCGAAGGAATCGTCCTTGAGAAGCTCTGATTTCTCCAACTCCTGCCTTTTGATGTACTTGTCGAATCCCCAAGTTTTTTGAGTTTTTTCCACGGAGAAGTTTCTGGTACCGGTTCCCCAGTTATAGGGCAGCACCGGAGTCCCGTCTTTGTCGAGCAAGCTGAACTTGACTTCTGCCTTCACGGCCTGGTCCTCCTCGACGGTAGCATCCAATTCGAGGAAGACGGATACGTAATCTTTATCTTCGGTCTTGAACCCGTTGGGATAGTAACGAACATGCCATGTGTGGCCTCCCACCTGGAACGGGCAAGAGTCGATCCACTTGCCATTGGGGACCTCCTTGGTGCGCGAGTAGCCGACGATCTTGAGCAAGTGGTAGCCGCTTACGGCGCCGGCGACGATGGAGGAAGCGGAGCCTGAACCGGAGGGGAGACCATTGCCGCCGGCATGCGAGGAGGTCGGCATGGTGTATGGCTTGGTCGCGGTGGAGACTGGTGCCACGGCGAGGGCTTTGTTTGGTCTATTTATAGAGGAACGGGACGGCGAGGGTATTGGGTGCTGTCTCGAGGGCTACACGGATAAACAGATAAAGCAAGAGTCAGCTGCGGATTCAGGCCGCGTACGTACGATGCAGATCCGACGTGTATGGCTTGCTCTCGGTTGGGCCGGTCGCGGTGGAGACGATGCATGTCACGGCGAGGGGTTTTATAATTATAACTTGGGCGCTGTCTCCGGGTCCGGGGCTACACGGATAAAGCAACCGGAGTCAGCCGCGGAGACAGGCCGCGTACTTTCGATGCAGATCCGAGTCCGTGCATGTACGTGCCATCTTCCTTTTTGAGATAGCCATCTTCCCTGGTGCAAGAGCATATGATCGTGGGAAAATAAAAATCGTGCTTGTATTTACTGTTCTTGTTCATCATCCCGGTTACATACATACTAATCGGTGCGGTTTCACTAGAGGACTGCCTCTATGGACGGACGCATGTCCGTTCTGCGCCCTTTCGAAAAGGGCAGCGATATGCGCCGGCGCACCGGCCCAATCGTTGCGCCGGTCAAGCCTCAGACGTTCGATCCACGAGCTCCAGCCGTAGATCTGTTCCTCGCGCGCTCTTCCCTCCACGTTGACTTCTTCTTCCTCCTCTTCTTCTTCACCGCGTCCCCATCCCAGCTGCTCCTACCGTCGGCGACTAGCCCCCTCACCTGGACCTCCTCCTCCCTAGTCCCACGCTGCTGGATGCGCTCTCCGTCCCCGTCGCCGTAGCAGAAAGCCCGTCGCCCTCGTAGCAAACAATGGCGCCGTCTTGAACCACACCGACACCCCCTGTCGTTGCAGCACCTAGCAGCCGCCATCGTCGATGCACTGTCGTGTCGCCGATGCAGCTCTCAACGTTGCCGCTCGCTGCCATTGGTGAGTCAGGTTGAAACTTTTTATCTCATCGGTTGAAGCTTTTCTCTATGCCTGTTGAAGCTTTTCTCGCGGATTGAGGCTTTCCACCGTGCCAATTGAAGCTTTTTTCACCTGAGCTTGAAGCTTTTCTCAGAAAGGGTTGCAGCTTTTTACTCTACGGTTGCAACAAAAACACAGAGAGACGCCATGGTCGTCGTCGAGGAGGATTTCTCAATCTCTGGTTGAAGCTTTTTCATCTGCGGGTTGAAGCATTTTGTCGAAATGGTTGTAAGTTTTCCTGTATTTCGTTGTCTGGTTGAAGCTTTTTTTATCTACTGGATGTAGCTTTTTGTGTCCATGGTTGTAGCACGGGAAAACATCGTTTGCAACTCTGTCAGTGCCGCGGTTGCAGCTCCTCCCCGTGGCCATGGTTGTAGCACGGGCACCTCGGTCCTCCCCGCGTTTGGCCTGTTGCTGGTTGCAGCAAAAAGGGAAGAGAGGAGAAGGAAAGGGAAGAGAGGGAGAAGGAGGAAGGGTAGCTGCTCGTGCCGCGAGGGGATGGCAGCTCGGGAGAACGCCGGCGAGGCGGGATCTGCAAGGAGGGAAGAGAGAGAAGACGCAGTTGGAGAGAAAGCTGGAAGGGGATAAGGCAGTGTGATTGGCCCCACCACCCCACGTGTCGCGACTTGACTTGCTGCAGCGCGGGTGGACGAGACCGGCGGAACGGTTCGGCCGGTGCCCCGGCCAGAAACGATTCCCTTTCGAAAAGGGAAACGTTTAAAACCGGCGCGTCGGCCGAACCATTGCGCCAGTCGCTAACTCACGCATCACAATTGTTTGTTGGACCCACACATCGCTTGGCTGCCTTATCTATTCAAGTCATGTTGCGATGCGCTCTCCTCCACTCCTTTTTCTGCTGTCCCCAAAACACATTTGTGCCAGTTCTTATCTCTATCTGCATCGCCGCCGCCGCGGCACACAACTCCCATCATATCCTACTGCAAACCATTGTTTCTCACCGATGCGAGAGTCGCCTCAGATTTTTGCGGTGAGCCAGCCACGACGGCGCCCGCCGTTGACTACTGCAAGCCACCAGCGCGGCCGCACAACTCCGCTTCCTCGCGCTGGAGTTAGTGTTGCCACCGCTGGCGATGAGACGGGCCATCTTTTGGTGCTGCAATCAGATGCGGCCGTCGACGGCGGAGTTGCATTCGTGCACACCAGACCTGCAACCGGGGTTCTTGGGAGCTGCAAGGTCAGTTCTTTTCTTGTGATGCTATTTTAGCTGGAAGCGGAGTTTTTTTTGCTGGAAGCGGAGCTTTTTTTTGCTGGAACCTGAGTAAATTTGTGCTTCAAATGTTCACCGAAGTTTCTAGTTGCTCGTGTCATTTTTTGCTGGAACCGTGGTTTTCTTTTGCTGGAACTAGTTTTTAGTTTTGCTTCATCTGACCACCGGTGTTTTGGAGAGCTTCAAGGTTGAGTTGTTGATGACGCAATTTTTGCTGGAAGCGGAGCTTTTTTTTGCTGGAACCTGAGTAAATTTTTGCTTCAAACGTTCACCGAAGTTTCTAGTTGCTTGTGTCATTTTTGCTGGAACCATGGTTTTCTTTTGCTGGAACTAGTTTTTGGTTTTGCTTCATCTGACCACCGGTGTTTTTGGAGAGCTTCAAGGTTGAGTTGTTGATGACACGATTTTTGCTGGAATCTGCGCTATTTTTTGCTGGATCCAGGGTAACTTTTTGCTTCAAACATTTTACTAGATTTCGTAGTTGCTCAAATTGTTTTGCTGCAACCTGAGTTATTTTTGCTGGATCCAAGAAAAAAATTTGCTTCAAACTTTTTACTGGTGTTCCTAGTTACTCAAATCGTTTTGCTGGAATTGGAGCTTTTTTTTTTGCTGGAACCATATTTCTGTTTTGTTTCAAGTGACCACCGAAGTTTTTTTAGGGGGCTGAGATGTGTTCTTCGCTGGAATATAGCGGTGCAGGTCAATGACGGCGATGAGCCAGAAGGCGGCGATGTGATGGGTGGCGACGTCGCACGCATGGCTTGGTGGACCACGACGGACTATGGTGGCCATCGTTTTTGCTTGGAGGGCGCATCACCAGCGAGGATATAGCCCGTGTGGGGATAAAACAAGCGTAGACCAGATCTGACGGCTGGGAAATATTAAATAAACGGCTCTCGCGCGACCGGCCGAACTGTTAGGCCGGTGCGCCGGCGCCTATCAGTGGCCTTTCGAAAACTACTGAGCATCTTCTTTACCACCGGCCCATCAATCATCCACTCAAATGTGACCATTTGCAGCATCGTTTAACATCTTTGGGACGGCCTCTCCTCTCCTTTGTATAGTTGGCTCTACAGCTCGATTATGAAATCTGTGGAAAGGTCGCAATTTCAAAGGTTCACGTAACGATGATTGAGCTTCTTTTTTTCTTTCTTTTTTTGCGAAGGATTGAGCTTACCTCCGTGGTAGAGTATTTCATTGTTGCGATGACGACTTTGATGCTTTGGTCCAATCGCTGCTGATGCTAATTTTGCCGTTCCTGTTTAATTTGGGGGCTTTGCAGTGAATGTAGTGTACATCCTTTCTCCTTGTTCTCTTTCGACCTTGTAAAGAACTCTGTTTTCTGTGTTGTCCGAAAAATATAAAATGTTTCATGCTGGTTTTTGTGCGCCGTAGTTCCTTTCAAGATTGAAAAAAAACATGCTATTGAATTTGGGCCAGAGGAGATCAATCATCCACAAAGTTGATGCTCTAGCTCAAAAATTTATAGTTGAGGGAAGTGGGTAATGCGGTTATTCCAACTATTCAGAACAAGCTAGTATGATCCTTTTTATAAACTCAAGCAATATGATGAAAACCTAATTTTTTTATCCTCGATGACAACAATACAATACGTGCCTTACTGCCCCTACTGTGACTGGAAAAGGACACCGCAAGATTGAATTTGGGCCAGAGGAGATCAATCATCCACAAAGTTGATGCTCTAGCTCAAAATTTACAGTTGACCGAAGTGGGTAATGCGATTATTCCAACTATTCAGAATCAAGTGAGATCCTTTGCAGAGCATATGCAACATTAGAGCATCTACAACCGTAATACCCAAAATCCAGCCCCCAAACACCCACGCACCTTCGAGGAGTTGATTTCACAACCGCAAACACCATTTTCAAGTCACCAAATCCATATTATTACATGCAACGTAAAACCTAAGGGTGTGGCAAGATCTCAATCGACTGAGATTTAACCGAGTCTCAGTCAAATGACATAACATATAAGAAAAAAGAGAAAATTTTGCACAAATCTCCATATAACTAGAAGGGTTGGGCGCGCTTTGCTGCGTCGTTGGTGTTGTTGAGTTTCTTAGAAATATTACTCACTCTATTTCAAATATAATGTGTATTGCATTTTAAAAAGCCAAATATTTTTAAGTTTGATCAAATTTGTAGAGAAATATATCAAAAACCCATAATACCAAATCGGTATAACTAGATTCATCTTGAAATGAATTTACATTTTTTTTAATTGTGGATGTTGACATTTGTGGCTCTGACCTTGGTCAAAGTTAAAGGAATTTGACTTTCCAAAAAACTAATACTCTAATATTTTGGAACTGATGGAATATTTAGTTTGGCGGGCCAGGGAGATGATGGAGTGTGTTTTAATTTTTTTTATAATTCGATGATTTGGTGGGCCATTCTTGATGTGATTTTGTGTTATCCGCTAAGAGACCCATATTTATGTGGGGAAATTCTGTGTCGGTAGCTGCATGTACTATATTGGTGCTATCGTATCACATGGTGGCATTTCTTTTTTCTAGGTGATAGGAGGGTGCGTGAGATTGATATGTTTTATAGGCGGTTGCTGCTGGTTGATTTGAAAAATGATTGGCCCGATCAAAATCTTAAACCAAATTCATAGTTGAATACCTCAATCGAATTGAAGAGCTTCAAAATTAGGGAACAATAGTGAATTAAAATAATTGAATAGGAGAGCTCCTTGAGAAATTGTTGACACGGTTAAAATTGAGTGACTCAATTTCAAATTGAAGAGCTCAATCAGTTGTGACACTTTAAAAATTAGGAAGCATATTGTAGGGTATAAAAGAATTGAATGAGAGGGCTTTGAGAAATTGTTGACCCAGTGACCCAATTTTAATTAAAGACCTCAATTGATTGTGAGCGCTTTAAAATTAGGGAGCTTAGTGTTATAGAGGAATATCTCACGAATATAGGCTAAGTCTTAGTCGACTAAGATTTAGCAATCTCGAAAACCTAATCTAAGCAGACATCGGCCGGCTCCGCCGTGACCATGTTTGGCGGCCGGCTGCGCTCCTCGATGTGTTGGTCCGGTCGCCAGTAAGGTAGAGTTGGACATGGGACACAGAACGGCTCACGGGACTCATGGCGATGCCATCTCCCATGCCATACTCTTCCTCGCCGGAGTCCGGAACTTTCTCGATGCCGATGAACGTGAGATGGATGATGGATCCATCTTGGGAGAAATTAACGACGTCCACCACATGCAGTTGCAGCGCCCGGGGTGGGCATGCAACACACAGGTGCCGGAGAATGCAACTCCACCACACGAACGTCCACCTCTGCGAGGGTTGCTGTCGTCTCTCGCGCCCGCTGCCTCGCACGTCGGGCACACATCGCCATATTTGCATCGGCGGACACCCATGCGTTCAATTCTGCCTCAGCGCCCCCACAAATTGGCTGCGCACCCGCCGGCGCGTTCGGACGCCAGACCGACCGCACCGGCGAGACACCTCAAACTAGAAAGCAATGTGTTTATTATAATCACAAGGTTATCTAAAATGAACTTCTGCACAAGTACTTACATCTTGGCAAGTAAGCAGCTGAACCCTTTTACTTTTGGGTGTACTCTTGTTTCATCAATTTTATGAGATTCGCGACTATACGATCTTTGTTTTACAATGACTATATGATCCTTAATTCCAAAACAAAGAGCTTCAGATATTAGACAGAACAAAACAGCTTCTGGTTACAAATCTGCAACAACAACAAAATGGGATCATAACCTTGTATAAAAATACTTGAGACCAAACTTCAAAACATTCATAAGGTCTCTACCTTAGGAGTCACTACTATGTCAGAAATCATCACTACAAACTGCAGCCATAAATTTTTTTTAAACCCGACAAGACCAATGCTTTTTGAGAATAATAAAAATATAAAGCATGTCAAACTCTTTGTATGTCTCTTTTTAATCAGTATATGCAAATTTGCCATGTATGATCTTTCTTTTGTCTGCTTTTTTTGGACCCCCGTATTTGTTTTTGTAGGTTTTTCTTAGCAATTTCATGTTATATACAATGCCAAATCTATTTATTTTTTATGGCATGCATTTCTAGACTGCTTTAAAAAAACAACATTTTTTTTATGGCATAAGGATGACGCCGGATAGGGAGGCCCATTAAAGGCCTGCAGGCAGTTGGGTCGCCATGCCCCTTCTCCTTAGTAGTTGGCGTTCTGCTCGACGGCGATATGACTGATAATCCGAAATGGTAGGCTCTGCTCTCGAAACTCGACCTCCTAGATTCGATCGTTGGGAGGAAAAGGGGTTCTCTCCACACCTTAGCAAATGAAACTTTTGTTCTGGTGCTCTACCTGGGGAACGGCAGCCAGCTATTCGGAATTTTTTTCCCTCTCTTTCCTTCCTTCCTCACCTCTCTTTGAAGAAGTATAACTCGGACTAGGGCAGTACAGTTGTTTATTTCAACATATTTGGTCAGGCCGGCATAAGCCCGCCGTATAGCACCGTCAAACCTAACCTTGGTTATGAAGACAAATACTTCTCGCTGTGTAAACAATAGTTTCCACTTTCCAGAACCACAATCCAGCATTTCAACAAGAACTAACAGAGTTTGCCTTAACAGATATCAGGAGGCAGTACTATAAAAACATTGCAATTCAAGAAGCAACAGAACAAATAAAATTAAAGGAACTTCTGAAGTTTCATCTAATTAGCACAAATAGTTATTGCTTTGCATATGCTTGTCATGCGGGTCGCTCCCCCGCGGGCGATCCGGGCGTGCCCCCTACCCGCCGCGAGCAGCCGCGACCCACCGTCCCTCTCCCTGCCGCCGCCGGCGAGCGCCGCCGGGCTTCGCTCGGCATCGGCGGCGGCGGGGGCTTCTCCTCTCTGCTTGTGTGAGGGGCGCGGGGGGCTGCTCATCCTACCAGAGGCACATGGCCATGCGAGTCAATGGAGTGCCTTGGCTGCTGCGGTACGTGCAGCACGCGCAGCATGCCGGTGTGCTGGGTTTGGTTAGATTCCAGCTTCACGGGCTGGCGGCCGGATGGCTGCGTGCTGATCTGAGGCTGCGGGTGCACATGATGTCTCTCAGCGGATCTGCAGTGCACGCGCGGACGCCGGCCCCAACATGGTTCTGCTCCGCGGTGGCCAAGTGTCGATGTGCGAGCGGCTGGAGTCTTCGAACCGGCGACTGCCTGCGGCCTCGTAGACGGTCGGATCTGTAGTCAGGTAACCGCAGCTTGGTACGACCCGGCGTGGTTGCCTTGATTCAGATCTGGAAGGCTTGGTGGTGGTGATCCAGATCCGGTCGGCCGTTTGGTGGCGACTATGCAATGACCTCCCACGGCTCCACGACGGTGGTGGTCATCCGAAGGTCTTATGAAGGGTTCATCTCTCGAGATCCAACGGCTGACTTCTGCGGTGAGATGCAAAACTACGGACGATGTCTTGATGCAGAGGGATGGTTGTGCAGTGGCGACGCATCGCATGTAGCTGCTGGGATAGCGGAAAAGTGGTGGCGACAATACATGAGTTACTTCGATGGTGGTGCTACTCGAGCACCCGGTCTAGAGCTCCGGGGTGAAAGCCTAGGTTCGACCGGAGTTGGTTATACCTGGCAATGGCGATGTTTTTTACGTCGTTACCTTGTTGAAGGCATTGCTCGGACATGCTTTGGACCGATTCTTCAGGGTGAAAACCCAGATTCTGGCCTTAGTGGCTGCATCCGGCGACGGCGATGCTTGAGCGTTGCTCCCTTCCTGAAGGCGTTGCTGTTGAAGACCTCGTCGTCCATGTGGTGTCTTGATATGGTCGGTGCAAATATGGTCATTGTTGTAGTTTTGACGATCATGGATCTGATTGCTTTGGGATTTTTCTTTCCTCGCCTATGCATGCTTTGGTCTTTTGACTTTGCTAGCTGCCGGCGTGTTTGTGTGTGTTGGTGTTGGCTGTGTGCATCTTAGCTATGCAGAGGCCGGGTGCGGACTCATCGTGTTTTGTATCTTCTTGATGCTTCATTTTGAGTCAATAAAATCCATCCTTTATCAAAAAAAAAAATGCTTGTCATGCGGTTGAAAATTCTCCACAAATGGCAGTGACCAAACAAAAACGAGACGGAGGTACTCCCTTTAGAGCATCTCCAACGGGCGCTGAAAAAGGCGCGCGCGCGCTAAATCGGCGTTTTCGCGCGCGCGGGAAAAAAACCGCGCTCCAGCGGCGGCGGGAAAGACGCGCGCGCGGGAACCGCTTGCGCGCGCGCGCGAAACGGCGGCCTCCCGCGCGCGCTATAAAACGCCGCGCGCCCGATCGCCTCGCTGCACCTCTCCCACTCCCTCTCTCCTCCTATCTCTCGTGCCCGCCGATCCCTACCGCCGCACCGGCGCACCGCCGCCGCACCGGAGCACCGCCGCCGCACCGGAGCACCGCCGCCGCCCCCCCGACGCGCCACCATGCCGCCGCGCCGCCGTTCTTCCTCCGGCTACCGCGGCGTCCGCGAGCGCCCGAACGGCGGCGGTTTCTACGCCGAGATACGCTCCGGCGATCTCCGGCTCCCCCTCGGCACGTACGAGACGGCGCACGAGGCCGCCCGGGCGTACGACGCGGCGGCGTGGCGCCTAGGCCGGCCGCGTCGTCAGATGAACTTCGACGACGCCCGCACCCTCGAGCAGGCGTTGGAGCTCGCCCCGCCGCCTCGTCTGCACACCACGCGAGATCGTGCGGAGCACACGGCGGCGCAGAACCGCCTCCTCGTCGCCCAGGAGGACGAGCGACGCATGGCGGAGTGGCGCCGCCTCCACCCGGAGGATGTCGTCGCCGAGCATCAGTTCTGGGAACGTCGCCGCGAGGACAGGCGTCGTCGGAGGGAGTTGGCGTGTCAGCAGGCCGCCATCCGCGATGCCGGCGGCCAATCCATCTTCACTGATCAAGATGACCGCTGGTTCGACATTTGGCTGTCGACCTCCTCCGACGACAACAACGAAGGCGATGATGATGACTGGAGCGATTAGTTTTTTTATATTTTCGAACTATATATCTATCTATCTAGAACTATCTATCTATGTTTTATCTATGTTTTAGAACTATGTTTTTTATCTATGTTTGAACTATCTATCTTTGTATCTTTTTATTTTAATGTAATTTTAGTATGAAAAAAAAAGTGTGCGCGCGCTGTATTTTTTGGGCACCGCTGGAGCAGCACGCGCGCGCTGCAAAATAGCGCTGCTGCTGGAGCCAGCACTGCGCGCCGCGGCAAAACAGGCGTTGCGCGCGCTATATGGTTTTTTTGGGCGCGCCGCTTAGCGCGCCTGTTGGAGATGCTCTTATAAAGTAATATAAGACCTCTAGTGACCTAAAAGGTCTTATACAATATTAGTTTACAGAGGGTGTAATACATTGCGTTTGTGAGAAAAAGACTACAGGTAATACAAGAGTATCAGATAGCATGCAGTCTATAGTACTCCCTCTATAAAGAAATATAAGAGTGTTTAGATCACTACTTTAGTGATCTACACCCTAGAGATATTTCTATAGAGAGGGAGTACCTTTGTGGGAATATGATTGCAATTTGCAAATGACATGCGTGCACTGAAACCTTCTCCCAAATTATCCAGTAACAGACTTGAACATGAGGAGATCCCTTAGAACAGCAGGGCAGGTCTTGGTTAAGTACTCAAATCCCTCGGAGTCCATGACCGCATTCAGATTCGTCGGCGAGCCCAGGAACAACAGGCATGCCTTCTTAAGCCCATGGCAGTGGTGCTGCTCCGCCAGTGCTAATATGGTAGCCATGGAACTCCTATCGATATGATTGCACAGCTTATCTTCACAGATCAGCCTGAGCCTCTCCAAACCATACCTGTCTGCTGCGACAAGCAAATGCTGAGCCATGGCATACTCATCTACTTGATTCGTATCAGGCATTACATCATCAGTGTAGATGAAAGTAAGCAAATTGCTGAACACTTCTACCTCCAGGCTCCATGCATGTCATCTATGTGTATGGCATTTTTGGTTGTGCTCTCCTTCATCGAACCAAACAACTCGTCTCTGAAAACTGCAGAGCGCGCCGCGAGCACCGACCGGTGCGCCCGAAACTTCTCCCCACCAACAAGGAATTAAACATCGACACCTTCTTTGCTTGACAGGAGATCCCCGAAGTGCCGGTGCAAGTCAGACGGTGGGACCACAATGCATGGTGTTTCATGGGCCTGGAACTCGCTCATGATTGTTGTAACATCGACCTTGACAGCGGAGGAATCGTCCTTGAGATGCTCTGTTTTCTCCAGTTCCTCCCTTTTGATGAACTTCTCATATCCAAAAGTTGCATGCACCGCGTAGTTGTTGGTGATAGTATGCCGGGTATTGAGTGACACCGGCTTCCCATGTTGGTCGAGTAAGCTGAACTTGGCTTGTGCCTTCACGGCCTTGGCGACAGTATCAACGAGTGTGAGATACAAGGATATGTAATCGGTGTTACTGGACTCGGCCCCGTTGGGACTGTAACTCACCCGCCATGTGCGGCCTCCCACCCGGAACGGGCAAGAGTATAGACTAAAACACTAAAAACTGGCAACACATCAAATTTAGCAAGTATCCTTTTCTTTTCATCATCCCTAGTTCCATACTAATCGACGTGGTTTCCTTCTGACGCATGTCCGCTGTGTGCTTTTCTGAAACTACTAACATGAGGAACATGAAAGCACAAATAGCCCTGGTACAAGAACCACATGCTACATGAGGAACACGAAATGCTACAGTACAATAGTTCATAATAGCCGATTACTACACAAAGTGTGTTATTGTTAAGTGCTGTCATTCACCCATTTATAGACGTGTCCAGGGTCGTCGTTACAGCATAAGGTATGTTCATACCAAAGATTCCAGCAGCCAATGAGTAAAGTGATAACAGAGACAGTCCCAGAACTAAGAAAAGATCCAGCTGCAGGAAGCGAAAGGAAATTAAGTTATATTCTACCAGAAAGTCGAGCATGTAATGAGCCAATCTTTACCTAATCTTTACCTAATAATAAAGAAAGTTGGGTTTCAGCCCGTCCGTCATACCACTTTGCAGAAAAGCTCCTCTGTTTTCTGTAAATTAATCCGCACTACACGTTTAAGTCATACCGAACCGTTTTTTGGCATTTTCGCATAAAAACCCCTCAGGTTTCATGTAATCAACCCGTCATCCATACTTAAGTCAGCCGAATCGTTTTTTTGTGTTTTAACAGAAAAACCCCTAACCTTTTGATTAATTAATCTGCAGTTTATCTAAAACAAAAATATCCTTATATTTTAAACCGTAACTCCGATTTTAACATATTATATATGAAATTTGATTAGAAAAATGTGTAGAATCTAAATAAACTGTTACTTTTAGCTTTTAAAGATTTCTAAACTATTAATTTGGATGCAAACTTAATCTATAGTGCACGGTCCGTTTTTCTTTCGCACCGGTGGCGATCCAAATTGCAAATAAACACACATTAAAACCAGATTGAGAGGAAAAAAAATATTGATAACCACGCATGCACAACTCTGAAAAACCTCACGGGAAAAAAATAACATTTTTCTCATCTTATTCTGAGCGATTGTGTGCGTGCGAGCGCGCGTACGTGTGTGTGAGAGAGAGACGCCTTAGGACTGACCATATTCAAATACGTTTGAGACCATCATCGGGAACACAAATGTGATCCCATTTTAAAATAAAGAACATCTACCTACCAGGGTCTCGAGTCGTGGTTATTGGGTTAAGAACGTGTGTTTTTTTCTATCCCGTTGCAACGCACGGGCTCTTTTGCTAGTAATAATAAAGAAAATTGGGTTTCAGCCCGTCCGTCAAAAAAAATACCCCCGAAGTTGCTACAAATTACCCACCATGCCACCCATAAGTAAAGAAAACGATTCGATTTTTCGGATTAAAAGCCACCGTGCGACTGGTTGTTTTATAGCTGCGAGCCGGGTAGAAAACCAAGATCGACAAGTAGCGGAGTGGTTCACGAGTTGCTCTTGAAGCGACGAGACCAGGGTTCGATCCCCGTTTCCCACAATTTTTATCTCTCTTTCTCACGCATGTCTTCTCCATGTATCCTTTCATGGGCCGGCCCATGTTCAATGCGTCACTCCCCTGTTTGTTTTTATTTTATATTTTTGTCTTCTCTTTTCTCATTCTGTTTTCTTTCTTCTTTAAATAAATTTGGATTCCTTAAATTTTAAAAGTTGCGAGTTTCCAACAAATATGTTTGAGAAATCATAAAAAATATGTGTATTCAAAAATGTTAGAAAATCATAATAAATTTGCAGATTCAAAAAATGTTGGTGGCTTTGCAAAACTATTCATAAATTATAAAATAAATTCACAGTTTGGAAAAAAATGGTTGGGAAATAAAACCATGTTCATGATTTTGAAAGCAGATTGTGTATTCAAAACATATTCGGGAATATAAAAATAAAATGTCTGTGAAATTTTAGAAAATGTTCACATAAATAAAAATAAATATTTTTTGAAACCTTTCTTCACCAATTTTTAAAAAAGTTAATCGATTCAAAAAATGTTAATGAATTTGGAAACTGTTCATACATTTAAAAAAAACTAATGTTCGTGTTTTTTTAGAAAATTCAAAAATTCAAAACAGAATTGTTTGTCCATTCGAAAAAACTGTTCACCTATTCAAAAGCATTTTATGTCTAGAATTTGATTAGTTTTTCGAATGTCTTTATATGTCTTGCCATTGGGAGTAGTTCGTGGTCGATGAGATTTGTTTTTAAAGTTTTAGGCGTTCCCTTGCGCAACATAATGACAAGTGTATCATGCACTCGTGTTTTTTCAAAAGATGAACTTGCATTTCAAAAGTTTGTATTGTTCAAAAAAGAGTTCATGTATTGAAATATTGTGCATATTTTTTAAATGCCCTTCTAAAAAACGTGTTCATAGCCTTGGGATTTACCACGTCGAATGCAGTGTGATCACGTGGACATCGCGACCATCATGGACGAGGGTGAGAAAAAAAGTAAATGGCGACTTGGTGAGACATTGCGCTAAAATAGAGTACACTTATATATCACGATATTGAGTCATACTTAATTGGTTAGCGCATAATTTTTTTGTCCCCCGTTGCAACGCACGGGCATATTTGCTAGTGAATATTCAAACTACAAAACGATGTGTTTATTACCATCACAAGGTTATCAAAAATGAACTTCTGCACAAGTACTGACATCTTGGCAAGTAAACAGCTCAACCCTTTTTACTTTTGGATGTACACTTAATTATCAATTTAATGAATTTTGCAACTATTTCATCCCTAATCCGAAAACAAGAGCTTCAGATATAAGTAAGACAGAAGAAAACAACTTCTGGTTACAATTCTGCAACAACAGCAACAAAATGACATCATAAGCTTGTATAGTACTCCCTCCGTCTCAAAATAAGTGTCTCAACTATGTAATAACTTTAGTAAAAAGTTGTAATAAGGTTGAGACACTTATTTTGGGACGGAGGAAGTAATACTCGAGACCAAACTTCAAAACATTCATAAGATCACTTCCTTAGCAGGCACTACCATGTCCACTACAAAGTACAAACTGCAGCCATAAAAACAATTAAAAACCTGACAAAACTAATGCTTTTTCACTGTATCCCAACCCAGCATTTCAACAAGTCATGGTCTATCTGAACCTGCTAAATAAGAATTGCCCTATACTGAACAAGGGGTGCATGAACTCGGGAAGCATCACAATGCTCACAGCGATTGCGGCATAGTGTAAGGCAACTAAGTGAAAGTCTTACAAGTTCTGAACTAAATGTTTTTGAACTAAACATTCATAAGATCACTTCCTTAGCACATACAGTTTTGCTTCGTGCATAGCTTGTCGAACCACCATACATCACATCCTTGTGAGATCAAGACTACACATAAAAAGCACTAATGGTAGTATTAGATAGCATGCAGGGTCTGTAGTCAGTTTCTGGACGGATGATTGCAAATGACGATATGCAGGACTGTAACCTCATGTTCATGCCCTAGATTTTCTTTTCCCAAGTATACTAGCAGCAACCTGGGACTTGAGGAGATCCTTAATAACACCAGGGCAGCTCTTGGTTAAAAACTCGAAACCTTCAGACTCCATGGCTGCACCCAGATTCGTCGGCGAGCTGAGGAACACCAAGCATGCCGCCTTAAGCTCATGGCAACGCCGCTGCTCGGCCAATGCCAAGATAGTCGCCACGGAACTCGTATCGATACGATTGCACAATTTATGTTCACAAATAAGCTTCAGCCTCTCCAGGTCGTACTTGTCTGCCGCAACAAGCAGATGCTGAGCCATGGCATATTCTTCTTCTTGCTTCATATCCGGCAATGCATCCGTGTACATGAAAGTAAGCAGAGCATTGAACACTGGTGCCTCCATGTCATCTATGCGTATGGCCTCAGTAGTGGTTCCCTCCCTCATCTGGCCAAAGAACTCTGCTCTGAAGACAGGAGACCGTGCCGCAAGCACCAATCTGTGTGCCGAGAATGTCTCCCCGCCGACTTGGAATTCGACATCGACGCCTGCCTTGCTCGACAGAAGAACCCCCAAGTGCCGGTGCAAATCAGACGGTGGCACCAGGATAGATGGCGTCTCCTGCGTATGGAACTCGCTCATGATAGTGACATCGACCTTGACCGTGAAGGAATCGTCCTTGAGATGCTCGGATTCCTCCAATTGAGCCTTTCTCATAAATCCGCCAAACCCGTAACCTACACGCACAGAAAATTCCTTGGTGTCGGAAGTGCCGGTATACGATGGCACCGGCTTCCCATCTTGGTCAAGTAAGGTGAACATGAATTTTGCCTTCACGGTCTCGGCCTCACCGGCGACTTTATCATTCAAGCAGAGACAAAGGCCTATGTAATCACTGAATTGAGATCTAAACCCGTTGGGATAATAACGTACATTCCATGTGCAGCCTCCCACCCGGAACGGGCAAGAATCAATCCACTCGCCGCTGGGGACCTCCTTGGTGCCCGAGTAGCCGACGATCCTCAGCAAGTGGTAGCCACTCACGGCCCCGGATATGATGGAAGATGCAGATCCGGAGGGGAGGCCATCGCCGACGACATGCGAGGAGGTCGGCATGGTGTCTAGTGGTCGGTTATGGTTTTGGTGGCTCAGGGAGGAGAGGAGGGGGTGGCGGCTAGGGTTTTGGGTGATGTATCGGTGAAGCCAAGGGAAGGACTAGATTGAGAAAGCAGTTGGGCTCTTCTTCTGGTATGTCCATGGCCCAATCACGGGATGGAGATCCAACATTACTTATTGGGACGCGTCTGGCGAGCACGCATTGTTCTTCTAGCGTTCCCGAGTGACCCTAAAATAGGAAAGCACCTGGTCCCCATCAGCCAGAAAAGGAAAGTACCCATCCCACGCCACCGCGCTAGAAGTCATGCGCCCTCCACCAACCACGCGGTCCCCCAACGCGGGCAGCTGGCCTTGGGGATCACGTGCACCTCCCCTGAATCCTTCCTTCCTACAACTGGCTCAGGACCCTCCCTCCCTTCACCCCAACTGCCCCACGACATCTTCTTCTTCCCCACAAAAGAAACTCCCGGAAGGAGGGGAACAAAGAGTAGGAAGAAGTACCAGGAAACACCAGAAGGAGGGAAAGGTGGGAATTCATTGAATTTATTCCTCTTTCACTTCCCCTTCACCACGCCTGCCATCTTCAAGAAACGCATGATTTGTGAGGAAATTCTTCCCCTTTCACTTCCCCTTCATCTCCCCTCCTGTGATAACAAGAAATAGACAAGAAACACAAGATTTGTGGAAAATAGCTTCTTCCCCTTTCACTTCCCCTTCATCTCCCCTCCTGTGATAACAAGAAATAGACAAGAAACACAAGATTTGTGGAAAATAGCTTCTTCCCCTTGCACTTCCCCTTCACCTCCCCTCCTGAGATATAAAGAAATAGACAAGAAACACATGACTTGTGGGAAAAATATATAATATCTATGAATCTTTTTGTTGTTTTTGTGCAACTCATCCAGAAGCATCAACCAACTTTTACCACACTGCGTGCAACAGGAAAAATCATGTGCATAGAGTAGAAACAACTATCCAACAATCATATATGAGGTCTTTTTGTTCACACGTTACAGTGGGATATGCCCGAAAACTCTTTCCTATTTATAAAGGTTTGAGTTGGTGGTGAGTTCACTCACCCTTCTTTCCACTCTTACAAGTAGAACACACTGTAGCCAGGAGGTTTATGTGTCAAAAAAAAGTACGTAGAACACACTGTAGCCGAAATAAAAATAAACCATACCAGCGACAGTGACGCATTCATCCAAATCAGACAAGCCTGTGGAAATTCTTTACTAGACATGGCTGCCCATTAAGAATGTATTCATTACAATCACAAGGTTATCTAAAATGAATTTCTGCGCAAGTGCATGTAAACAGCTGAACCTTTTTTACTTTTGGAAGTACTTTTGTTTTATCAATTTGATGAAAATGAGGGACTATTTGATCCTTAATCCGAAAACAAAGAACTACAGATATAAGACAGAGCAAGACAGCTGCTGGTTGCAAATCTGCAACGAAGGGAAAATGGGATCCTAATCTTGTATGAAAATACTTGAGGCCAAACTCCACAACCTTCATAAGATCACTACCTCCGTTTCGAAAAAAATAAGATCACTACCTTAGCAGCCACTACTATGTCAGAAATCATCACTACAAATTGTAGCCGTACAAAAAACTGCAAGCCTGACAAGCCTATGATTTTTCACTGGAACCCAACCCAGCATTTCAACAAGACGGTCTATCTGAAGCTGGTAAATAAACAGTGCTCTGTACTGAACAAGGGATGCATGAACTCAGGAACCAGCGCAGTGCTCACAGCGATTGTTACAGAGCAATCAGACAGAACTGGGCGAAATTTAAAGGGCAACTAGTTGAAAGGCTTACAAGTTCTGAACCAACTGTTCACTAATTAGCGCATATGATTCTTGCTTTCCACATAGCTAGTCATAATTCTCCACAAAGGATGCAATGACCAAACAAAATAGGACGAACATACATCGCATCCTTGTGAGAACAGGACTACACATAAAACCACTACTAGTACTACTGTACTAGTATTAGATAGCATGCAGGGTAAGTTTCTGGACGGATGGTTGCAAATGACACGCATGACTGAAACCTCATGTTCATGCCCTGGATTTTCTTTTCCCAAGTAAACTAGGAGCAACCTTGGACTTGAGGAGATCCTTAATAACACCGGGGCAGCTCTTGGTTAAAAACTCAAAGCCTTCAGAGTCAATGGCTGCATCCAGATTGTTGGCCGAGCTGAGGAACACCAAGCATGCCGCCTTAAGCTCATGGCAGTGGTGCTGCTCCGCCAAGGCCAAGATTGTCGCCACGGAGCTCGTATCGATACAATTACACAACTTATCTTCACAAATCAGCTTCAACCTCTCCAACCTGTCTGCTGCAACAAGCAAATGCTGAGCCATGGCAGATTCCTCCTGTTGATCCATAGCAGGCAGTGCATCCGTGTAATAGGGCCGTTGAAGGGCCTGTGCGAGCTGCGCGCTCGCACAGGGCCCCCAAAATCCAGGGGCCCCCGATTAGGGTTCATGTACCTATATGCATGATCTGAAAATAATTCAGTTTTGGGCCACTACGTTGGCTCTTGTGTCACCTAAGGGTGAAAGCACTCGATTTGACCATGCTGGGCCTGGTCCGCTCAAGGCCCCGAGCATACGCGCTGCCCAGCGAATCCTAGACCAAAGGACAGCCCAACACAATACGTGTACCTACGTTTCGTGACTTCTGTCGTTCTTTTTGGGACGACTAAATCGGCGGCTCGGAAGAGATCGCTTTGCAGCCAGGCGGAAGCGGAACTGCACGGGGCTTGCGAGCGCCGAACGCCACCGCGCCGGCAAGACATTGCTGCGGTGTCGGCCAACGGAAGGCCAACGCCCAACCACAACCGGTGCCCCACGCTCCTCCCTTTTCTCTAATTTTAATACAAACTGCAAAGTTGTATTAAGATTTTAGTAATATGTTTTGGAACGATTTTTTGTCTATTCGTTGAAGTTCAGATGGATTGATACACTACTGTGAGCATCATCAATAGTTGCTCGTTGGTCCAAGTCCAAAATCAAGGTTATGTCTGATTCTAACTATCTATACAAGTCACAAGACTATAAGTTATGTGAGTTCATCAGTTCAAATGCATTGATATTATTTTTGTTTGGTTCATAAACAGAAAGAATCGTGCATTCTAGTTCTGGAAGAAAGTATGATTCTGGTGCCTTAAAGCGAGAAGAAACATAAATTAGAATATGCTCAGTCTCAAAGGGCTGCTCTTGATAAATTTGTTGTGAAAGAACCCCAAAACTAATTCTGAAAATCAAACTCTAGACGCTAATACTGATGATGGTCATGATGATGATGTAGAATAGGTAGAGGTTGTCGCTGCAGAAATTCATGAAGGTGATCATGGTGATAATGCGGAAGAGGTTAAGGCTACCGCTACAGAAATTGACGAAGGTAATGATGGCAATATTGCTGGTGAAGATCATGACCCTAATCGGATGACATGAATTATTATGTTTAGCTTGATATATTTGATCCTAGAAATTGGGATAGACTTGACCTAAAAAGATTGATATTTTGCTGCAAAAGGGTACTAAAAGAGAAGACATGGAGCATTATGTTTAGACATGGTCCTTATGAGTTATGACAAGTTCTCTAGAAGGTTTTCTTCATTATCATTTCAAAGAATTCTCTCAAATGATGTGTTTGTGAAGATTAATTATGAAGACTTCATTTCAAGGAACACAAGACGGGTGGCACTTTTCAATAGATCATGAGGTGTATATTGGTTTTAGTATTTTGTATTGATACTTGAGAATTTTCTAAACATAGTACAGAATAACATAAATTGAAATTATATAGTTAAGTGATTATGCTTTAATCATTATATGTTTTTTGGGGCCCATTTTACTTTTCGCACCGGGGCCCTGAATTCCTGGAGACGGCCCTGAGTGTAAATATAAGTAAGCAGAGCTTTGAACACTTGTGCCTTAATGTCATGTATGTATATGGCCCCAGTAGTGGTTCCTTCCTTCATCAGTCTTTAGTAACTTTCTGGACGGATCATTGCAAATAACATGCATGACTGAAACTTAATGTTCATGCCCTAGATTTTCTTTTCCCAAGTAAAGTAGGAGCGACCTGGCACATGAGCAGATCCTTCATTACACCAGGGCAGCTCTTGGTTAAATACTCGAAACCTTCAGACTCCGTGACCGCTTCCAGATTCGTTGGCGAGCTGAGGAACACCAAGCATGCTGCCTTAAGCTCAGGGCAGTGGTGCTGCTCCGCCAATGCCAAGATAGTCGCCACGGAGCTCGTATCGATATGATTGCACAACTTATCTTGACAAATCAGCTTCAGCCTCTCCAAATCATACCTGTCTGCTGCAACAAGCAGATGCTGAGACATGGCAGATTCCTCCTGTTGATCCATAGCAGGCAATGCATCCGTGTAGATGAATGCAAGCAGAGCCTTGAACACCTCTGCCTCAATGTCATCTATACGTATGACATTTGTGGTGGTGCTCTCCTTCATCGGCCCAAACAACTCTGCTCTGAAGACCGGAGACCGTGCCGCGAGCACCAATCGGTGCGCCGAGAATGTCTCCCCGCCAACTCGGAATTCGACATCGACGCCCGCCTTGCTCGACAGGAGGTCCCCGAAGTGCCGGTGCATGTCAGACGGTGGCACCACGACGGATGGTGTCTTCCGTGCGTGGAACTCGGTCATGATGGTGACGTCCACCTTGACAATGAAGGAATCGTCCTTGAGATGCTCCGATCTCTCCAATTCTTCTCTTTGCATGAAGTCGAGCCCCCAAGATTTAATCATAGAAAAGTCTCTGGTCTCGGTAGTAACGGTATGGAGCGGCACCGGCTTCCCATCTTGGTCAATTAAGCTGAACTTGGCATGTGCCTTCACGGCCTCGGCGACAGTGTCGTCCAAGAAGAGAAAGAGGGATATGAAATCGGTGTTGGTGGACGTGTCACCGTTGGGATAGTAACTCACACGCCATGTGCGGCCTCCCACCTGGAACGGGCAAGAGTCGATCGACTTGCCATTGGGGACCTCCTTGGTGCGCGAGTAGCCGTCGATCTTGAGCAAGTGGTAGCCGCACACGGCGCCGGCGACGATTGAGGAAGCGGATCCGGAGGGGACGGCTTTGCCGGCAACCGGCGAGGAGGTCGACATGGTGTACGGTGGATGCAGGTTCGGTCGGTTGCTGGTGGGGAGCGGCGGCGGTGACTCGGGGAGGGTGAGGGGACGGCGGAGAGGGTTTGGGTGGTTTATCGGCGAAGCCAGGGGAAAGGCCTGTTTGGGTAGGGTTCGCAAGAGCTACGTGTCGGCTATTGAGGCGGCCCAATACTATAGCTGGTCGTGAGTTTTTCTTTTCTTGTACTCTTTTCTGTCTGTTTTTCTGCTGTTGTAACAACGGTTTTCCTCAGGTTTTCTATGGATTTTTTTTAATTTTTCTTTCTTTCTTTCTTCAGTTTTCGCTAAGTTTCTTCAGGTTTTCCCTCCTTTTCTTTTTTAACATATATCTAATTTTTCTATACGCATTGTATATTTTGTGTTTACATCAGGAATATCTGTATATACTTTTCACATTTTTAATATAGAATTAATATTCCTATAAAGATACATTTTGATATCTACGTTTCATTATAGAAACTGTGCATTTTCCACATAGATCTAAGACATTTTATTATATATCTTTAATATTTTTAAATACATGATTACATTTTTATAAATACTTGTTTTGAATATGTATATTTTAATACACATTGAAACATATTTTTATGATACATAAAACTATTTTTAAACCATTTGAATTTTTTATATATTGGATAACTTTTCAATGTGACAAACTTTTGTTTGAAACTCTTGAACATTTTTAAAAAATGTAACAGATGACGCAACTTTTTTGTAATTACAGGAATATATTTTTTACATTGCATAACATCACATTCATATTTTTGAATGGTACAATTTTTTTTTAAATTTGACCGAACATTTTTACACTGCATTTATATCTTATAAAAATATGCCTCGAGCACTTTTAAAAACGAACTATATGTATTTAGTATTGTATTCAAAATATACACACAAGTAAGAAAAACGCGTGATGTCAACATGATGAGGCTACGTGGTTACTAGGCTGGCCCAGTACCGGCTCACTGCAGGCGACGCTCGCATCGAAGTCACTACGAACGATACATAGACGTGCCCATATTAGTCGGCTCTAAGCAATAGGCCCATGATATATTTGGCGATTTTTGGATAGCTACCAATAATTTGCCTCGGCCCGTGTAGTTCCGGCCTCGTGCGCGGAAAACCTTCGCCATTTTTTTGGCTTAACGTAAGTAGATATTCTTTATGTCATTATGTGTGGGAAAGTCATGATTGGATGCAAACCAAACAACAGTGACTTGGTTTCCTGCAAAAAAAAAAAAAAACAGTGTCTTGACAAAAAATTTGTCATGCCTTGCTTTGATAGTACCAAAACATTTAGTGGGGTTTGTTGGGGTTTCAACCAAATATACCCAGCTAGACGAAGAAATCAATTGGGCTCTTTAGTGGCCCAATCATCCGAGTCCGATGGAGTTCGTATGAAATCCTCAACGTTTACTTATTAAGGTTCAATTTCTTTTTTTTCCCAGGAAAAACATCTGATCTATTCATGCTCAATCATGAAAGTACAACGAACGTCAGAAATAATAAGAATTACATCCAGATCCGTAGACCACCTAGCGACGCCTACAAGTGCTGAAGCGAGCCGAAGACGCGTCACTGTCATCATCCCTCCCTCACTGGAGCCAGGCAAAATTTGTTGTAGTCGACAACCGGGAAATCGTCGTGATAAGGCCCCATAGGACACGCACATCAGAACAACAACCACCGCCGATGAAGAGTAGTGTAGATCAGAGTGATCCAACCTAGAAACACACAAACGTAGTCGAATGACGAACAGATCCGACCAAATCCACCAAAGATAGATCCGCCGGAGACATACATCCACACGCCCACCGATGATGCTAGATGCACCACCGAAACGGGAGCTAGGCATGGAGGACCTTATTTCATCTTCAAGAAGTTGACGTTGTCTCGTCTTCTGAGCAGAACACAAACCCTAATGAATCTCGAAGACACATCTAAAAACGGAGCCCTCCCACCGGTAAAAGGTCGGGATCCACCATGCCCTCATGGCCCTATGGCCATCGGAAACGAGGCGGACCGACGGCGGCGCCGACAAGAGGCAGGGAACCCTAATTTTTGGGAGAGAAGCCGGCCACAAGGTTCAATATTACACGTAAGTCGCTTCACATTCTCGTTCCAATAATACATCGGATCGCTCGATTTTCTGTTTGGACAATCGTTGTAATTTTGCTTATGTTGTTTGTTTCAAAAAAAAAAACTGCTTATGTTGAGGAAAGTGAAAATACTGGACAATGCTCGTTCACATTTTCATTGGTTCCTTTTATACATGGATCAGGTGTCGGGAGAACGCTCAATTCTCACCAGAAATTGCGAAGCAGAGAGAAGAAATTGGAAGAAGTAGCTTGGAATTTGAATTATTCAGATGCTAACCACCCAACGTCCCTCAGATCTGTTCTCTTATACAAGCCGTGGCCAGATGGCCCTGTCTTCCTTGCCAAGTTGATGGCATGTGTGTTGGTTTTCAAGTTTCAACTGCTACGAGAGATGAGAAATCATTCATTTTTTCTACACGTAGTGCTAATACTGTTGCTCATCTTTGTGCAAGAGAGGCACTCAAATCTGTCTCCAATGTAACTACATAGTACACAATACTATCACTGGCTATCTGATCGAGGTGGTTTAATAAGGTATGCTCCCGCCTTATGAATAAAAGTGCCGTGTGGTGGAAGCTTCAAAATAAATCAGACGACGATACATCTTACACACGGTGCTTTCACATTCTAACTGTGAGAGAGAATGCATCAGTTCGCGCGATTTTCCATTTGAATTTGATCGACTTGCTGCTTTGCTCATGTACGTGTCAGGACAAAAGGAGGAAATGCTCGATGATGCTCGCTGTTGACAGTTTTCTTCGCATTGCTGATATGGTACCAATATTAACTGTTCTTTTTTTTTTTTGACCTGAAAAGAACAGTGTCAATGTCTGATTTACCTGATGATGTTAGCCAAGGTAAGTTACCTAAAATATTTTCGCAATTTTTTTGACCTGAAATAAGTGCTCTTTATTAGCATGTGTTCGTGTGTATGATTTCAGTGTCAATGTCTGAACTGAAAAACATTATCAGACCAGGCAACAATCAACAAGTATCCCTAGACAAGGCAACCATCACATTGTCCCTTTTGAATATCTATTTATTGTTCCTTTTCATCCGCAAAGTTGTTGCTCTAGCTCAAAATTTCCACTTGAGGGAGCAGAGTATTACAGTTATTCCAGACCATTGTGCCGAGCATAAGCAAACGATCGAGAAGAAAACCAAGTCACAAAATAGCCCCCATACAAGAACCGTTTGCCATATGAGTAACACAAATTATAAATAAGTGATATACCGGTAATGCTTACTCATAATCACCCGCTACTATACCAGGCATGTTATTGAGAAGTGCTGTCATTTACCCATGTTATCTGGAACAACTTAACCTTTTTTCTTTTTGGAATTACTATTGTTTAACCTCATGGTTTGAGGTCCTTGATTCAGGGGGGGGGG
>LR738713.1:705246165-705277604 GCA_902687465.1 Secale cereale
CTTCAAAAACAAGATATATAGAAAAAAACAGCTTCAGGTTACAAAATCTGACCCCAAAAAAGGGAGGCCAAACCTCACAACCTTCATCAGATCACTATGTCAGGCTAACTGTAGCCATAAGAAATCTGTAAAGCTGCGAGGCCATGGCCACAAATGGACCCAGGATTCCAGAACCAGCACAATGCTCGCATTGATCGTTACAGAGTAATGATAAAGGCACGGGGCAAAATGTAAAGGGTCACTAGTTGAAAGGCTTATAAATTCTGAAGTAAGTGTTCAGTTGTAGGTACACAGTTCTTGCATTGCACATAGCTTGTCAAAACTCAAACCGTTAATAATTCTCCATGAAGCATATGACGACCAAACAAAAAAAGGACCAAACTTACATCACATCCTTGTGAGAACAAGACCACATATAAAACTACTAATGGCATTGACAGTATTAGATAGCATGCAGGGTATTTAGTAGGAGTAACTTTCTGGACGGATAATTGAAAATGACATCATGATTGAAACCTCATGTTCATGCCTTTGATTTTCTTTTCCCAAGTAAACTAGGAACGACATGGGACACAAGGAAGTCCTTGATAACACCGGGGCAGTTCTTGGTTAAAAGGTCGAAGCCTTCAGACTCCATGGCTGCATCCAGATTTGTCGGTGAGCTGAGGAACACCAAGCATGCTGCCTTAAGCTCATGGCAGTGGTGCTGCTCCGCTAATGCCAAGATGGTCGCCACGGAGCTCGTGTCGATATGCTTGCACAACTTATCTGCACAAATCAGCTTCAGCCTCTCCAAATCATACCTATCTGCTGCAACAAGCAAATGCTGAGCCATGGCAGACTCTTCTGGTTGCTTCATATCTGGCAACGTATCAGTGTACATGAAAGTAAGCAGAGCATTAAACACTTGTGCCTCCATGTCATCTATGCGTATGGCCTCAGTGGTAGTTCCCTCTTTCATCGGGCCGAAGAATTCTGCTCTGAAGACCGGAGATCGCGCCGCGAGCACGGACCGGTGAGCAGAAAATGTCTCCCCGCCGACTCGGAATTCGACGTTGACGCCCGCCTTGCTCGACAGGAGAACCCCTAAGTGCCGGTGCAAGTCAGACGGTGGCACCAGGATGGATGGTGTCACCTGAGCGTGGAGCTCGCTCATGATAGTGACATCGACCTTGACAGTGAAGGAATCATCCTTGAGATGCTCTGATTTCTCCAATTCCTCCGTTTTCATAAACATCGGGAATCCCCAAGTTTTATCCACGGAAAAGTCTTTAATCTTGGTAGTCAAGGTATGCACCGGCACCGGCTTCCCATCTTGGTCGAGTAAGCTAAACTTGGCTTGTGCCTTCACGGTCTCGGCCTCGGCGATGGTATCATCGAGTGTGAGATAGAGGCCTATGAAATCGATGTGCTCGGACTTCCGCCCGTTGGGATAGTAAGTCACATGCCATGTGCGGCCTCCCACCCGGAACCGGCAAGAGTCGATACACTTGCCATTGGGGACCTCCTTGATGCGCGAGCAGCCGACGATCTTCAGCAAGTGGTAGCCGCTCACGGCCCCGGCAATGATGGAGGATGTGGATCCGGAGGGGAGGCCGTCGCCGCCGAGATGCGAGGAGGTCGCCATCGTGTGCGACTTGGTCGGTTAGGCCCGGTCGCTGGTGGGGAGCGGCGGCGGGGGTAGGAAAGTGAACGGCGGCTAGGGTTTTGGGCGGTATATCGGTGACTGAAGCCAGGGAAAAGACTAGATGGGTTTTTTTTTTTCACTGGACGGAGATGGCAACTTAACTCTTCAGCTGCTCTATCCGTGGCCTATCTCTTCGCGTTCTCCCTCAGGGAACAGATTGATTTCCATTTCCACTTGAATCAGATCGTCCTCTCATGTACACCGAAATGCAAAATAGATCGTCCTCTCATGTACCCCGAAATGCAAAATAGTCCGTCCGTTCCTAAATATATGTCTTTTTAGACACTTTAAATAGAATACGATATACGGATGTATGTAGACATATTTTAGAGTGTAGATTCATTTATTTTTGCTCCGTATGTAGTCACTTGATGAAATCTTTAGACAATGTAGGGAACTTTCAACAATGCTCTTTCACATTTTCTTCGCTCTATTGATTTGTTTTTCCTTTCAAAAAAGAAAGCGATTTGCCTCGCTTTTTTGGAGACATTTTTTCCCCGAAAAGGCATATGGCCATATGCCAATCTTCACATTGACCTTACAATAAACTCCTATATAGGAAGAAAAAATTACACTCATATTCTTGAAATGTCAAAGTCTTCTTCCTCCTCCATCCACCAACAACCCACCATGGGTATCTTTGCCTTGGCGGAGCAAACTTTTCGAAACCCAGGAGCTTATGGCAGTAGCAGTTGGGAAGTCGTCAATGCAGACCAGGAGACACAGTCGACCACGTTCTACAAAGCAAATCACCCCATCGAAGAAAAGAACGCCGATAAGGACCTACAAAAACTCAGAAGACCATGATTGTCAGTTGAACGAGATCTACCAAAAATATAAATCAGCAGGGTCCTGAAAGATCAGTCAGAGATACAAGACCGCACGACCAACGCCGGTGATAAGCACACCGACGAACGGGGATAGGGCGAGGAAGACATTATTTCTAATTGGGAAAGTGTTGCCGCCACATTGTCTCAAACCAAACACGAAGACTCACTAATGAAAACTAAAGTCAAATTTCCCACGCCATTGCACGCCAAGTCCACACCTGAGATCAAACTCCTCGTCGTCCAGTGCCATGCGTCGAGGCCATTTCTCCGAGGCCGCCATAGAAGCACACTTGTTGGATTCGTTTGGCCGCCGCCGAGCAGTTCCTGACGAAGGTCTCCGCTCAAGCCCTCGTATCCTTCTCCAACCACAGTAGCCCTCCAAGACCTCCAAGCATTCCCTAGAAAAACGCTCCTGAACCATCAGACCTCCCCATCGTCGCTGACGCCTACAGGCTTTGCCCGGCGATGCTCTTTTTTTTTTCTTCGGAAAATTGTCCATCTATTCATCTTCAATCATGGCAGTACAATGAACATCAGAAATAATGAAAATTATATCCAGATTCATAGATCACCTAGCGACGACTACAAGCACTGAAGCGAACTGAAGGCGCGCCGCTTTCATCGCCCCTCCATCATCGGAGCTGGGCACAACTTGTTGTAGTAGACAGACGGAAAGTCGTCGTGCTAAGGCCTCATAGGACCAACGCACCAAATCAGCAATCGTCGCCCATGAAGAAAAGCTTAGATCGGAAGGATCCAACCTGAGACACGTGAACAAAGACGAATAAAGACCGGATCCGAGCGGATCCACCAATGACAACCACCGACCGAATCCCGCGAGATCCGCCTGAGACACACCTCCACACACCCTCTGACAATGCTAGACACACCATCGGGACGGGAGCTAGACGGGGAGAACCTTATTCCATCTTCAAGAAACCGCTGCCGTCTCGTCTTTTTGATTAAGATACAAACCCTAACAAAACTTGAAGAAGCACCTGAAAACGGAGCCCTCCCGCCGGCAAAGGCCGGGATCCACCGCGCATCCATGGCCCTAAGGCCACATGAGACGTGGGAGATCGACGGCGCCGCCGACAAGAGGCAGAAACCCTAGCCGCCTTTCCTTGGAGGAGAGGCAAAGGTAGGCGGCGAACAATGCTTATCTTAGTTTGCATACATCATCCCACATGATTAACGATTGCGCGCTTGCGTAAGTCTGATACGTAGCCCAAAAGAAAGCACGTCGAATAGCACCCACTTCTTTGATCACCTTTTTAGGTAGCTGAAAAATAGACATGTACTCTCTCCGTCCCATAATGTAAGACGTTTTTTGACACTACATTAGAGTCAAAAAACGTCTTACATTATGGGACGAAGGGAGTAGTAAATAGCTAGAGGGTCATGACCGGCGATGCTCCTTGGCGGCGGCTAGGGCTTCATGGTCGCCTATCTCAGAAAACTTTTTTACAAAGATTATTTGATTCCACCATATTAGGGAAAAAAATCAAGTCTGGGGTAAAAATAGATCCAACGGTTTCATTAACAACTCGATTTACAGATCAAAACGAGAAATGTCTTATCTATCTCTTTAAGATAGTAAGCATCTCAGACTTCTTTAGTTCGGCATTTCCAACACAGACCCTAAAACGGACACACTATCATCCATGGATCCGTCCGAGCCAGCATCCAACGCTTCCTGCAAAGTGCAAACCTTTGTCCGCAATTCAAACTAATTCGGACACAATTCATGCAAACACCACGAAACTCATTCAGTCGGACATAAGTTCGATATATTTTAGATAAACTGGATGATATTCCGTTTGTTCAACTAATAAAACCTAAAACATAAACTAGCTTGTAGCGGATGGTGACCTCGTACGCGCGGTCAAGCTGGCCGGTGGCACCTCCATCGCCGTATGTATCGTTGTCATTGCTATCGAAGTGGTCCTTCCAGCGGCAGAAGGCGCAAGAGCGCGACAGCCATGCCCAGCCGCTGCCTGGCGCTGCCGAAGGAGTCGTTCCGCTTCCTTCTGCGCCGTGCGGAGGACTGCCGCGGCGAGCGCCCACCCTGGCTAGGGAGCCTTGCTCTTGCCATTGCCGCCAGCGGCGGCTGCTGTCTCGCTGAGAGACCATTCCTCGCGTGATCTTCGTGAGCTGCCTATCGAGGCGGCGTAGGCACCGCAAGCTCGTCTCCACGGTAATTAGCGACTGGTACTGGGCCCAGAACTCTGCGAAGTTGGATTCCGCGTGGACCCAGGCTGACGCCTCGTTGGACTTCGCGAACACATAGTGTCGCGCCATGTTGTGTCACTCCCATCGCGCCACCTACCTTGTCGCCCTCTCCTCGGGCGCCATGATGCTCTGCGGTGACGAGGATTCATCGTGGCCACCGAGGGGGTAGAGGAGGTGTCCACATGCCTTTGCAATCGTCGGCGGCAGCTCCTCCTTCACGGCCTTGCCACGCAATACATGGTGCAGCGATGACGTCAGCTGGTCGATGCGGCCGTACCAACTATATATGTTGTGTCGGTTCCTCCTTCATGCGACCTTCGATTTGAACACCGCGGTTGCGTGGGGGGCGTCGGATCCTCCTTCAGGCGGCTAGCGGTGACGAAACACGGTAGCACAGCGACCGCTCAATCTTGAGGTCGATTTGCCGCTGGTACTCCTCTTTCATCGTTGCCACCCCGCCAGGAGGCACGGTTGTTGCGGCCGTTGCTCCTCCTCATCGCCGGAGGAGATGATGATGTCCCACTTTTTGGGCGAGGCAGACGCTGTGGAGGTCGAGAGGCCCGAAGAGGGACAGCAGCGGCTGTTAAATTGTGATCCAAATTATACCGTATTGGACTAGACGTAGTACATACGGTGTGGGCCTTTCCGTTGACGTCGACGCATACGAGTACAACTCGTTTACTTGTCCTCCAAGGACTCTTATGTATTGCCCTCAATATATACCCCATGTAGTCGCACCTAAGACGGCCTGTCGTCTCGTGCTTGTAATACTCCTCCTCATAGTGATTGCGCCTTCGTGCGTCCGTGGTTTTCTCCCGCAAGGGTTTCCACGTAAAAATCCGTGTCTCTTTGTCTCGTTTATTCTCGTTATTATCTAACAAGTGGTATACAGAGCTGAGGTTCCAGATACGAGATTTGAGATCGAGAGATTAGGGTTGCACTTCTGTGCGCCGCCGCTGGATTTTTCCGCTGCAGCGAAAGCATCGCAGCTGTACGCCGAGAACGACAAGAGGTCGATTTTTCGTCTGCGTGCTGCCGTGTCCGAGATTGACAAGAACTCTCGAAGCTGTGTATTATTATATCCCGGCGATCTGCGTGATCACTTCTGTCCGCTCGTGTACCGAGGCGCGTGGAGTCCTGAGGCAACACTGATCCGATCCGCCGCTGCTGCCCCTATTTCACATCGATTGAACCACAGCAACACTACGTGCTCACGTGAAGACAAGTACAGGAGTACTTGGATTTCTTGACTACTACTAGTCACGTGGAGTGCTCAAAGCTAGTACTACTAGTTTAGTACTAGATCAGATTGGTTTTCACTTCAACTGCTACGTCCACCCATCCGAGACATACTACCAGATTTTATCGATTCATGGCATCCATGAAGTACGATCTTCCGCTGCTGGACCGTGACACAAGGTTTACCCTATGGCAAGTCAAGATGCGGGCGTTGTTGGCACAGGCCGACTATGATGATGCACTGGATAGTTTTGGGAAGGACCGAATTCAAGACTGGACTGCTGATGAGAAAAGAAGGGATCGTAAGGCTTTGTCACAAATTCAACTCCATTTGCATAATAATATTTTGCAGGAAGTTTTGAGCGAGAAAACTGCCGCCGCTCTATGGTTAAAGCTGGAAAGCATTTGCATGACAAAAGATCTTACCAGCAAGATGCATCTGAAGCAAAAATTATTCCTGCACAGGTTACCCGAGGGAGGTAATGTTTTGAATCATATTTCTGAATTTAAAGAGATCATATCCGATCTAGCTGGAATGGAGGTTAAGTATGAAGAGGAAGATACTGCTTTAATGTTACTTTGTTCACTGCCAAGTTCTTATACCAATTTTAGAGACACCATATTATACAGTCGTGATACTCTCACACTTAATGAAGTTTATGAAGCTTTGAACTCTAAGGAGAAGATGAAATTAATGGTGCCTCATGATGGTTCGAGTTCATCCCAAGCCGAGGGATTATCTGTTCGTGGCAGGACAAAGCAGAAGAACTCCAATAATGGAAACAGAGGCAAAAGTAAGAACGGCCACAGGGGCCGGTCGCAATCCAGAGACAAGAAGTATTGCAGATATTGCAAAAGAGACGGGCATGACATCTCCGAGTGTTTCAAGTTGCAGAACAAGGAAAAGAGAAAAGGTAACAAACAAGGTGAAAATTCTGCTAACGTTGCTCGTGATGATAGTTCCGATGATGCTCTTGTCGTTACTGCTGGATGTGCTGAGACCAATGATGAGTGGGTACTTGACACTGCATGTACTTTTCATATGTGCCCGCATAGAGATTGGTTTACTACTTTTGATTCCACTACTGCTGTTGGTTCCGTTTTGGGTTTTGATAATTCACCATGCAAGATTGAAGGCATAGGTTCCGTTCGAATCAAGATGTTTGATGGCACAATCAGAACTTTGACAGATGTTCGGTATATTCCGAAGATGAAGAGAAATCTTATCTCTGTGAGTGCCCTTGATGCAAAGGGGTACAAGTATTCAGGTGGAGATAGTGTTTTGAAGGTCACCAGAGGTTCCCTTATTGTGATGAAAGGTGATTTAAGTTCGACCAATGGTCTTTATTACCTTCGAGGTTCTACCGTTTCAGGTAACGCTACTCCAGTTATTTCAAAAAATTCTGATTGTGATGCTGCTAACCTTTGGCATATGCGTCTTGGACATATGAGTGAACTTGGTTTGGCAGAGTTAAATAAGAGAGGTCTTCTTAAAGGATACGAAACTGGTAAATTGAAATTTTGCGAGCATTGTATTTTCGGCAAGCACAAGAGGGTGAAGTTCAATACTTCGACTCATACAACTGAAGGTATTCTTGATTATGTGCATTCTGATTTATGGGGACCGTCTCGCAAGAAGTCACTAGGTGGTGCTAGTTACATGCTGACTATAATTGATGATTATTCAAGAAAAGTTTGGCCTTATTTCTTGAAGCATAAATGGCAAGCATTTTCAGCATTCAAGGAGTGGAAGATTATGATTGAAAAACAAACTGAAAGGAAGGTAAAAATACTTCGCACTGATAATGGTATGGAATTCTGTTCTAAGCAATTTAAGAATTATTGCAAGTCTGAAGGCATTGTCAGACACTACACCGTTCCTTATACTCCTCAACAAAACGGTGTTGCTGAGCGTATGAACAGGACCATTATTTCCAGAGCCCGTTGCATGTTGTCTAATGCAGGTTTGCATAAGCGTTTTTGGGCTGAGGCTGCTTCCACTGCTTGTTATCTCATTAACCGTTCACCATCTATTGCTCTTAATAAGCAAACTCCAATTGAGGTATGGTCTGGTTCACCTGCTGATTATTCACAGTTGAGAGTTTTTGGTTGCACTGCTTATGCTCATGTTGATAATGGAAAATTGGAGCCTAGGGCTGTTAAGTGCATCTTTCTTGGTTATAAGTCTGGTGTTAAAGGTTTTAAATTGTGGAATCCTGAAACCCAGAAGGTTGTTATTAGCAGAAACGTTATCTTTAATGAATCTGCTATGTTACATGATGTTCCATCTACTAATGTTCCTGTTGAGAGTGAACAGCAGGCTACTCTTCAGCATCCTACTGTTCAGGTGGAGCATGTTATTGATTCAGATGATACATCCGGTAATGAAAATGTTGATGCACATGATGATCCCGTCGTTGATGATGAACATGTCACTCCCACTCCAAATCAGCCTATTGTTCCACCCGGTTGGAATCTTGCACGTGACAGAGTTAGGCGGGGTATTGATAAACCTAAAAGGTTAATTGAAGAGTGCAATATTGTTTCTTTTGCTTTATCTGTTGCAGAGGAAATTGAAGGTAATGCTGAGCCTTCTTCATATTCCGAGGCTATTATTTCTGGTGATAGTAATAAGTGGATGACCGCTATGCATGATGAGATGGAATCACTTGAAAAGAATGGCACTTGGGATTTAGTAAAATTGCCTAGAGAGAAGAAACCTATTCGTTGCAAGTGGGTTTTCAAGAGGAAAGAAGGTGTTTCTCCTAATGATGAGACAAGATATAAAGCAAGGTTAGTTGCTAAAGGTTACAGTCAGATTCCAGGTATTGACTATAACGAAGTCTTTTCTCCTGTTGTGAAGCATAGCTCTATTCGCACTTTACTTAGTATTGTTGCCATGAATGATTTTGAGCTTGAACAATTGGATGTTAAAACTGCATTCTTACATGGAGAATTAGAAGAGGATATTTATATGAAACAACCTGAAGGTTTTGTTATTCTTGGAAAAGAAAAGCTTGTCTGCAAGTTAAGGAAATCTCTTTATGGATTGAAGCAATCCCCTAGACAGTGGTACAAGAGATTTGACACTTTTATGCTCTCTCAAGGTTTCAAAAGGTCTAATTATGATAGTTGTGTTTATTTGAAAACTGTCAAAGGTTCAACTATTTATTTGCTCCTTTATGTTGATGATATGCTTATTGCTGCAAAGAGTATGTCAGATGTTGATGAACTAAAGAAGCAATTGAGTAATGAATTTGAGATGAAGGATTTGGGTGCAGCAAAGAAAATTCTTGGCATGGAAATATCCAGAGATAGGCCGTCTGGAAAGGTATATCTAAGTCAGAAGGGATATATTGATAAAGTTCTTCGTCGTTTTAATATGCATAATGCCAAGCCAGTAAGTACTCCGTTAGCTGCACACTTCAAATTGTCATCAGCTTTATGTCCTAAGTCAGATGCAGATATTGAGTACATGTCTAGAGTTCCCTATTCGAGTGCAGTTGGTTCACTTATGTATGCCATGGTTTGTTCCCGTCCGGATTTATCATATGCATTGAGTGTTGTCAGTAGATACATGGCTAATCCTGGAAAAGAGCATTGGAGAGCAGTTCAGTGGATTTTCAGATACCTGCGAGGTACTTCTAATGCTTGTTTACAGTTTGGGAAAACTAGAGATGGACTTGTTGGTTTTGTTGATTCTGATTTTGCTGGTGATTTGGATAAGAGAAGATCACTCACAGGTTATGTTTTCACCATTGGTGGTTGTGCTGTGAGTTGGAGAGCAACTTTGCAGTCTATTGTGGCTGTTCCACTACTGATGCCGAGTATATGACTATTTCTGAGGCATGCAAAGAAGCTATCTGGTTGAAAGGTTTGTACGCTGAGCTTTGTGGAGATTTATCTTGCCCTACCGTATTTAGTGACAGTCAAAGTGCTATATATCTTACAAAGAATCCAATGTATCATGAGAGAACGAAGCACATTGATGTCAGATTTCACTATATTCGAGATGTTGTTGCTGAAGGTGATTTGAAGGTATGCAAGATAAGTACTCATGATAATCCTGCTGATATGATGACAAAGCCAGTTCCGACCAATAAGTTTGAGCTTTGCTCAGGCTTAGTTGGTATTTCTCACTAGTCCTATGGACTTTGACGCACAAGGTGTTAATGCTGATTTGGATGGAGTTATTAACTTTCTTCGACTACTGGAGGGAATTTGGATCAAGGTGGAGATTGTTAAATTGTGATCCAAATTATACCGTATTGGACTAGACGTAGTACATACGGTGTGGGCCTTTCCGTTGACGTCGACGCATACGAGTACAACTCGTTTACTTGTCCTCCAAGGACTCTTATGTATTGCCCTCAATATATACCCCATGTAGTCGCACATAAGACGGCCTGTCGTCTCGTGCTTGTAATACTCCTCCTCATAGTGATTGCGCCTTCGTGCGTCCGTGATTTTCTCCCGCAAGGGTTTCCACGTAAAAATCCGTGTCTCTTTGTCTCGTTTATTTTCGTTATTATCTAACAGCGGCGCCAAGATCCGGATCTGGAGTCGCCGACGACCAGCACGGAGAACCATGACTTTGGGATGGTGTGGATGGTGCTGGACCGGAGGGGGTCGGTGAGGTTGTGATCGAAGAGAGTATTTCGGTGTGGTGGACGGCGTCGGACCCGGGCTTAAATAGGTGCGGCCAGGTGAAGGGACGGGAAGCGGGTCAGAGTGCAGAGTAGGCTTTTTGATCGTCGCGTCGGCATTGAGGCGCCACCCCTACACCCCTCTCCCCACCCAGCGCATGCCTGGTCGTGTCGCTTTGACAAGCATCGTTGCCGTGGAGTCATGTCCGCTCTAGAGCGCTGCTCGCTGGCATGAATAGGCAGCAACCATTTCATGTGGAGAGGTTTTTTTGGGCGGTTGGGTGGAACTGAGGAGTTGGACGCGTACACAGCAGCGCTACGGACACCTTCGAAGCCCTCTGGTTTGTGTGTCCGGTTTGTGGGATTACCAACAACCAGACTTGTTCATGGATCGATGAGGTGCCGCGTAAACTACGTCTGGGCGGCTATGTCTGGATGTATGCGCGAGGGTCCACGTTGAAGATGTCCTTATCTATACTACTATTAAAAGAGTAAACATTTTCTTTCTTAAGATTACCCCGTCAAATGTACCTAATGAATTTACTACCGTCAGATTATCTCACTTAATTAGATCTAATGACTCGGATTAATCTAACCGCACGCCGCGTGGATGAGACTTGCCTGCTCCCCTCGTGTGTGCCCATCCGTACTCCCGCGTACGTGACTTGATTTGATTGGAACAAAATTAGGCCCGGCCCCATCCCCTTAAAATCAGGGAGAGGGGGGGGGGCGATGATTAGATTAAAAAAGAAAAAAGAAATGACAACCGTAGGATGAAGTGGGAGCACGGATGGGAGCATGGGGAGGGAGCAGGAAGTGCATGTAGCAGTTATCCTTGGCAGACGAAATTTTCCACCGCACGCACAATACGGCCCGAGGCTTGTGGCCCCCTCATCTCCTCCGTAATTTTCTATCATTGCCTTCTCTCCCTCCCAACCGTCTCACGTAATCCCCGAGATCGCAGTTCGGACGCCGCCGCCACCCGCCGAAGTGAGATCCCGCACCACCTCGTGCGCCAATGCCCCCCCTCTCACGTATTCCCAATGAGGAAGATGACGAGAACCTTGGCCATGCCGCCGTCCTCTCCCCGTCGTTGCTCGTCCGGCTCCTTGACCGCGACAGAGACAGGGACGACGGTCTTCACCTCGATGGTCATGCGCTTGGTCTTACCGGACTTGGAGATGGCGGTGGAGAGGAAGTTGCCAAACGTCGCATTGGCCGGCACAGGGGCCACCTCGCGGGCGCGCTTGCGGCTGGCCAGGCTAGCTCGTAAGGCGTCCCGCTCGTACGGCGTCCCGCTGCCTGCCGAAGTCCTCCTCCTTCCTCTGAACCTTCACGGGGCCGTGGATGAGGCGGAAGAGCAGCTCGGCGAGCGTGGCGACTTTGCAGTTGAGCGTGCGGGGTGGTTGTTGTGCAGCCAGAACACGACGGCGTAGAAGCCCTCCTTGTCCGACTTGCCGGTGCCGCGGACGCCGCGGAGGTTGCAGGCGAGCTTGAGGGCGTCGTGCGCCCATGCGGCGGCTTGTACCCCGCCCGTCCGCTCGCGTATTCGTTTTCCCATTGAGGAAGGCGACGAGAATCTCGGCCACGCCGCCATCCTCTCTCGGTCGTCGCGCGCCCCCGTCCGTCATCCCTCTGCAGCATGTCCAGTCAGTCCCGGGCGACGGAGAGTCTCGCCACTGGGCACACGCACCTTGCAATCGTGTTGTTCTTCTCCGTTGGTGCTGTCGTGCAATCGTACACACATCTTGCAACTAAGTGGCCGTCAATCCAATTGGTGTCTTCCTTTGCACTTGATTTCACTTGATTTCTTACGTTGGCCTAAAAAGAAGCATCATTTTTAGCGTGCTTTATTACAGCTCACAATCACAGATTACTATAATGCATAATTATTTGGGATGTGTCACCCATTCTGAACAGGAAACATTCTTAGGGCACATCATGTTCACTGAATATGTCAAACAGGTCATCCAATTTAGCATAGAAATCTAAAAAAAAATCACCAAGTTGTGACTACAAGGTAGAGGAGTTTCTTCTCTGATGAAGATTTGATAGCTAACAACATGCATACAAGCATCAGCCAGTTCGAGTCCTATTCGCCATATCTTAATTTGATATGCAAAGTCAGACAATGATTTGTAGAGTGTCTATGGAGGTTCTTCCATTTACCAATTCATGATCCCAGCCTTTCTTTCCTAATTAAAAAGAAAAAACATATTCTGATTGCCTTTCTTGAGCTTATCTTTGAGTTAGCTTGCATCCAACAGTTAAGTGCTCCAAGATTAGGCAATCAAAACTGAATTTAATAATATGCGTGTATGAAAAACTGTTAATATATGCGGTTTGACAAATCTCTGGATCGGTTGTACTCCATATAGAACCAGTGATAATAAGAGTATCTCCAGCCGCGCCCCCAACAGGCCCCCCAGGTCACTTTTTCGGCGCCGGCGCCGAAAAAACGGCCCAGTCGCGCCCCCAGGACGTCGAAAATCGCCGGTTCGGACTTTTTTTCCGCCCGGCGGTCACAGGCCGAACCAGGCACGCTGGGGAGCAGTTGGGGGCTCCGGCGCTAGGGAAAAGCGCGCCTAGCCCACACCGTCAGGGGAAAAGTCAAGGTTTTCATCGCCGACTCGCCTCCCACCCCCCGCGCCCTCGGCCACCACTAGCTATGTCTCGGCGCCGGCCGCCGCCCTACTCAGCTAGATAGCCATTCCCCGCCGGAAAATAACAGCGCTTCGCCGCGGCAGTCCCTCCAACAGCAGCTGGGCGTTTCCGACCGTCGTTTCCAGCCGCGGAGGCACGGTTTAGCGGCGGGTACACGCCCACCGAGCGCAAGGTGTTCGGCGATTTGCCTGCCTCTGCGATGGACTCAGATGACGAGGAAGAGCTCGCCGCGCTGCTGGAGGAGGAAGCCGAGGCCGACGTCCAGGAAGAAGAGCATCTCATGGTGCTCGCCGCCCTCGCCCAGCTGCTGGCGAGCCATGAAAAGCCGCGGCGAGGTGGCTTGGCGCCTGGGTGGTTGAAAGCAAAGAACCGGCATCGTCTCGAAGGCAACTGCATGCTCTACTCCGACTACTTCGCCGATGCTCCACTTCACAGCGAGAAAACATTTCGGCGCCGTTATTGGATGAGCCGAAAGCTCTTCCTCAGGATTGTGAATTCCATCCGGGAGTTCGACAACTACTTCAAGTGCAAGATGGATTGCACCGGCGCTCTTGGATTCACCTCCATCCAGAAGTGCACGACAGCGATGAGGATGCTTGCATATGGAGCTCCCGGTGATTCACTCGACGACTATGGGCGCATGGCCGAGTCCACCAGCATAGATTGTTTCTACAAGTTCTGTCGGGCAGTGGTGGCAGTGTTTGGGCCATAATACTTGAGAACACCCAATGCGGAAGACACTGCTCGGATCCTAGCACATAATGCAGCAAGAGGATTTCCTGGGATGCTTGGAAGCATCTACTGCATGCATTGGAAATGGAAGAATTGCCCATTTGGTTGGCAGGGGATGTACAAAGGCGCCAAAGGCGGTTGCAGTGTGGTGCTTGAGGCGGTGGCCACACAGGACCTTTGGATTTGGCACTCCTTCTTTGGTATGCCAGGAACTCATAATGACATCAACGTGTTGCAGTGCTCTCCTGTCTTTGCCAAGCTTGTTGAAGGTCATTCTCCTCCGGTGAACTTCGAGATCAATGGGCGGCACTACAACAAGGGGTACTATCTAGCTGACGGCATCTATCTGAGATGGTCGACATTTGTGAAGACGATCTCAAACCCTGCGGCAGGAGGCAAGAACGCCTGGTTTGCAAAAGTTCAGGAGGCTTGCAGGAAGGATGTCGAGCGGGCTTTTGGTGTGCTCCAAACTCGATTTGCTGTTGTTCGGTACCCCGCACAGACCTGGTCCAAAGATCAAATGTGGGAGATTATGACTTGTTGTCTCATCTTGCACAACATGATCATCGAGAGCGAGCAAGAAGACCCAGTGTTTGACACTGAACCATACTACAGGCAGGGTCCTCTAGCCAAAGTTGATCACCAGCTACCGGCAACTTGGACTTCCTATCTCAGTATGTGTGAGGAGATCCGAGACCCACAGGTGCATCATCAACTGCAGAAAGATCTGATTGAACACCTATGGAGGCTCAAGGGGGACGTCGTGTGATGAAATACGATTTTTATTTGTTGAACTATATAATTTGTATTGAACTATTTGTTGTTGTACTATTTTTTTGAAGTGTTTGATTTTTCTGTGATGAAATATGTGATAAGAAATAATAGTGTTGACAATTGAACGCCGAAACACAACAAAACCACGCCGAATATGGGCCTATTCTTGCCCATATGGGCCCTTTATTCGCAGAAATGAGGCTGCAAAGTGGGCCAATTTCGGCGCCGGGGGCGACGACTGGGTACAAAAAACCGCCCCAGCGCCGATTGTATCGCCGGCTCGCCCCCAGGGACGATTTTTACGGGTCCTGGGGGGGCCAACGGCTGAAGATGCTCTAAGATTGCCCCTTTGTGTTTTCTGCAGAAAGTAGCCTCCATGCTTGTCAAATCTGGGTGTCGTTTTATCCACAGGCTTTCATCTAAAGAGAAGCACATCGATGGAGAAAAAAGACGTGTTCAAAGACAATCTGTTTCAGGTACATACTCTACTTATTAAAACATACGAGCAAGGTTGCGACAAAGATGCTCTATCTCAAAATGTTTTGTAAAAACTGACCTCATAAATTTTATGGTCTTTAAGCAGCACCGTACACATTTGTTCCTAGGTCCTTTTGTCCATAGCTTTGGGTTTCATTCTCTTCGTTGTGTCGGGATTTTAGAAGCGTTGAACAGTCGCATGGCAAGTACAAGGAACGTCATCAGTACAGGGAGGTTGAAACAAGAAGTTGAGGTGATCGATCAAGGCAATAAATTGTATTATCATATTCTTCTAAATGAAGAGATACCTTTCCCCACTGTTACAAAATCTAATAACTGAATGGTGCTTTGTTTTTTACTATTATTTGTTGCAGGGCATGGCGATGATGACGAGCACTTGCGTTTTTTAGATGCTGCACCTTTGTTTTTGTTGACCTTTTGGTTCATGTATATATGTAAATTCTATGCAAATGTATCATAGGAAATGTGAATTCATACCTCTATGATTGATGTAATCTATTTATTTTGATGTGTCTATGTTATGAATGTTCTGAGTAATAAAATACCTATTAATGTTAAGTCTTTTTTTCATTGGTTTCTTGTTTATCGCGATGGTTATACCAGAGAGGAAATTATCATTTCCCTACTTTGCCATACCTTGTTTTCGAAACACTACTTTGCCAAACCTGACACCCACATAACCCTTGCTCACGTTTGAACTATGAACCCAACACTTCAAATCCCATTAAGATTTTTCTTTACATGGTTAGACGTGCATTGCACGTGCATGCTTACTAGTGGCTTTGAAAGTGCTCCTCTAATCCTGAGCTCGCATGAACCCGGATGATGAACAGTAAAAATACAAAAAAATAGTAACAAAATGTAAAAAAGACAGATTTTTTTGTGATAAACATTAATGAATGTTTTACCTGTGTGAAAAATTTCATGATATAAAATGACATTTGTGGAGGTCTAGGCAGCAGAAAAAAAAATCGATGCTCCAAAATGCTTTCAAAATTGGTCTTTTTCAAGCAATGATTTTACTGTTTTTGCCCAGACCTCCATGAATATCATTTTATCATGAAATGTTGCACGGATATGAGACATCATCAATGCTTATCACACGAATAAAAGATTTTTTTTTTTGCATTTTTACTATTTATTTTTCTGTTTTTCATATGGGTGCATATGAGCTCGGGATTAGAAACTATGTGTTCTTATGGCTTTTGCTTCTCTACTCAGTCTAGTTTATCTAATCAACTTTCTTGTATTATGTTGTTCTTTGGGGTTGTGACAGCATCGCTAGCAGACTGCTTACATCGCGTCGAATTGCAAAATAACTGTCAGTTTACAGTTTTGCGCGAAAATAGTGGCCCGAACAGATACCGTATCGGATCACGGCCTTTACCAGAAATTGCGGGGTGCGGCAAATTCTCCCCTAAACCTATAGAAACACGGGGCGGGAGGCCGGCCCAAGGGTGACCCCTATCGCTAGCGAGATTTGGCGGGAGGGACATTTCCGCGCGACAGTTCTCGCTCTGCGTTCCCTCCACCGCCATTGATCTTCCTCCGCCCACTCCGGACCACCTTCGCCGGCTCTGTAGCTAGTGCCGCCATGGACGCCTCCCAGTCGTCGCCCTTCACCGTTGAAGTCATGGACACGCCAACCCCTCAAGCAGATCTCGTCGTCGGCCGTGTCGTGCCTATCGTTGTTAAACTTGTTGGAAATATGCCCTAGAGGCAATAATAAAATTGTTATTGTCATATTTCATGTTCATGGTAAATGTTCATTATTCATGTTAGAATTGTATTGACCGAAAACTTAAATACATGTGTGGATACATAAAGAATGTCGTGTCCCTAGTATGCCTCTACTAGACTAGCTCGTTGATAAAAAATGGTTAAGGTTTCCTAACCATAGACATGATTTGTCATTTGATAACGAGATCACATCATTGGGAGAATGATGTGATATACTGATGGCTTCTCGCCCCTCGTTGGTTAACCCAAGTGGAAGGTTTGAGATGTAACGTAGCGGTAGTTTTCCGTTGGCAAAGATACCAAGGATCGAATCCCGTGAGACTCCGAGGGTCGACAAGAAGGTGTCAATAGAGCCAGAGACTTTTGCTTGACAGGACCTGCACACAGATACAAATAACTTTGCTCCCAACGAGTACAGAGAGGTTGTCAATCCCTCCGGCCTTGTCGTTTACAAAGGATCAAACGCAAGAGATAATAGTGATAGGTATAATTGCAACTAGTAAATAAGAACAGGAAGTAAATAGCGGGTGTGATCAGTGTTGGTAATATGGACCGGGGTCCCATGATGTTCACTAGTGATGTCTCTCTCCCAAAAGACGATAAAACAGCTAAGCGAGGTAAACAAATTACAGCTGGGCAATTGACAGGATTATGTGCGCAAACCAATGCTAACTATGCTGCAAAGAAAGGTAGAGGCTCAAAAGCATGGGCGGTACGCCAAGGCAAGTAGACCGAAATCCATCTGCATCTACTACTAATCATTCACCTTGAGATATCTATCCAGAACATCTCGCTGGTATTAAGTTGCGAGTCCCATCCATAGTGTAAACTCAAAGCAACAGACAACTGCATTAAAAGAACTTTGCGTAAAGTAAACAATCCTTGCACCCGCAAGTACAAGCACCGTTGTTTTCCCCCTTGTGGCAACAACACATCCCCTAGACTCATGTTTCTGTCACTCAAGCTAGTCATCGAGGGGCATGAACCCACAATCAAGCATAACGTTCCCTCTTGGAGTTACTACCTACTACTCGGCCAAAGCAATAAACAGCAACGGAGAACATGCAAGAATTACTCAAGAACATAAATATAAAAGAGGTGAATCAAATATATTACTCACACACAATCTGAACATAATCTCATAATCCATCGGATCCCAGCAAACTCAGCATAGCAACAGCATAAAGATTACATATGTGCCTCGATCATGTAGGGCAGCTCACGAGGTCTAATCGGTGAAGAACAAAGAGGGGAGGGGAACATCACATAGCTACTGGTCATGGACCCATGGTCCAAGGGAGACTACTAACAACTCATCCGGGAAGCGTCCATGGTGGTGGAGAAGCTCCCGGTGGTGGTTCTCCCCTCCGGCAGGATGCCGGGAAGAGTTCTCCTGGTGCTCCCGATCTTGGAAGCGCGGCGGCGGCGGAACAGAGATGAGATCGCGAAAAAGGGTTCCGTCCTCCAGGGTTTCGGGACGCGTGTTAAATATATGCCAAAGGGGGTCACCAGAGGAGGTAAGGGGGGCCCAGGCGCCCCCCCCCGGCGCGGCCAGGAGGGGGGCCGCGTGGGCAGGCCGCCTGGAGCCCCTCTGGCCCCCCTCTGGCCCTACTTCTGCCGCGTGGAAGCTTCTGGAGCGCTGATTTTTTATATATTTTTCCCGAAATTTTTCTGGCAATTTAAGTAATGGGAAAACCTGAAATAGAAAAATAGCAGAAAACAGAAACTGGCACTGGGGTGCACTGAGTTAATAGGTTAGTCCAAATATGATCAAAAGTGTATGGAAGTGCATAAATATCATAGCAATATCACACAAAAGAGGCATGGAGCAAGCAGAAATTATAGATACGTTTTGGACGTATCAACATCCCCAAGCTTAATTCCTGCTCGTCCTCGAGTAGGTAAATGATAACAAGCATAATTTCTGTGGTGACATGCTATCAACCATATAAGAACTTTTAAGTAAAGTAATCAAGGTATGTAATCCAATTCAAGTCATAACAAGCAAGAGTCTATATTAGCATTGTAACAAGTAACATAAGAACATAAAGGTGCAAGAGCTCTCGCTGTCCGTGACTCGAATGTCTCCAAATGGTGTTTGCGTGCAAGAAAGGGGATAGGGATATATGAGAGTAAAACATAGTTTTTATATTGTTGAGAACTTAATCTACTAAAGTTTCACACTTGGTCTTCTTTGGAATCTTATCTTGACTCATCCCCAGACCGTCAGCCAGGTACAAGTCAAAATGATCCACTCCCTTTCGATATTTTGAGCACTCATGCAATGGATGAGCGTAAGCAAGAAAGTCGACACTTAGGATGGCAAAGAGAAAAAATGATAGAGGGGGAAGACAAAAAAGGTGTGAACGGCTCACATCAATGAGGACAATCATCGGCGAGGAGTAGGGATTGCCATGCAACGGATGCACATATGAGCTAAGGTAAGCTCTCCAATGGAACTAGTGGGGGTGTGATACGTCCAAAACGTATCTATAATTTCTGCTTGCTCCATGCCACTTTTGAGTTATATTGCTATGATATTTATACACTTCCATACACTTTTGATCATATTTGGACTAACCTACTAATCCAGTGCACCCCAATGCCAGTTTCTGTTTTCGGCTGTTTTTGTATTTCAGGTTTTCACATTACGAGAACTGTCAGGAAAAATCCAGAAAAATTATATAAAAAATCAGCGTTCCAGAACCTACCTTGCGCCCGAAGTACAGCCGGGGGGGGGGGGGCACCAGGGCCCCAGACGCCCTGGCGGCGCCCCCCCTGGGCCGCGCCGGGGGGGCGCCTGGGCCCCCCGAGCCCCGTCTGGTGCCCCCCTTTGGCATATATTTAGAGCGTCCTTCGAAACCCTCGGGACGGGAACTCTTTTTCGCGATCTCATCTCTGTTCCGCCGCCGCCGCCGCTTCCAAGATCGGGAGCACCAGGAGAACTCTTCCCGGCACCCTGCCAGAGGGGAGGATCATCATCGGGAGCCTCTCCACCACCATGGACGCCTCCCGGATGAGTTGTGAGTAGTCTCCCTTGGACCATGAGTCCATGACCAGTAGCTATGTGATGTTCTCCTCCCGTTCTTGTGCTTCACTAATTAGTCCTCGTGAGCTGCCCTACATGATCGAGGCACATATGTAATCCTTATGCTGTTGCTATGATGAGTTTGCTGGGATCCGATGGATTATGAGATTATGTTCAGATTGTGATTGAGTAATATATTTGATCTGCCTCTTTTATATTTATGTTCATAAGTAATTCTTGCATGTTCTCCGTTGTTATTTATTGCTTTGGCCAAGTAATACGTAGTGACTCCAAGAGGGAACGTTATGCTTGATTGTGGGTTCATGCCCCTCGATGACTAGCTTGAGTGACAGAAACATGAGTCTAGGGGATGTGCTGTTGCCACAAGGGGGAAAACAACGGTGCTTGTGCCCGCGGGTGCAAGGATTGTTTACTTTACGCAAAGTTCTTTTAATGCAGTTGTCTGTTGCTTTGAGTTTACACTATGGGTGGGGCTCGCAACTTAATACCAGCGAGATGTTCTGGATAGATATATCAAGGTGGATGATTAGTAGTAGATATTGATGGATTTCGGTCTACTTACTTTGGCGTACCGCCCATGCTTTGAACCTCAACCTTTCTTGCAATGTAGTCAGCATTGGTTTGCGCACATGGTCCTGTCAATTGCCCAGCTGTAATTCGTTTACCTCACATAGCTGTTTTATCGTCTTTTGGGAGAGAGACATCACTAGTGAACATCATGAGACTCCGGTCCATATTACCATCATTGATCACATCCGCTATTTACTTTTCGCTATTACTTACTATTGCAAACATTATCTATCACTACTATCATTTGCGTTTAATCCTTTGTGAACTACAAGGCCGGAGGGATTGACAACCTCTCTGTACTCGTTGGGAGCAAAGTTATTTGTATCTGTGTGCAGGTCCACGTTGATTGCTAATATCTGGCGCCGTTAGCAATTGACACCTACTTGTTGAACCTAGGAGTCTCTGGGGATTCGATCCTTGGCATCTTTGCTAAGGGAAAAACTTCCACAACACTGCATCTTACACCTTCCACTTGGGGTAACCAACGAGGGGTTAGAGGCCCATCAAGGAGTTTTTCTGGCGCCGTTGCCGGGGACTCCACTCTTCAGGATAGGGGAGTTGCACGCTATCTTTTACCTTTGCTTTTTAGTCTTGTTAGTTTACCTTTCAGTTTTTGCTTTAGTATCCTTTATCAAAAATTACAAAAAAAAATTATTTTGCCTTCCTGTTAGTAGTCCTATCTGTTTAGCTAAACATGTTAGGATATGGTGCTTTGAGGGAATCAGAAGTTCTAGATTTCCATCAAAGGGATGGAGAAAATATGAAGAAGGCATGGGACAGAATTTCTGATGCACATAGGAGAATTATGCCTTGGATACCTATAAAAATTGTGCTTAGGAATTTTTACCAGGGTCTTTTTAAATGGTGTAAACACTCTCTTGACATTATAGCCGAGGGAGATTTCCTAGAGTGTGATGAAGCTAGAGCTCTTGAAATTATACATGGTCTATCTAGTTACTTTGTTTATGATCATAATTTTGATATTGTCATAGATAGACTTGCTACTATTGAAAAGAGAATGGATGCTCTAGACTTAATGAAGGTAGAGAAACCCAAACCCAATAAGAGAGATATTTTGGAAATAGATAATGACTGGGAGCCTCTTGTTAGGATTAGCATCTCTAATCAAGACTTCCTTGCTTATTGTGATATTGGATCTATGGTTTCTACTATGCCAAAAATTGTTCATGATTCTTTAAAATTTAACATGGATAGATTACCATCTTATCATGAACACACTAATGGAGATATTTCTGAAATCCAGGGAAGAATAAAAGATGTGCCAGTTAAATTCCTTAAAGGGATTGCAATGGTTGATTTCTTCATCATGGAGCCAAACCAAGGAAATATAGTGCTTGGAAGGGACTTCCTCCGAGCGGTAAAAGGCTTCATCGATATAGGTAAGGGACAAATCCGCTTACGCGGGAAGGCAAAAGGTGTGTACCCCTTTCCTAGAAGGAACAAGAGTGAATTTGTTGAGGAACCATATGAATCAATTTATAACGCCGATTATTATGATGGTTATTGATTCCTTTTTGCATTATGCCTAGCTTAAAGGCATAAAAGAAAGCGCTTTTGGGAGGCAGCCCAATGAATAAATTTATTTTGCTTTTGTTGTGTCTTGATGTTGTTTAATACTGTAGCATCATCATTGTATCTTTACTTTTCATATTTGTGCCAAGTATAGCCTCTGATTGCTAGAAAGTTCAAAAGTTGTGAGGTGCTGTCCAGGAAACAGGTTCTGTCCTTGGATAGAAAAATTCGTATAAAATCACCAGATCATCTTTTTGGTCTGAATTTTTTCGACAGCGTTCTCTATATAATTGTCTTTCGTGCGTCTGTTCTGAGTTTTTTGATTTGAGTTGCAGAAGTACCCCGAACAAATCATTTACTACCTGCTGTTCTGTTTTTCACAGATTCTGTCCTGTTTTGCCTTTCCTTCATTTTGCAAACCAAGAGCTTGCTTTTTCTTTGCAAAAACCTTTTGGCAATCTTGAGAAACAGTAGAACTTCAAGAATATCTTTATTTACAGCAAGGAAAAATTATTTTATTAAGGGTACTAACCTCGCTAATCAGATTATAATGAGTTATGTATGAAGGGAGTTTTCAAGTGTGCGAGGGAAGATGATAAAAAGATTCAGGAGTGTCAAGCGCTCAAGCTTGGGGATGCCCCCGTGCACCCCCAAGAAATATTCAAGGAGACTCAAGCGTCTAAGCTTGGGGATGCCCCCGTGCATCCCCTTCTCCATCAACATTATCAGTTCGTTTTTCGTTCCGCTATATTTTTATCACTTCATGTGTTATGTGCTATGCTTGGAGCGTCTTGCTTTTAGTTTCCTTTTTAGTTTTTCATAACGAGTCGGAACTCAGCGTTCTTTATGTGGGAGAGAAACACGCTCCACTTCTACCTAGAACATAACATAGAATTTTCATGTCTATCTTTGCTGTGTGTGTTCTTTGTCTTTTAATAGCTACTATCATGCTCTGCTCTTAGTATTCATGCTTATCTTTTTCAAAGAGCTTTTGTCTAGTTGGTTGCTTGAACTCTCTTTAATTACCATGCTCACCTTATTAAGAGAGTTTGCTTCCGTTGCATTGGTTAATATGTCTATGATAAAGATGCTACGTGCATAATGGCGCTTAGTAGTTCAGGTTTTCTTATGGTTAGTCTCAAATAGCTGGGGGATTCCCAATGTGTTATTGGAGTACCAACTTGATTTGTTTGCCTATGATGTGGTATGGTTTAGTAATATCTTCCTTCAAGAATTTATTTTGATTGACTTGGCGTATGCTCACGCATATTTAAGACTGTAAAGAAAGTCTGTCAAGCCTTGATGATCTTTTATTTCTGAGTAGCGATATAACTACCATGCCTGATTCAATGTTGCTTTGTCGCTCTGCATGATTATGGCCGTCATTGCTCTCTTAGTTGGTCGCTCCCAGTCTTTTGCTAACCTCCACCTGTACTAAGCAGACTAACCTTGCAATACATAGCTCATGGGAAAGTAGCTTAAAAACTATTGTGGTAAAGAATATGTTGCCTATGTATCTTATTTCTTATAAGTTGCTTGCTGAGCGGTAACCATGTTTCTGGGGACGCCATCAACTGTCACACTTGCCATGGGTTGAATGGTTGAGTATGCATATTGTTAGATAAGAACATTGGGCCGCCAACCAAAGCCATGTATCATAGTGGAAGTTTTAGCTTGGACATTAATCCTCAATCTCTTATGAGAATATGCTTATGCATTAAAGAGGAGTCCATCATCTATTTTCTATGTTGTCCCGGTATGGATGTCCTCAAGTTGAGATCTATCAAAAACGAGAAATCAAATGCGATTTATCTCCTTGGACCTTTGTACAGGTGGCATAGAGGTACCCCTTTGTGACACTTGGTTGAAACATATGTAATGCAATGATAACCCATGGAAATCCGAGCTAATTAGGACAAGGTGCGAGCACTATTGGTATTCGATGCATGAGGCTTGCAACTTATAGGATGTCTTATACATGACACATATGAAGTACTACTACCGTTGACAAAATTGCTTCTATGTTTTCAAAATAAAAGGCTCTAGCACATAACCATTCTTTTACTTTTATGAATCTCCACCTTCTTTCTTCCAGCATCAACTACTGAGAGCATGATTGTCATTCTAAGTGTAATGTGCATTGTTCCAAAGTAGCATTGTCTTTTGCATGATTGTGATATCGTTTATTTTGAAATCATTGTATCTAGTCATCACTTAAACCTTGAAGGTGCCCCTGCATTTATGTTTTGCTTCACTAAAGGGGGCAAGCTAGATATCACTTTATCATATTTGCACACCATGTTCATTGCAAATCTTTTTGATGTTTCAGTTTCATATTGTAAAACTTTCAGTCCTTTGTGATTTTCTCATGAGGCAACTTAATTACTATAGAATCATTGTCTCAGTAAGCTTTTGTCATATGACTATAAAAAGTCCTATATGGTTAATAGCATGTCACCACAGAAATTATTCTTGTTATCATTTACCTACTCGAGGACGAGCAGGAATTAAGCTTGGGGATGTTGATACGTCCAAAACGTATCTATAATTTCTACTTGCTCCATGCCACTTTTGGGTGATATTGCTATGATATTTATACACTTCCATACACTTTTGATCATATTTGGACTAACCTACTAATCCAGTGCACCCCAGTGCCAGTTTCTGTTTTCGGCTGTTTTTGTATTTCAGGTTTTCACATTACGAGAACTGTCAGGAAAAATCCAGAAAAATTATATAAAAAATCAGCGTTCCAGAACCTACCTTGCGCCCGAAGTACAGCTGGGGGGGGGGGCACCAGGGCCCCAGGCGCCCTGGCGGCGCCCCCCCTGGGCCGCGCCGGGGGGCGCCTGGGCCCCCCGAGCCCCGTCTGGTGCCCCTCTTTGGCATATATTTAGAGCGTCCTTCGAAACCCTCGGGACGGGAACTCTTTTTCGCGATCTCATCTCTGTTCCGCCGCCGCCGCCGCTTCCAAGATCGGGAGCACCAGGAGAACTCTTCCCGGCACCCTGCCGGAGGGGAGGATCACCACTGGGAGCTTCTCCACCACCATGGACGCCTCCCGGATGAGTTGTGAGTAGTCTCCCTTGGACCATGAGTCCATGACCAGTAGCTATGCGATGTTCTCCTCCCGTTCTTGTGCTTCACTAATTAGTCCTCGTGAGCTGCCCTACATGATCGAGGCACATATGTAATCCTTATGCTGTTGCTATGATGAGTTTGCTGGGATCCGATTGATTATGAGATTATGTTCAGATTGTGTTTGAGTAATATATTTGATCTACCTCTTTTATATTTATGTTCGTAAGTAATTCTTGCATGTTCTCCGTTGTTATTTATTGCTTTGGCCAAGTAGTAGGTAGTGACTCCAAGAGGGAACGTTATGCTTGATTGTGGGTTCATGCCCCTCGATGACTAGCTTGAGTGACAGAAACATGAGTCTAGGGGATGTGCTGTTGCCACAAGGGGGAAAACAACGGTGCTTGTGCCCGCGGGTGCAAGGATTGTTTACTTTACGCAAAGTTCTTTTAATGCAGTTGTCTGTTGCATTGAGTTTACACTATGGGTGGGGCTCGCAACTTAATACCAGCGAGATGTTCTGGATAGATATCTCAAGGTGGATGATTAGTAGTAGATATTGATGGATTTCGGTCTACTTACTTTGGCGTACCGCCCATGCTTTGACCCTCAACCTTTCTTGCAATGTAGTCAGCATTGGTTTGCGTTCGTGGTCCTGTCAATTGCCCAGCTGTAATTCGTTTACCTCACATAGCTGTTTTATCGTCTTTTGGGAGAGAGACATCACTAGTGAACATCATGAGACTCCGGTCCATATTACCATCATTGATCACATCCGCTATTTACTTTTCGCTTTTATTTACTATTGCAAACATTATCTATCACTACTATCATTTGCGTTTAATCCTTTGTGAACTACAAGGCCGGAGGGATTGACAACCTCTCTGTACTCGTTGGGAGCAAAGTTATTTGTATCTGTGTGCAGGTCCACGTTGATTGCTAATATCTGGCGCCGTTAGCAGTTGACACCTACTTGTTGAACCTAGGAGTCTCTGGGGATTCGATCCTTGGCATCTTTGCTAAGGGAAAAACTTCCACAACTCTGCATCTCACACCTTCCACTTGGGGTAACCAACGAGGGGTTAGAGGCCCATCAAGGAGTTTTTCTGGCACCGTTGCCGGGGACTCCACTCTTCATGATAGGGGAGTTTCATGCTATCTTTTACCTTTGCTTTTTAGTCTTGTTAGTTTACCTTTCAGTTTTTGCTTTAGTACCTTTCATCAAAAATCACAAAAATAGTTATCTTGCTTGCTTGCTACTATGGGTTCCACCGAGAACACCAAGTTGTGTGACTTCACTAGTCACAACAACGATGACTTTATCAGCACACCTATCACTACACCTGCCACTTCAGCACCTTCATATGAAATTAAACCTGCTTTACTGAACTTAGTCATGAAAGATCAATTCTCCGGTGCTGGAGATGATGCTGCTTTACACTTAAACAACTTTGTTGAACTTTGTGTTATGCAAAAGTACCAAGAAATAGATGGTAATATTGTTAAGCTTAAGCTTTTTCCTTTCTCCTTGAGAGGAGGAGCTAAAATTTGGTTTCAGTCTTTGCCTAGAAATAGCATAGATTCATGGGACAAGTGCAAAGATGCTTTTATCGGAAAATACTATCCACCTGCTAAAATTATCCAACTTAGAAGTAACATAATGAATTTTAAACAATTGGATAATGAACACGTTGCCCAAGCTTGGGAACGTATGAAATCTCTTATCAAGAACTGTCCTACTCATGGTTTGACTACTTGGATGGTTATCCAAACTTTTTATGCAAGCTTGAACTTTACCTCGCGGAACTTGTTAGATTCGGCCGCGGGAGGAACTTTTATGTCAACTACACTTGGTGCTGCCACAAAGCTTCTCGATGAGATGATGACCAACTATTCCCAATGGCACACCGAACGCGCTCCAACAGGTAGGAAGGTAAACTCTGTCGAGGAGATTTCCTCCTTAAATGAAAAAGTTGACTTGATCATGTCTCTACTTTCGAAGCAATCTTCTGTTGATCCTCGCGACGTTCCTTTAAATTCTTTGATTGCTCAAGAACAAGTAGATGTGAACTTTATCTCTAGAAACAATTTTAACAACAATGCTTATAGGAGTAACTTTGGTAACAATCCTAGACCGTTCCCCTCTAATTCCTATGGGAACAACAATGCTTATCCTAGCACCAAGAACTCCATCCAAAAAGATAGAGATTTGCCTGGCTATGAGAAACTGCTAGAAATAGAGAAGGCCACTAAGAATTAAATGCACACCCAATATGAACAAAACAAAACCTTCTCGAGGCAATTAAATGAGCATACTGCTATCTTGCAAGACATTAGTAGACGATTAGAGAACATAAATATTGATATTTCTAACCTCCAAACTAGACTAACTATCACTGAGACCCAAGTTTCCAATATGTCCTACACACAAGCCACTTCGATAAACCAAATGGCAGCTAAACCCGAAGTGGTTGCATCCCTAAGGGAGGAAGAGGATAGAATTAAGAGCCTTCCTACCCACCACACTGTTGCTACTATCCAAGTTGTTGAGGATATCCAAACTCTTAGCACCCAATGTACTCCTGTTCCCAATGGACCTATTAATGGTGATGCTATGACTATAGAAACTACCAAACAAGTGAACCTAAAGGACACCACTACCACTTTACTTGATGCTAATGACCTTGATTTTGATAATTGCACTCTTACCGAAGTTATTGATTTCCTTCACAAGATGTCTAGAGACCCCCGCACTAGCACGCTTAACCTTGCCTTCACAGAGCATATCACTAATGCTCTCATCAAAGCTAGGGAGGAGAAACTTAGAGTAGAAGCCTCCATACCTAGAAAGCTAGAAGATGGTTGGGATCCTATGATAAAAATTAAATTGAATGACTTCTCTTGCTATGCATTATGTGATGTTGGAGCTAGTACCTCTGTTATGCCCAAAAGAATATATGATATGCTTAAATTGAAACCTTATGATTCTTGTTCTTTTGGTGTTCGTCTCGTTGATTCTTCCATAAAGAAACCTTTGGGGAGGATCGACGATGTTCTTATCGTTGTCAATGACAACTACGTTCCCGTTGATTTTACTATTATGGATATTGAATGTGATCCTTCATGTCCAATTATTTTGGTACGTCCCTTTTTACGCACCGTTGGTGCTATCATTGACATGAAAGAGGGTAATATAAAATTTCAGTTTCCTCTCAAGAAAGGGATGGAACACTTCCCTCGAAAGAAGATCAAGTTACCTTTTGAGTCCGTTGTACGGGCTAGCTATTCTTTTACTCTTGATAAAACTTGATCTCTATGCATTATGCCTAGCTTAAAGGCATAAAAGAAAGCGCTTTTGGGAGGCAGCCCAATGAATAAATTTATTTTGCTTTTGTTGTGTCTTGATGTTGTTACTACTGTAGCATCATCATTGTATCTTTGCTTTTCATATTTGTGCCAAGTATAGCCTCTGATTGCTAGAAAGTTCAAAAGTTGTGAGGTGCTGTCCAGGAAACAGATTCTGTCCTTGGATAGAAAAATTCGTATAAAATCACCATATCATCTTTTTGGTCTGAATGATTTCGACAGCGTTCTCTATATAATTGTCTTTCGTGCGTCTGTTCTGAGTTTTTTTATTTGAGTTGCAGAAGTACCCCGAACAAATCAATTACTACCTACTGTTCTGTTTTTCACAGATTCTGTCCTGTTTTGCCTTTCCTTCATTTTGCAAACCAAGAGCTTGCTTTTTCTTTGCAAAAACCTTTTGGCAATCTTGAGAAATAGTAGACCTTCAAGAATATCTTTATTTCCAGCAAGGAACAATTATTTTATTAAGGGTACTGGCCTCGCTAATCAGATTATGATGAGTTATGTATGAAGGGAGTTTTCAAGTGTGCGAGGGAAGATGATAAAAAGATTCAGGAGTGTCAAGCGCTCAAGCTTGGGGATGCCCCCGTGCACCCCCAAGAAATATTCAAGGAGACTCAAGCGTCTAAGCTTGGGGATGCCCCCGTGCATCCCCTTCTCCATCAACATTATCAGTTCGTCTTTCGTTCCGCTATATTTTTATCACTTCATGTGTTAAGTGCTATGCTTGGAGCGTCTTGCTTTTAGTTTCCTTTTTAGTTTTTCATAACGAGTCGGAACTCAGCTTTCTTTATGTGGGAGAGAAACATGCTCCACTTCTACCTAGAACATAACATAGAATTTTCATGTCTATCTTTGCTGTGTGTGTTCTTTGTCTTTTAATAGCTACTATCATGCTCTGCTCTTAGTATTCATGCTTATCTTTTCAAAGAGCTTTTGTTTAGTTGGTTGCTTGAACTCTCTTTAATTATCATGCTTATCTTATTAAGAGAGTTTGCTTCCGTTGCATTGGTTAATATGTCTATAATAAAGATGCTACGTGCATAATGGCGCTTAGTAGTTCAGGTTTTCTTATGGTTAGTCTCAAATAGCTGGGGGATTCCCAATGTGTTATTGGAGTACCAACATGATTTGTTTGCCTATGATGTGGTATGGTTTAGTAATATCTTCCTTCGAGAATTTATTTTGATTGACTTGGCGTATGCTCACGCATATTTAAGACTGTAAAGAAAGTCTGTCAAGCCTTGATGATCTTTTATTTCTGAGTAGCGATATAACTACCATGCCTGATTCAATGTTGCTTTGTCGCTCTGCATGATTATGACCGTCATTGCTCTCTTAGTTGGTCGCTCCCAGTCTTTTGCTAACCTCCACCTGTACTAAGCAGACTAACTTTGCAATACATAGCTCATGGGAAAGTAGCTTAAAAACTATTGTGGTAAAGAATATGTTGCTTATGTATCTTATTTCTTATAAGTTGCTTGCTGAGCAGTAACCATGTTTCTGGGGACGCCATCAACTGTCACACTTTTGTTGAATATCATGTGAGTTGCTATGCATGTTCGTCTTGTCTGAAGTAAGGGTGATTTGCCATGGGTTGAATGAGTATGCATATTGTTAGAGAAGAACATTGGGCCGCCAACCAAAGCCATGCATCATGGTGAAAGTTTTAGCTTGGACATTAATCCTCAATCTCTTATGAGAATATGCTTATGCATTGAAGAGGAGTCCATTATCTATTTTCTATGTTGTCCCGGTATGGATGTCCTCAAGTTGAGATCTATCAAAAACGAAAAATCAAATGCGATTTATCTCCTTGGACCTTTGTACAGGTGGCATAGAGGTACCCCTTTGTGACACTTGGTTGAAACATATGTAGTGCAATGATAACCTATGGAAATCCGAGCTAATTAGGAATAGGTGCGAGCACTATTGGTATTCGATGCATGAGGCTTGCAACTTATAGGATGTCTTATGCATGACACATATGAAGTACTACTACCGTTGACAAAATTGCTTCTATGTTTTCAAAATAAAAAGCTCTAGCACATAACCATTCTTTTACTTTTATGTTGAGTTTCCACCTTCTTTCTTCAAGCACCAACTACTGAGAGCATGATTGTCATTCTAAGTGTAATGTGCATTGTTCCAAAGTAGCATTGTCTTTTGCATGATTGTGATATCGTTTATTCTGAAATGATTGTATCTAGTCATCACTTAAACCTTGAAGGTGCCCCTGCACTTATGTTTTGCTTCACTAAAGGGGGCAAGCTAGATATCACTTTATCATATTTGCACACCATGTTCATTGCAAATCTTTTTGATGTTTCAGTTTCATATTGTAAAACTTTCAGTCCTTTGTGATTTTCTCATGAGGCAACTTAATTACTATAGAATCATTGTCTCAGTAAGCTTTTGTCATATGACTATAAAAAGTCCTATATGGTTAATAGCATGTCACCACAGAAATTATCCTTGTTATCATTTACCTCCTCGAGGACGAGCAGGAATTAGGCTTGGGGATGTTGATACGTCCAAAACGTATCTATAATTTCTACTTGCTCCATGCCACTTTTGGGTGATATTGCTATGATATTTATACACTACCATACACTTTTGATCATATTTGGACTAACCTACTAATCCAGTGCACCCCAGTGCCAGTTTCTGTTTTCGGCTGTTTTTGTATTTCAGGTTTTCACATTACGAGAACTGTCAGGAAAAATCCAGAAAAATTATATAAAAAATCAGCATTCCAGAACCTACCTTGCGCACCGAAGTACAACCGGGGGGGGGGGGGG
>LR738713.1:705278416-705315511 GCA_902687465.1 Secale cereale
TTTTCAGCCATTATATATTCAAGCTGGTCCCACTAGTCAGATGGGTCCCACTTGTCATGATCATCTCTCAAATTGGTCCCACATGTCAGAAATGTACAAATTTGACAGATTATTTTCATAAGTGGCCCCATTGGTCAAGTTTCCATTTCACAAATTTTCAAATCACATACATAATCAAAAAGCACACATAAAATTCATCAAATATACCACTAAATAAATCGATTACAATCTTTACAACACATATATGCTACAATATGCTACTCTTCACTGAGTACGACTTGATGGCTTCACACTTCACGGCTTCACACTTGCTTCACACTTCACACTTGAGCTTCTGTAAAACAGGAACAACCACAACTTTAAATCTCAATTGCAGTATAGGCCATATACAGAAGCAGTTCAAAGTTGAAACAACATCAATTAAACAAACGCGCATAGAAACATATGAGTCAAAACGCTAATGAGTTAGTTGCTTGATCATGTATTACAAAGGACTCTCTTTTAATTTAAAAAAAGGACATTTGAAACTTTTAACAGCCATAATCTTGAGTTTGACAAGTACACATTAATTTTAGCATAGCATCACTAGCTCTGTTGTTGTTTGCATATTATACGAGTAGTTGTCCGCCTAAACAAACACAAATGTGCAATGCTTGAGATACAGGTATGCAGCAACAGCAGGCAATACGATGACAGTCTGAGACCAGTATAGCTCTAGAAGTAAAAGGAACATAAATAATATGTACAACAATATCTGGAACACATAGGTAGTAACTAGTATGGTTGCTTGTTGTTCATGAGTGACAATCATTTGTGTGCGTACATCCTAAAGAAAACAGCAGGTTTCAATTCATCTTGCACATATATAGCAACCAGCAGACATCTAATATCATTATATTACCACAAAAGAAAAGTACAGAATTCCCAAAAGGTTGCATTCTCACAAAATTGATAGGAAGCACATAACTAGAGACTCGTTATTAACATGTATATTGTTTAGAGCATTTAAGTTGGCACATGAAAAAATAAACATTCGGTGAACATGGAATATCCAGGAGTGAAAGATGGCATCTTTCACAAACACAACAACTCTAAAATTACTAAAATAGACAATGCATGCTCTTCCCAAGACCATCAACACATAAAGAACCACCACTCCCATGAGCATCTCAGTACCACTTACATCATGTACAACAGCGAGCATGTAAATCGGGACACACACTTGTACATCGTGTAGTCACCGTGGCAGAGGCCGTGCATATCTCATCTATCTTTCTCTGCTTGGCCCAGACCATCACGCACACCGCTAGTATCAATGATGTTACCCGTGCATAATTGACACACTCGCTGCAATAGAAAAGATGAAACTTGCATATTATTCCAAGTCCCATTTTCAACTTGAGTACACACAAATATGTAACCAGGATTCAGTGAAAATGATGCTTATAATCTTAACGATGCACTAGGCAGAATAATGATGCAAAAAAGAGTTGTACTGATGCAACCATCCGCAAGTGCTATACTATTGTTGCCCTACACTAAATTACTGCAACCAAGCAAATTAATTGAAGAAAAAGGTTCCATTTAAATGAAAAGATTTATTTAGTTTTAAACGAGTTCTAGTTAATTCCAAGCTACTAGATACAAATGTGAAGTAAAATCGTCTCCAGTTCTAAAACAGGTTGCGCTTGCAATTACAGTATGAGAAGCACTAGGATCGTGAGTGTCTCTCAGATAACAGAAGCGCACGCAGAATCAATATTAACTACTTAATGATCAAACAAACATTACAACAGAATTTTACACAATAGGATGTCAGAACCTAGGCAAATCAAGAAAAGAATTATTCCAGTGACTGGACATGGGTAATACAAAAGAAAGAATATACTATCAACATAAGACATAACAGAACACGCATATCTCAGAAACGATGCAAGCCATTCACAGAAAGCATCAAGTCGTCACCCTTGGAATAACATGCATCAGTGACCTATCTGGACCAGACTAATGTGTCTGAAACCAATGGCATGCTGTGGACTTCCCTGCTCGCATAAACATGCATCGAATTTCTCCCCCGCGTCAATAATACAGTACATAGTTGACCCTTTTTTTCCCAATTCACAGGCGTGTTTGAACAACCTACAGAAGGCTTGTGCCATCGGTCGTTCCAGCATGAAGAAAATGCCACCGAATGGCGCAGAAAAGCTGGACCCTCGCAACGGAGCTAATCCAAATCGAATCAGAGCAGCAAGAGCACGTTCCCGACGGGATCCCACGGGATCACGCGGCATATAGCTAGAGCGGAGCGGAGGGGCGGGGGAAGGGGGGTACCGTTGGTGATGATGGCGCTGGTCTGGGGCGGGACCTTGAACTCCTCGGCGGCGAACTTGAGCACCGCGGTGAAGGGCGCCGCCTCCGGCACGCTGAACCTGCGAAAGCCACCGCACGACACGCATGGATCAGGACGAGATCTGGTCCGCGGAGGGGAGGGGGAGGAGAGGCTGAGGGGGGATCTGTACTCACACTTTGAAGGGAGCTTGGGGTCGGAGGTGAGGATCACCTTGAAGGACACCTTCCCACCTCCGCCGCCGCCGCCCTCCGCCGCCATGGATGCCGAGACCGAGCCGCCGTCGCCTGGTGGAGTGGTGGTTCGCCGAGCCGCAGGTCCGCCGGAGGGCGCGCGGCGGCGGTGGAGACGCCGGGGAAGGCGCGGAGGAGCCGAGCGTCGGAGAAGGTGGGCGCGGTGGCGGGGGCGCCTCCTCGCTGGCGGCCAGGGCCTTGAGGGGAGGGCGACGGGAGGGATCTGGTGGTGATGGGTGGGATGGGCGGCGGCGAGGGGTCTGGAGGGCGACGGGAGGGGCTTGAGGGGAGGGCGACGGGAGGGATCTAGATCTGGTGGCGACGGGAGGGCTGCGGCAAGGACCGGGGGGGATCTGGATCGAGGGCTGGACCCTAGGGTTCGCGCAAGAGAGAGGGGAGAGGGGCATGTTGCGGTGGTGGGATGGATGGACGGAAGGATGGACACATGGATGGATGTATGGATGGACGGATGTTCGCCATGTCAGCGATCCATGCCACAACTGACTCCACCAATCAGGATTAAGCCTATGTAATTTGGTTTTTTTTCCTTTTGTTTCTCTTATATTTTTTACCCTCTTATTTCGGGTAACATTCAACATATTACCTTCTTATAGTTTGTTCAAATTAACCAGTAGTGTGCACATGTGTGTGTATCTTGGACCTCTTATTTCATAAATATGACCTCTTATTTCGGGTAATATTCATTTTCCGAGTGCCCAAAATGAGTTTTTTTGTGAAGGACCTACTATATATTTGTTGCAATGGCATAGTTTTCCTACTCATATTGTGCACAAGGGTGCATCTTGGAATGGCAAACAATATTGCTTAAGGAAGTTTTCAATTTCTTTGGACGAAAAATTCATTTTCCATTTTTCGAGTGCCCAAAAGGAGGTTTTTTTGTGAAGGACCTCCCAAATAATTGTTGCAAAATTGGACCAAATTATTTTTATAAAATACTAGGCCATATTTAATGCACAATTGACCAAATGGTTGGGTGTAAAAATTTTGATCCACCTCTCATGAAAAAGACAAATTTCGGCCGATTCAGCTGGAAGTGGGTCAAATTTGAACTGTAGCTGCCTTGTAGTTTGCTCTTTATTTTTTAAAAAAATCATTTATAGGTACATAAGTATCTATTTAATAAGAGAAACACCAAAAAAAATACCAAGATTCAACCACTAGCTAGGAACGGTCATTCCCGCCGTTTTGACCGCATTTTGAAACTGGCATAAAAAATTCAAAAAAAATCAAAACATTGGAAAACCTTTGCATTGTGTCATTATATATGACCAAGTTACCAGGAAAAATAATAAATTTGTAATACGACAATTCTTTTAAAAAAGTGTTCTCAAAAATGAGCTATCATGTGTGAAGATTCATGCCTTTCAAGCCAAATGATCAATCCTATGGCCACATTCATGGCATAGTTTGTTCAAATGATCTCATATTGTGCACAAGGGTGCATCTTGGAATGGTAAACAATATTTCCTAAGGAAGTTTTCATTTTCTTTGGACAAAAAAATCATTTTCCATTTTTTGAGTGCCCAAAAGGAGGGTTTTTTGTGAAGGACCTCCCAAATAATTGTTGCAAAATTGGACCAAATCAATTTTATAAAATACTAGGTCATATTTAATGCACAATTGACTAAATGGTTGGGTGTAAAAAGTTCTGATCCACCTCTCGTGAAAAAGACAAATTTCGGCCGATTCAGTTGGAAGTGGGTCAAATTTGAACTGTAGCTGCCTTGTAGTTTGCTCTTTATTTTTTACAAAAATCATTTCTAGGTACATAAGTATCTATTTAATCAGAGAAACACCAAAAAAATTCCAAGATTCAACCACTAGCTAGGAACGGTCATTCCCGCCGTTTTGACCGCATTTTGAAACTGGCATAAAAAATTCAAAAAAAATCAAAACATTGGAAAACCTTTGCATTGTGTCATTATATATGACCAAGTTACCAGGAAAAATAATAAACTTGTAATACGGCAATTCTTATAAAAAAGTGTTCTCAAAAATGAGCTATCATGTGTGAAGATTCATGCCTTTCAAGCCAAATGATCAATCCTATGGCCACATTCATGGCATAGTTTGTTCAAATGATCTCATATTGTGCACAAGGGTGCATCTTGGAATGGTAAACAATATTTCCTAAGGAAGTTTTCATTTTCTTTGGACGAAAAAATCATTTTCCATTTTTTGAGTGCCCAAAAGGAGGGTTTTTTGTGAAGGACCTCCCAAATAATTGTTGCAAAATTGGACCAAATCAATTTTATAAAATACTAGGTCATATTTAATGCACAATTGACTAAATGGTTGGGTGTAAAAAGTTCTGATCCACCTCTCGTGAAAAAGACAAATTTCGGCCGATTCAGCTGGAAGTGGGTCAAATTTGAACTGTAGCTGCCTTGTAGTAGTTTGCTCTTTATTTTTTACAAAAATCATTTCTAGGTACATAAGTATCTATTTAATCAGAGAAACACCAAAAAAATTCCAAGATTCAACCACTAGCTAGGAACGGTCATTCCCGCCGTTTTGACCGCATTTTGAAACGGGCATAAAAAAATTCAAAAAAAATCAAAAAATTGGAACACCTTCGCATTGTGTCATTATATATGACCAAGTTACCAGGTAAAATAATAAACTTGTAATACGGCAATTCTATTAAAAAAGTGTTCTCAGAAATGAGCTATCATGCGTGAAGATTCATGGCTTTCAAGCCAAATGATCAATCCTATGGCCACATTCATAGCATAGTTTGTTCAAATGATCTCATATTGTGCACAAGGGTGCATCTTGGAATGGCAAACAATATTGATTAAGGAAGTTTTCATTTTCTTTGGACGAAAAAATCATTTTCCATTTTTCGAGTGCCCAAAAGGAGGTTTTTTTGTGAAGGACCTCCCAAATAATTGTTGCAAAATTTGACCAAATCAATTTTATAAAATACTAGGAAATATTTAATGCACAATTGACAAAATGGTTGGGTGTACAAAGTTTTGATCCACCTCTCGTGAAAAAGACAAATTTCCAACGATTCAGCTGGAAGCGGGTCAAATTTGAACTGCGGCTGCCTCATAGTTTGCTATTTATTTTTTCCAAAAATCATTTCTAGGTACATAAGTACCTATTTAATCAGAAATACATGGTTTGGTGGCGATACGTCGAGGTTTGGGCGGTGGTCGAGGGCCCCAACTCTAGAGCGCGTAAACTCGCATGCCCGCTGCGTGGTCACCGCGTGACTGTGGCGTTGCCATGAGTTCTGGGCGGCCTAGGCATGTCTAGTGGGTTGGCCACTCCCCAGGTAGGTGCTAGGAAGAAAATTACAACATAAGATTCTCACGAGGAGACCGATCGATGCTCAAACATGAATTAGCAGCCAAGTGTTTGATTAGCGGTACGGAAAATGCACATGGCTAATGGGCGTGAGTTTTGGTTGAGGATGATCAGTTACTAAGAAGACCGTCTTCACAAATTTTCAGCTCAAAAGGAGGAGTCTAGGTGATACTTGCTTTACAAAGTACCACACTGGACATAAATACGAATATTGAAGATGGGCTCAAAATAATGAATGGATTGAGCTGGCATTTGGTGGAGGATAGTTATTTGGGCATAGGAAAGCACTGTAGAAAATGGATACCATTTGGACATGCCAAAGTGGTACTTCCTTCACAAAGTGTTTTTTTGAACAGAATAGGAAAATGAATATTTTTGAATTATTTTTGAACTAGGCAAGGAAGGTTTTTACATATTTGACGAAGATATGACCCAAAGAATTTATGAGATTTTTTGGGGAATTTTGGGAATGACAGAAATATAGGTTGCTTTACAACCTAGGGCAAAAACTGCCACATGGACATGACACATAGGCAAAACTGATGAGGTGGCGCCTAGTCGTAGCAACCCACCACAATTTTCAAGGTTATGACCATCTATATTGGTCATGAACAGCTAGAAATAAGGCAGCGAACCAGTGCTATCTGCTTTGTGACCATTTCGTGTAAGGAAATTATGACCTTTCTGACCAAAATGGTCGTTATAGTTTAGGGTTTGGAGCCCCCCGAACAGCTTTTGACCAATTGGTCTGAAATGGTCATAGATCTATGACCAATTCTACCAGGGTCACTAACAAAAGGTCATAAGTTGACATATTTCTTGTAGTGAAGTAATTCTTGCATGTTCTCCGTTGTTATTTATTGCTTTGGCCAAGTAATACGTAGTGACTCCAAGAGGGAACGTTATGCTTGATTGTGGGTTCATGCCCCTCGATGACTAGCTTGAGTGACAGAAACATGAGTCTAGGGGATGTGTTGTTGCCACAAGGGGGAAAACAACGGTGCTTGTGCCCGCGGGTGCAAGGATTGTTTACTTTACGCAAAGTTCTTTTAATGCAGTTGTCTGTTGCTTTGAGTTTACACTATGGGTGGGGCTCGCAACTTAATACCAGCGAGATGTTCTGGATAGATATCTCAAGGTGGATGATTAGTAGTAGATATTGATGGATTTCGGTCTACTTACTTTGGCGTACCGCCCATGCTTTGAACCTCAACCTTTCTTGCAATGTAGTCAGCATTGGTTTGCGTTCGTGGTCCTGTCAATTGCCCAGCTGTAATTCGTTTACCTCACATAGCTATTTTATCGTCTTTTGGGAGAGAGACATCACTAGTGAACATCATGAGACTCCGGTCCATATTACCATCATTGATCACATCCGCTATTTACTTTTCGCTTTTATTTACTATTGCAAACATTATCTATCACTACTATCATTTGCGTTTAATCCTTTGTGAACTACAAGGCTGGAGGGATTGACAACCTCTCTGTACTCGTTGGGAGCAAAGCTATTTGTATCTGTGTGCAGGTCCATGTTGATTGCTAATATCTGGCGCCGTTAGCAGTTGACACCTACTTGTTGAACCTAGGAGTCTCTGGGGATTCGATCCTTGGCATCTTTGCTAAGGGAAAAACTTCCACAACACTGCATCTCACACCTTCCACTTGGGGTAACCAACGAGGGGTTAGAGGCCCATCAGGGTGCATCCAACTTGCTTGCTCAAGAAGACCTAGAGCTCTTTTGAGGAGGCTCATCATTGGAATGTACAAGCCAAGTTCTATAGTGTAAAGGTCCCCACATAGCTATATGCATGATAATCTCTATGGAGTACAAGGTATAAGATGGAGTACGAGTGTGGATCTCTCAAAAGAAATAGTAGTGTGCCCCCTTCTCTCTTTTTATTTCTTTTTCTCTTTTTCTCTTTTTTTTTATTTTTTTGTGGCCTCAATGGCTCTTTCTATTTATCTCTCATTTGTCCTCTTTGGGATCTTTTGATTCTGTCCTCTTTGGGATCTTTTAATTTGTCCTCTTTGGGATCTTTTCCTCACTTTAGGGGCAACACTCTTTGTATTACAAGAAGTATAGAAGATCTTTCACACTTTACAAAAGTACTCAACATAAAGAAAATGAAACTATCATGATGTATGCGAATGTATGCCTCTGCCAGTGTAGCAGGATATGCAATGATACTAGCGCGTCCTGTAGCAATGATTAGGGCAAGACCCAACTAGCATGCGGCTCATCGATCAAGCAAAAAGCATGTATGACATGAAAATCAAGTCATGAGAGGATGGATGTTGCATGGCAATGTATCTCGGAAAGACTATGGAATGCCTTAATAGGTAGGTATGGTGGCTGTTTTGAGGAAGGATATAATGAGGCTTATGATGACAGAGCGTATCGTGCCAAGGTTTTGGATGCACCGGCGAAGTATGCACCAACTCTCGAGGTGAGAAAGGGCAATGCACGGTACCGAAGGGGCTAGAAAAATATATATAGGTGGAAGTGTCAACCTTCGAATACTCACATTAGTCCGAAGAACTCATGCACTTATTATCGGTAACTCTCAATCTAATTAGGAGGTTCACAAAGAGACAAGTACCCCGAGGAGGTGTGTATGGGGGTTTGGTTACCCTTGCTCATCCTCGACCCATGGTACGTGAGTGTACTCTAATATTCGATCCCTCCAAAGATTAGTGATCCATTTAGTAGCTAAAGTTCTCAACTATTTTGTAGGTTTTCGAAAATAAACACGGATTGCCCAAAATACGACATCTATCACTAATAGGCTAAAGCTCTTGACACCAAAAGTTCAGACATTACTCATGGCAATACCTCAAAACTATTGCAAGTTACTACTAAAATTAAATAGCAACCTCAATTACCTACTTTAAGTTAAGACACACAACTCAGTGCAACAGACAAACTCTCTTAACAAGATAAACATGAACACTCAAGAGAGTTCAGCAACCAACTAAACAAAAGCTCTTTAAAAAGAAAAGCATGAAAACTAAGAGCTAAACATGACAGTAGCTATTGAAAGACAAAGAACATACACTGCAAAGATAAGCATGAAAATCCTATGTTGTGTTCTAGGTTGAAGTGGAGCGTGTTTCTCTCCCACACAAAGAAAGCTGGGTTCTAACTCGTTATGAACAGCAAGCAAAGCTAAAGAAAACTAAAAAGGAAACTAAAAGCAAGACGCTCCAAGAATAGCACATAACGCATGAAGTGATTAAAATATAGTGGAACGAAAGACGAACTGATAATTGCTGATGGAGAAGGGGATGCACGGGGGCATCCCCAAGCTTAGACGCTTGAGTCTTCTTGAATATTTCTTGGGGGTGCACGAGGGCATCCCCAAGCTTGAGCGTTTGACCCTCCTGAATCTTTTTATCATCTTCCCTCGCACACTTGAAAACTCCCTTCATACATAACTCATCATAATCTGATTAGCGAGGTTAGTGCCCATAATAAAATAATTTTTCCTTGCTGGAAATAAAGATAATCTTGAAGATCTACTATTTCTCAAGATTTCAAAAGGTTTTTGCAAAGAAAAAGCAAGCTCAAGGTTTGCAAAACGAAGGAAAGGCAAAACAGGACAGAATCTGTGAAAAACAGACCAGCAGGTAGTAAATAATTTTTTCGGGCACTTCTGCAACTCAAATCAAAAAACTCAGAACCTACGCATGAAAGCCAATTGTATAGAGCACGTTGTCAAAACAAATCAGATCAAAAAGATGATCTAGTGATTTTATACGAATTTTTCTGTCCAAGGACAGAATCTGTTTTCTGGACTGCACATCACAACTTTTGAACTTTCTTGCAATCAGAGGCTAAACTTGGCACAAAGCTGAAAAGTAAAGATACAATGATGATGCTACTGTAGTAAAAATCATCAAGAAACAACAAAAGCAAAATAAAACTTTATTCATTGTGGGCTGCCTCCCAAAAGCGCTTTCTTTTATGCCTTTAAGCTAGGCATAATGCAAAGAGGAATCAAAAATCATCATAATAATCGGAGTTATAAATTGCTTCAAATGGTTCCTCAACAAGTTCATCCTTGTTCCTTCTAGGAAAGGGGTACGTACCTTTTGCCTTCCCGCGTAGGCGGATTTGTCCCTTACCTATATCGATGAAGCCTCTTACGGCTCGGAGGAAGTCCCTTCCAAGCACTATATTTCCTTGGTTTGGCTTCATGATGAAGAAATCAACCATTGCAATCCCTTTAAGGAATGTAACTGGCACGTCTTTTATTCTTCCCTGGATCTCAGAAATATCTCCATTAGCATGTTCATGATAGGATGATAATCTATCCATGTCAAATTTTAAAGAATCAGGAACAATTTTTGGCATAGTAGAAACCATAGATCCAATATCACAATAAGCAAGGAAGTCTTGATTAGAGATGCTAATCCTAACAAAAGGCTCACAATCATTGTCTATTCCAAAAATATCTCTCTTATTGGGTTTGGGTTTCTCTACCTTCATCAAGTCTATAGCATCCATTCTCTTCTCAATAGTAGCAAGTCTATCTATGACAGTATCAAAACTATGATCATAAACAAAGTAACTAGATAGACCATGTATAATTTCAAGAGCTCTAGCTTCTTCACACTCTAGGAAATCTCCTTCGGCTATAATATCAAGAGAGTGTTTACACCATTTAAAAAGACCATGATAAAAATTTCTAAGCACATTTTTTATAGGTATCCAAGGCATAATTCTCCTATGTGCATCAGAAATTCTGTCCCATGCCTTCTTCATATTTTCTCCATCCCTTTGATGGAAATCTAGAACTTCTGATTCCCTCAAAGCACCGAATCCCAACATGCTTGACTTAAACAGAAAGGACTACTAACAGAAAAGCAAATAATTTTTTTGTGATTTTTTTGGTAAAGGACACTAAAGCAAAAACTGAAAGGTAAACTAACAAGACTAAAAAGCAAAGATAAAAGATAGCGTGCAACTCCCCTATCTTGAAGAGTGGAGTCCCCGGCAACGGCGCCAGAAAACTTTGCTTGATGGCTTCTCGCCCCTCGTTGGTTACCCCAAGTGGAAGGTTTGAGATGTAGCGTAGCGGTAGTTTTCCCTTGGCAAAGATACCAAGGATCGAATCCCGTGAGACTCCGAGGGTCGACAAGAAGGTGTCAATAGCGCCAGAGACTTTTGCTTGACAGGACCTGCACACAGATACAAATAACTTTGCTCCCAACAAGTACAGAGAGGTTGTCAATCCTTCCGGCCTTGTCGTTTACAAAGGATCAAACGCAAGAGATAATAGTGATAGGTATAACTCCAACTAGTAAATAAGAACAGGAAGTAAACAGCGGGTGTGATCAGTGATGGTAATATGGACCGGGGTCCCATGATGTTCACTAGTGATGTCTCTCTCCCAAAAGACGATAAAACAGCTAAGCGAGGTAAACAAATTACAGCTGGGCAATTGACAGGATTATGTGCGCAAACCAATGCTAACTATGCTGCAAAGAAAGGTAGAGGCTCAAAAGCATGGGCGGTACGCCAAGGCAAGTAGAACGAAATCCATCTGCATCTACTACTAATCATCCACCTTGAGATATCTATCCAGAACATCTCGCTGGTATTAAGTTGCGAGTCCCACCCATAGTGTAAACTCAAAGCAACAGACAACTGCATTAAAAGAACTTTGCGTAAAGTAAACAATCCTTGCACCCGCAAGTACAAGCACCATTGTTTTCCCTCTTGTGGCAACAGCACATCCCCTAGACTCATGTTTCTGTCACTCAAGCTAGTCATCGAGGGGCATGAACCCACAATCAAGCATAACGTTCCCTCTTGGAGTTACTACCTACTACTCGGCCAAAGCAATAAACAGCAACGGAGAACATGCAAGAATTACTCAAGAACATAAATATAAAAGAGGTGAATCAAATATATTACTCACACACAATCTGAACATAATCTCATAATCCATCGGATCCCAGCAAACTCAGCATAGCAACAGCATAAAGATTACATATGTGCCTCGATCATGTAGGGCAGCTCACGAGGTCTAATCGGTGGAGAACAAAGAGGGGAGGGGAACATCACATAGCTACTGGTCATGGACCCATGATCCAAGGGAGACTACTCACAACTCATCCGGGAAGCGTCCATGGTGGTGGAGAAGCTCCCGGTGGTGGTTCTCCCCTCCGGCAGGATGCCGGGAAGAGTTCTCCTGGTGCTCCCGATCTTGGAAGCGCGGCGGCGGTGGAACAGAGATGAGATCGTGAAAAAGGGTTCCGTCCTCCAGGGTTTCGGGACGCGTGTTAAATATATGCCAAAGGGGGTCACCAGAGGAGGTAAGGGGGGCCCAGGCGCCCCCCCGGCGCGGCCAGGAGGGGGGCCGCGTGGGCAGGCCGCCTGGAGCCCCTCTGGCCCCCCTCTAGCCCTACTTCTGCCGCGTGGAAGCTTCTGGAGCGCTGATTTTTTATATATTTTTCCCGGAATTTTTCTGGCAATTTAAGTAATGGGAAAACCTGAAATAGAAAAACAGCAGAAAACAGAAACTGGCACTGGGGTGCACTGAGTTAATAGGTTAGTCCAAATATGATCAAAAGTGTATGGAAGTGCATAAATATCATAAAAATATCACACAAAAGAGGCATGGAGCAAGCAGAAATTATAGATACGTTTCGGACGTATCATATACACACTCAACCGTAAGCTTAGCATCAGATCGTTTAGTTATTTGCTACAACTTTCTTCATGTCAAGTATCAATTCCTTCGACCATGAGATCAAGCCACTCTCAGACACCGGAGCAATACTTTATGTGCTATCAAACATCACTTCGTAACTGGGTGATCATAAAGGTTCTCTGAAGGTGTTTGTTGGGTTGCATGGATCGAGACCGAAATTTGTCACTCTGTGTGAGGCCATCTCGGTAATACAACATCATAAGAAGCTTCTTGTGACTAATGAGTTTAGCCAAGAGATCTTGTATTAAAAACAAGTAAAGAGACTTGTCGGTAACGAGATTGAACTAGATATGAAGATACCAACAATCGAATCTCAGGTAAGTAACATATCATCGAACAAAAAAAAATTGTATACGGGATTAACTAAATCCTTGACATCGTGGTTCAAGCGATGAAGATCTTCATGGAATATGTGGGAACCAATTTGGGCATCCAGGTCCCGCTATTGGTTATTGACTGGAGAGGAGTCTCGGTTTATGTCTACATGATTCTCAAACCCATAGGGTCGCACGCTTATCGGTAGTGCTAGGGTAGTATTGAGCTATTAATAGTTGAAAGTCCAAAGGTTGTTCTGAGTCACGAATGGGATTCGGGACATCACGAGGAGCTCTAGAATGGTCCGGATGTAAAGATTTATATATGGAAATTTGTTGCCGGGGTTCCGAGAAAAAATCCGGTTTTTTCAAGATTGTATCGGGAAGTCACCGGAAGGTTCCAGAGGGTTCTAGAGGTGTCCGGAAGTCCTCGAAGGGTTCCACCATGTCCCAAATAGTAACATGAGCTGTAGGGGGCGCCATGGCCTTATTGGGTTGGGCGCACCAGCCCCTACTTGGGCCATGTGCCTAGGGGAAGGGCCCTCCACTTGGCTTGGAGGGCACTCCCCCCCCCCCTTGGCCGCTACCCCCTGTCCTGGGAGGGGGGCTAGGACTGGCACGCCGCTCCCTCAGCCCTATATATAGTGGGGAAGCGCAGGGGGCAGCCAACCCTTCCAAGCTTGCCCCGTCTCCCTCCCGTTACTCCTCCTCCACATTCCGTCAGCGCTTGGCGAAGCCCTGCCGAAATTCCAATGCCACCACCAACACCACGCCGTCATGTTGGTTCAGATCTCATCTACCTCCTGTCCCTCACTTGCTGGATAAAGAAGGAGAGGACACCGCCGAGCCGTACGTCTGCTAAACTCGAAGGCGTCGTTCGTTCGGCAGCAGATCTGATTGGATCGCGATTGGATATCAACCGCGCTACGATGCTAATGCTTTCGGTCTACAAGGGTATGTAGACACACTCGCCTCTTGTTTATTTGCATATCCTAGATTATATCTTGGGTGTTCGTAGGATTTTTTATTTTCATGCTTCGTTCCCCATCACAAGCCTCCACTGCCCATCCCCGCAAGCGTCAAGGCAACTTCGTCTTCCAGAGCGGCACTCCCGCCATCGCCGTCGGGAAGGCACGCACGCCCATCATTGCCGCCGCCGCTGCGAATCCGTTCCATGCCGTCCCCACCCCATCGGTCAAGATGCACAAGGTGGCGGGGGTGAAACGCAAGAAGGCGACCAAAAAAAGGTACTGCAAGCACCGCGCCACCACCACCTCCGATCACAACTACAAGAGCTTCCCCGAGGACGCCTGCCGACGAAGTTGCTGCCGCCGCCCCTGAGGTGTTCGATGGAATGGGCGCAGGGTATGGAACTTTGATTTTATTCAAGTTGTTTTCACTTTTTGCTATTGCGGTTGTTTGTGACTTGTGGAGCGAAATTGTAGCGCCGGTTTACATGATGCGACTGCCGAGTTTGTGCACATGTTGGACGACAACGCCGTCGACATTGATCAAGCCTTGATTGGTGATTATGGCTACAATAAGATGGATGGTGGTGTGGACGGTACAGTGAGGAAGAAGATGAAGTGGAGCCGTGGAGGAGATTGGGGAGGGGGTGTTAGACCAAGTGCAAGAAAAAGTGTGTGCGATAGATTGAAGAACTACACGCAATTGAAAGATCAAGTCTTAATCAAGGCTTGGGAATCTGTGTCTCTTGATGCGTGCACCGGCACTGACCAAACCGCCAAGCGGTATTGGCAAAGGATAGAGGACCAGTTCTTTCGAACGACGGCAAAGTATCCCTCGAGAACGCCACGCACCTATAAGTCACTTCAAGGTTGTTCGGATGTGATCAAGCTGATTTGTATCCATTGGAGTGGTTATTTTGAGCAAGTCCGTAATGCACCTCCAAGTGGTACCGTTGAAGCCGATTATGTGAGTTTGTTTTCACGTCCCAAGTAGTGCAAATGATTTGTAGCTATTGGAGTGGTTGCATGTGACATACTTTGACATTGTTTTTGTTTTGTAGGACAAAACTGCGCAAGAAAGGTACAAGGGCGTGGAAGCTTCCAATGGCAAGTCATTTACACTTGAGCATTGTTGGAAATTGCTTAAAAGTAGCGAGAAGTGGAAGTTGATTGACAAAGAATCCCCACCTAAGAGAGGTTCACTCACCAAGATGGATGATGATGATGAACATGATGATGGCCCAAGAAACAAGAACAAGCCCGATGGAAACAAGAAGGTCAAGGACAAGATCAAGAGGGAAGTGGACGCATCAAGCTTGCGGGACAAGATAGATGCCATGGTGCAATCAAATGAGTTGATGGTGGCCAAGAAACTGGAGGCAAAGTAGGAGTTGAATGACAAGAAGGCGCAAGAAAAGCAAGAAAAGTGGCAAATACTCAAGGAAGAGGGGTTGCACAAGACCGCCATTGAGGAGAGAAGAGCCCTTGCCGAGGAGAACAAGGCCTTGGCCAAGCTTCTTCAAGAGGAGAACACGATCATGACGATGAACCACAATGACATGGACGACATCACCAAAGAATGGCATGACATTGCAAGGAGGGAGATCTTGGAGAGAAAGAAGCGTCGACGGGTGGTGGCTTCGGTGGCAGTGGTGGCTTAGGTGACGATGGTCATGGAGGTGGTGGTGCCTTTGGTGGCGGTGGTGGAGAGTGATGATGATGGTCATTGAGGTGCCGGTGACTGCGGATATTCTGTTTTATCGTCCGACCTGGCAGGGTCTGTTCGGCCGCAGCCCACGGCAGCCCTCAAAACACATTTTTTGCGGTCCTTATACTCACTTTGAAGGTTTGCTGATGGGCCTCTAACCCCTCGTTGGTTACCCCAAGTGGAAGGTGTGAGATGCAGTGTTGTGGAAATTTTTCCCTTAGCAAAGATACCAAGGATCGAATCCCCAGAGACTCCTAGGTTCAACAAGTAGGTGTCAACTGCTAACGGCGCCAGATATTAGCAATCAACGTGGACCTACACACAGATACAAATAACTTTGCTCCCAACGAGTACAGAGAGGTTGTCAATCCCTCCGGCCTTGTAGTTCACACAGGATTAAACGCAAATGATAGTAGTGATAGATAATGTTTGCAATAGTAAATAAAAGCGAAAAGTAAATAGCAGATGTGATCAATGATAGTAATATGGACCGGAGTCTCATGATGTTCACTAGTGATGTCTCTCTCCCAAAAGACGATAAAACAGCTATGTGAGGTAAACGAATTACAGCTGGGCAATTGACAGGACCACGAACGCAAACCAATGCTGACTACATTGCAAGAAAGGTTGAGGTTCAAAGCATGGGCGGTACGCCAAGTAAGTAGACCGAAATCCATCAATATCTACTACTAATCATCCACCTTGAGATATCTATCCAGAACATCTCGCTGGTATTAAGTTGCGAGCCCCACCCATAGTGTAAACTCAAAGCAACAGACAACTGCATTAAAAGAACTTTGCGTAAAGTAAACAATCCTTGCACCCGCGGGCACAAGCACCGTTGTTTTCCCCCTTGTGGCAACAGCACATCCCCTAGACTCATGTTTCTGTCACTCAAGCTAGTCATCGAGGGGCATGAACCCACAATCAAGCATAACGTTCCCTATTGGAGTCACTACGTATTACTTGGCCAAAGCAATAAATAACAACGAAGAACATGCAAGAATTACTTACGAACATAAATATAAAAGAGGTAGATCAAATATATTACTCAATCACAATCTGAACATAATCTCATAATCCATCGGATCCCAGCAAACTTATCATAGCAACAGCATAAGGATTACATATGTGCCTCGATCATGTAGGGCAGCTCATGAGGATTAATTAGTGAAGCACAAGAACGGGAGGAGAACATCACATAGCTACTGGTCATGGACTCATGGTCCAAGGGAGACTACTCACAACTCATCCGGGAGGCGTCCATGGTGGTGGAGAGGCTCCCGATGATGATCCTCCCCTCCGGCAGGGTGCCGGGAAGAGTTCTCCTGGTGCTCCCGATCTTGGAAGCGGCGGCAGCGGCGGAACAGAGATGAGATCGCGAAAAAGAGTTCCCGTCCTGAGGGTTTCGAATGACGCTCTAAATATATGCCAAAGGGGGGCACCAGACGGGGCTCGGGGGGCCCAGGCGCCCCCCCGGCGCGGCCTAGGGGGGGGGCGCCGCCAGGGCGCCTGGGGCCCTGGTGCCCCCCCCCCCCGGCTGTACTTCGGGCGCAAGGTAGGTTCTGGAACGCTGATTTTTTACATATTTTTTATGGATTTTTCCTGACAGTTCTCGTAATGTGAAAACCTGAAATACAAAAACAGCCGAAAACAGAAACTGGCACTGGTGTGCACTGGATTAGTAGGTTAGTCCAAATATGATCAAAAGTGTATGGAAGTGTATGAATATCATAGCAATATCACCCAAAAGTGGCATGGAGCAAGCAGAAATTATAGATACGTTTTGGACGTATCAACATCCCCAAGCTTAATTCCTGCTCGTCCTCGAGTAGGTAAATGATAACAAGAATAATTTCTGTGGTGACATGCTATTAACCATATAGGACTTTTTATAGTCATATGACAAAAGCTTACTGAGACAATGATTCTATAGTAATTAAGTTGCCTCATGAGAAAATCACAAAGGACTGAAAGTTTTACAATATGAAACTGAAACATCAAAAAGATTTGCAATGAACATGATGTGCAAATTTGATAAAGTGATATCTAGCTTGCCCCGTTTAGTGAAGCAAAACATAAATGCAGGGGCACCTTCAAGGTTTAAGTGATGACTAGATACAATGATTTCAAAATAAACGATATCACAATCATGCAAAAGACAATGCTACTTTGGAACAATGCACATTACACTTAAAATGACAATCATGCTCTCAGTAGTTGGTGCTTGAAGAAAGAAGGTGGAGACTCAACATAAAAGTAAAAGAATGGTTATGTGCTAGAGCTTTTTATTTTGAAAACATAGAAGCAATTTTGTCAACGGTAGTAGTACTTCATATGTGTCATGCATAAGACATCCTATAAGTTGCAAGCCTCATGCATCGAATACCAATAGTGCTCGCACCTTTTCCTAATTAGCTCGGATTTCCATAGGTTATCATTGCATTACATATGTTTCAACCAAGTGTCACAAAGGGGTACCTCTATGCCACCTGTACAAAGGTCCAAGGAGATAAATCGCATTTGATTTCTCGTTTTTGATAGATCTCAACTTGAGGACATCCATACCGGGACAACATAGAAAATAGATAATGGAATCTTCTTCAATGCATAAGCATATTCTCATAAGAGATTGAGGATTAATGTCCAAGCTAAAACTTCCACCATGATGCATGGCTTTGGTTGGCGGCCCAATGTTCTTCTCTAACAATATGCATACTCATTCAACCCATGGCAAATCACCCTTACTTCAGACAAGACGAACATGCATAGCAACTCACATGATATTCAACAAAAGTGTGACAGTTGATGGCGTCCCCAGAAACATGGTTACCGCTCAGCAAGCAACTTATAAAAAATAAGATACATAAGCAACATATTCTTTACCACAATAGTTTTTAAGCTACTTTCCCATGAGCTATGTATTGCAAAGTTAGTCTGCTTAGTACAGGTGGAGGTTAGCAAAAGACTGGGAGTGACCAACTAAGAGAGCAATGACGGTCATAATCATGCAGAGCGACAAAGCAACATTGAATCAGGCATGGTAGTTATATCGCTACTCAGAAATAAAAGATCATCAAGGCTTGACAGACTCTCTTTACAGTCTTAAATATGCGTGAGCATACGCCAAGTCGATCAAAATAAATTCTCGAAGGAAGATATTACTAAACCATACCACATCATAGGCAAACAAATCATGTTGGTACTCCAATAACACATTGGGAATCCCCCAGCTATTTGAGACTAACCATAAGAAAACCTGAACTACTAAGCGCCATTATGCACGTAGCATCTTTATCATAGACATATTAACAAATGCAACGGAAGCAAACTCTCTTAATAAGATAAGCATGATAATTAAAGAGAGTTCAAGCAACCAACTAAACAAAAGCTCTTTGAAAAGATAAGCATGAATACTAAGAGCAGAGCATGATAGTAGCTATTAAAAGACAAAGAACACACACAGCAAAGATAGACATGAAAATTCTATGTTATGTTCTAGGTAGAAGTGGAGCGTGTTTCTCTCCCACATAAAGAAAGCTGAGTTCCGACTCGTTATGAAAAACTAAAAAGGAAACTAAAAGCAAGACGCTCCAAGCATAGCACTTAACACATGAAGTGATAAAAATATAGCGGAACGAAAGACGAACTGATAATGTTGATGGAGAAGGGGATGCACGGGGGCATCCCCAAGCTTAGACGCTTGAGTCTCCTTGAATATTTCTTGGGGGTGCACGGGGGCATCCCCAAGCTTGAGCGCTTGACACTCCTGAATCTTTTTATCATCTTCCCTCGCACACTTGAAAACTCCCTTCATACATAACTCATCATAATCTGATTAGCGAGGTTAGTACCCTTAATAAAATAATTGTTCCTTGCTGGAAATAAAGATATTCTTGAAGGTCTACTGTTTCTCAAGATTGCCAAAAGGTTTTTGCAAAGAAAAAGCAAGCTCTTGGTTTGCAAACTGAAGGAAAAGCAAAACAGGACAGAATCTGTGAAAAACAGAACAGCAGGTAGTAATTGATTTGTTTGGGGCACTTCTGCAACTCTAATCAAAAAACTCAGACCAGACGCACGAAAGACAATTATATAGAGAACGCTGTCAAAAAAATTCAGACCAAAAAGATGATCTGGTGATTTTATACGAATTTTTCTATCCAAGGACAGAATCTGTTTCCTGGACAGCACCTCACAACTTTTGAACTTTCTAGCAATCAGAGGCTATACTTGGCACAAATATGAAAAGCAAAGATACAATGATGATGCTACTGTAGTAAACAACATCAAGACACAACAAAAGCAAAATATAAAAGTTTATTCATGTGGGCTGCCTCCCAAAAGCGCTTTCATTTATGCCTTTAAGCTAGGCATAATGCATAGAGATCAAGTTTTATCAAGAGTAAAAGAATAGCTAGCCCGTACAACGGACTCAAAAGGTAACTTGATCTTCTTTCGAGGGAAGTGTTCCATCCCTTTCTTGAGAGGAAACTGAAATTTTATATTACCCTCTTTCATGTCAATGATAGCACCAACGGTGCGTAAAAAGGGACGTCCCAAAATAATTGGACATGAAGGATCACATTCAATATCCATAATAGTAAAATCAACGGGAACGTAGTTGTCATTGACAACGATAAGAACATCGTCGATCCTCCCCAAAGGTTTCTTTATGGAAGAATCAACGAGACGAACACCAAAAGAACAAGAATCATAAGGATTCAATTTAAGCATATCATATATTCTTTTGGGCATAACAGAGGTACTAGCTCCAACATCACATAATGCATAGCAAGAGAAGTCATTCAACTTAATTTTTATCATAGGATCCCAACCATCTTCTAGCTTTCTAGGTATGGAGGCTTCTACTCTAAGTTTCTCCTCCCTAGCTTTGATGAGAGCATTAGTGATATGCTCCGTGAAGGCAAGGTTAAGCGTGCTAGTGCGGGGATCTCTAGACATCTTGTGAAGGAAATCAATAACTTCGGTAAGAATGCAATTATCAAAATCAAGGTCACGAGCATCAAGTAAAGTGGTAGTGGTGTCCTTTAGGTTCACTTGTTTGGTAGTTTCTATAGTCATAGCATCACCATTAATAGGTCCATTGGGACCAGGAGTACATTGGGTGCTAAGAGTTTGGATATCCTCAACAACTTGGATAGTAGCAATAGTGTGGTGGGTAGGAAGGCTCTTAATTCTATCCTCTTCCTCCCTTAGGGATGCAACCACTTCGGGTTTAGCTGCCATTTGGTTTATCAAAGTGGCTTGTGTGTGGGACATATTGGAAACTTGGGTCTCAGTGATAGTGAGTCTAGTATGGAGGTTAGAAATCTCAATATTTATGTTCTCTAATCGTCTACTAATGTCTTGCAAGATAGCAGTATGCTCATTTAATTGCCTCGAGAAGGTTTTGTTTTGTTCATATTGGGTGTGCATTTAATTCTTAGTGGCCTTCTCTATTTCTAGCAGTTTCTCATAGCTAGGCAAATCTCTATCTTTTTGGATGGAGTTCTTGGTGCTAGGATAAGCATTGTTGTTCCCATAGGAATTAGAGGGGAACGGTCTAGGATTGTTACCAAAGTTACTCCTATAAGCATTGTTGTTAAAATTGTTTCTAGAGATAAAGTTCACATCTACTTGTTCTTGAGCAATCAAAGAATTTAAAGGAACATCGTGAGGATCAACAGAAGAAAGCTTCGAAAGTAGAGACATGATCAAGTCAACTTTTTCATTTAAGGAGGAAATCTCCTCGACAGAGTTTACCTTCCTACCTGTTGGAGCACGTTCGGTGTGCCATTGGGAATAGTTGGTCATCATCTCATCGAGAAGCTTTGTGGCAGCACCAAGTGTAGTTGACATAAAAGTTCCTCCCGCGGCCGAATCTGACAAGTTCCGCGAGGTAAAGTTCAAGCCTGCATAAAAAGTTTGGATAACCATGCAAGTAGTCAAACCATGAGTAGGGCAGTTCTTGATAAGAGATTTCATATGTTCCCAAGCTTGGGCAACGTGTTCATTATCCAATTGTTTAAAATTCATTATGTTACTTCTAAGTTGGATAATTTTAGCAGGTGGATAGTATTTTCCGACAAAAGCATCTTTGCACTTGTCCCATGAATCTATGCTATTTCTAGGCAAAGACTGAAACCAAATTTTAGCTCCTCCTCTCAAGGAGAAAGGAAAAAGCTTAAGCTTAACAATATTACCATCTATTTCTTGGTACTTTTGCATATCACAAAGTTCAACAAAGTTGTTTAAGTGTAAAGCAGCATCATCTCCAGCACCGGAGAATTGATCTTTCATGACTAAGTTCAGTAAAACAGGTTTAATTTCATATGAAGGTGCTGAAGTGGCAGGTGTAGTGATAGGTGTGCTGATAAAGTCATCGTTGTTGTGACTAGTGAAGTCACACAACTTGGTGTTCTTGGTGGAACCCATAGTAGCAAGCAAGCAAGATAACTATTTTTGTGATTTTCGATGAAAGGTACTAAAGCAAAAACTGAAAGTTAAACTAACAAGACTAAAAAGCAAAGGTAAAAGATAGCATGCAACTCCCCTATCCTGAAGAGTGGAGTCCCCGGCAACGGCGCCAGAAAAACTCCTTGATGGGCCTCTAACCCCTCGTTGGTTACCCCAAGTGGAAGGTGTGAGATGCAGTGTTGTGGAAGTTTTTCCCTTAGCAAAGATGCCAAGGATCGAATCCCCAGAGACTCCTAGGTTCAACAAGTAGGTGTCAACTGCTAACGGCGCTAGATATTAGCAATCAACATGGACCTGCACACAGATACAAATAACTTTGCTCCCAACGAGTACAGAGAGGTTGTCAATCCCTCCGGCCTTGTAGTTCACAAAGGATTAAACGCAAATGATAGTAGTGATATATAATGTTTGCAATAGTAAATAAAAGCGAAAAGTAAATAGCGGATGTGATCAATGATGGTAATATGGACCGGAGTCTCATGATGTTCACTAGTGATGTCTCTCTCCCAAAAGACGATAAAACAGCTATGTGAGGTAAACGAATTACAGCTGGGCAATTGACAGGACCACGAACGCAAACCAATGCTGACTACATTGCAAGAAAGGTTGAGGTTCAAAGCATGGGTGGTACGCCAAAGTAAGTAGACCGAAATCCATCAATATCTACTACTAATCATCCACCTTGAGATATCTATCCAGAACATCTCGCTGGTATTAAGTTGCGAGCCCCACCCATAGTGTAAACTCAAAGCAACAGACAACTACATTAAAAGAACTTTGCGTAAAGTAAACAATCCTTGCACCCGCGGGCACAAGCACCGTTTTTTCCCCCTTGTGGCAACAGCACATCCCCTAGACTCATGTTTCTGTCACTCAAGCTAGTCATCGAGGGGCATGAACCCACAATCAAGCATAACGTTCCCTCTTGGAGTCACTACGTATTACTTGGCCAAAGCAATAAATAACAACGGAGAACATGCAAGAATTACTTACGAACATAAATATAAAAGAGGTAGATCAAATATTTTACTCAATCACAATCTGAACATAATCTCATAATCCATCGGATCCCAGCAAACTCATCATACCAACAGCATAAGGATTACATATGTGCCTCGATCATGTAGGGCAGCTCACGAGGACTAATTAGTGAAGCACAAGAACGGGAGGAGAACATCACATAGCTACTGGTCATGGACTCATGGTCCAAGGAAGACTACTCACAACTCATCCGGAAGGCGTCCATGGTGGTGGAGAGGCTCCCGATGATGATCCTCCCCTCCGGCAGGGTGCCGGGAAGAGTTCTCCTGGTGCTCCCAATCTTGGAAGCGGCGGCGGCGGCGGAACAGAGATGAGATCGCGAAAAAGAGTTCCCGTCCCGAGGGTTTCGAAGGACGCTCTAAATATATGCCAAAGGGGGGCACCAGACGGGGCTCGGGGGGCCCAGGCGCACCCCCGGCGCGGCCCAGCGGGGGGCGCGCCGCCAGGGCGCCTGGGGCCCTGGTGGCCCCCCGGCTGTACTTCGGGCGCAAGGTAGGTTCTGGAACGCTGATTTTTTATATAATTTTTCTGGATTTTTCCTGACAGTTCTCGTAATGTGAAAACCTGAAATACAAAAACAGCCGAAAATAAAAACTGGCACTGGGGTGCACTGGATTAGTAGGTTAGTCCAAATATGATCGAAAGTGTATGGAAGTGTATGAATATCATAGCAATATCACCCAAAAGTGGCATGGAGCAAGCAGAAATTATAGATACGTTTTGGACGTATCATTTGCACGATAAGGGTCTGATAGAGATGCTTTGAGCCTTCCAAGATTTGCTTCCCGTAACCATGCGGTAGGTGTGGGCAGCTGATGGCTTCTCGCACCTCGTTGGTTACCCCAAGTGGAAGGTTTGAGATGCAGTGTAGCGGAAGTTTTCCCTTGGCAATACCAAGGATCGATTTCCCTGAGACTCCCAGTTTCAACAAGAAGGTGTCAACTGCTAACGGCGCCAGATATTAGCAATCAACGTGGACCTGCACACAGATACAAATAACTTTGCTCCCAACGAGTACAGAGAGGTTGTCAATCCCTCCGGCCTTGTAGTTTACAAAGGATCAAACGCAAGTGATAGTAGTGATAGATATGATTGCAATAGTAAATAAAAAAACGGAAAGTAAATAGCGGATGTGATCAATGATGGTAATATGGACCGGAGTCTCATGATGTTCACTAGTGATGTCTCTCTCCCAAAAGACGATAAAACAGCTATGTGAGGTAAACGAATTACAGCTGGGCAATTGACAGGACCATGTGCGCAAACCAATGCTGACTAAGTTGCAAGAAAGGTAGAGGTTCAAAGCATGGGTGGTACGCCGAGGTAAGTAGACCGAAATCCATCTGCATCTACTGCTAATCATCCACCTTGAGATATCTATCCAGAACATCTCGCTGGTATTAAGTTACGAGTCCCACCCATAGTGTAAACTCAAAGCAACAGACAACTGCATTAAAAGAACTTTGCGTAAAGTAAACAATCCTTGCACCCGCGGGCACAAGCACCGTTGTTTTCCCCCTTGTGGCAACAGCACATCCCCTAGACTCATGTTTCTGTCACTCAAGCTAGTCATCGAGGGGCATGAACCCACAATCAAGCATAACGTTCCCTCTTGGAGTCATTACCTACTACTTGGCCAAAGCAATAAATAACAACGGAGAACATGCAAGAATTACTTACGAACATAAATATAAAAGAGGTGAATCCAAAATATTACTCAAACACAATCTGAACATAATCTCATAATCCATCGGATCCCAGCAAACTCATCATAGCAACAGCATAAGGATTACATATGTGCCTCGATCATGTAGGGCAGCTCACGAGGACTAATTAGTGAAGCACAAGAACGGGAGGAGAACATCACATAGCTACTGGTCATGGACCCATGGTCCAAGGGAGACTACTCACAACTCATCCGGGAGGCGTCCATGGTGGTGGAGAAGCTCCCGGTGGTGATCCTCCCCTCCGGCAGGGTGCCGGGAAGAGTTCTCCTGGTGCTCCCGATCTTGGAAGCGGCGGCGGCGGCGGAACAGAGATGAGATCGCGAAAAAGAGTTTCCGTCTCGAGGGTTTCGGGAGATGGTATAAATATATGCCGAAGGGGGGCATCATACGAGGCTCGGGGGGCCCAGGCGCCCCCCCGGCACGGCCCAGGGGGGGCGCGCCACCAGGGCGCCTGGAGCCCTGGTGCCCCCCCTCCGGCTGTGCTTCGGGTGCCTGGTAGCTTCTGGAACGCTGATTTTTTATATAATTTTTCCGGTATTTTTCTGGCAGTTCTCGTAATGGGAAAACCTGAAATACAAAAACAGCCGAAAACAGAAACTGGCACTGGGGTGCACTGAGTTAATAGGTTAGTCCAAATATGATCAAAAGTGTATGGAAGTGTATAAATATCATAGCAATATCATCCAAAACAGGCATGGAGCAAGCAGAAATTATAGATACGTTTTGGACGTATCAACATCCCCAAGCTTAATTCCTGCTCGTCCTCGAGTAGGTAAATGATAACAAGAATAATTTCTGTGGTGACATGCTATTAACCATATAGGACTTTTTCATAGTCACATGACAAAAGCTTACTGAGACAATGAATCTATAGTAATTAAGTTGCCTCATGAGAAAATCACAAAGAACTGAAAGTTTTACAATATGATACCGAAACATCAAATAGATTTGTAATGAACATGGTGTGCAAATATGATAAAGTGATATCTCGCTTGCCCCCTTTAGTGAAGCAAAACATAAATGCAGGGGCACCTCCAAGTTTTAAGTGATGACTAGATACAATGATTTCAAAATAAACGATATCACAATCATGCAAAAGACAATGCTACTTTGGGACAATGCACATTACACTCAGAATGACAATCATGCTCTCAGTAGTTGGTGCTTTTAAAGAAGGTGGAGACTCTCGAACCGTGGCTTTTGTTGGCAAGGTTGAAAACCCGTAGTCGGAAACAAAGACAAAACATGTACCAGAGCTCTTGGTTTTAAAACAGAGGTAATAAATTTTTTTTAGATCATGCATGTTTCGTCAACGAATGCTAGCAGACAACTCAATCACTTCTTGAGATGGACAAGTTTCGAGGAACGGCTCCCGAATGAGGACGATCACATCCTCTTAATCTCCTTTGTTTATCACTGCCAAATTTTTCTGATTTCTCATGAACAAAGCGTGAAGGAGGGTTTGTTTGTTATATTAATTTTGAGCCGGGCGCACTCAATGCCAGTTCCTTCTCGTATTATGGGTTTGCACATTATACATGCAATCCCGGGGTGAAGCTTGTCCAACTTAAAAAGATTATGAATTAACTACTACTTCCTCATGGACTTACAACAGAGGCACAAAATAGGAATGCATTTTTCTTTGAATAATTTCGAGATGGTACATGCAAGTCTCCGTTAGGAATGGCATGTAAATACCATGTAGGAAGGTATGGTGGACTCATATGGCATAACTGGTTTAAAAGAATGTGGATGCACAAGCAGTCAGTCCGCTTAGTATAGGTGGAGGTTAGCAAAAGACTGGGAGCGACCAACTAAGAGAGCAATGACGGTCATAATCATGCAGAGCGACAAAGCAACATTGAATCAGGCATGGGAGTTATATCGCTACTCAGAAACAAAAGATCATCAAGGCTTGACAGACTTTCTTTACAGTCTTAAATATGCGTGAGCATACGCCAAGTCAATCAAAATAAATTCTTTGAAGGAAGATATTACTAAACCATACCACATCATAGGCAAAAAAATCATGTTGGTATTCCAATAACACATTGGGAACCCCCCAGCTATTTGAGACTAACCATAAGAAAACATGAACTACTAAGCACCATTATGCACGTAGCATCTTTATCATAGACATACCAACCAATGCAACGGAAGCAAACTCTCTTAATAAGATAATCATGATAATTAAAGAGAGTTCAAGCAACCAACTAAACAAAAGCTCTTTAAAAAGATAAGCATGAAAGTTAAGAGCTAAGTATGATAGTAGCTATTAAAAGACAAAGAACACACACAGCAAGGATAGACATGAAAATTCTATGGTATGTTCTAGGTAGAAGTAGAGCGTGTTTCTCTCCCACATAAAGAAAGCTGAGTTCCGACTCGTTATGAAAAGCTAAGGAAAACTAAAAAGGAAAACTAAAAGCAAGACGCTCCAAGCATAGCACATAACACATGAAGTGATTAAAATATAGTGGAACGAAAGACGAACTGATAATGTTGATGGAGAAGGGGATGCACGGGGGCATCCCCAAGCTTAGACGCTTGAGTCTCCTTGAATATTTGTTGGGGGTGCATGGGGGCATCCCCAAGCTTGAGCGTTTGACACTCCTGGATCTTTTTATCATCTTCCCTCGCACACTTGAAAACTCCCTTCATACATAACTCATCATAATCTGATTAGCGAGGTTAGTACCCATAATAAAATAATTGTTCCTTGCTGGAAATAAAGATATTCTTGAAGGTCTACTGTTTCTCAAGATTGCCAAAAGGTTTTTGCAAAGAAAAAGCAAGCTCTAGGTTTGCAAAATGAAGGAAAGGCAAAACAGGACAGAATCTGTGAAAAACAGAACAGCAGGTAGTAAATGATTTTTTCGGGGCACTTCTGCAACTCTAATCAAAAAACTCAAAACAGACGCACGAAAGAGAATTATATAGAGCACACTGTCGAAGAAATTCAGACCAAAAAGATGATCTGGTGATTTTATACGAATTTTTCTATCCAAGGACAGAATCTGTTTCCAGGACAGCACGTCACAACTTTTGAACTTTATTGCAATCAGAAGCTACACTTGGCACAAAGTTGAAAAGCAAAGATACAATGATGATGCTACCATAGTAACAACATCAACACACAACAAAAAGCAAAATAAAATTTTATTCATGTGGGTTGCCTCCCAAAAGCGCTTTCTTTTATGCCTTTAAGCTAGGCATAATGCATAGAGATCAAGTTTTATCAAGAGTAAAAGAATAGCTAGCCCGTGTAACGGACTCAAAAGGTAACTTAATCTTCTTTCGAGGGAAGTGTTCCATCCCTTTCTTGAGAGGAAACTGGAATTTTATATTCCCCTCTTTCATGTCAATGATAGCACCAACGGTGCGTAGAAAAGGACGTCCCAAAATAATTGGACAAGAAGGTTCACATTCAATGTCCATAATAGTAAAATCAACGGGAACATAGTTGTCATTGACAATGATAAGAACATCGTCGATCCTCCCCAAAGGTTTCTTTATGGAAGAATCAACGAGACGAACACCAAAAGAACAAGAATCAAAAGGTTTCAGTTTAAGCATATCATATAGTCTTTTGGGCATAACAGAGGTACTAGCTACAATATCACATAAAGCATAGCAAGAGAAGTTATTCAACTTAATTTTTATCATAGGATCCCAACCATCTTCTAGCTTTCTAGGTATGGAGGCTTCTACTCTAAGTTTCTCCTCCCTAGCTTTGATAAGAGCATTAGTGATATGCTCTGTGAAGGCAAGGTTAAGCGTGCTAGTGCGGGGATCTCTAGACATCTTGTGAAGGAAATCAATAACTTCGGTAAGAGTGCAATTGTCAAAATCAAGGTCACTACCATCAAGTAAGGTGGTAGTGGTGTCCTTTAGGTTCACTTGTTTAGTAGTTTCTATAGTCATAGCATCACCATTAATAGGTCCATTGGGACCAGGAGTGCGTTGGGTGCTAAGAGTTTGGATATCCTCAACAACTTGGATAGTAGCAACAGTGTGGTGGGTAGGAAGGCTCTTAATCCTATCTTCTTCCTCCCTTTCCCTAGCCCATCTCTCTTTAAGTTTAGCCATCATCCTAATGTTTTCATTAATTTGCACTTGAATAGCATTCATAGGAGTGACCTTCCTCTCCTCAAGAGGAGAAGTTCTAATTTTAAGCAATTCTACTTCATTGGCTAAATTGTCTACCTTTGAAGAGAGATCACCTAGTTTGTTTAGTTTTTCTTCTACACTATTATTAAAAGCTTTTTGGGTAGTGATGAAATCTTTAAGCATAATCTCTAGTTCAGTAGTGGAGTTCTTGGTGCTAGGATAAGCATTGTTGTTCCCATAAGAATTAGAGGGGAACGGTCTAGGATTGCTACCAAAATTACTCCTATAAGCATTGTTATTAAAATTGTTTCTAGAGATAAAGTTCACATCTACTTGTTCTTGAGCAATCAAAGAATTTAAAGGAACATCACGAGGATCAACAGAAGATTGCTTCGAAAGTAGAGACATGATCAAGTCAACTTTTTCATTTAGGGAGGAAATCTCCTCGACAGAGTTTACCTTCCTACCTGTTGGAGCGCGTTCGGTGTGCCATTGGGAATAGTTGGTCATCATCTCATCGAGAAACTTCGTGGCAGCACCAAGTGTAGTTGACATAAAAGTTCCTCCCGCGGCCGAATCTAACAAGTTCCGCGAGGTAAAGTTCAAGCCTGCATAAAAAGTTTGGATAACCATCCAAGTAGTCAAACCATGAGTAGGGCAGTTCTTGATAAGAGATTTCATACGTTCCCAAGCTTGGGCAACGTGTTCATTATCCAATTGTTTAAAATTTATTATGTTACTCCTTAGTTGGATAATTTTAGCAGGTGGATAGTATTTTCCAATAAAAGCATCTTTGCACTTGTCCCATGAATCTATGCTGTTTTAGGCAAAGACTGAAACCAAATTTTAGCTCCTCCTCTCAAGGAGAAAGGAAAAAGCTTAAGCTTAACAATATTACCATCTATTTCTTGGTACTTTTGCATATCACAAAGTTCAACAAAATTGTTTAAGTGTAAAGCAGCATCATCTCCAGCACCGGAGAATTGATCTTTCATAACTAAGTTCAGTAAAGCAGGTTTAATTTCATACGAAGGTGCTGAAGTGGCAGGTGTAGTGGTAGGTGTGAAGATAAAGTCATCGTTGTTGTGACTAGTGAAGTCACACAACTTGGTGTTCTCGGTGGAACCCATAGTAGCAAGCAAACAAGATAACTATTTTTATGATTTTCGATAAAAGATACTAAAACAAAAACTGAAAGGTAAACTAACAAGACTAAAAGCAAAGGTAAAAGATAGCGTGCAACTCCCCTATCCTGAAGAGTGGAGTCCCCGGCAACGGCGCCAGAAAACTTTGCTTGATGGCTTCTCGCCCCTCGTTGGTTACCCCAAGTGGAAGGTTTGAGATGCAGTGTAGCGGAAGTTTTCCCTTGGCAATACCAAGGATCGATTTCCCTGAGACTCCCAGTTTCAACAAGAAGGTGTCAACTGCTAACGGCGCCAGATATTAGCAATCAACGTGGACCTGCATACAGATACAAATAACTTTGCTCCCAACGAGTACAGAGAGGTTGTCAATCCCTCCGGCCTTGTAGTTTACAAAGGATCAAACGCAAGTGATAGTAGTGATAGATATGATTGCAATAGTAAATAAAAAAACGGAAAGTAAATAGCGGATGTGATCAATGATGGTAATATGGACCGGAGTCTCATGATGTTCACTAGTGATGTCTCTCTCCCAAAAGACGATAAAACAGCTATGTGACGTAAACGAATTACAGCTGGGCAATTGACAGGACCATGTGCGGAAACCAATGCTGACTAAGTTGCAAGAAAGGTAGAGGTTCAAAGCATGGGCGGTACGCCGAGGTAAGTAGACCGAAATCCATCTGCATCTACTACTAATCATCCACCTTGAGATATCTATCCAGAACATCTCGATGGTATTAAGTTGCGAGTCCCACCCATAGTGTAAACTCAAAGCAACAGACAACTGCATTAAAAGAACTTTGCGTAAAGTAAACAATCCTTGCACCCGCGGGCACAAGCACCGTTGTTTTCCCCCTTGTGGCAACAGCACATCCCCTAGACTCATGTTTCTGTCACTCAAGCTAGTCATCGAGGGGCATGAACCCACAATCAAGCATAACGTTCCCTCTTGGAGTCACTATCTACTACTTGGCCAAAGCAATAAATAACAACGGAGAACATGCAAGAATTACTTACGAACATAAATATAAAAGAGGTGAATCAAATATATTACTCAAACACAATCTGAACATAATCTCATAATCCATCGGATCCCAGCAAACTCATCATAGCAACAGCATAAGGATTACATATGTGCCTCGATCATGTAGGGAAGCTCACGAGGACTAATTAGTGAAGCACAAGAACGGGAGGAGAACATCACATAGCTACTGGTCATGGACCCATGGTCCAAGGGAGACTACTCACAACTCATCCGGGAGGCGTCCATGGTGGTGGAGAAGCTCCCGGTGGTGATCCTCCCCTCCGGCAGGGTGCCGGGAAGAGTTTTCCTGGTGCTCCCGATCTTGGAAGCGGCGGCGGCGGCAGAACAGAGATGAGATCGCGAAAAAGTGTTTCCGTCTCGAGGGTTTCGGGAGACGGTATAAATATATGCCAAAGGGGGGCATCAGATGAGGCTCGGGGGGCCCAGGCGCCACCCCGGCGCGGCCCAGGGGGGGGGCGCCACCAGGGCGCCTGGAGCCCTGGTGGCCCCCCTCCGGCTGTGCTTCGGGTGCCTGGTAGCTTCTGGAACGCTGATTTTTTATATAATTTTTCCGGTATTTTTCTGACAGTTCTCGTAATGAGAAAACCTGAAATACAAACAGCCGAAAACAGAAACTGGCACTGGGGTGCACTGAGTTAATAGGTTAGTCCAAATATGATCAAAAGTGTATGGAAGTGTATAAATATCATAGCAATATCATCCAAAAGAGGCATGGAGCAAGCAGAAATTATAGATACGTTTTGGACGTATCAGCAGCAATTATCAAAGGGTCCTGATAACGCTCACATGTGTGGCATACTAGACATCCGTCCACACACCGTGTGTGGTGTGAACAGGAGGCAGCCCACGCACGCACGTGTGGACGCAGCTATTTCGTGCCACACGCCTAACAAATACTACTCAACCCATCCACGTGTGTGGCACGAAGCAAAAATGTTCACACGTCCTGGCGCAGCTACGTTAGGTACCCGCGGGATGACGCATTAGTTGCCATCCGGGATGGCAAATGTAATTGTAAAAGCATGGCAACTCTCTCTGTTTTGGTTATTATAGTTGCCATGTCTAATTTATGGTAGTTGCCGCGTGCAATTAAATTGTAGTTGCCGTGTGTGATCAACTACTTGCCACATGTGGTCAAAGCATAGTTGCCACGTATGGTTAATCATAGTTGCCATGTGTGTTTACCCTGGTTGCCACGTACGCGTAACTGCGGTTGCCATGTGTGTTTACCCTAGGTACCGCATACGCGCAACTGCAGTTGTCATCTATCACCGTACGAGCGTCGTGTGGGCGAAGGGCAGTTCACCCACACGCGCGTGGACCGGTTGACGACTGTGTGGGCGGGAACTGGTTCGCCCACACATCACAGCTGGCAAACCGCGCGCTGCGGGTCATGTGGGTGAGCGCTCTAACGCCCACACATCGCGCTATGCCTACATGGCACTCAGATTTCTTTAGGATTCGTGCAAAATAGAATTAAGGTGAATCAAGACGTGTGGACGATGTACAAAAATACCACACGTGTGGGCGCTAGTTTTTCCCTTATCAAATCATTCAAACGAAAAAGGAAAAGGGATTGCCTCCCGAAGGGTGAAGGGCTTGCAAGAGGATGGCAACTCCATCATATTGATTGACCCACGTGGTGGCTTGGTTTCAGAGAATTCATGAACCACGTTTGCATCCTTCGTGACATCAACCCTGAAACCCTGGCCTCCGATTCAATTTCCTGGAAATATATGAACGAGCACCATTCGATCTCACGAATGTCATTCAGCTCAGTAGATCCTTCCGTTGGTAAATACTCCCTCCATCCGGAAATACTTGTCATCAAAATGATTCAAAGAGGATGTATTCTAGTTGTAGATACAACCCTTTTTATCCATTTTGAAGACAAGTATTTTCGGACGGAGGGAGTACCACAAGAAGACCCTGAACCGCCGACGTGCTACTGCGCTAGAGCCAGGAACTGCAGTCAAGGGGCCTCGGGCCTCAATTGTTGAGAAAATAGGCAGTTTTTCGATTAAATTAATCCCGTCTTGGTCGATTAAGCTGAACTTGGCATGTGCCTTCACGGCCTCGGCGACAGTGTCGTCCAAGAAAAGAAAGAGGGATATGAAATCGGTGTTGGTGGACGTGTCACCGTTGGGATAGTAACTCACACGCCATGTGCGGCCTCCCACCTGGAACGGGCAAGAGTCGATCCACTTGCCATTGGGGACCTCCTTGGTGCGCGAGTAGCCGACGATCTTGAGCAAGTGGTAGCCGCACACGGCGCCGGCGACGATTGAGGAAGCGGATCCGGAGGGGACGGCTTTGCCGGCAACACGCGAGGAGGTCGACATTGTGTACGGTGGATGCAAGTTGGGCCAGTTGCTGGTGGGGAGCGGCGGCGGTAGCTCGGGGCGGGTGCAGGGACGGCGGCGAGGGTTTGGGTGGTCTATCAGCGAAGCCAGGGGAAAGGCCTGTTTGGGTAGGGTTCGCAAGAGCTACGTGTCGGCTATTGAGGCGGCCCAATACTATAGCTGATCGTGAGTTTTTTTTCTTGTACTCTTTTCTGTCTGTTTTTCTGCTGTTGTAGCATCGGTTTTCCTCAGGTTTTCTATGGATTTATTTTTTGTGAGTTTTTCATTCTTTCTTTCTTTGGTTTTCGCTAAGTTTCTCCGGGTTTTCTCTCCTTTTCTTTTTAAACCTATATCTAATTTTTCTATACGCATTGTATATTTTGTGTATACATCAGGAATATTTGTATATACTTTTCAAATTTTTAATATAGAATTAATATTCCTATAAAGATACATTTTGATATCTACTTTCCATCATACAAACTGTGCATTTTCCACATAGATCTAAGACATTTTATTATATATCTTTAATATTTTTACATACATGATTACATTTTTCTAAATACTTGTTTTGAATATGTATATTTTAATACACATTGAAACATATTTTTATGATACATAAAACTATTTTTAAACCATTTGAATTTTTTATATATTGGATAATTTTTCAATGTGACAAACTTTTGTTTGAAACTCTTGAACATTTTTAAAAAAGGAAAAAGTCCAAAATAAACCTTGAAGTTATAGATAAAAGCTAAATCAAACCTTAAACTTTGAATCCCGGCAATTGGCACTATGAACTTGTAATCCCGGTCTATTTTGAACCCTAGACCTGTTTGGCACACTGGGAATAACACAATCCCGGCCGGGATACTTACGGGCAAGAATTTGGGCCGGCCCACTATAAGAAAACAAGAATTCTTGAAGTTTAACAAATGTTTGCACATTTCTAAAATGTTCAGAAGTTAAAATATGTCCCTGTTTTCTACTGCTGGTACAAATTCAATTCAGTTTATGTTTTCTAAAATATATTTGCAATTTTCAAATTCTATTCGCATTTTAAAATATTGTTCACAATTTAAAAAAAATCAACAAATGTTTCGGACTTTCAAAAATGTGTCGTATTTTTAAATAATGTTTTTTGAATTTCGTAATAATGTTTATAATAATTGTTTCTGATTGTTGACCGCGGACTCAACTGGGCTGGCCCACCAGATATGAAGCGACTTTTTTTCCTTAACGTGAGACGTAAAAACTCTGAAGCCCGAACACAATTTTAAAGTGCGAACACTTCTTGATACATAAACATTTTTTGAAACCTGAAAATATTTTGTGACATCAAAAAATATCACCAGTTTAAAAAAATGTATGGGCCAATTCAAATAAATGTTTATACAATGTATTTACCTAATAATAAAGAAAATTGGGTTTCAGCCCGTACGTCACATAAAATACCCTCGAAGTTGGCAAAAATTACCCACCAATACCACCCGTAAGTGGCAAAAAACGGTTCACACATCGCATTGTTAGTTCTGGTTTATATACGTCGAGATCCAGTAATGTAACGCAAACATATGCTGACCGCGGTGGGTAGCGCTGCGCGTTTCCACCCTGGAGACCAGGGTTCGATCCCTGGCCTGCCCACTTTTTATCTCTCATTTTCTCTTTTGCCTTTCACGTTGTCATTTCTCTTTTAGTTTTTTCTTCTTTAAATTTATTCGTGATTTCCAGAAGAACAATATTTCAAAAAAAGTCTTGAAAAATTATAAACTGTTTGTGAATTAAAAAAACATTCGGAAAATCATAAAATGACATCATTTCAAAAAGTTGTTCACGTATTATAAAAAACTATCACGATTTCAAATAAATTTTCAGGAAATAAAAAATGTTCACAATTTTTAAAAAATATCCAGTATACAAAAAATACTAGGGGAATTTAAAAAATGTCCATTAAACTTTGGAATATGTTCAAAAAAATTAAAACAGATTCATAAATAATTAACATAACGAACCATCTAGGGGTCGCTTCATGATTGTATTCAGTCCCTCGAGTTGGGTAAAAAAAAAATCCATGTCTTGTACAACGCTGAGCCTCAAAAATTGACACAACATTCTATGGGTTTATTTTTATAAGCTATATAAAAATGACTAAATTTCTATTTTGCCTTCATACACGGTTATATTTTTTTTGGTACCACATTACTGATTATTATAAACACTGCTACGCTAGATCAAGGCGAGGCACTCACTCATCAATCTAGCTCAAGCAGTGTTCATCAATGCAGTTTGCTCACCAACATTTTTTTCGTTATGACGCGTTAGAAAATAAGTCGTAATGAGACCATCATATTTTTTTTAAATGACTTTTTAAAAGTCCGTTATCTCGTAATCTAATAGCTTTTTTTCCGTTGCAACGCACGGACACACTATTTGCAAAAAAAAAAAACATATGGTTTTAACTAATTAACCCGCAGTCCAGCATATAAGTGAAAAAAAATCCATATTTCAGATTCGTGACTCGTCCTCCACGCCGCCCGTACTGGGCTTCATATGCTGATAGGCTTTCTCCTTGCCTTCCTAGGATCATGCCGAGTAATAATACCACATCGCTTCTTTACACCTAATCTCACTGGTTCATATAGGTAGACATTGATGATTCAACAAGCGACCACAGAAATCAGGACACAGAGATGAGGATAATCACAAGGGAAGGATTCGGTCTATCAAATAATCGATCAAAGAAAAGCCAATTGCAAAGAAATCGGATAGGTGGCGCATCAAATCACGCGACGGGAGGAGCAAACGGCGCATCAAATCCGGCTACAGGAGGCGCAAACGAGGCCGAGGGCGGTCGAGGGCAGCCGGATCCGGACGGATCCGGTCCGGTGGAGGAAGATCCGTCGGCGGCGCATCAAATCCGGCGATTGGAGGAGTAGATGAGGTCGAGGGCGGTCGAGGGCAGCCGGATCCAGACGGATTTGGTCCGGTGGAGGCAGATCCGGCGGCGGCTGGATTTGGTAGGAGCGGCGGCGTCCTGCGTTCAGCAGCAAACAAGAGAGAGACAGATGTTAGGGGAAGGAGAACCATAGGGAAAAGAAGGAAGGAGAGGGAGGAAAGAGGGAGACAGCGTAGCAGCATGGCCGGCGACGGGGACGGGGAACTCCTCGAGGACAGCCGGGAGATGGAGGGGGCCGTGGGAGAGACGAGATGTGTGGAGGAGAGGCGCTCAGTGATGAGCGAGAGATGAGATGTGGATGGATCGGTCTACTCGCTCTTTGTTAACGGGGTAGTTGGGCTGATCCATCTAGAAAGTTAAGGCTGGGCCAAGGGATTTGGTGTTGGGCTGGTTAGACTCCCTTTCAAAATATAAACACAAGTAAGAAAAACACGTGATGTCAACATGATGAGGCTACGTGGTTACTAGGCCGGCCCAGTACCGGCTCACTGCAGGCGACGCTCGCATCGAAGTCACTACGAACGATACATAGACGTGCCCATATTAGTTGGTTCTAAGCAATAGGCCCATGATATATTCAAAAATCCTACACTTACGGAAATACTACTACGGACTGCTTTTGGGGGG
>LR738713.1:705315612-705344083 GCA_902687465.1 Secale cereale
GGTGTCCTTCTCTCCACCATAAATTCTGCTCCCTTTGATTTGAACTGAACCCACTTCCTTCTTTTAACTGGGCCATGTCAGCCTGTAGCTTCTTTTCCGCAAGAAATGGCGCGTAGATGTAGCAAAGCTCTGATATATTTGGCGATTTTTGGATAGCTACCAATAATTTGCCTCGGCCCGTGTAGTTCCGGCCTCGTGCGCGGAAAACCTTTGGCAATTTTTTGGCTTAAAGTAAGTAGATATTCTTTATGTGTGGGAAAGTCATGATTGGATGCAAACCAAACAACAGTGACTTGGTTTCCTGAAAAAAAAAACAGTGTCTTGACAAAAAAATTATCATGCCTTGCTTTGATAGTACCAAAATATTTAGTGGGGTTTGTTGGGGTTTCAACCAAATATACCCAGCTAGACGAAGAAATCAATTGGGCTCTTTAGTGGCCCAATCATCCGAGTCCGATGGAGTTCATATGAAATCCTCAACATTTACTTATTAAGGTTCAATTGGGCGCGTCACTGTCATCATCCCTCCCTCACTGGAGCCAGGCAAATTTTGTTGTAGTCGACAGCCGGGAAATCATCGTGATAAGGCCCCATAGGACACGCGCATCAGAATAACAACCGACGCCGATGAAGAGTAGTGTAGATCAGAGTGATCCAATCTGGAAACACACAAACGTAGACGAATGACGAACAGATCCGACCAAATCCACCAAAGATAGATCCACCGGAGACATACATCCACACGCTCACCGATGATGCTAGATGCATCACCGAAACGGGAGCTAGGCAGGGAGGACCGGAAAATAATCCTATGCGACCGGGTCGCACAAAGCTGATCGTGAGACCCTGCCCCGCACGTGACACTGGCTATATGAATCGTAAAGCAGCTGTTGTCCCGTTCCCCACTCCCCCGTTTCCAAATCATGATCTATCCAGTTCAATCTCTTCACGTCGCCGCCGGTGTGCTTGTCCCTGCATGCCACGGCGATGCTCCGGGGCGCGGGGCGCCTCCACTTGCCTCACCGGCGGCGCACCATGCAGACTGAACGCATCCCTTGGCTGCAACCAAGCTTCTCGCTGACGGTGTGTTGCTAAGCTGGCTCCGTCTCGTGGCCTGGAGTCATTAGTTGAATCAATTAGCAATTTCCCTGTATATTGTTGATGCCTGACTTTGCTTGCACCTCGTTTCTTGTGAATTTGATGTGGCCTAAACTAATTTGATGTGCTTCCGTGTCCGATCTGCCGGGGAAGTGAGGAACGTAGTCGTGGACAGCGTGGAAGAGAGCAGCAGGGACGGTGCCCGGTGCTTCCGCGCTAGAGCGAGCAGGAAGTGTCGCGACGACGACGGCGGCGGCGTCGACGACGACGGCCGACCGTGGCAGCCGGAGAATGCAGACTGGGATTGGGGATTTGTTAAACTGCGCGACTGCGAGTCAGGGACAGAAACAGGATTCACGATTGCTTTTTTTTTTTTGCGAACTCAAAAACCTTGTATTACTTCATCAAGGTCTCATTACAATCATCCTGGACTACTTCCAGCACCTCAGGTGGACCAGCGCCTAGCCAGGTCATAGTCCTTTTATTCAAACGACCAAAAGAAGCTAATTTGTCACTCGCTTTATTCTGCGACCGAGTGACAAGAGTAATACAAGTTTGATGAGAAGAAAGTAACCATCTAATCTCATTAACTAACGATGAATAGATCGACCGATCAAAATCTCCACATGTGATCATAGATATGGCGACTGAGGAGTCCAACTCAACTTCAATCGGCAGGTCCGTTCGTTGAGTTGCTGAAGACAAACCCTCCCAACATGCTGATAGTTCCGCCTCTAGTGCATCATTGCATGAATATAGTGCCCTGCATGCAGAAAATAAGATTCTTCCAGTCTCATCCCGCAGGATCATGCCTGCACCTGCATCATTGCAAGAAACAAAGGAGCCATCGGTATTGAGCTTTGTCCATCCAGCCTTCGGTTTGATCCAAGCCTTGTTGATGCCGGAGCAGACCGGCTTCACCATGACCTGTCCTGAAACGCATGCTTTGCCTTTGGCTGGGTCAGAACAGCTACCATTCTTTATAGCCATTAGTGATGCAAGATAGCTTTGGAGAAATCTCACGGACACCTCCAAGGGCGGAGCTGGTTTTTGATGTGTCACCTCATTGCGTACAAACCAAGCTCTCCAGAACACTAGAAGAATCATACATCTCACCCAATCGTCGTGCTGAGCTAGTAGCTGCAGAAGCCATTCCTTACCACAATTCTCTATGGATTGTAACCGAGGTAAATTCCAGATTTTTGCCATCTCCTGATATAAGTCCCTCCCGAGTTGGCATCTCAGGAACGGGTGAAAACTGTCCTCTGTGTCTAAACCACATACGGGGCAACTGCTCGTAGTTTCTAACCCAATTTTGTGTTTGTTCTTCCATGTTGGAAGCCCGTTTGTTGCCACTCGCCAGGCGAATGTTGACACCGTGGGAGGAACTCCACACTTCCAAACGAAATCCCAGCACGCTCTCGCTCCCGAAGGGGACGAGCTAGATGATACTGCAACATCACGGTGTGCCTCATCAAACGCCATATGGTAGGCGCTTCTGACAGAGAAAATGCCCCTCTTGTCCGGCCCCCAAGCAAGGAAATCCTCGCCTCTCCTCGGTGACACCTTGATCTTCAAAATCTCATCCACATCAGCCTGTACAAAGTATTGCTGCAGTATGTTAGTCTTCCATGATCCATTCTCATTAAGCAGATCTGCCACATACCGTATGCGACAGACACCCTGTCTCGAAATAGGTTTATAGGAAAAAGGGCGTGGTATCCAGTTATCTCTCCACACCCGGATGCTTTCTCCATTACCCACTCTCCAGATTAATCCTTTCTTTAGCAGCTCCAGTCCATGGCTAATGGCAGACCAAGAGGACGAGGCATTCCCAGCGAATACTGTATCTTCCAGCTTTCCATTAGGGTAGTATTTGGCCTTTAGAAGGCGAGCACACAGGCTGTCCGGCCTGGTGATCAACCTCCACGCCTGACGAGCAAGGAGAGCTTGGTTGAAAAGACGGAAGTCTCTGAAACCAACTCCCCCTCTCTCTTTTGGTTGCATAAGAATGTCCCAACCTTTCCAATGCACTTTCCTCTTCCCCTTGTCTGAACCCCAATAAAAGTTTCTTACCATTCTGGTAAGATCATCGCAGACCGAGTAGGGTAGCTTAAAGACACCCATAATGAAGGTGGGTAAGGCTTGCGCAATAGATTTGATTAGCACCTCCCGTCCCGGTTTAGCCAGATATCCATCCCCCCATTGAACTAACCTTTTAGTAAGGCTTGTCTGAAGATTTTGAAACTTTCCTTTCGACATACGGCCCTCAGGTGTAGGCAGTCCCAGGTATTTTTCCTCAAAGCACAATGTGGTGACTTGGAGCGCATCTCTAACCTGCTCCTGAACCGAGGCCGGGCATGCTTGCCCAAAGAAGATCGAACATTTATCATAATTTAAACTCTGTCCAGTGGCCGACCCATATAGTTCCAAGACCTGCTTAACGTGCTCTGCTTGAACTCTAGAGGCTTCAAAAAACAGCAAAGTATCATCCGCAAAAAGCAAGTGAGATATACCCGGTGCTCTTCGGCATATCTTCACAGGTTCAATGATTCCATCTTGTACCCTCTTCCTCAGAATAGCTGAGAGACCATCTGCTACAAGTAAGAATAGGAACGGAGAGAGAGGGTCTCCTTGCCGTAGCCCACGCGACGGTGCAAATGAATCTAGGAGGGTTCCATTAAGTTTAACTGAATACCTCACCGATGTGATACACTCCATAATCCAATCAATCCATCGATAAGAGAACCCTAGCCTTTGCATCACCTGCTTCAAGAAATCCCAATCAACCCTATCATAAGCCTTAGACAGATCCAACTTGTAGGCACAGAAACTCTTTGTAGGGTCTTTCTCCTGCTTGATGTAGTGTAGACACTCAAAAGCAATCAAAGCATTATCCGTGATCATTCTTCCAGGTATAAACGCGCTTTGCTCCACCGAAATTATGTCATTCAACAGCGGCCGCAAACGCTTAACCAAGCACTTTGATATAACCTTGTAGATCACGTTGCATAAACTGATGGGCCTATAGTCAATTATTCTGCAAGGATTAGCATTTTTAGGGATAAGTACAATAGAGGTATCATTAACTCCCGCCGGCATCTTCCCTGAAGCAAAAAAATCGCGAACTGCAGCCAACACTCCAGCCTTTACCGTACTCCAGTTGCGTTGGAAGAAACGAGCTGGAAAACCGTCTGGCCCCGGCGCCTTCAACGGACCAATTTGAAACATTGCATCGGAGATCTCTTTATCCGTGAACGGGGCGCATAATCTATCATTATCTGCCGGTGTAACAACTTGCTCAAAAAGATCCACCACCTCACTTGCATCAAGGTTAGGGTCAGCTGCAAAAATATTGTGGAAGTACTCATTGGCAACCCTACCCATATCAGTAAATTCTGTATGCGCGGCCCCAATAGAATCCGTTAAACTCCGGATCTTATTCTTCCTCGCTCTCCATACTGCCTTGCTATGAAAGTACTTTGTATTGCGATCCCCCTCCTTAAGCCACGATATCCTTGACCGCTGCATCCACATCATCTCCTCCTGATATAAAAGCTCATTCATTTTATCCATGATAACCCTTATCTCTTCCCGATCAGCGTTCATATGCAGCAGTTCCTCCAGTTGAGTTCTAGACTTCGCAAGTTCCCTTGTTACATTGCCAAATTTCTTGCTCCAAGTGCCTAGAGCTGTCATTGTTTTGGACAGAGCATCCCTCAAGTGTGATAGGTTATGAATATCCCCTACAGCACTCCATGCATCCTGCACCGTTTGTGGGAGTGTCGAATCCCTCTCCCAAAACACCTCATATTTGCGATTCCTTCCTTTCATTGGCCCCGAGTCCGGCTCTCCCTTCAAGAAGAGCATTAGGTGGTCGGAACATGGGGAGGGTATATGCTCCACCTCCGCAAACGCAAACATGTTACGCCAATCATTAGAGGCAACAGCTCTATCCAGCCTCACTTTGACATTGGCCGACCTCCCTCTTTTGTTATCGTATGTGAATGGGAGACCGGTAAAGCCCAGATCCACCAGCTCACATGTTTCCAAAACGTCCCGGAATGCCACCATCTGTGCTTCTGCTCTAGGCGTGACAGACAAATGCTCGAAGTCCCACATGACCTCATTGAAATCTCCGATCACAAGCCATGGTAGATCATTAGTTGATTTCAGATTTTGCAGCTTAGTCCACATGAGATGCCTATGCTCCACCCGCGGCTCACCATAGACAAACGTAGCCCGCCACTCCGCGGCTCCCAAATGAGTTTGCACGGTTGTGTCAATGTATCTATCATTCTTCTCCAGGATTTTGACTATACAATCATCCCTCCAGAAGAGGGCCAAACCACCACTTAAACCATTACTATCCACACCACAGAACCCTTTGAGACCCAACTTAGATCGGATCCTCCTCATCTTCTCCTCCTTTTGTCTAGTCTCACATAAAAACACAAGCATGGGGGAACGCGACTTACACAATGTCGCTAATTCACGAACTGTCCGGGTGTTCCCCCCTCCCCGACAGTTCCAACTTAAGCAATTCATTGAGCTCGGCGGTCCTCCTCCTCGGAGGCCGCCTGTGAAGTTGTATCCATGTCCACTCCTTCGTTCCCTTCTCCAACACCCTCTCCCTGCCTCCTACATTTAACTATTGGGTTCTTCCCCGGCGTGGTATTCGGATCTGACTGCTTCTCTATCCCCCCAGTCCCCCCATACTCCAAACGAAGAACAGCATCCGCAACCTTTCCAGCCAAGTTTGCCACGCCCTGGCCCCTATCATTAACCACACCATCCTCACCAACCAACCTCTTCCTCGCCGATCTCTCTTCCGCCGCTTTCATCATCTTGAAGTGTGTAAGGTCCATCCCTATCTCCAGCTCCAAACCTCCTTTCTTATGAACTCCGGCCTCCCCCGTCTCCTCCGGAGCGTGGGCCTTCCAATCATAAGCCCCATCCCCACGCCCGTTCTTCCGTCCTCCTCTTCCCCCTCCCATAGGCTCAGCACCCCCTCTCCCTCCATTACTCCCTCCTCTGCCTCCTCTCATGCCCGAGCCCACAGGCTCGCTAACCCAATGCAGCCAATCCCCCCATGCACACGTCGAGCTATCATGCACTCCATCCCCACATTCCTCAACAACATGCCCCATGCATCCACAAAAGTGACAGAAATCAGGAAGTTTTTCATAGAATACCGAGTATCTCTTCCTCTCCTTCAAGGTGATATGGACAAACCGCACTAGTGGTAGGGAGACATTCACAAACACCCGGACCCTCAAGAAATTTGATGGGTTAATCCTCCCTTCATTCACCGTTACTATGAACGGGGGTTCTCCTACCTTCTTTGCTACCTTCTCAGCCAATTCCCTCTTCCTCGTCAATCCATCTGGTAGGCCTTTTATCCTGACCCATAAAGGGTACATATTCAGGGCATACTCCTCCACGTTAGAGAAACCATCATATTCCACCAACACCACCGGGTCCCTTCTGAACTGCCATGGACCTCCATCCATTACTCTCTTCCAGTCCCCCAGGCAATGGCACTGAGCCAGGAACAAATTTGGCCCCTTGATGTTAAAAGTAACCCCTTGCGCACAAGCCCATGCATTCCTCATCGAGTTTAGTAAGGAGGCATGGCTAAACGGCCTCTGTGTATGAACCCTAAATAGTGCCATCCAGCGCACATCTTTAACCAGATCTTCGAGTTCTCCAGACAAATCCAGATCTTCCTCCTCCTCTCCCTGAAGTTTAAGGTTATCAAACACATCCTCTAGGTCATGCTCTGATCCGTAATGGCCCCAATCTTCCTTCTCCTCATCCTCCTGATCCTTCGCCATCCTTCCTCCCCCAAGCTTCCTCTGGGCTTCATCATCCATCATCATACCACTCCCCGGGTCCGATCCGCCATCCATAGATGGCGCCCTAACCCTAGACTCCCCTACTTCTGGCACCTCCAGTCCTCCGCGCCCGTCCTGGCCACCCCGATCTTCCATGCACACGTCGCCTTCCGCTTCCAAGATCCCCCTCAATGGAGTCAAACCAGAGACCAGCTCTCGATCGCTATAATTTACGTGGAATATGGTGTACTTCGGCGGCGCCGCCGAAGGAGCAGTTGGACCCTAGGGAAACCCTAGGGGAAAAATACATCACCCGTTATGATTACTATGTATTCACGATTGCTTTAAGATTCGTTTCTCCAGGTGTTAGCCGCGGGAGAGGGTCTCACGTCCGGGAGCATACGACCAGGGTCGTATAAGATTCCATCTTCAAAAAGTCGACGCCGTCTCGTCTTCTGAGCAGAACACAAATCCTAATGAATCTCAAAGACACATCTAAAAACGGAGCCCTCCCACCGGTAAAAGGCCGGGATCCATCATGCCCTCATGGCCCTAAGGCCATCGGAAACGAGGCGGACCGACGGCGCCGGCAGGAGGCAGAGAATCCTAATTTTTGGAGGAAAAGGTGGCCACAAGGTCCAATATTACACGTAAGTCGCTTCACATTCTCGTTCCAATAATACATCGGATCGCTCAATTTTCTGTTTGGACAATCGTTGTAATTTTGCTTATGTTGTTTGTTTCAAAAAAAAAAAAACTGCATATGCTGAGGAAAGTGAAAATACTGGACAATGCTCGTTCACATTTTCATTGGTTCCTTTTATACAGGAATCAGGTGTCGGGAGAACGCTCGATTGTCACCAGAAATTGCGAAGCAGGGAGAAGAAATTGGACGGACTAGCTTGGAATTTGAATTATTCAGATGCTAACCACCCAACGTTCCTCATATCTGTTCTCTTATACAAGCCGTGGCCAGATGGCCCTGTCTTCCTTGCCAAGTTGATGGCATGTGTGTTGGTTTTCAAGTTTCAACTGCTACGAGAGATGAGAAATCATTCATTTTTTCTACACGTAGTGCTAATACTGTTGCTCATCTTTGTGCAAGAGAGGCACTCAAATCTGTCTCCAATGTAACTACATAGTACACAATACTATCACTGGCTATCTGATCGAGGTGGTTTAATAAGGTATGCTCCCGCCTTATGAATAAAAGTGCCGTGTGGTGGAAGCTTCAAAATAAATCAGACGACGATACATCTTACACACGGTGCTTTCACATTCTAACTGTGAGAGAGAATGCATCAGTTCGCGCGATTTTCCATTTGAATTTGATCGACTTGCTGCTTTGCTCATGTACGTGTCAGGACAAAAGGAGGAAATGCTCGATGATGCTCGGTGTTGACAGTTTTCTTCGCATTGCTGATATGGTACCAATATTAACTGTTCTTTTTTTTGACCTGAAAAGAACAGTGTCAATGTCTGATTTACCTGATGATGTTAGCCAAGGTAAGTTACCTAAAATATTTTCGCAATTTTTTTGACCTGAAATAAGTGCTCTTTATTAGCATGTGTTCGTGTGTATGATTTCAGTGTCAATGTCTGAACTGAAAAACATTATCAGACCAGGCAACAATCAACAAGTATCCCTAGATAAGGCAACCATCACATTGTCCCTTTTGAAGACGAAACTCCATCCACTCCTTGTGGGATGGCGATACTCAGCTTGTTCGCCCCTCGGACATCCGAGCCCACGTAGACGGCTTCTATAAAGCCCTTTTCTCCCCTACCCCTCGGGGTGGGACTGCGCTGGCCCTCGACACCTGGTCGGGTGCCCAGCTAGTTTCCGACGAGGCCAATGCCGCCATGGTGTCACCTTTCTCGGAGGATGAGGTCCTAGCGGCGATCAAAGGAATGAACCCCTCCTCGGCTCCGGGCCCGGATGGATTGCCAGTCTCGTTTTTCAAAACATTCTGGCAAACCATCAAACCGGAAGTCATGGCCCTCTTCGACGAGTTATTCTCTGGGACCATGGACCTTGGGCGCCTAAACTATGGTATCATTACCCTCATCCCCAAGGTCCCCGGGGCCTCGGACATTCGCCAATTCCGCTCGATCACGGTGATCAACGTGATCTTCAGGATCTTGGCTAAAGGGTACGCCAATAGGGTGACCCTTCTAGCGGACTCTGTCACCCACCCCAACCAATCCGCCTTCATCCAAGGGCGGTTTATTTTGGATGGGGTGCTGGTCTTTCACGAAGTTCTCCATGAAGTCCGAGCCAAGAACCACCGTGCGGTCTTCCTAAAGCTCGACTTTCACAAAGCCTACGACACTGTCCATTGGCCCTTCCTTCGGGAAGTTTTGCTTCGAAAGGGCTTCGACGACCGCTGGGTGACCCGCATTATGCAACTCGTCACCTGCGGTCGGACGACGGTCAACATCGACGGTGAGATCGGGCCTTACTTCCCAACCTTATGTGGGGTCCGCCAGGGTGACCCGTTCTCCCCGTTTCTGTTCAACATGGTTGTCGATGCCCTCGCGGTCATCCTTGATAAGGCCAAAGCATGCGGCCATATCCACGGCGTAGTCCCCCACCTAGTGGGTGGGGGAGGGGTCTTCCTCCTCCAATATGCGGACGACACCATAGTTATGGTGGAGGGCTCCGCGTCCGACATCGCCAACCTGAAGTTCCTCCTCCTGTGTTTCCAACAGATGTCTGGGCTCACCATCAACTTCGATAAGAGCGAAGTATGATGGTCCTTGGCTATCCTCCGAAGGAGGCTTTATCCATTGCGGACCGGCTGAACTGCCGCCTGGGTTCCTTCCCCAAGACTTACTTGGGGATACCCATTAGTGATTCCAGGCTCACCGTTGCTGATCTCCGCCCGACGGTGACTAGGATGCAGCACCGGGTTGAACCCTGGAGGGGGAGGTGGCTGTCGAAAGCAGCCAGGGTAATCCTAATCAACTCTTCGCTTGCTAGCCTTCTCTGGTTTCTCATGAGCTTCTACGGCCTCCATGAGAACCTCCATCAGGAGGTTGCCAAATACCAGTCGAGGTTTTTTTGGGCTGGTAAGGGCGATAAGCTGAAGTATCATATGGTGAGCTGGCCCGACATTTGCAAACCCAAAGACCAGGGTGGCCTTGGGATCTTGTCATCTCGGCGCATGAACATTGCTCTCCTGACCCGTTGGTTGTGGCGTATCGCCAATGGGGAGGGAGGCCTCTGGCTGACCATCATCCGTAATAAGTATCTTCGGGGCCAACCTCTTGCCTTTTGCCAGCGTACGGGTGGATCCCAATTCTGGCAGTCCGTGATTCAGCTTCTGCCCACTTACGGCGTCTCGCTTTCCGGCGCCCCTTCGGCCCCCTCGAGGTAGCTGCTTGGGACTCCCTCCTCCAAGACACCGCCCTTATGCCGATGAACGTCGAGGAGGACCTGGATGCCCTTTCCTGGCGCCTTGAGCCGTCTGGCCGCTTCTCCACGAAGTCCTTGTACGCCGCCATTGCGCCCTCGGCGGCCCCGGAGCCCTTTAGCCTGATCTGGGACATCCGCCTACCTCTGAAGATCAGGATTTTCCTGTGGCAATGTGATGCGGAGCATCCTAAGTACATCACCATGTCAAGAGTCCGTTTGGCAAGTGACACGTGCGGCCTCTACTTCTCATACATAAAGGTGAATCATCTGCTTTACACGTGTTCACTTGACCCCTTCGAGGATGGTATACTACTTGACACTTCTTCCGTGTGCATGCATAGGTATTGTCGGAGCTTCACGGACGACGAGGAGGAGTGCAAGCGCCGAGGAACACCTACGCCATCAGCGAGGGAAGCATGGAAGCGAAGGCGGAAGAAGACGGAGCGGCTGAAGTTACAGCCCGGACATCCGGCGCCAGCCCGGACATCCGGCCTTCAGCCCGGAAATCCGGCGCCAGCAACAGAACCGCACCCGAGACTTGCCCCGCTAGCCCGGACATCCGGCCAACCGCCCCGGACATCCGGCGTCTCATGAGAGCCCGGACATCCGGCCCCCAGCCGGACATCCGGCGCCTGCCTGCGCGCATGGACAGGGCCCGAGGCCCATGTATCCCCCCATCTACTTACCCCTTCGTGTACTAGACTATATATACTCCTCCACCTCCACCATTTTAGGGTAAGCATTGATTTAGCTCATATGTGAGATAGAGCTTTGCTCATCCATCCCGGATCTACTCCACGAGAGAGACCGCGACCCCTCTACGGAGAAGATCCACCTTGGATTCAAGACCCCTAAACGGGAAGATCCTTCACGGATTCAAGACCTCCTCTTGGAGATGAACTCTACCTTGTATCTTTCCCTTTGATGTTCATGTATCTTGTGATCTTGTGTGTTTGATTGTCTAGTGGATGTGTGATTGGACTTGTTCTTCAGTGTTTCCCTCGTGATTTCCCTTTGTGTTCTTCGTGTTCATCGTGGGATCCCCTCCATTTCGTGAAAGATCGGCCACATAGGGTTCCACCCTACATCATATGGTATCAGAGCCACGGTTTCTCACGAATTTGGAGCCTCCCCACCGTTTTCTAGCCTTGTTTTGTTGTGTTCTTCCCAAAATTCGAAAATTCCCCACCAAAAATAGCCCCAAATTTTTTTTGTGATCTGTTGGTTTGATGAGATTTTGTTGATTTCGATCCATGGATTTGCTTGGTTTCAAGTGGATCTAGCATTTCCCCAAGTTTCCCCATCTTTCCTCCACGAAATCGCTCAAATTTCGCCCCCAAAATCATCAAATTCCGCCCCCAAACGAGTTTGGAAGTCCCAATCCCGATCTGGAATCTTCGGGCCGGACATCCGGGCCACCGGGCCGGACATCCGGCTCCTGGAGGGCAAAATCGCGCAAGTTTCTGGACATCAGGCCCCGGAAATCCGGGCTCCACCCCGGATGTCCGACCCCTGGAAATTCAGACTTTTCCGTTTCACCGTTTTGTCCATAACTAATTCATACGAACTCCGATTTCGACGTTCTTGAGCTCGTTTTGAAGCTCTTGACATCCCCCATAACACAAAAATACCACCATCATCATTTGACTCCATCATATTTTGTGGATTTTGGCATCTTTGCCTAGGGCTTCCACCATATCATCCGCTGCACCACCACCGACTTCCGCAACCTAACCAATTTTGTTCCCATACCATTTGTGGTTGTTTGAGTAGTGATTTGAGTCTCCTAAGGTGTTTAGGCTACTTAGGGACCATTGCTTCTTCATCAACCACCACCACCACTTCCGCATAGCCTAGTCCACCATACATAGCCAACCCAACTTAACCAAATTTTTGTTCGAGCTTGTTTGAGTTGTGGCTTGTGTCTCCTAAGGTGTTTCGGCTACTTAGGGACCGTGACTTCAACTCCGACATCGTGTATAGCCCATCATTCCACTTCCGCAACCACCACGGCATTGCCGCTACCACCATTTGATATTTGTCCTTGAGATTTTGAGTTGTGGTTTTTCCGTTTCCTAAGGTGTTTTGGCTAATTAGGAACGGGTCTACATCAACAACACCACCTCTCATCATCTACACGGACGGTAACTTCGATGACATCATTGTATATTCCCCTTGAAGTTGCATTGTTAACCCCTAGCCCATTTTGCGTCACTTGCCTATCGAGACTAGCCTTTGAGTATTGCCGGCAACGTTACTTGTGCACATTAGTGATCATCGATCCACCTCCCATTGCATACACACCATATCATCATTGATATCATCATATCATCCCTTGTGTCACAAGATTGTTCCCGCATATACACAATTGCTATCTTGGTTTGTGCATCGTGGCCATATACAAAAAAAAAGAGAATAAAGCTTTTAAGCAATAAGAGAAAGACAAAGAAGCTTGTAAGCAAGAGCCATAGCATCGCATCATATCATATCATACTTGATCATTTTGGATCATACCACCGGAATACTATACATATAGCATACTTGGGATAGAAGTCGTTGCATACATTTGCATCTTATAGGTTGTGCACAAGTGTCGTATCCGCCTATAGAGCAATCGTGCTAGCGTCTCTCTTGAGTTGTGCAACACGAGCGTTTTCCGTGGACTCCACATTTTGTGCTCATTCCTTGGTTGCACGACCCCATCTATCTATCCGTGTGTGTGTTTCCGTGTGCCACATATTGCTATTGGTCTACTTGTTTCATTTGCGAATTTGTGAATCTCTTTCAACATTATTGACTCTTGCTAACATTTTGCATCAAATTTTTGTGCCACTATCCTCACCGAGCTACTCCATAAGCTTTACTTGATAGGTGTGAGTGAACAAGTCCGGTACCAATTCCACTATTCTTTCATTTCACATTGAGTGAAACGGGATACATCCTCAACATTCGGAAAAGGTAACTTGGTATTGTTTATCTCATATCCTACTCACCTTTGCTCGAGCCTTGTGATGGATAGGAAAAGCATTTCATCTACTTCGGTCTACAACAACAACGACAAGTTCGATGCCATGACGAACAACTTGTGCGCCAACATGAATGCTCAAATGGAGAAGCTCAAAGCCCTCATCAAGAACCACAAGAGGTCTCCCTCATCTTCGAGAAGACGCTCTAGTGCACATCGTTCCGAGCTGCCGTCTTCGGCGAGATCACATCGGCATCGACACCATCAACGACAAGAACGTGAAGGTCAAGAGCTCAACACCAACAACCGCTCAACGACTTCACCGTACACCTTGGCATCTTCGCCAAGCGACTTCAAGGCATCTTCGCCTTTGGACATACGGCATCTTCGCCCACAAGCACCTCAAGCTTATGCTCAAGAGAAGCTCCCCAAGCTCAAGTCCGCGACTTCCACGAGCTACAACGACCTCGACAACGACCACGAGATTCCTTTCTATGGGACTCAAGACCCCGAGGAGTATCTCGAGTGGGAGCGCAAGATGGACGACTACCTCAAGCTACACCAAGTTCCCTATGAAGATCAAGTGAAGTGCGCCACAAGAAACTTCCACGACAACGCGTCAACATGGTGGCTTCACACACCTTCGACGAGCTTCAACGTGAATTGGCCCAAGACGAAGAGAGCTTTGCGGCGAGAGTTCGTGCCTCCCACCTACACGGAACATCTTCTACGCCAATTGGAGAACACCATACAAGGATCCAAGTCCATCGACGAGTACTTCAAGGACATGAAGATTGCCTTGCGACGAGCCGGCGTGGACGACCCCATTTCGATGAAGCTCCACTTCATGATGGGATTGCACAACGACATCTACAAGACTATCTTCTTCGAGAACTACAACTCCCTCGACGACAACTACATTGGTGCTCTCAAGGCGGAACAAGAACTCATGAAGGCCAAGGCTTCTCCACCGCAAGCACACTTCTCGAAGACCAAGCTCCAAGATGGCGAGCATGGGGCTAGTACCACCATGATGTCCAAGCCCGACGAGCTCCAAGACGACATTCCCAAGTTCGACTTCATCGCCATCCCTCTTTGTGGCATTGATGATGCCGAGTCTACTTTGACTCTTTTTCAAGACGGCGCGGCGACGACTAAGACTACGAAGCCGTTCGAGGACCAAGCTTTGGAGGCGAGCGACAAGGTGGCGAGCGAGGATGATGCTTCCATCTTAGGAGGCGAGAGTGATGATGTGCCATCTTCGGCCTTCATCCACGGCGACGATGAGGAGATGGTTGCGCATGGGATTTTCCCTTCGACCACGGCGACGTATGATGACTTGAGTGACTTGTGCCACTATATTGAGAGGGAGCGCGAGTTCACCACTAGCCCCATATATGATGAGCTGCCCCGATTCACATGTGAGGAGAGCCACAACCCCCACCACTTGAGTGAGATGAGTGACTCCACCATATGTGAGTTTGAGTGCACCTACCTTGAGGGAGTGAGTGAGCCACCACATAGAGAGAGTGAGATAGTTGATAGGTCATGTGAGGCCACTTTCAACACTAACGACTTGACCTCTACCTCTATTGTGTCTTCTCATTCGGTGCTAGGTCCCACATTTGATGACGCGCCGATCCTCGATGACTTCGTCCTTCCTATGGACAAGACGATGGCCATGGTGGAATATGATGCACCCCCCACATGGTTCCATCAAGATGACGATGATGACCACCATTTGGTCTTTCCCACCTCACCTACACCACATGAGTGGAAAGAGAAAGGTAACAAAGGTGAAGGTGATGCTCTCGTCCCACTAGTGGACTATGTTAACATTGATTGCTTGCATGATGTTGATCCACCTATTGCCATGCTTCATTCTAGTATGATTTCCCCATGCGATGATTTACCCATTTATGATGAGTTTGATGATTGCCATGTGGAGTCTATTAGTTGTGATGCCATGTTGCATAGGATTTCTTGTGATAATTCTCTCGGTCACATCATGTTTGACAATCCGCTTGACTTGTCATATGCTATGCATGAGATCAAAAATATGTCATATTTGCAATCTCATCGTAGTAACTATGCATATGCCATTAAAATAAATCCAATTTGCACTTATGGCATAGATGACAAGCCCATGGTTATTGGCATTTCTTTTTCTTGTGATGATATTGACATGCTTCCTTTGCATCATATCCATCATATGCCATGCCATGATTACCTAGCTTCCGACATGCATTGTTTTGGATGTTGTTACACTTCTCCAAATTATGCTTCCGATATTGCTTATGAGGAGACCCCCATAGTTTCCTCATACTTTTTAGGAGATTTTGACCCATCCCATCCATTGCATAATCCCCATGCTTGTGTGCACAATATGCTCCCCATGAATGAACTTGCTATCGATGTGCCATATAATTGTATGCTCAATTTGCATCCACATCATGCTATACACAATAACTATTCATTCATGATGGATGACATGTTCTTATACCATGCATCAAATTTCTTTGAGAGATTCTTATCTTGTGCTATCTCTAACGTGCACATACACATCATGATGTATGATGTGTACATTTACCACGCGCACAATTTCTTTGGTTTGTGTCTCTTTTGTGTAGGTACCCATCCATACTCGTCAACTTCACAAACACATGAGTTGACGAAAAGAGCTCTAGAGAGCAACGATGACTTGGGATATCGTGGATTGTCTTTCCCACCGCTCCTTTTGCGCAAACACTTCGCGCATTCCTTCTACATGGCACTCACATGGTTATGGGTTATTGTCCATTATATCTCTTATGCCCACCTTGCCATGTTCACTTTGCATGATATGCTCATTTATATGCCTTTGCCATGCATTTGTGACCCATGCTTTGCATTACACATGATGATTGATTCTCATACTTGTATGTGTATTTGCAAGCTTGGTGGAGATATCACTTGTTATTGCCATGATTCCTTTGCACACCATGCCTATTATGATGCTTTGATCTTGATATGTGCTCGTGTTTGTGATATGTCATGTGCATTGCTTATGCCTACTATTGGCTCACATGACATGATTACTATGAACTCATCTAGTGTGTTGCATCTTCGCTCCACTAGTTTGCACGACATGATTGATTTGCTTGCTTATGTTGCATCACCGATGATTCATACTTGCTCCTTTCATGCGGTTGATGTCAACCATTGCCATGCTTTGCACATGATTGATATTGCTTGTTGTCATATGTCTCTAGATGTTGCCTCTCTCATGTTATATGATTGTCCATGCATTGAGCGCAACCATGATTTTAGTCTTGCCAATGAGATTGCCCCCATAGCATTCTCGCATTTATTTGGAGATTTTGACATATTTCTTGTGAAGCATGCTTGTCTTACCTCTTTGCACCATATGCCTAGTGCCATGAATATAGCCATTGTTGCATCATCTTATTCATGCACTTTTGCTCCTAATGGTTATGTGCAAGAGAAGAGAACCATCATGATGGATGATGTGTTTATCTACCATGCGCATACATTCTTTGTTTTGTTGTGTGCATGTGTAGGATACTTGGACTTCGTGTCGACTTCCACTTCACGTGAGTTGACCATTCGAGCTCTTGAGAGCGAACCACCTTCTACCACGACGCTTCAACATCGCACTTGCTTGTGCTTCGGCATTGTGAAAGATGCACAAGGACACACTTTCGAGGTGATATCCTTCTCTTTCAAGAAACCACAATCCATGAGCATGAACATTGTGGATCATACTAGTTGTGTTGCTTGCACCATCACTCTTTGCACACATGCTAGAGATCTTTCTTCGACTTGCCATTGCCACTTTGCCATGCGTCATGATATATATGCCTTGTGTGTTGCATCCGACTTGTGGATTACTTGCTCCTATCATGTGCTTGGTTGCAATAATATCATCTCTTCACATATGCCATGTCCCATTGCTTGTCACATGATTGACTTGTTTGCCTCACACATGATGAACAATTGCTATTTCTATTGTGTTGAGTGCCACTCGATTTTCACTACACCCTATGCGCATTATGCTTGGATTGTCTTGCACTTGACCCTTGTGTTTAGACACTTCATTTTCTTTGGTGTTGTGAATGATTCGTATGCCTACCATAGACCTTTCATTGAGCGCTTTATGCATGACCTTGCTTGTGCTCAATTGATGTGCTTAAATGCCATGCCACACCCCTTTGTCACACCCTATGCTATGCTTGATGACAACACTTGTTGGGTGAATCACCTCTTGAATGCTTGGTTTTGCACTAATGCTAACCACATTTGTTTTTCCAAGTGTTTGTTTTCCTTGCTCCTCTTGAAGGAATCACTAGACGGTGCGACATTGGAGAGTGCCCATTTCGAGCTTCAAGATGATGAGTGCTTGCTGATCGACCGCTTCGACATGGCGACGCCATCTCTTTCCCATGGTGATTTGGCTTTCGATCCGAGGTCGGATCATTTCCAAGGGGGAGGGGATGATGCGGAGCATCCTAAGTACATCACCATGTCAAGAGTCCGTTTGGCAAGTGACACGTGCGGCCTCTACTTCTCATACATAAAGGTGAATCATCTCCTTTACACGTGTTCACTTGACCCCTTCGAGGATGGTATACTACTTGACACTTCTTCCGTGTGCATGCATAGGTATTGTCGGAGCTTCACGGACGAGGAGGAGGAGTGCAAGCGCCGAGGAACACCTACGCCATCAGCGAGGGAAGCATGGAAGCGAAGGCGGAAGAAGACGGAGCGGCTGAAGTTACAGCCGCCGGACATCCGGCGCCAGCCCGGACATCCGGCGCCAGCCCGGACATCCGGCCTTCAGCCCGAAAATCCGGCGCCAGCAACAGAACCGCACCCGAGACTTGCCCCGCTAGCCCGGACATCCGGCCAACCGCCCCGGACATCCGGCGTCTCATGAGAGCCCGGACATCCGGCCCCCAGCCGGACATCCGGCGCCTGCCTGCGCGCATGGACAGGGCCCGAGGCCCATGTATCCCCCCATCTACTTACCCCTTCGTGTACTTGACTATATATACTCCTCCACCTCCACCATTTTAGGGTAAGCATTGATTTAGCTCATATGTGAGATAGAGCTTTGCTCATCCATCCCGGATCTACTCCACGAGAGAGACCGCGGCCCCTCTACGGAGAAGATCCACCTTGGATTCAAGACCCCTAAACGGGAAGATCCTTCACGGATTCAAGACCTCCTCTTGGAGATGAACTCTACCTTGTATCTTTCCCTTTGATGTTCATGTATCTTGTGATCTTGTGTGTTTGATTGTCTAGTGGATGTGTGATTGGACTTGTTCTTGAGTGTTTCCCTCGTGATTTCCCTTTGTGTTCTTCGTGTTCATCGTGGGATCCCCTCCATTTTGTGAAAGATCGGCCACATAGGGTTCCACCCTACATCACAATGCATCCGTGGACGCCTCCCCTCTGGGGTTGAAGTCCTCAAGCATAACGGCACGGGCGATGGGATGTGTCACATCTGTGGCACGATCGAGGATGGTAACCACATCTTCTTCTCGTGCTCTACTGCCTAGTTCCTGTGGGCTTGCTTCCGCGAAACGGTCGATGGACGGTGGTGCAATACCAACTTCCCCGACTTACTTGCGGAGCTCAATGCTTCCCCTACCCGCTATCGCCATATTAGATGGCTGTGCGTTGGGGTTCTCGCCTGGACGCTTTGGAACATTCGCAATAAGCTTGTTATTCAGAAGGTGCCTCTCCGACGTGCGACTGACGTAATCTTCAAAATGTGTGGTTACTTGCAGCTTTGGCGGCCGCTTAACCGCCCTCAGGACAGGGACGTCATCACCACCCTCCTCCCCGACCTCCGCTCGATGGCGCTCCGCGTGGCACCCCCGTCGCCGCCCCCTCCCCCAGAGCCGGACTAGGCCGTCTAGTGGCTCTATGTTGTGTGTGTTTTTGTGTTTAGGGCTTGTTGTGTTGTGCCCTCAGCATTGACCCTTATGTCTTCTCTGTGTTCTTGTGGACCTCCATGTGCGTGTGTGTGTGCTTTGTTGAACCTTGTTGGATGCTTGGCTTGGGCGGTATGCTTTATAATATAAAGCGGGACAAAAGCCTTTTTCGGTAATATCTATTTATTGTTCCTTTTCATCATCTAATTCCATACTAATAAATTTGGTACAGGAGATGAATCATCCGCAAAGTTGTTGCTCTGGCTCAAAAATTTCACGTGAGAGAAGGGAGTATTGCAGTTATTCCAGACCCTTGTGCTGAGCATAAGCGACGATGGAGACGAAAACCGGCCTCCCATATGAGCAACACAAGTTATAGACAAGTGAGATACTAGTAATGCTAACTCATAATCACCCGCTACTATACCAGGCATGTTATTGAGAAGTGCTGTCATTTACCCACGTTATCAGGAACAACTTAACCCTTTTCCTTTTGGAATTACTATTGTTTAACTTCATGCTAGTGAAATTGGGAGCTGTTTGAGATCCTTGATTCAGGGAGGGAACCACTACTGGACTGCGACACAATGCCGACGGCCTCGGGCCGTCGGCATAGCCGTTTTGCCGTCGGCTTAGATCTATGCCGACGGCACCCGTCGGCATAGAGCCGTCGGCGTAGATCACATCAGCGTAGTTGTGTCAGACCGTCGGCATAGAAAAGCCGTCGGCATAGGCGCATATGCCGACGGCTTCTGGTTGGCCGTCGGCATATATTGGCCGTCGGCAACGATTCTCATATGACGGCAACGGACGGCGCCGTCAAAAGCGACAACAAACCAGCGTCTGCCACGTGACACAGGTATGCCGACGGCTTGGCCGTCGGCATAGATTTAAATCTATGCCGACGGCCAAGCCGTCGGCATACATTGCCACGTGTCAGCTCCTGAGGCGTCTCTGCAGCTGTGTAAGCCGACGGCCTGGCCGTCGGCATAGTTTGAAATCTATGCCGACGGCTAGGCCGTCGGCATACCCTTGCCACGTGGCAGCTCCTGAGGCGGTTCTGAAACTGTGTAAGCCGACGGCATGGCCGTCGGCATAGTTTGAAATATATGCCGACGGCTAGGCCGTCGGCATAGATTTCAAACTATGCCGACGGCCATGCCGTCGGCTTACATGCCACGTGTCAGCTGCTGGTTTCTCCTAGGCATAGATATGCCGACGGCAAGGCCGTCGGCATAGTTTTGTTCTGTTTTTTTTTTAAATTTTCTCTGTTTTCTTATTTCCATTCAAATTAACAGCATATAATTCCACAAAATATGACAGAGAGCATATATATACAGAAATAGACTCAAGTTCATCATCATCATGTAAACATACTCAAGTTCATCATACAAACATACTCAAGACCATCATCATCATCATCATCGAAACTTTATGAATATAAGTTTTGAAAGAACGCTAACAAGTATGGAACATGGATAGTACTAGCTACAAGACATGGATAATAACTAGCTATCATCATTGGCCGAGACCGCCACCGCCGAGACCGCCACCGCCGAGACCGCCACCGCCGAGACCGCCACCGCCAAGACCAGCACCACCTTGCCAGATCGGTGTGACTGGGCTTTCTGAACCAGGAGTGGAGCTACCGGTCCCCTACATGTTTGAGAAGAGATTGTAAGGTTAAACATGATATGATAGTGCTGAGTGAGAACTAATTTGGCAATACTTATGCAAATGTACTAACCGGAGCCGGACTGCCTAGTGCCACCCATTCATCGAACGTGGGCACGTGCGGGGGATCTCGAGGTAGTGGTGGTGCGGGTCCCACTGATGGTGGCGCATCGCGGTTGGACCAATTCGACAGCATAGCCTGCATGTTAGGTAACCAAGCAAACATGAAGGTAAGAAGAAATGAAAGTGCACAATTTAGCTTGGTTCAAAGTTGGCAAAACTAACCACCATCAACGCACGGGTGTACTCATCGTGGGCCTTTACTCTTTTCAAGTACTCCCGCACCTCGATGTTCTTGTGCTCGACAAAGTCCTTATAGGCCTACAAAATTTAGGTTGTTTGTAAGTGGGCAATGCTGAAAATAAAGTCAGAAAGTGAAAAAGAGAGAAGATAAGAGAGAAATACTTACAGCATGCTGGCGGGCAATGAGAGGCTGCGAACGCCCCGTACTCTGACACGGGCTCGGATTGGTAGCCCGAAGCCGTGTGTACGAGACGGAAGGAGTGATCAAGGAATCGAAACACGGGTAGCGGCCATGTAACTTCGGCTGGATGGCCACCACCGCCGTGTCGTCGATTTGAGACAGGGCGACTTCAGGAGCAGGAACATCCGGATGCAACCTCTGAAACTCGTGAGTATAAGACTCCAGGTGCTCCTCGGTGTTGCCGTAATACTGGCTCTCGCCTTCCTTGCGATCACTCCGCTCGCGGGCCATCTTCCAGGACTCAATGTCAGATAGCGGCCTCTTCAACTTGTCCTCCTGCAATGTTAAACAGAAGTTAGCCATACATAAGAACATGAAGGTAAGATGAAGGAAAAAATCCATCATGCATATAGATATACCTTCATGGCCTTGAAGCCCCAGTGGTTCCTGTTTCCTTGGGCATGTGTCCCGTCTTTTCCACGGTTTGCCCGGGCCTTGTTGCTCTTGGCAGCAAACTCTTCATCCTCGCCGAGCCACCTATCCACCAACCTCGCCCATCCATCATCCTTTCCAAAACACCAAGGAGGGATAACCTAAATAATGGAAGCATGACATGTGAGCAAGAAACGATGATATTGACTGCTTATACGTTGGAATGAAAAGTCTCTAATACTTACCTTCATGAACTGCTCCCTGCTCAAGGTAAGCCCTTGCTTCTGCGCTTCACTTTTGGTCATCTTTTGATGAAGGTAAGTGTGGTAGTAGTGCGAGACAGCAACCCAGCGCACCTCGTACTGCAACTGACGAGCTTTCTTCTTCATCGCAGCCGTCAAGACCACGTCAGCTCTGGCCTTGTGCTCGTCAAGAACTCTATAGTACGCCTGCAATCATGCATAAAACCACAAGCAAACAAAGTATGCGTTGAGTGATTCTATGATAAACTATGAATGAAGCTGAAGACAAGTGATTCTGAAGAGAACTTACCCAAAATTTGAAGCACACGGCCTGAGCGGCCGTCCCATACTCCGCGTGGTTGGCAGCCTCGTAGTGGGCCCAGCTCGTGGCAAGAACCCGCAGCTCCGGGTCCCTGTCTGGCCTCGGGCAGAATAGGCCCGGCCAAAACTCCTTCAACAGGACAGTGATAAGGCCGTTAGGTTTACGGCCCTTTCCGTGAAGGATCCAGTTCCTGCAAAAGAATCAAAGAATTAGCATGTGTACACTTGTTGGCCTCAATAGAATATGATTGAGAGGCACTTACTCTGTCCCCCTGGGTTCAATGAGCCACTTGTTGGCCTCAATAGAAGGTGGTGTAGGAAGTTCTGCAATACCACGCAACCAACCCTTCGGAGCACCCGACGGCAATTCACCCCACAACTCGGGGTCAACCTCCCCTACACCCTCCTCACCCTCCCCTCCACCACCCTCCTCCCCCTCCTCACCGTCCTCCTCCTCGCACTCCTCCTCCTCGCACTCCTCCTCCTCGCCCTCCTCCTCCTCGCCCTCCTCCTGCTGAGGAACATAATCCTCCTCCTCAGACTCAGAAGGTGCCTCAGTATAGGAGGTCATCAAAGAAGACCCCCCTATTTCGGACACGGCCCGAAGTTTTTTGACCATCTTCCTCCCCCCACCACCTCCTCCTCTAGGGGCTCTCCCCCCACCCCCTCCTCCTCTAGGGTCTCCTCCCCCGACCCCTCCACCTCCCTGTGAGGTGTCATCCTCGCGTAGTCGGGGGGGAACCTTGTGGGCTCGTCCACTCCGAGTAAGCCCTTTGATTTTACCGAGGAAACTTGCGCCGCTGGACTTGCCCATGATTAGCAAACCTGTATTGAGAAGAGAATAAACAATTAGTAAGGATAACAAATAAACAAGCGTACATAAAAGAATATTAATAACAAAATAGCACATTAAGCATACATAAAAAACATTAATAACAAAAGAGCACATTAAGCATAGTATTGTAATCTATTTGAATCATCATTGAAATAACTTACATTTTCTAGAACCCATACGAATCATCACTATTGTAATCTCGATGTCGACCGGTCTCATCATCACTATCACACATATCTTCTTCATTGTCTGACGGAGGTGGAGGCTCTTCCTCATCGTCACCTTCTTCATTTAACTTCTCTAGCAATAAAATGTCAGTTTGATTTACAATTGTCTCACCATCATTCCGTGCATCGTCATCATTTGGTTCGAGGTCAACATAACCCAAGTCATCATCGTCCTTGTTTCCGACGACGTCATCATGTTCCTCTTGAAAGAACACCCCCTCGTATGTCATGGGGTCTATCATGTTGTAGTAATCATCATCGTTCGGGTCCGGGAGCTTACCATGTGGCGACACCTTGAACACAACTTCCCAACCCTTTAGGTACTCTTTTTGGCATGGGTAAGGCAGATAATATACTTGTGCGGCCTGGGTAGCCGCGATAAAGACATCAGCTCCGGCATAGACGGTTGATGGTTTAACTTCAACTAAACCAACAGAAGGCGTATGTCTCAGACCCTTTTTCGGGTCGAACCATCGGCATTTGAACACAGTGAGACTTAGGGGTTCGCGGCCACGTTTGAAGGTAAGCTCGTATATTTTTCGTACTCTTCCATAGTACTCAACTTTATTATCTCCTTCGGTGAAGACTCCGGTATTTATAGTTTTCGGATCAGGCCGACTGTTCTGGTGATCCTCTGTATGGAAGCGATACCCATTCACATCATACTTTTTGCATGTCATGACCCGACTGTTAAAACCCATGGAAACCCATCTCAATTCTTCATCCATTGATGTATTCGGATCATTTCCCTACAAGTTTAAGTAAAATTATATGGTGCATTAGTTTAATAGAAATTGTAGCGGTGCACTAGGTAATACGGAAGTGTGAAAATTTACTTTCTCCATGAACCACGCAACAAAATTTTTCCTTCCATCGGCACCCTTTCGGAGAAGAGCAAGTGCCTCCGCTTCAGTAGGAGGCAGCATTCCCGTCCACTCTTCATCAACGAATCGACTAAAATAAGAAAACCGGTATTAGAACGAGGCAAAGTGAACATAACGAATTGAGTAATAGAATGGTGCAAAGCTATTACCTCATCCAGTCATCCTCAACTTCCTTAATGTTGTGCAAGATATAGAACATGACATCCTCCCACTCATCTCGTGGCATGACATATGGTGTCGAGCATCCAGCCCTGCCACCTTGTCCGATGAATAGAGGTAGCTTGGGTTTATACTTGGGTTCTTCTGCATTGTATCGAGACACCTTATTGTGCAGTGTGGGAACATGGTCCGGATAGTACGCTGTCCTGAGGTCTGCCACCTCCTCTAAGATAACTGCCTCAGCTATGGAAGCTTCAATCTTAGCTTTGTTTCCACATTTCTGTCTTAGGTGCTTGTTCTGTCTCTCAGGGCCATATTGCCAACGATTCTGCACAGGCCCCCCCAACAATACCTCGTTCGGGAGGTGCAAAATGAGATGTGTCATCGTAGTAAAGAAGCCTGGCGGGAAGATCTTCTCTAGTTTGCATATCAACTCCGGTGCCTTCTTATGCATTTCTTTTATCATCTCGGTATCGACTTCTTTAGCACAAAGCGTTCGGAAGAAATGGCTTAGCTCCGCAAGCACACGCCAGACACGCTCGGGAACATAGCCTCGAACCATCACCGGCATAATCCGCTCAATCCATACATGATAGTCATGACTCTTCAGCCCGGTTACTTTGCCTGTTGAAAGATTGACCCCCTTACTTATATTCGATGCATAACCATCGGTGAACTTCACGACATGTTTCAGCCACTTCAATGCCTCCATCTTATTATCCCTTTTTAGTACGAAATCAGCATCTGGCTTGAACCAAGATTTTCGACTGCCTGTGGGAGGCTGCATGTTTAGACGTGGTCTATCACAAATTTTCTGTTGATCGGCTCTAGCTTTAACATTATCCTTTGTCTTATCAGCAATGTTGAGGATCGTGCAAAAAAGGGCCTCCGCGACATTCTTTTCGGTGTGCATCACGTCGATGTTATATGGAAGTTTCAGGTCCTTGAAATAGGGAAGCTGCGTGAAGGGGGTAATGTGAGTCCAGTTGTGAGTCTCACCGTATCCTTCAAAAGCTTTGGCTTTGGCTTTGGCTTTGCCTTTGCCTTTGGCTTTGCCTTCGACGGCAGGCTTAAGAGCTTTCAGCTGAGCTAGCACATCCGCACCCGAAAACATTGGAATCTCGTTTACTTCATGGACAACTTGGCCTTTTGTGAAGTTCTTCTTGTCTTCCCTGTCAGGATGGTTTGAAGGGAGAAACTGTCGATGCAGATCAAAGGCGACATACTTCCCACCCTTCTTCATCCAAATGAAATACAAGGCCTGCATGCACACTGGGCATGGCATCTTCCCACTTGTACACCATCCGCAGAATAGGGCATAGCCGGGTAAGTCATGCATGCAATATTGTAGCCAAACTTTCATCAAGAAATTTTTCTGCAGATGTCGATCGTATGTCAACCTCGGGAAGTACCAAGAATGATGCAAATCATCCACCAACGGCTGCATAAACACACCCAAATTCTTCCCAGGATAATCAGGCCCCGGAATTATAAGCGACAGAAACATGGTCTTGCGTTGCATTATGGCGCCGGGAGGGAGATTGAGCGGAATAACAAACACGGGCCAACAGCTGTATGGATTAGACGACATACCATACGGATTGAACCCATCACCTGATATTGCAACTCTGACATTCCCAGCCTCGGCTGCTTCCTTAGGGTATTCTGTATCGAATGACTTCCATGCTTCACCTCCTGATGAATGTATAATTTTATTGGGATGATACCTTTTCCCTTCCTTGTGCCACTTCATCATTTTGGCAGACTCCTTGGTGATGAAAAGGCGTTGCAGTCTTTCTATGAAATGAAGATACTGAAGAACCTTCACAGGGATTGTTAGCTGCTTCTTCTCGCCCTGCTCATCGCCCACCTCAATATACCGAGAGGAACCGCACTTCCTACAGTACTTGTCATTCGCATACTCATGCCTAAACAAAAGGCAATTCTTTGGACAAACATCTATTTTCTCGTAATCCATGGAGAGCGCCTTCATGATTTTCTTCGTAGCGTACATGGTTTTCGGCAGTTCATGGCCCTCGGGCAGGCTGTTAGCCCATACTCCCAAAAATGCTTCGAAGCAACCTCGGCTACAGCCGTACTCAGCCTTGACTGCCATCAGTTGCGAGATGGCATCCAACACAGATACCTTGGCACCCGCATAAAGAGGTTTCTTTGACGAGGCCAAGATATCCAGGAAGGCCTTTGCGGTTTCCTCCGGCTCCTCCGGTTCATTGGTTGAATGTGACGGAGGTGTCGGCTGTGCAGCAAAGACATCATCTATCATGTCTCTAACCCCATCGTCCTCATAACCAGCGACGCGTTGTCGTATCACCTCATCTCTACCACGGTCACGATGGGAGAAGTTTATCGGCATATTAAAGTTGGGCATAAATCCATTTGTGCGAAGGTGCTTAGTCATCTCACTCTAATCTCTGCGCATACGTCTATTACATTTGGCACACGGGCATTCTGGCACAATCCTCATTGGACTACGGAATATCTCTTTCAAAAACACATCAGTTTTCTCGACCCACTCTGCTGTTACTTGATTCCGACGGAAAAACCCACTATACATCCACTGATTATCTGCCATCTCTGCTTTATTGGAAGCCAGACAACAAAATTAAGGATTCATTTTAATTACTCACATCAATATTTTATTTTTTACAAGGTTGACGAGAAACGACATTTAATCCACCTACATCTCTAATAGGTAAAGATGGGTCCTAATCCCACCCGAGAATGTGTAGATTGAGTACGTTGTCCATGCTCTACCCCGTTCCGAGACAAAATTTCGGCAGCACCTCCCCGCTGTTCTCCAAATACACGTCTCGGCAAAATGCCGAGAGAATGTGCATCCGGAGAACAACGGGGAGGCACCGCCGAAATCCTGTCTCGGAACGGGGTAGAGCTTGGACAACGTACCCGAACTACACATCCTCGGGCTGTCCGTGGATAGCGCTGGACAATCCGAAAGAGCTGCGGTGATAAATATGCAATTGAATGCATATTTATCGATGCAACCCTTTCGGACGGGAGACGCCTAGGTTACGCGACTTGATGTGAAAATTTAATCTAGTGACATGGAAAAATAAAGCGAATGAGGTGCTGGAATTGTTGCTCACCCTTCGATGTAGAGGATGTACTCGATCAGAGGAGGGACAATCGGAGACCAAGAGCTCCAACGTCGACGATCACTCCACCGGATGCAACACAACAAATCCTCTAAATTTCACAAAATTAAAAAAAAATTAGGTCATCACATATAAAGCATCATCAAACATCACATCACATAACAAACTTTTTTTAGCAAGATCAACATGATGAAGTAACCACTCATCATATCCAAATTTTAACTTTTGTCTATCTATCTTCACAAAAAATATACTCTTCCCTCTCATCTCACCTTCACAATACATCTTTCCTACTTATAAAGTTTGGAGTTGGTGGTGAGTTCACTTATGGGACCAACAAGTTTCACCAATAAAAAAATGCACCCTTACCCACATGTGAGACTAGCAACCTTCCAAGAGGCATAAGTAAACAAATGCACTTTTACTCTCATGTGGGACCTAAAACAAATTAACAAATACACTACTACTTTCATGTGAGACCAACACTTGAAGAACACACAAATAACAAAATGCAAATGTGACTCCAACTCAAAATTATGCTCTTAAGCCATGACCTTACTCGGTTACTCCTTATATTTTAGTTTCGTAATAACGCACGGGCATTGTGCTAGTATAGCTATAACATTGAGTATGCACTACATTTTTTTCATTTTTATCTATCTAACATCCATTTGTCATCTATCTAATATCCATTTATCTAATCATCTATATGAATTCATCTACAACATTACTACACAAAAAAAATAAAAAAAAATTACCGGAGGATGGCGAGGGGGTCCTCGTCGGGGCAGCGGGGGGGGCACCGGAGCAGCAGGGGGG
>LR738713.1:705355570-705478639 GCA_902687465.1 Secale cereale
GACATGTACAACTACACTCGATGCCTGAACGACTACCGTCGCCGAGTACCACTACTTCCTCTACCGTCGCCCGAGTACAACTACTGCCACGTGAACGACTACTTCCCTCTACGGAACGGCTACTTCCTCTCCGACGTGAACGACTCCTTCCTCTACGTCTCGAACCGCCCCGAAACGCACGCTTCAAAGGTATAACGAGACGTGACCCCGTGCATGTTTGTTGTGGTTGTATGAATGTTCCCTTGTGTGCTCCGTGCCGTCGTGCCCGTTCCACCTTTGTCATGTCCCTCGGTTGCTTCGTCACCGATCCGTGGGAACCCGGCAACGGGATCACCCCATCATCTCGTTTGACTCACTCCGCCTTTGCTTTCGTATCGGACTCTCAACGAGTTACCGGAACCGATATGATGCCGTTGCATCATTTTCGGATCGTTGCCGTGGCACCTTTTTCTTCCACCACGGTGACAAATGCTTCATATCTCTTTTAAGTCAACCTTTTAATAAACTTGCATAAACTTGATCATGTCATCCGCATCATATTAACCACATTAATATGTGTGAATTGTTGTTTGCTTATAATTATTAAACATGCTCATGAGGATTTTCCGGATATGTTGTTGTTATTTCCGGCCTCATTTAAATTGTCTAAATAGTGTAGTTTCTTTATGTTTCACCTCTTGCCATGCTAAAAACATTTAACCTTGTTTTGTAAATAACGAGAGTCAACTAAATAATTAAATGTGGTGTTTCGTCAATATGCAACTCGTTGCATATTGATCTCCACTTAACTTGTAGTATTTGTTTGTGCACTTTGCCATGCTTTGCATATTTAAACCGGACATGCATCATGCTTGCTTGTGCATCGTATGCCATGTTGTTGCTTGTGTGTTTACCGTGTTGTTTCTTTCTTTCCGGTTGCTTCTCTTGTTAGCTTCGGTTTTGTTCCGGAGTTGTGAGGATCCGCTCGACTGTTGCTCCGTCTTCTTCTCGGATCCGTTCTTCTCCCTTGTGGAATCCCAGGCAAGATGATCATACCCTTGGATACCTTTACTACCATTGCCTTGCTTAGTTGTCTCGATGCTATCGTTACATGTCGCGATACCCATCTTTTATGTCAGCCTCTCCTTGTTGCCATGAAACCTCTAACCTTGACACCTTCCTAGCAAAACCACTGTTTGGCTATGTTACCGCTTGCTCAGCCTCGCTTGCTCAGTCCTTCTTATAGCGTTGTTAGCTGCAGGTGAAGATGAAGTTGTTCCAGGAGGGAACTTGTTGTGGGTTATATCACAATATCTATAATTATTATTAACACACCTTATATACTGGGCATGGGTGGAAGGCTTGGCCTTTTGCTCGGTGTTTTGTTCCACTCATGCCACCTTAGGCGCCGATAAACCGGCATTATGTTCCTTGATTTTGCGTTCCTAACACGATGGGTGTAATGGGGACCCCTTGACAGTTCGACTTTGAATAAAACTCCTCCAGCAAGGCCCAACATTGGTTTTAATTTGCCCATAATAACAACTTAATTAAATAATTAAATTTGCATAGGGGGTCGCGTCCCCGAGGATTCTTAATTCTACATAGCAGGGGGGGCCAGTGCTGATGGTGTTGGTCCCAAACGAGCGGACTGCGGGGCCGCCTTGGGGAAACCCGAGGTATCTGGTATAACCTGTAGGACGTCTCATCCGGTTGTGGCCTGAGACGAGATACGCGCGGCTACTATCAGGGTGTCGGCACGCCGGGAGGTCTTGCTGGACTTGTTTTACCATTGTCGAAATGACTTGTGCTACAGGGATTCCGAGCCTGATCGGATTTTCCCTAAGATAAGGAGTGATGATATTATATTTATCACTTCAGCTAATCGTGAGAGCTTGTGATGGGCTAAGTTGGAACACCCCTGCAGGGTTATGAACTTTCGAAAGCCGTGCCCGCGGTTATGTGGCAGATTGGAATTTGTTAATGTCCGGTTGTAGAAAACTTGACAGAGGATCCGAAGTAAAACACACAACTGTGTGAGTAACCGTGACTGTCTCTTTTCACTTTGAGAAGAGAACACGGTGGGGTTATGTTTGACCGTATGTAGTTAGGATCTTTAGCGATCACCTCTTTTGCGACCGTTTGCGTAGCTTCTCGTCTTATTCTGGTACTCGTAAGTTAGCCACCATATTATGCTTAGTCGCTGCTGCAGCCTCACCACTTACCCTCTTCCTACCCACAAGCTTTGCTAGTCTTGTTACCCATGGTTATGGGATTGCTGAGTCCTCGTGACTCACAGTTACTACAACACCAGATGCAGGTTCAGCCGAGCTTGTTGCAGAAGCTGGTTCAAGTTCTTCACCAGGAGCTCGATGAAGAGTTTTGGCTGTTTGCTTGTGACGTTTCGATGCTCAGTAGTGGTTTCTACTAGGATGCGATCCTGACCTGTGGCTTTATGTTGTTTTGGTATCTTTCTTTTGGATCTTCACCCGTAGTCAGGTTGTGATGTTTTGAATGATGTATTGTTTATGTATTGTATTGTGTGAAGTGGCGAGTGTAAGCCAACTATCCTCTTTTGCATTTTAATCCCTCTTTTACATGAGTCGTGCAAAGATACCAAACTTGAGATCATTCTAGGATGGACTTATGCCTTTAAGTCGTGCCTCGACACGTAGGAGGTATAACTCCATCCTGGGCATTACAATAAGGGCCCGGTGCTACGCTCCGGTGGCATTGCTACCCCCCCTAGGGCTCCCGTCCCGCCTAACCCTAGAGCGGTTGACCACGAGGTCTAGCCCTTTGACTTCCCACCGACGGGCTCTGTCCAGTGGACCTCTCGACCCGGCTGTGTCAGGTCAGCCCACAGGGACACCTGGGAGCAACTTCCGGGACAAACCCACTGCTACATCCCCTCCGTGTAGACCCGACGCGGCCGTCTCCCCCCTCCAGGTGCCGTCGGCGGCGATGTCGGTGAGGGGGGGGCACGCCTCGGAGACGCGTGCCGCCTCTTCGAACATGCCACAACACCATACGACATGTATAAGGGCCCGGTGCTACGCTCCGGTGACATTGCTACCCCCTAGGGCTCCCCAGTCCATGTGCCGACTGGCGGCGGCGCCGTCCACGTGAGGCGGTTCAAACACATGTATAGAACCGATAAAAAATGCATGTATGCTTATATTAACACATGCTATATGTAAGTTATCAAATAATAATGTGTGAGAAAACATAAAAAAGTAGTTACACAAAAAGAAAAAAAAAATCTACATCTATGCCGACGGCAAGGCCGTCGGCATAGAAGGGACCAGGACGGTGGACGAAGTGTCGCGGATCGATGACGTGTCAACTATGCCGACGGCAGCCGTCGGCATAGTGCTTGGCCGGTGCGCCGTGGATCGATGACGTGGCACGCGCGTCTATGCCGACGGCCTGCCGTCTTGGCCGTCGGCATATATAGGACGCCGTTACACGCACGTCACGACCGGGTCCGCCGGGCCCACATCTATGCCGACGGCCTAGATATGCCGACGGCTGCCGTAGGCATACGTTGGGGTATGCCGACGGCCAGATTGTGCCGACGGCACCCGTCGGCATATGTAAGCGTAGGCCGACGGCTTATATATGCCGACGGCCGTCTGCAGGCTGTCGGCATACCTTCGTCTAGGCCGACGGTGGCCGTCGGCATAGATTTGGCCGTCGGCAACGAGCCCTGTTCCGGTAGTGAACCTTCAAACAGAAGATATATAGAAAAAAGCAGCTTCAGGTTACAAAATCTGACCCAAAAAAAGGGAGGCCAAACCTCACAACCTTCATCAGATCACTATATCAGGCTAACTGTAGCCATAAGAAATCTGTAAAGCTGCGAGGCCGTGTGGCCACAAATGGACCCAGGATTCCAGAACCAGCACAATGCTGGCATTGATCGTTACAGAGCAATGATAAAGACACGGGGCAAAATGTAAAGGGCCACTAGTTGAAAGGCTTATAAATTCTGAAGTAAATGTTCAGTTGTAGGTACACAGTTCTTGCATTGCACATAGATTGTCAAAACTCAAACCGTTAATAATTCTCCATGAAGAAGATGACGACCAAACAAAAAAAAGGACCAAACTTACATGACATCCTTGTGAGAACAAGACTACATATAAAACTACTAATGGCAGTATTAGATAGCATGCAGGGTCTTTAGTAACTTCATGTTCATGCCTTTGATTTTCTTTTCCCAAGTAAATTAGGAACGACATGGGACACAAGGAAGTCCTTGATAACACCGGGCCAGTTCTTGGTTAAAAGGTCGAAGCCTTCAGACTCCATGGTTGCATCCAGATTCGTTGGTGAGCTGAGGAACACCAAGCATGCCGACTTAAGCTCATGGCAGTGGTGCTGCTCCGCCAATGCCAAGATAGTCGCCGCGGAACTCGTATCGACATGCTTGCACAACTTCTCTGCACAAATCAGCTTCAGCCTCTCCAAATCATACCTATCTGCTGCAACAAGCAAATGTTGAGCCATGGCAGATTCTTCTCGTTGCTTCATATCCGGCAACGCATCCGTGTACATGAAAGTAAGCAGAGCATTAAACACTTGTGCCTCCATGTCATCTATGCGTATGGCCTCAGTGGTGGTTCCCTCCTTCATCAGGCCGAAAAACTGTGCTCTGAAGACCGGAGAGCGCGCTGCAAGCACCGACCGGTGCGCCAAGAATGTCTCCCCACCGACTAGGAATTCAACATCGACACCAGCCTTGCTTAACAGGAGATCCCCGAAGTGACGGTGCATGTCAGACGGTGGCACCAGGATGGACGGTGTCTCCTGCGCGCGGAACTCGGAACTCGCTCATGATAGTGACATCGACTTTGACAGTGAAGGAATCGTCCTGGAGATGCTCTGGTTTCTCCAACTGCTCCCTTTTGATAAACTTGTGGAATCCCCAAGTTTTGTAGACAGCAAAGTCTCTGGTATCGGTAGTCAAGGTATGCAGCGGCACCGGCTTCCCATCTTTGTCGATTAAGCTGAACTTGGCTCGTGCCCTAACTGTCTCGCCCTTAGCGACGGTGTCAATATCATCGAATGCGAGATACAGCGATATGTAATCTACGTACTCGGACTCGTCCCCGTTGGGATAGTAACGAAGATGCCATGTGCGGCCTCCCACCCGGAACGAGCAAGAGTCGATCCACTTACCATTGGGGAGCTCCTTGGTGCCCGAGTAGCCGACGATCTTCAGCAAGTGGTAACCGCTCACGACCCCGGATATAATGGAGGATGCGGATCCAGGGGGGAGGCCGTCGCTGCCGACGTGCGAGGAGGCCGGCATGGTGTACAGCGTGGTAGGTTAGGACGATCACTGGCCGGAAGGGGGCGGCGGCGGCGGCGAGGGGAGGTTTTTTTTTTCCAAAGAAAAAGACTAGACTGCGAAAGAACCTGTGGACTCTTCTGCCGGTCTATCCGTGGCCCAATCGTTGGCGTCTGATCAAGATCGATGGAAGGGGGCGGCGGCGGCGAGGGGAGGGGATGGCGGCGAGGGGTTGGGTGGTGTATCGTTCAAGCCAGGGAAAGCCAAGACGGTGTTTTGATGAGAAATTGGATTATTTCCAAAGAAAAAGACTAGACTGCGAAATAACCTGGACTCTTCTGCCCGATATAACATCGATTTCTTAGATTTTCTATGGGCGCGTCCACCGGCTGATCCATATGAAACATCCTTCACCTCGACGGCCGTTCTATGTATGCGCGCAGACATCCGATCTACTTCTGGCACGTGGCTCGGTCGCCTTCCCCGACTCATTAATTCCTGAAACAACGGTCGAGTATATGTGTTGTGCATATCTATGTATTGGGCCCACCTCCTAGTCCCTGTATAGTTGAGGTGGCCGCGACCTCTTGTACATCATATATGCGTGCTCTTGCACATGAGCAATACATCGTGCAATCATAACATTCCACATGGTATCAGATTTTAGGTTTTAATCCTCGTTTTCCGCTGCCGCCGCCGCCATCCGCCCGCCGCCACCTGCGCGTTCTCCCGCGCCGGCCGCCGCCGCAACCTCGCCGCCGCTGCCGTCGCGCGCTCCCCCGCGCAGCCGCTGTCGCCACCACCCCGCCGTCGCCGCCCGCCCATACCTCCCGCGCCGGCCGCCACCGCCGCCCGCGCGAACCTCCTGCGCCAGCCACCGCCGCTTCCCCCCTGCCGCAGCGCCTCCTCGCGCCTGCTCCACCAGCCACCTAGGCCGTGGCCCGACACGCCAACAGTGCCGCCGCCCGATCCACTCACCCGCGCCGCCCGACCCGCTAACCCGCGCCGCCACCCGATCCGCTACCCGCACCAGCCCGTCCCGGTACCCGCACCGCCTCGGTACCCGCTACCCACACCGCCCCGGTACCCGCTCCGCGCCGCACGGTCGCATCGCCCGCGCCGCACGGCCGCGTCGCCTGTGCCGCCGCGCCGGCCGCTGTTGCCCCGCCTCGACGACATGTGCCGCCGCATCGACCGCGTCGTCCGCGCCACTTGCCCGTGTCGCTCGTCGGCCGCGCCGACAGCCGCCGCCGCCCCGCCACCGCCATCGGATCCGTGATGGCGCCCATCGGCCCGTCCTCCGCAGCGTCTGTCGTCCCGCCGCCGGTGCCCTATGGTGCGGTCCTGCCAACGTACGGGGCGGCCTCCGTCTGCGGAGCGTAGGTTTTTCCGATGGGCCATCCGGCCTACCCGACACCGCAGTTGCAGCCGAGACTATTCACACCGTACGGGCCTCCCGCCCCTCCGGCGCATTATGCGTCCTCTGTGGCTCCGCAGTTGTATGGAGAGTACCCAGCGCCGTAGCTGAGCGACGGCTACGGCTTCCCCATGGCGTCTCCGTCCCCCTCGCCGGCTTTGCCGTCGGCGCCCTGGGACCCGGTGCTCCTCACCGGGCTGCGTGCCGCTCCTACGCCGGACACCTACACTGGCGGTGGCGATTGGTACATGGACACAGGTGCTACGGCTCACATGTTTGCTCATCCCGGTAACCTTGCCTCCTTCACTCTTGTCTCCACCGATCGCCGCATCATTGTCGGTGATGGTTCCACACTTCCTATCACACATGTCGGCCACACTTCTTTTCCTTCTACTTCTACGCGTTTATCCTTGTCTAACATACTTGTGTCTCCTCATCTTATTAAGAATCTTATCTCCGTTTCGTTGTTTCACTCGTGAAAATCATGTCACTACTGAATTTGACGAGTTTGGTTTTAGTGTCAAGGACGCTCGAACCAGGATGGTACTTCACCGCCGTGACAGCCCAGATGAGCTCTATCCAGTGCACTCACCCTCATCCACCACCACCGCACCGGTCGCTCTTTCCGCTGGGGTTGATCTCTGGTACGCTCGCTTGGGTCACCCCAACCCTGTCACACTTCGTCACATTCTTAGGAGTTTCAGTTTCAGTTGTCATAAGACTGAGGATCACACTTGTCATGCCTGTCGAGTCGGCAAACATGTTCGCTTGCCGTTTAACACTTCCACCACCATTGCCTCCTTTCCTTTTCAGTTGATTTATAGTGATGTGTGGACCTCTCCGGTTCCTAGTAACTTGGGTTATTTATACTATCTGGTCATTCTTGATGATTACTCTCATTATGTGTGGACTTTTCCTTTCCGCAGAAAGTCAAATGCACTCTCCACCTTGACGGCTTTTTACTCCTATGTCCGCACGCAGTTTGGGCGTCCCATCCTTGCGCTTTAGACGGACAATGGAAAAGAGTTCGACAACCTTGCTTTCCGCACCTTTTTGTCGCACCACGGCATAATATTTCGTCTCACATGCCCGTATACTTCACAGCAGAACGGTCGAGCCGAACGCATCCTTCGCACTCTGAACGAATACGTTCGCACGCTCATGTTCCATGCTAATGTGCCGCCTCGTTTCTGGCCGGACACCCTTGCTACTGCCCCACTTCTCCTTAACCTTCGCCCTTGCCGCCCAAGATGGAACTATGCACCTCACCATCTTCTCTTTGGCACGCCCCCATCTTATGATGGCTTGCGTATTTTCGGGTGCCTTTGCTATCCTAGCACTGCTGACTCCACTCCTCACAAACTCGCACCTCGTTCTGTCGCTTGCACCTTCATCGGCTACCCCTCCAACTCCAAGGGATATCGGTGTTACGATCCCGTCTCCCACCATGTGTTCACTTCCCGGCATGTTTATTTTGATGAGCATGTGTTTCCGTTTCAGCAGGTACCCCCGTCCGTTCTTCGCGCCACCGATGACGCGAGCTCCTCGACGCCTATCTCAAGGCGCTCACGCGCCTCTCTTGGCCCGCCCCCGGCTTCGAGGCACGCCCCCCGCATGCGGCGCCTCCTACAGCCGCGGCACTAGCGCCCCCGATCCCCGTGCCCCCCGGTTCCCGCGGCCCCCTCGGCACCCCCGGCGCCCGCGGCGCCCCCGACGCCTGCGGCCCCCTCGGCGCCCCCAACGCCCTCGGTGCCCGTGGCCTCACAGGCGCCTGTGGCCGGTCCGATCACCCGCACCCTTACGGGCGTTTTTCGCCCGAGCTCGCGCTACGCCTCGGATGACTACATCCATGCGGCATCCACCTCTGAGCCGTCGCCGTTGCCGTCCTCCGTTCGAGCTGCTCTTCGTGACCCGCTCTGGATGGCTGCGATGCAGGAGGAGTTTGACGCCCTGTTGCGCAACCGGACATGGCAGCTTGTTCCCCATCCCCGGCACGCCAACGTGATTACCAGGAAGTGGGTCTTTAAACACAAGCTCCGTCCTGATGGTACCCTTGATTGCTACAAAGCGCGCTGGGTCGTTCGTGGCTTCCGACAGCGTGCTGCTATCGACTTCACCGACACCTTTGCTTCTATCGTCAAGCCCGGCACGATACGCACGGTTCTCCACCTTGCGGTCTCCCGTGCTTGGCCGGTGCACCAGATGGACATCTCCAACGCCTTCCTCCATGGTCACCTCGAGGAGCAGGTCTTCTGCCAGCAGCCCACCGAGTTTGTTGACCAGGCGCTTCTCGACCACGTGTGCCTGCTTTTGCGGTCCTTGTACGGCCTCAAACAGGCTCCGCGCGCTTGGTACCAGCGTATTGCGACGTTTCTCCATCAGCTTGGGTTCCGTTCTACCCGCTCGGATGCCTCGCACTTCATCTATCATCACGGCTCTGACACGGCCTACTTGCTGCTCTATGTCGACGACATCATCCTGACAGCATGTATGACTGGTCTCCTCAGTCAGCTCATGATGGCTTCTCGCCCCTCGTTGGTTACCCCAAGTGGAAGGTTGAGATGTAGCGTAGCAGCAAATTTCCCTTGGCAAAGATACCAAGGATCGAATCCCGTGAGACTCCGAGGGTCGACAAGAAGGTGTCAACGGCGCCAGAAACTTAGCGGTTGACAGGACCTGCACACAGATACAAATAACTTTGCTCCCAACGAGTACAGAGAGGTTGTCAATCCCTCCGGCCTTGTTGTTTACAAAGGATCAAACACAAGAGATAATAATGATAGCTATGACTGCAACTAGGAAATAGAAACAGGAAGTAAATAAAAGGTGTGATCAGTGGTGGTAATATGGACCTGGTCCCATGATGTTCACTAGTGATGTCTCTCTCCCAAAAGATGAAAAAACAGCTAAGCGAGGTAAACAAATTACAGCTGGGCAATTGACAGGATTATGTGCGCAAACCAATGCTAACTATGCTGCAAAGAAAGGTAGAGGCTCAAAAGCATGGGCGGTACGCCAAGGCAAGTAGACCGAAATCCATCTGCATCTACTACTAATCATCCACCTTGAGATATCTATCCAGAACATTTCGCTAGTATTAAGTTGCGAATCCCACCCAAAGTGTAAACTCAAAGCAACAGACAACTGCATTAAAAGAACTTTGCGTAAAGTAAACAATCCTTGCACCTGCAAGTACAAGCACCGTTGTTTTCTCCCTTGTGGCAACAGCACATCCCCTAGACTCATGTTTCTGTCACTCAAGCTAGTCATCAGGGGGCATGAACCCACAATCAAGCATAACACTCCCTCTTGGAGTTACTACCTACTACTTGGCCAAAGCAATAAACAACAACGGAGAACATGCTAGAATTACTCAAGAACAAAGATATAAAAGAGGTTAATCAAATATATTACTCACACACAATCTGAACATAATCTCATAATCCATCGGATCCCAGCAAACTCAGCAGAGCAACAACATAAAGATTACATATGTGCCTCGATCATGTAGGGCAGCTCACGAGGTCTAAACCATGAAGAACAAAGAGGGGAGGAGAACATCACATAGCTACTGATCATGGACCCATGGTCCAAGGTGGACTACTCACGACTCATCCGGGAAGCGTCCATGGTGGTGGAGAAGCTCCCGGTGGTGGTTCTCCCCTCCGGCAGGGTGCCGGGAAGAGTTCTCCTGATGCTCCCGATCTTGGAAGCGCTGCGGCGGCGGAACAGAGGCGAGATCACGAAAAAGGGTTCCGTCCTCGAGGGTTTCGGGACACGAGGAATATATATGCGAAGGGGGGTCACCAGAGGCGGAGCCGGGGCCCCAGGCGCGGCCAGGGGTGGGGCAGCGCCAGGTGGCCGCCTGGGCCACCCCTGGCTCCCCTCTGGCCCCGCTTTGGTTCTTCGCGAAGCTTCCTGTACGCTGATTTTTCCTGTATTTTTCCTGGAGTTTTTGGAGCACTTTTAATATGGGGGAAACCTGAAATAGAAAAACAGCAGAAAACAGGAACTGGCACTGTGGTGCACTGAGTTAATAGGTTAGTCCAAATATGATCAAAAGTGTATGGAAGTGCATAAATATCATAGCAATATCACACAAAAGAAGCATGGAGCAAGAAGAAATTATAGATACGTTTTGGACGTATCAACATCCCCAAGCTTAATTCCTGCTCGTCCTCGAGTAGGTAAATGATAACAAGCATAATTTCTGTGGTGACATGCCATCAACCATATAAGAACTTTTAAGTAAAGCAATCAAGGCATGTAATTCAATTCAAGTCATAACAAGCAAGAGTCTATATTAGCATTGTAACAAGCAACATAAGAACATAAAGGTGCAAGAGCTCTCGCTGTCCGTGACTCGAATGTCTCCAAATGGTGTTTGCGTGCAAGAAAGGGGATAGGGATATACGAGAGAGTAAAACATAGTTTTTGTATTGTTGAGAACTTAATCTACTAAAGTTTCACACTTGGTCTTCTTTGGAATCTTATCTTGACTCATCCCCAGACCACCGGCCAGGTACAAGTCAAAATGATCCACTCCCTTTCGATATTTTGAGCACTCATGCAATGGATGAGCGTAAGCAAGAAAGTTAACACTTAGGATGGCAAAGAGAGAAAAATGATGAAGGGGGAAGACAAAAAAGGTGTGAAAGGCTCACATCAATGAGGACAATCATAGGCAAGAGAAAGCCAAATGATAGATATGATGTGAGGAGTAGGGATTGCCATGCAACGGATGCACATATGAGCTAAGGTAAGCTCTCCAATGGAACTAGTGGGGGTGCATCCATCTTGCTTGCTCAAGAAGACCTAGAGCTCTTTTGAGGAGGCTCATCATTGGAATACACAAGCCAAGTTCAATAGTGTGAAGGTCCCCACATAGCTATATGCATGAATGATAATCTCTATGGAGTACAAGGTATAAGATGGAGTACGAGTGTGGATCTCTCAAAAGGAATAGTAGTGTGCCCCCTTCTCTCTTTTTATTTCTTTTTTCTTTTTTCTATTTTTTTTATTTTTTGTGGCCTCAATGGCTCTTTCTATTTAATTCTCATTTGTCCTCTTTGGGATCTTTTGATTTTGTCCTCTTTGGGATCTTTTCCTCACTTTAGGGGCAACACTCTATATATTACAAGAAGTATAGAAGATCTTTCACACTTTACAAAAGTACTCAACATAAAGAAAATGAAACTATCATGATGTATGCAAATGTATGCCTCTGCCAGTGTAGCAGGATATGCAATGATACTAGCGCGTCATGTAGCAATGATTAGGGCAAGGCCCAACTAGCATGCGGCTCATCGATCAAGCAAAAAGCATGTATGACATGAAGATCAAGTCATGAGAAGATGGATGTTGCATGGCAATGTATCTCGGAAAGGCTATGGAAATGCCTTGATAGGTAGGTATGGTGGCTGTTTTGAGGAAGGATATAATGAGGCTTATGATGACAGAGCGTATCGTGCCAAGGATTTGGATGCACCGGCGAAGTATGCGCCAACTCTCGAGGTGAGAAAGGGCAATGCACGGTACCGAAGAGGCTAGAAAAATATGGCTAGGCGGAAGTGTCAACCTTCGAATACTCACATTAGTCCGAAGAACTCATGCACTTATTATCGGTAACTCTCAATCTAATTAGGAGGTTCACAAAGAGATAAGTACCCCGAGGAGGAGTGTATGGGGGTTTGGTTATCCTAGCGCATCCTCGGCTCATGGTACGTGAGTGTACTCTAATATTCGACCCCTCCAAAGATTAGTGATCCATCTAGTAGCTAAAGTTCTCAACTATTTTGTAGGTTTTCAAAAATAAACACGGATTGCCCAAAATACGACATCTATCACTAATAGATTAAAGCTCTTGACACCAAAAGTTCCGACATTACTCATGGCAATACCTCAAAACTATTGCAAGTTACTACTAAAATTAAATAGCAACCTCAATTACCTACTTTAAGTTAAGACACACAACTCAGTGCAACAGGCAAACTCTCTTAACAAGGTAAACATGAAAACTCAAGAGAGTTCAGCAACCAACTAAACAAAAGCTCTTTAAAAAGAAAAGCATAAAAACTAAGAGCTAAACATGACAGCAGCTATGGAAAGACAAAGAACACACACAGCAAAGATAAGCATGAAAATCCTATGTTGTGTTCTAGGTTGAAGTGGAGCGTGTTTCTCTCCCACACAAAGAAAGCTGGGTTCTAACTTGTTATGAACAGCAAGCAAAGCTAAAGAAAACTAAAAAGGAAACTAAGAGCAAGACACTCCAAGCATAGGACATAACACATGAAGTGATAATTATAGTGGAACGAAAGACGAACTAATAATTGTTGATGGAGAAGGGGATGCATGGGGGCATCCCCAAGCTTAGACTCTTGAGTCTTCTTGAATATTTCTTGGGGGTGCACGGGGGCATCCCCAAGCTTGAGCGTTTGACCCTCCTGAATCTTCTTTTATCATCTTCCCTCGCACACTTGAAAACTCCCTTCATACATAACTCATCATAATCTGATTAGCGAGGTTAGTACCCACAATAAAATAATTTTTCCCTACTGGAAATAAAGATAATCTTGAAGAGCTACTGTTTCTCAAGATTGCCAAAAGGTTTTTGCAAAGAAAAAGCAAGCTCAAGGTTTGCAAAACGAAGAAAAGGCAAAACAGGACAGAATCTGTGAAAAACAGACCAGCAGGTAGTAAATAATTTTTTCGGGGCACTTCTGCAACTCAAATCAAAAAACTCAGAACAGAAGCCCGAAAGCCAATTGTATAGAGTGCGCTGTCAAAAAAATTCAGATCAAAAAGATGATCTGGTGATTTTATTCGAATTTTTCTGTCCAAGGACAGAATCTGTTTTCTGGACAGCACGTCACAACTTTTGAACTTTCTTGCAATCGGAGGCTAAACTTGGCACAAAGCTGAAAAGAAAAGATACAATGATGATGCTACTGTAGTAACAAACATCAAGACACAACAAAAGCAAAATAAAACCTAATTCGTTGTGGGCTGCCTCCCAAAAGCGCTTTCTTTTATGCCTTTAAGCTAGGCATGATGCAAAAAGAGAGGATCAAGTTTTATCAAGAGTAAGAGAATAGCTAGCCCGTGTAACGGACTCAAAAGGCAACTTAATCTTCTTTCTAGGGAAGTGTTCCATCCCTTTCTTGGGAGGGAATTGGAATTTTATATTCCCCTCTTTCATGTCAATGATAGCACCAACGGTGCGAAGAAAAGGACGTCCCAAAATAATTGGACATGAAGGTTCACATTCAATATCCATAATAGTAAAATCAACGGGAACATAATTGTCATTGACAATGATAAGAACATCGTCGATCTTCCCCAAAGTTTTCTTTACGGAAGAATCAACAAGACGAACACCAAAAGAACAAGGATCAAAAGGTTTCAATTTAAACATATCATACACTCTTTTGGGCATAACGGAGGTACTAGCTCCAACATCACATAAAGCATAGCAAGAGAAGTTATTCGACTTAATTTTAATCATAGGATCCCAACTATCTTCTAGCTTTCTAGGTATGGAGGCTTCTACCCTAAGCTTCTCCTCCCTAGCTTTGATAAGAGCATTAGTGATATGGTCCGTGAAGGCCAGATTAAGTGTGCTAGTGTGGGGATCTCTAGACATCTTGTGAAGAAAACCAATAACTTCAGAAAGGGTGCAATTATCAAAATCAAGGTCATTACTATAAAGTAAAGTGGTAGTGGTGTCCTTTAGGCTCACTTGTTTGGTAGCTTCTATGGTTATAGGAGTTTCTTCTTCTACGGTTGAGGTCATAGCATCACCATTAATAGGTCCAATGGGACTAGGAGTGCATTGGGTGCTAAGAGTTTGGATATCCTCAACAATTTGGATAGTAGCAACAGTGTTGTGGGTAGGAAGGTTCTTGATTCTATCTTCTTCCTCCTTCAGGGGTGCAACCACTTCAGGTTTAGCTGCCATTTGGTTTATCAAAGTGGCTTGTGTGCGGGACATATTAGAAACTTGGGTCTCAGTGATGGTGAGCCTAGTCTGGAGGTTAGAAATCTCAATATTTAGGCTCTCCAGTTGTCTACCAATGTCTCGCAAGATAGCAGTATGCTCATCTAATTGCCTCGAGAAGGTCTTGTTTTGTTCATATTGGGTGTGCATGTAGTTCTTAGTGGCCTTCTCTATTTCTAGAAGTTTCTCATAACTAGGCATGTCTCTATCTCTAGGAGTGGAGTTCTTGGTGCTAGGATAAGTATTGTTGTTCCCATAGGAATTAGAGGGGAACGGTCTAGGGTTGCTACCAAAATTACTCCTATAAGCATTGTTATTGAAATTGTTTCTAGAGATAAAGTTCACATCTACTTGATCTTGAGCAATCAAAGAATTTAAAGGAACATCATGAGGATCAATAGAAGATTGCTTGGAAAGTAGAGACATGATCAAGTCAACTTTTTCATTTAGGGAGGAAATCTCCTCGACGGAGTTTACCTTCCTACCTGTTGGAGCGCGTTCGGTGTGCCATTGGGAATAATTGGTCATCATCTCGTCGAGAAGCTTTGTGGCAGCACCAAGTGTAGTTGACATAAAGGTTCCTCCCGCGGCCGAATCTAACAAGTTCCGCGAGGTAAAGTTCAAGCCTGCATAAAAAGTTTGGATAACCATCCAAGTAGTCAAACCATGAGTAGGGCAGTTCTTGACAAGAGATTTCATGCGTTCCCAAGCTTGGGCAACGTGTTCATTATCCAATTGTTTAAAATTCATTATGTTACTCCTTAATTGGATAATTTTAGCAGGGGGATAGTACTTCCCAATAAAGGCATCCTTGCACTTGTCCCAAGAATCTATACTATTCCTAGGCAAGGATTGAAACCAGATTTTAGCTCCTCCTCTCAAGGAGAAAGGAAAAAGCTTAAGCTTAATAATATCACCATCTACTTCTTTGTACTTTTGCATATCACAGAGCTCAACAAAATTATTTAAGTGCAAAGCAGCATCATCTCCAGGACCGGAGAATTGATCTTTCATAACTAGGTTCAGTAAAGCAGGTTTAATCTCATAAGAAGGTGCTGAAGTGGCAGGTGTAGCAATAGGCGTGCAGATAAAGTCATTGTTGTTATGACTAGTGAAGTCACACAACTTGGTGTTCTCGGTGGAACCCATAGCAGCAGCAAGGAAGATAACTATTTTTGTGATTTTTGGTAAGGGACACTAAAGCAAAAACTGAAAGGTAAACTAACAAGACTAAAAAGCAAAGATAAAAGATAGCGTGCAACTCCCCTATCTTGAAGAGTGGAGTCCCCGGCAACGGCGATAGAAACTTTGCTTGATGGCTTCTCGCCCCTCGTTGGTTACCCCAAGTGGAAGGTTGAGATGTAGCGTAGCAGCAAATTTCCCTTGGTAAAGATACCAAGGATCGAATCCCGTGAGACTCCGAGGGTCGACAAGAAGGTGTCAACGAAGCCAGAAACTTAGCGGTTGATAGGACCTGCACACAGATACAAATAACTTTGCTCCCAACGAGTACAGAGAGGTTGTCAATCCCTCCAGCCTTGTTGTTTACAAAGGATCAAACACAAGAGATAATAATGATAGCTATGACTGCAACTAGGAAATAGAAACAGGAAGTAAATAGAAGGTGTGATCAGTGGTGGTAATATGGACCTGGGTCCCATGATGTTCACTAGTGATGTCTCTCTCCCAAAAGACGATAAAACAGCTAAGCGAGGTAAACAAATTACAGCTGGGCAATTGACAGGATTATGTGCGCAAACCGATGCTAACTATGCTGCAAAGAAAGGTAGAGGCTCAAAAGCATGGGCGGTACGCCAAGGCAAGTAGACCGAAATCCATCTGCATCTACTACTAATCATCCACCTTGAGATATCTATCCAGAACATCTCGCTGGTATTAAGTTGCGAATCCCACCCAAAGTGTAAACTCAAAGCAACAGACAACTGCATTAAAAGAACTTTGCGTAAAGTAAACAATCCTTGCACCCGCAAGTACAAGCACCGTTGTTTTCTCCCTTGTGGCAACAGCACATCCCCTAGACTCATGTTTCTGTCACTCAAGCTAGTCATCAGGGGGCATGAACCCACAATCAAGCATAATGCTCCCTCTTGGAGTTACTACCTACTACTTGGCCAAAGCAATAAACAGCAACGGAGAACATGCTAGAATTACTCAAGAACAAAGATATAAAAGAGGTTAATCAAATATATTACTCACACACAATCTGAACATAATCTCATAATCCATCGGATCCCAGCAAACTCAGCAGAGCAACAGCATAAAGATTACATATGTGCCTCGATCATGTAGGGCAGCTCACGAGGTCTAAACCATGAAGAACAAAGAGGGGAGGAGAACATCACATAGCTACTGATCATGGACCCATGGTCCAAGGTGGACTACTCACGACTCATCCGCGAAGCGTCCATGGTGGTGGAGAAGCTCCCGGTGGTGGTTCTCCCCTCCGGCAGGGTGCCAGGAAGAGTTCTCCTGATGCTCCCGATCTTGGAAGCACTGCGGCGGCGGAACAGAGGCGAGATCGCGAAAAAGGGTTCCGTCCTCGAGGGTTTCGGGATGCGAGGAATATATATGCGAAGGGGGGGTCACCAGAGGCGGAGCCGGGGCCCCAGGCGCCCCCCTGGCGCGGCCAGGGGTGGGGCCGTGCCAGGTGGCCGCCTGGGCCACCCCTGGCTCCCCTCTGGCCCCGCTTTGGTTCTTCGCGAAGCTTCCTGTACGCTGATTTTTCCTGTATTTTTCCCGGAGTTTTTGGAGCACTTTTAATATGGGGGAAACCTGAAATAGAAAAACAGCAGAAAACAGGAACTGGCACTGTGGTGCACTGAGTTAATAGGTTAGTCCAAATATGATCAAAAGTGTATGGAAGTGCATAAATATCATAGCAATATCACACAAAAGAAGCATGGAGCAAGCAGAAATTATAGATACGTTTTGGACGTATCAGCTCACGGCTCGTCTTCGTGCTGAGTTCGCCATCAAGGACTTGGGTCCTTTGCACTACTTCCTTGGTGTCGAGGTGGTGCGCCGTCCGGATGACTTCTTCCTTCATCAGCAGAAGTACGCTCACGAGCTCCTGGAGCGCGCCGGCATGCTTAACTACAAGCCAGCTGCTACGCCTGTTGATACAAAGGCCAAGCTTTCTGCCTCGGATGGTTCTCCCGCTTCGGATGCTGCATTCTACCGGTCCATCGTTGGTGCTCTCCAGTACCTCACTCTGACTCGACCGGAGATTCAGTACACCGTACAACAGGTGTGTCTTCATATGCATGCTCCTCGGGATGTTCACTGGGTCGATGTTAAGCAGATTCTTCGCTACGTGTGCGGCACTATGGAGCTCAACATCACGCTCTCCGCCTCCGCCGACACCGCCCTCACTGCCTATACCGATGCAGACTGGGCGGGCTGCCCTGACACTCGTCGCTCCACCTCGGGCTATTGTGTCTTCCTTGTACCATCACTCATATCATGGTTGTCCAAGCGGCAGCCTACGGTCTCTCGCTCTAGTGCTGAGGCTGAGTATCGTGCAGTGGCCAACGTCGTCGCCGAGTGTTCCTGGCTTCGCCAGTTGCTCCAGGAGCTCTCTTGTCCTGTGGATCGTGCTACTGTGGTCTACTGCGACAACGTCTCGGCTGTCTACCTCTTCGCCAACCCGGTACATCATCGTCGGACCAAGCATATTGAGTTAGATATCCACTTTGTTCGGGAACAGGTGGCCCTTGGCCATATTCGTGTTCTACACATTCCTAGTTCCCAACAATTTGCCGATATCATGACCAAGGGCTTGCCTACGGCGTCATTCGAGGAGTTCCGGTCCAGTCTTTGCGTCAGCAGCGGTGCTGCTTTGACTGCGGGGGGTGTTGAGTATATGTGTTGTGCATATCTGCGTATTGGGCCCACCTCCTAGTTCCCTGTATAGTTGAGGTCGTGGCCCACCTCTTGTACATCATATATACATGCCCTTGCACATGAGCAATACATCGTGCAATCATAACATTCCACAGAAACAAGCGCTTAGTTGCATAATAACTTTTCAATATAGATGAGGTTGCAGAAAACTTTGCAGTAGAGTTTATATTATAGAAAAACTTTTGCAATAAAGAGCATGTTGCAGATTATTTTTGAACAGAAAGATCATGTTACATAAAAACTTTTGCAACAAAAGAGCATGTTATATACAAACTTCTGCAACATGGGTGTTGTTGCGGAAGGATTTTTTTGCAACATAGATGGTTGTGGAAAAAAATATGTCTTTACTTTTCTGCAACATGGGTGTTGTTGCGGAAGGAGCTTTTGCAACATAGATGATTTGGCAGAAAATTTTCCGCCTTCACTTTTCTACAACATGGGTGTTGTTGCGGAAGAAACTTCTGAAACATGGATGATGTTGCACAAATTTTTTTAATGAAAAATGAATGACGACGTTGCCGGCAACATCGCCGTTGTTCGCGTCGTCGCCGCCAACCACAAGGCCATCCACTTCTGAGCGCCGCCAATCCCCATCACTGGCCGCATCGGCCGACGAGCTCGCATGCTACCTCCATGACGCTTGCGGCTGTAGACACTGGTGCTGATTGCATACTACCTCCAAGGTCGCCCACGGATCTGCAGTTGCAGGAATCGGTCATGAAACATGAGCTGGGTTGCAGGAAACAGACATGGAGCCGGCGGACGCGGGAATGCTCTTGACCGTCTGATGAAGTCCCGATCAGATGGACATGGAGCAGGCGGAACGATCGCGTGCATCAACCGGTTGAAGGTAAGCTTTTCCATTTTCTATTGGGAAACGTTACCTTTCATCCAACGGATCACGCTCTTGCATCCGCCGTACGTGGAGCCGTTGGATCACTTTTGATCCTACAGACCACGTGTACCAGCTGATTCTATGCCTCGCGTCTGCCGCCCTCGGAAGCGAACTACATGTGGATTAGTCCCGCCCACCGTATGTTTTAGGATTCTGCAACATCCTCCATGATTCTGAAACATGGGTAATGTTGTCGTGGCAACACGGCCTCAAGAGCCAACAAGAATGCGGACAAAAAATTTCTGCAACATAATCTTTGTTGCAAAAAGAAAAAAATCTGCAACATTATCCTTATTGCAAGAAAAATCTACAACACAATCTTTATTACAAATATTTTCTGCAGCATGATGCCTGTTGCAAAAAGTTTTGCAACAAAACCTATGTTACAAAAGTGGGAAAAGTGAAGAACGACCCTTGACTTAGGATAACCGGCTGACGCATAACACGCCAATCGATCTTTTTTTTTTTGCAATAAGACCTTTGTTGAATAAAAATTGTAACATGACCTTGATGGGCCTCGAACCCCTCGTTGGTTACCCCAAGTGGAAGGTGTAAGATGCAGTATGTAGAAGTGTTTTCCCTTAGCAAAGATGCCAAGGATCGAATCCCCAGAGACTCCTAGGTTCAACAAGTAGGTGTCAACTGCTAACGGCGCGTATTAGCAATCAACGTGGACCTGCACACAGATACAAATAACTTTGCTCCCAACGAGTACAGAGAGGTTGTCAATCCCTCCGGCCTTGTAGTTCACAAAGGGTTAAAAGCAAATGATAGTAGTGATAGATAGTGTTTTGCAATAGTAAGTAAAAGCGAAAAAGTAAATAGCGGATGTGATCAATGATGGTAATATGGACCGGAGTCTCATGATGTTCACTAGTGATGTCTCTCACCCAAAAGACGATAAAACAGCTATGTGAGGTAAACGAATTACAGTTGGGCAATTGACAGGACCACGAACGCAAACCAATGCTGATTACATTGCAAGAAAGGTTGAGGTTCAAAGCATGGGCGGTACGCCAAAGTAAGTATACCGAAATCCATCAATATCTACTACTAATCATCCACCTTGAGATATCTATCCAGAACATCTCGCTGGTATTAAGTTGCGAGTCCCACCCATAGTGTAAACTCAATGCAACAGACAACTGCATTAAAAGAACTTTGCGTAAAGTAAACAATCCTTGCACCCGCGGGCACAAGCACCGTTGTTTTCCCCCTTGTGGCAACAACACATCCCCTAGACTCATGTTTCTGTCACTCAAGCTAGTCATCGAGGGGCATGAACCCACAATCGAGCATAACGTTCCCTCTTGGAGTCACTACGTATTACTTGGCCAAAGCAATAAATAACAACGGAGAACATGCAAGAATTACTTATGAACATAAATATAAAAGAGGTAGATCAAATATATTACTCAAGATCAATTTGAACATAATCTCATAATCCATCGGATCCCAGCAAACTCAACATAGCAACAACATAAGGATTACATATGTGCCTCGATCATGTAGGGCAGCTCACGAGGACTAATTAGTGAAGCACAAGAACGGGAGGAGAACATCACATAGCTACTGGTCATGGACTCATGGTCCAAGGGAGACTACTCACGAGTCATCCGGGAGGCGTCCATGGTGGTGGAGAAGCTCCCGGTGGTGATCCTCCCCTCCGGCAGGGTGCCGGGAAGAGTTCTCCTGGTGCTCCCGATCTTGGAAGCGGCGGCGGCGGCGGAACAGAGATGGGATCGTGAAAAGAGTTTCTGTTCTGAGGGTTTCGGAGGACGCTTTAAATATATGCCAAAGGGGGGCATCGGGGAAGCTTCGGGGGGCCCAGGCGCCCCCTCGGCGCGGCCCAGGGGGGGGGGCGCCGCCAGGGCGCCTGGAGCCCTGGTGGCCCCCCCGGCTGTCCTTCGGACGCACGGAAGTTTTCGGAACGCTGATTTTTTATATAATTTTTCTGGATTTTTCCTGGCAGTTCTCGTAACGTGAAAACCTGAAATACAAAAACAGCCGAAAACAGAAACTGGCACTGGGGTGCACTGGATTAGTAAGTTAGTCCAAATATGATCAAAAGTGTATGGAAGTGTATGAATATCATAGCAATATCACCCAAAAGTGGCATGGAGCAAGCAGAAATTATAGATACGTTTTGGACGTATCAACATCCCCAAGCTTAATTCCTGCTCGTCCTCGAGTAGGTAAATGATAACAAGAATAATTTCTGTGGTGACATGCTATTAACCATATAGGACTTATTCATAGTCATATGACAAAAGCTTACTGAGACAATGATTCTATAGTAATTAAGTTGCCTCATGAGAAAATCACAAATGACTGAAAGTTTTACAACATGACATTGAAGCATCAAATAGATTTGCAATGAACATGATGTGCAAATATGATAAAGTGATATCTAGCTTGCCCCCTTTAGTGAAGCAAAACATAAATGCAGGGGCACCTTCAAGGTTTAAGTGATGACTAGATACAATGATTTCAAAATAAACGATATCGCAATCATGCAAAAGACAATGCTACTTTGGGACAATGCACATTACACTCAGAATGACAATCATGCTCTCAGTAGTTGGTGCTTGAAGAAAGAAGGTGGAGACTCAACATAAAAGTAAAAGAATGGTTATGTGTTAGAGCTTTTTATTTTGAAAACATGGAAGCAATTTTGTCAACGGTAGTAGTACTTCATATGTGTCATGCATAAGACATCCTATAAGTTGCAAGCCTCATGCATCGAATACCAATAGTGCTCGCACCTTGTCCTAATTAGCTCGGATTTCCATGGGTTATCATTGCATTACATATGTTTCAACCAAGTGTCACAAAGGGGTACCTCTATGCCACCTGTACAAAGGTCCAAGGAGATAAATCACATTTGATTTCTCGTTTTTGATAGATCTCAACTTGAGGACATCCATACCGGGACAACATAGAAAATAGATGATCGACTCCTCTTTAATGCATAAGCATATTCTCATAAGAGATTGAGGATTAATGTCCAAGCTAAAACTTCCACCATGATACATGGCTTTGGTTGGCGGCCCAATGTTCTTCTCTAACAATATGCATACTCATTCAACCCATGGCAAATCACCCTTACTTCAGACAAGACGAACATGCATAGCAACTCACATGATATTCAACAAAAGTGTGACAGTTGATGGCGTCCCCAGAAACATGGTTACCGCTCAGCAAGCAACTTATAAGAAATAAGATACATAGGCAACATATTCTTTACCACAATAGTTTTTAAGCTACTTTCCCATGAGCTATGTATTGCTAGGTTAGTCTTAGTACAGGTGGAGGTTAGCAAAAGACTGGGAGCGACCAACTAAGAGAGCAATGACGGTCATAATCATGCAGAGCGACAAAGCAATATTGAATCAGGCATGGTAGTTATATCGCTACTCAGAAATAAAAGATCATCAAGGCTTGACAGACTTTCTTTACAGTCTTAAATATGCGTGAGCATACGCCAAGTCAATCAAAATAAATTCTCGAAGGAAGATATTACTAAACCATACCACATCATAGACAAACAAATCAAGTTGGTACTCCAATAACACATTGGGAATCCCCCAGCTATTTGAGACTAACCATAAGAAAACCTGAACTACTAAGCACCATTATGCACGTAGCATCTTTATCATAGACATATTAACCAATGCAACGGAAGCAAACTCTCTTAATAAGGTGAGCATGATAATTAAAGAGAGTTCAAGCAACCAACTAAACAAAAGCTCTTTGAAAAGATAAGCATGAATACTAAGAGCAGAGCATGATAGTAGCTATTAAAAGACAAAGAACATACACAGCAAAGATATACATGAAAATTCTATGTTATGTTCTAGGTAGAAGTGGAGCGTGTTTCTCTCCCACATAAAGAATGCTGAGTTCCGACTCGTTATGAAGAACTAAAAAGAAAACTAAAAGCAAGACGCTCCAAGCATAGCACATAACACATGAAGTGATAAAAATATAGCGAAACGAAAGACGAACTGATAATGTTGATGGAGAAGGGGATGCACGGGGGCATCCCCAAGCTTAGACGCTTGAGTCTCCTTGAATATTTCTTGGGGGTGCACGGGGGCATCCCCAAGATTGAGCGCTTGACACTCCTGAATCTTTTTATCATCTTCCCTCGCACACTTGAAAACTCCCTTCATACATAACTCATCATAATCTGATTAGCGAGGTTAGTACCCTTAATAAAATAATTATACCTGTCTGGAAATAAAGATATTCTTGAAGTTCTACTGTTTCTCAAGATTGCCAAAAGGTTTTTGCAAAGAAAAAACAAGCTCTTGATTTGCAAAATGAAGGAAAGGCAAAACAGGACAGAATCTGTGAAAAACAGAACAGCAGGTAGTAATTGATCTGTTCGGGATACTTCTGCAACTCAAATCAAAAAACTCAGAACAGACGCACGAAAGACAATTATATAGAGAACACTGTAGAAAAAATTCAGACCAAAAAGATGATCTGGTGATTTTATACGATTTTTTCTATCCAAGGACAGAATCTGTTTCCTGGACAGCACCTCACAACTTTTGAACTTTCTAGCAATCAGAGGCTATACTTGGCACAAATATGAAAAGCAAAGATACAATGATGATGCTACAGCAGTAAACAACATCAAGACACAACAAAAGTAAACAATTTATTCATGTGGGCTGCCTCCCAAAAGCGCTTTCTTTTATGCCTTTAAGCTAGGCATAATGCATAGAGATCAAGTTTTATCAAGAGTAAAAGAATAGCTAGCCCGTACAACGGACTCAAAAGGTAACTTGATCTTCTTACGAGGGAAGTGTTCCATCCCTTTCTTGAGAGGAAACTGAAATTTTATATTACCCTCTTTCATGTCAATGATAGCACCAACGGTGCGCAAAAAGGGACGTCCCAAAATAATTGGACATGAAGGATCACATTCAATATCCATAATAGTGAAATCAACGGGAACATAATTATCATTGACAACGATAAGAACATCGTCGATCCTCCCCAAAGGTTTCTTTATGGAAGAATCAACGATACGAACACCAAAAGAACAAGAATCATAAGGTTTCAATTTAAGCATATCATATAGTCTTTTGGGCATAACAGAGGTACTAGCACCAACATCACATAATGCATAACAAGGGAAGTCATTCAATTTAATTTTGATCATAGGATCCCAACCATTTTCTAGCTTTCTAGGTATGGAGGCCTCTACTCTAAGTTTCTCCTCCCTAGCTTTGATGAGAGCATTAGTGATATGCTCTGTGAAGGCAAGATTAAGCGTGCTAGTGCGGGGGCCTCTAGACATCTTGTGAAGGAAATCAATAACTTCGGTAAGACTGCAATTATCAAAATCAAGATCACGAGCATCAAGTAAAGTGGTAGTAGTGTCTTTTAGGTTCACATGTTTGGTAGTTTCTATAGTCATAGCATCACCATTAATAGGTCCAATGGGACCAGGAGTACATTGGGTGCTAAGAGTTTGGATATCCTCAACAACTTTGATAGTAGCAACAGTGTGGTGGGTAGGAAGGCTCTTAATTCTATCCTCTTCCTCCCTTTCTCTAGCCCATCTTTCTTTAAGTTTAGCCATCATCCTAATATTTTCATTAATTTGCACTTGAGTAGCATTAATAGGAATGACTTCCCTCTCCTCAAGAGGAGAAGTTTTAATATTTAGCAATTTTACCTCATTGGCTAAATGGTCTACCTTAAAAGAAAGATCATCTAGTTTATGTAGTTTTTCTTCTACACTTTTATTAAAGGATTTTTGGGTAGTGATGAAATCTTTAAGCATAGTCTCTAGTTCAGTAGTGGAGTTCTTGGTACTAGGATAAGCATTGTTGTTCCCATAAGAATTAGAGGGGAACGGTCTAGGATTGCTACCAAAGTTACTCCTATAAGCATTGTTGTTAAAGTTGTTTCTAGAGATAAAGTTCACATCTACTTGTTCTTGAGCAATCAAAGAATTTAAAGGAACATCACGAGGATCAACAGTAGATTGCTTCGAAAGTAGAGACATGATCAAGTCAACTTTTTCATTTAAGGAGGAAATCTCCTCGACAGAGTTTACCTTCCTACCTGTTGGAGCGCGTTCGGTGTGCCATTGGGAATAGTTGGTCATCATCTCATCGAGAAGCTTTGTGGCAGCACCAAGTGTAGTTGACATAAAAGTTCCTCCCGCGGCTGAATCTAACAAGTTTCGCGAGGTAAAGTTCAAGCCTGCATAAAAAGTTTGGATAACCATCCAAGTAGTCAAACCGTGAGTAGGGCAGTTCTTGATAAGAGATTTCATACGTTCCCAAGCTTGGGCAACGTGTTCATTATCCAATTGTTTAAAATTCATTATGTTACTTCTAAGTTGGATAATTTTAGCAGGTGGATAGTATTTTCCGATAAAAGCATCTTTGCACTTATCCCATGAATCTATGCTATTTCTAGGCAAAGACTGAAACCAAATTTTAGCTCCTCCTCTCAAGGAGAAAGGAAAAAGCTTAAGCTTAACAATATTACCATCTATTTCTTGGTACTTTTGCATATCACAAAGTTCAACAAAGTTGTTTAAGTGTAAAGCAGCATCATCTCCAGCACCGGAGAATTGATCTTTCATGACTAAGTTCAGTAAAGCAGGTTTAATTTCATATGAAGGTGCTGAAGTGGCAGGTGTAGTGATAGGTGTGCTGATAAAGTCACCGTTGTTGTGACTAGTGAAGTCACACAACTTGGTGTTCTCGGTGAAACCCATAGTAGCAAGCAAGCAAGATAACTATTTTTGTGATTTTCAATAAAAGGTACTAAAGCAAAAACTGAAAGGTAAACTAACAAGACTAAAAAGCAAAGGTAAAAGATAGCGTGCAACTCCCCTATCCAGAAGAGTGGAGTCCCCGGCAACGGCGCCAGAAAATACTCCTTGATGGGCCTCGAACCCCTCGTTGGTTACCCCAAGTGGAAGGTGTAAGATGCAGTATGTAGAAGTGTTTTTGAAAGTGCAACTAATCCCCGGGTGGTTTTGGTAATTAATAACAACATATATATCATTGAACTAATATTTACTTGAGAATCATTTCAGAGAAGTTCGATGATATGGGCATGGAAATGTCTGAAGAAGTGGACCCCTCAAAATGCTAAGACAAGCATTGGCAAAAGCTCAAGACTCCATTTTTGGTTTAGTGATCAAAGATCACATTGAGTCCATAGGAAAAGCCAATACTATTAAAAGGGGATGAGGTTGTGTTGATGATCTGGTTGCTCAAGTGCTTAGTGATTTAGCTCCCTCAACTATCAGCAACTTTCACTACTTAACACACTCATAAGTAATCTCGGACAAACCGATTCTGCAAACTCAGTCCCACCGAGATGAACCACCTCAGCTATTCTTCCAAACCCTAGATATTTCGGTCCATCCGATTTTGAGTTCGGTCTAACCGAAACTGGACTGTCAACCTTCTGTAACCAATTGACATCATATCGGAATATCCGAGTTGTTAATTTTGGTCCCACCGAGAATGACAAGCTCCCACCTTTGACTCATTTCGGACACACCGAGATGGTATTTTCGGTCCCACCGAAAACCCCAACGTTCACTATATTTGAACTTTCGGTCTGACCGAGTTTTCACTTCGGTCTCACCGAGATTGCTCAATTATGTGTGTAACGGTTGGATTTTGTGTGGAGACTATATATACCCCTCCACCCCCTCTTCATTCATGGAGAGAGCCATCAGAAAGTCTACCACTCCTACCATACACTTTCTGAGAAGAGAACCACCTACCCTTGTGTTGAGATCAAGTCATTCCATTCCTACCATATGAAACTTGATTTCTAGCCTTCCCAAGTTGCTTTCCACTCAATCCTTTCTTCCACCACAGCCATATCAGTGAGGAGAGTTGAGTGTTGGGGAGATTATCATTTGAAGCACAAGAGCAAGGAGTTCATCATCATCAACCACATCTATTACCTTTTGGAGGGTGGTGCCTCCCAGATTGGTTAGGTGTCGCTTGGGAGCCTCCGTCTTCGAGATGTGGAGTTGAACCAAGAAGTTTGTAAGGGCAAGGAGATCGCCTACTTCGTGAAGATCTACCCCGAGTAAGGCTAGTCCTCCGTGGGCGTAGGCCATGATGGAATAGACAAGGTTGCTTCTTCGTGGACCCTTCGTGGGTGGAGCCCTCCGTGGACTCGCGCAGCCGTTACCCTCCGTGGGTTGAAGTCTCCATCAACGTGGATGTACGATAGCACCACCTATCGGAACCACGACAAAAATCTCCGTGTCTCCAAACTGCGTTTGATCTTCTCCACCTCTCTTTACTACATGTGCAATTTACTTTCCGCTGCTTATACTCTAGAATTGCATGTGTAGGGTGATACTTGAATTGATCATAGTTGTGAAACTGCCAAAAACTGTTCATGATCTAAAGGCAGATTTTTTATATTGTCAAGTAGTCTAATCACCCCCCCTCTAGACATACTTTCGATCCTACAAGTGGTATCAGAGCTTTGGTCTCCATTGTTTTGGTTTCCATTGCATTGGACTCCATAAGCTTGGTTTCACAACCTAGGAGAGTATGGCGTCTAGTGAGGGTAATTATCGTAGAGGTCCTTACTTTGATGGTACAAATTTTGCTAGTTGGAAGCATAAAATGAAAATGCATATTCTTGGTCATAACCCAGCCGCATGGGGCATTATTTGTGTTGGTATGCAAGGTGATTTCTTCGAGGAAGGAAAAGTTCCGGATCGCGAAGCTACACCGGAAGAGTTGCGGATGTTGCAAAACAATGCTCAAGCTTGTGACATTCTCTTCAATGCCTTGTGTCCCGAGGAGTTCAACAAAATCAGCCGTCTTGAGAATGCTAAAGAGATTTGGGATACTTTGGTTGAAATGCACGAAGGTACTGAATGTGTGAAGGAATCAAAGCTAGATATTCTTCAAGGTCAACTTGACAAGTTCAAGATGAAGGATGGTGAAGGAGTCGCTGAAATGTACTCTAGGCTTGCTCTCATCACAAATGAGATTGCCGGCTTAGGAAGCGAAGAAATGACCGACCGATTCATCATCAAGAAGATTCTAAGAGCTTTGGATGGAAAATATGACACCGTGTGCACTTTGATCCAAATGATGCCAAACTACAAGACCCTCAAGCCAACTGAAGTCATTGGAAGAATTGTTGCTCATGAGATGACACTTAAGGATAAGGAAGAGCTTCACAACAAGTCAAGTGGTGCTTACAAAGCTACAAGTGATGCTCCCACCACCTCAAGTGACAAGTTAATTTCCAATGAAGAGATAAGCCTAATGGTTAAGAACTTCAACAAGTTCTACAAGAATAGAGGCAAAGAAAGAAGCTCAAAGTCTAGATCATATGATGAAAAGAGATCTTCTAGTCGTGATCGAAACTTCTACAATTGTGGAAGACCCGGACACTTCTCAAATGAGTGTACGGCTCCCCACAAGAGAAGAGAAGAATCTCCAAGAAGAAGAGCAAGAGATGAGTCACCTCGGAGAGAGAGAAGGAGTAGAGATGATCGTTATGAACGAAGACCCTCTCGGAGAAGCAAGGATTCGGAGAGGAAAGACAAGTCATCAAGGAGCTACACAAGAAGAAGACATCAAGCTCATGTAGGTGAATGGGTCTCCGGCTCCGACTCCGACAATCAATCCGATGGAAGCTATCACTCCGACTCCGACTACAGTCAAGATGAAGGTGTTGCCGGACTTGCACTCGTATCCTCCAACTCCAACTCCTACGACTTATTTGATTCACCAAATGAGGGAATTGGAAGATGCTTCATGGCTAAAGGTCCCAAGGTAACACACCCTGAATTCATTGACTTTGATAGTGATGAGGATGACTTGCTTGGTGAAGATGAGCTCTTGCATGATAAATCTAGTGAGCTTAGTAATGATGAAAATGCTAGTAGTCTTTATAGTCGAGAAGAGTCGAATGACAATGCTATGAAGGAGATTGACCGTCTAACTAAAGAACTAACACTCTTAAGTTAGCTCATGAAACAACTCAAGAAGATCATAGAGAGCTCCTAAGAACTCATGAGAAGCTACGCTTCGAGAAGCTCACTCTAGAGCAAGAACATGAGTTTCTAAAAGCGATCAATGACGATCTTTGAAAGAAGAGTTCTTCATATCTTGCCAAACGACTTCTCTTGTCTAATTTCTTGCCACCTATTAAGACTAAGCATGACAAGCATAAGAAAAGTTCTTCCTCTAGTAGTAACAATAACAATGTTAAATCCAATATTGTTGCTTCTAGTAGTTCTCTTGATTCCACTAACAATGTTTCAAGCCAAGTTACACTTGAGCAAGAAAATAGCTTATTGAAGGAAATCATAGAGAAAGGTGTCTACAAGAGTCTTGCCGGAAGCAAGAACTTTGAGGAGATTGTTCGCAAACAAGGAAGGCACCGGAAGAATCAAGGGATTGGTTTTGAGCGAAAGTTCAACGCCGAAGGTGTTGAGTGGGAAGAAGGTCAATACCCTACTCCATAGTTTGTTTCACAAAAGGAGAAGTATGATCCTACTTCTTCCAATGTGGAACAAGCTCAAGATGACCTTCCACCACAAGACCACAAGCTAAAGGCCAAGGACAAGCTTCAAGAGGAGATTGATGCATTCATTGAAGCACCTCAAGCCATGGTCAAGTGGGTTCCCAAGGACACATCAAGTTCTACTTCGTCAAGCTCAACTACAACAACAAGGATTCCCATCAAGATGATGTGGATCCCAAAGAAGAAGAACTAGTAGGTTCTTGAGGGTGACTCCGCCAACAAACTTCACTCATATTCATTTTGGCAAGAACTTGTGCAATCAACTTCCACATCATGCACTTGTTCATGGAGTCACAAACCCTCTTGTTGGTAAGTCAAGGGACAAGGTAATCATTGCTTTCATGGACATCATCCTTTGTGTACTTCACTCTATGTCTATGGATATTCTTGTTTGTTCCTTGTGGGACTAACCCATGTAGGTATTGAAAGTGCCCTAATCCAAAGGATAGCTCCCAACTCTTGATGATCTACATCAACATTGAGCATCCACATCTTCAACATCTACATGAAGTCTTCTACGACAACCCAAGGTTAGTTTGACCCTTTAAAAGGGGTTCTCACATCTAGGGGGAGCTTTGCTCTAAAAATTGAGCTAAAGCATCTTCAAATGATGTGAACACATAAATGCTTTATGTAAAAGTGGTAACCCCACTTGTGCTTAAACGATGAGTATGACCTATGATCAAATGTTCTCATTTGGCTCCTAAGTCAATATACTCATATATAGATGACCTAGTCATCGACAAATTGTGTGCTAGTAGCTAGAGTTTTGGTTGTGCATGTTTGACACATATTTCAGTTGCTATCTTATTGTGTGAGCATGTTGAATGCATGATTTCATCCATTCAAGGACATCCATTTGTTGTTTTGATTGTTTGACTTTTCTGGCCAAATGGATGGACAAGAATGCCTAAGCACCTTCCCTAGCTATCTATGCTTTCTTGTCTCAAATTCTATTCATGCTCATATCACAACTTTGAACAAGTCATTTTCGGACCCTCCGAGTGAGGAGCACTCGGAGCCACCGATCCGTCTAAGGCTGACTTCCAAAACCTTCTAAGTCCATTTCGGTCTGACCGACTTCTCCATCTCGGTCCAACCGAAACGCTTAGACTGATCTAGGTTTCATCTCGGTGAAACCGAGTTTAAAATCTCGGCGTGACCGATATGTGTAACTGCACAGCAGTTAGCCATTTCGGTGTCACCGAGTTTTTCAACTCGGTCCCACCGACAGTATGGGGATATATATACCTGAGGGCTGCGCGCGATTTAATTCTTCAAACCGTTTCGCCCCCAAGTCCCCTGCTGCCGTCGCCCTGGTCTTCGGATCGTCGCCATCGTCGCCTGTGCGCCCTCGCCGCAGGTCTCCGTCGCCGTCAACGGTAATCCTCTCCGCGCCGTTGCCGCCGTAGAGGGACTCCACCAAGTTAGGGTGAGTCCCGATCCCTCTCGTGCTCCCCATCTGATTCTTGCACGATTGGCTTGCCCTGCATCTAGCCACGTTTGAAATCATCCTAAACATCAGATCAGATCCCTTTAGTTTCGAGCGAAATTCTTAGGTTTAGGTTTCCACGGAACACATCTCGGTGAAGCCGATTTTGAAAACTCGGAATGACCGATTTGGCCTCTGGCCATTGCACTGCACCGTTCGGTCTAACCGATTCGTGCAAATCGGTGTGACCGATGTAGAGTCTCAGTGAAACCCTAGTGTTTCGGTAGGACCGAAACCCATTTCGGTCTGACCGAAAGTGGTGTGTAGGTTTCTGTTATACACTTCGGATTCACCGAAACTGAAAATCGGTTTGACCGAAATGCATTCTGTGAAAACTCAAAACTAAGATTTGAACTCATTTTTTTTTGCAAAAACCTCTGCAGTTGTTATAACTCTTCTACTCTGCCTATACCCTATCTTTTCACAGGTTGTCAGCCATGTCAGATGTCAGTGACAGCCAGAACAGGTCTGAGTCACCGTTTGCAGAGATCCCTGAGGCAGATACTAGTCCTGAGGCTAGTAGTTCCAGTGATGATGGTGAGAGGAGCACCCCGAGTGGTTTGCGTACTGCAGCCACCAGAACCAGAAAGAAGAGAAATTCTGATGATGAGGACTCTGACTTCGTTGCTGAGGAAGTTACCTCCAAGCCCAAGAGGAATGTTGTTGCCAAAGAGCACCAAGGGCAGCAGTCGAGGAAAGGCACCAGCAAGGTTAAGCAGTCAGCTGTTGCAAAGAAGCTAAACTTGGAAGAGCCAGCTCCAAGTAAGGTGAAGAAAACTTCCAAGAGGAAGAGGGTAGTATATGCTGAACCTCATGTTGATGCAGCTACTGAAGAAGAAGAAGAAGATGCACCCCAGCCTCCTCCTCAGAAAGCTAAGTTCATGGGTGATGCTATTAGGGCTCAAGCCTCTTCTAAGCCCAAGAAGCCTGCTCAAGCCAAGGCAGCTCCAGCCAAGCCCAAGAGGACAACCAGGAGCATTCCAGCTTCTGAGAAGAACAAAGGTGAGATGCCACCGTCTGAGTCTGATGAAGAACATGTGTTGCTTAAGCTCCGTCCTAAGTTGCCACTCCACAACGATGCTCATCCTCAAGCCGAGGATATGAAGGCAAGGAAGGATAAAGGTCTCAGGCTATGGAGACAGTCTGATCCATATGCCGTGAGGAGAAGGACTGCTGTGGACCCCATATTTCACACCAGAGAGCAGCAGGACTTCTATGAGACCGTGCTGATGGATAAGAAGCCTATTGTTGCTGACACCAGGTATGTTGACTGGAAGTACATTGACAGTGAAGAGCACCGAGACTTCTTTCCCCATGTGCATGAGAGCTTCACTGCATGTGGAGTTGATAAGTTCGTGGGTCAAGAGCTGACAGCTTGGAATGACGAGATGATCATGCAGTTCTACGCCACAGCCCACTTCTATCCTGATGGCAAGATCACCTGGATGACTGAAGGTCAAAGGTTTTCTTCGTCTGTTGAAGAATGGGCAGAACTTCTGAATGCTCCAGTACAGAGAGAGGACGACATTGATGTCTATGGGATTCCTAAGAAGAGCCATGATTCCATGAAGAACATGTACAAGGAGATCCCCGCTGCTGATTTGGAAGGGTGGAAGCTTGGCTCAGTGTACTATCTCCAGGCAGGTCTGACCACCACAAACACTATTTTGAGGCATACATTGATGCCCAAGTCTGGAGACCACCGCATGATTCGAGGCTATTCTATCAACATGCTGCACATTCTTGATGAGAAGGCACCTTTTAAGGTGATGGACTTAATGGTAGAGACCATTAAGAGGACTGCAGCTGACCAGAAGAGGTCGTGTGGATTTGCCCCGCAGATTCAGATGCTCATCAATGCCAAGTTTGGCACGGGCAAATTCATGTTGGATAGGAAGCACTTGCCACTGCAGCCAGAGCATGAGGATAATGTAGTTGTGATGGATGAGGAGGATCCAACCTCAGTTGAAGGTCAAGCCAAAATTGAAGCTGCGAAGAAAGCCAAAGCTGACAAAGAGGCAGCAGCAGCAGCAGCTAAGCCAAAGAGCTTCGGAGAGCAGATTCTTGAAGCTACCCAGAGGATTGAACAACGCCTGGCCAGCATTAAACAATCTCAGGAAAGCCTAGAGAGGATTGTTGAGGACAAGATCCACGCTCTGGACGTGAAGCTGACAGAGATTCAGGTGACCGTCAACAAGCTTGAGGCGGACATGGAGGAAGCAAGGCAGGAGAGAGCAGAGCTCATGCAGGATGATCTAGTCCAGGACTCTCATCGCCAGACTGCTCAGGTTCCCAGAGGATCCCGATCTGCAGCTATCCCAGTGACTGACTCCAGGGCTACCACTTCAGCACCAGCTACAACTCCAGCAGTTACTCCAGCTCCAGCTCCAGCATCCACTCCTCCAGCGCAGACATCAGCAGAAGTCTTCGCCGATGCCGTCATTTCTACTCCGACATCTACCCAGACGGGAGCCGCCAGCAGAGCCCACAGTGACGCTTAGCTCTATACCTTTTCGAACTTTTTGGTAACTTGTTGCCAAAGGGGGAGAAATTGTATAGATCATAGGGCTTCGAGAGAGAGAGTGCTCTTTCGTTCTTTTGCCGGTTTCCTTTGAGATACATTTGTTTCTTTTGGTCTTTCGATACTTTCAGTGTGCTTGCTACTACGTTTGATGCTACCTTAATGAGTGCTTGGTCATACTATGCTTTAATGTGTGCTTAATGCTTATCATATGCTATTCCTTCTTGTATGATCATTTACTCCTGTCTTGGTGATTGGGTGCATGTTATTCATTCTTATCATTTTGTGCGCTCCACCAAGATGTATGTGACATGGAAGAGTGACCCATAATCCTAATCGATTGTGCATTTGCATTCAAACGCAAATTTTAATTAATGCACAAATTTAGGGGGAGCTCTTGTTTATCACATACTTCTCAAAGCGACGATATTATTCATTGATTATATCTTTTGTCGAAGCTTTGCTCTATATGTTGTCATCAATTACCAAAAAGGGGGAGATTGAAAGTGCAACTAATCCCCGGGTGGTTTTGGTAATTAATAACAACATATATATCATTGAACTAATATTTACTTGAGAATCATTTCAGAGAAGTTCGATGATATGGGTATGGAAATGTCTGAAGAAGTGGACCCCTCAAAATGCTAAGACAAGCATTGGCAAAAGCTCAAGACTCCATTTTTGGTTTAGTGATCAAAGATCACATTGAGTCCATAGGAAAAGCCAATACTATTAAAAGGGGATGAGGTTGTGTTGATGATCTGGTTGCTCAAGTGCTTAGTGATTTAGCTCCCTCAACTATCAGCAACTTTCACTACTTAACACACTCATAAGTAATCTCGGACAAACCGATTTTGCAAACTGAGTCCCACCGAGATGAACCACCTCAGCTATTCTTCCAAACCCTAGATATTTCGGTCCATCCGATTTTGAGTTCGGTCTCACCGAAACTGGACTGTCAACCTTCTGTAACCAATTGACATCATATCGGAATATCCGAGTTGTTAATTTCGGTCCCACCGAGAATGACAAGCTCCCACCTTTGACTCATTTCGGACACACCGAGATGGTATTTTCGGTCCCACCGAAAACCCCAACGTTCACTATATTTGAACTTTCGGTCTGACCGAGTTTTCACTTCGGTCTCACCGAGATTGCTCAATTATGTGTGTAACGGTTGGATTTTGTGTGGAGACTATATATACCCCTCCACCCCCTCTTCATTCGTGGAGAGAGCCATCAGAAAGTCTACCACTCCTACCATACACTTTCTGAGAAGAGAACCACCTACCCTTGTGTTGAGATCAAGTCATTCCATTCCTACCATATGAAACTTGATTTCTAGCCTTCCCAAGTTGCTTTCCACTCAATCCTTTCTTCCACCACAGCCATATCAGTGAGGAGAGTTGAGTGTTGGGGAGATTATCATTTGAAGCACAAGAGCAAGGAGTTCATCATCATCAACCACATCTATTACCTTTTGGAGGGTGGTGCCTCCCAGATTGGTTAGGTGTCGCTTGGGAGCCTCCGTCTTCGAGATGTGGAGTTGAACCAAGAAGTTTGTAAGGGCAAGGAGATCGCCTACTTCGTGAAGATCTACCCCGAGTAAGGCTAGTCCTCCGTGGGCGTAGGCCATGATGGAATAGACAAGGTTGCTTCTTCGTGGACCCTTCGTGGGTGGAGCCCTCCGTGGACTCGCGCAGCCGTTACCCTCCGTGGGTTGAAGTCTCCATCAACGTGGATGTACGATAGCACCACCTATCGGAACCACGACAAAAATCTCCGTGTCTCCAAACTGCGTTTGATCTTCTCCACCTCTCTTTACTACATGTGCAATTTACTTTCCGCTGCTTATACTCTAGAATTGCATGTGTAGGGTGATACTTGAATTGATCATAGTTGTGAAACTGCCAAAAACTGTTCATGATCTAAAGGCAGATTTTTTATATTGTCAAGTAGTCTAATCACCGCCCCTCTAGACATACTTTCGATCCTACAGTTTTCCCTTAGCAAAGATGCCAAGGATCGAATCCCCACAGACTCCTAGGTTCAAAAAGTAGGTGTCAACTGCTAACGGCGCGTATTAGCAATCAACGTGGACCTGCACACAGATACAAATAACTTTGCTCCCAACGAATACAGAGAGGTTGTCAATCCCTCCGGCCTTGTAGTTCACAAAGGGTTAAAAGCAAATGATAGTAGTGATAGATAGTGTTTTGCAATAGTAAGTAAAAGCGAAAAAGTAAATAGCGGATGTGATCAATGATGGTAATATGGACCGGAGTCTCATGATGTTCACTAGTGATGTCTCTCTCCCAAAAGACGATAAAACAGCTATGAGAGGTAAACGAATTACAGCTGGGCAATTGACAGGACCACGAACGCAAACCAATGCTGATTACATTGCAAGAAAGGTTGAGGTTCAAAGCATGGGCGGTACGCCAAAGTAAGTAGGCCGAAATCCATCAATATCTACTACTAATCATCCACCTTGAGATATCTATCCAGAACATCTCGCTGGTATTAAGTTGCGAGTCCCACCTGATACGTCCAAAATGCATCACTATTTTGTATTATAATTTATCCTTATTCATTGATATATTTCACGTTATGATGATGTTCTTATGTTGTTTTGGTCTATTTTACACAGTTTGCAACTTTCCGATGCCAGAACAGCAGACGCAGGATTCAGCAGGAAAAAGTGGATGCTGAGTTGCTGAAGAAGAACACCTCCAAATTACCTGAAAATTGACGGGACGTGTTTTTCAGAAGAATAACGAAGACACGCAAAAGGGGAGTCAGAGGGGGGCCACAGGGTGCCCAGTAGGCCTGGGGGCGCGCCCACCCTGGCTGCGCCGGGGGGGCGCCTGGAGCCCCTGGCCCACCTCTGGCCGCCCCCTTTTGCATATATGCTCTCCGTCTCCCGAAAACCCTAGGCACGGGACTTTTTACGGAGTTCCGCCGCCGCTTCGAGGCAGAAACCTACACAGAAGAAAAGGGCATCTCCGGTGGGCAGATTCCGCCGGGGAGATCACCTCCCGAAAGGGGAGATCGTCGCCATCGTCATCACCATCATCACGGGCATCATCGAGATCATCATCAACATCATCCCCAACACCAGCACCATCTCCATCTTCATCCAAATCTCATCTTTCCATCGCAACTCGTGTTGTAACTTGTTCTACCTATCCTCTCTACTCCATCGGTGTTGATTACTACTTTGTGGTGAATGCTATTGAGTTTTGTTGGAGAAATATTATTATTTCCAGATTGTTTATCACATATTTATCCTCTCTGATCATGATCTCTTTTATGTCTTGTGAGTAGTTACCTTAGTTCTTGAGGACATGGGGAAAGTCTTGTTGTTAGTAGTCATATGCCGTTGAAGTAATATGTGTTGTTTGATACTTAAGTTGTGTTGTCATTCTACTAGTGGTGTTGTGTGAGTCGAACACCCAACACTTCGCCTTATTAAGGACCTAGGGGAATGCATTGTGTATAAAGAATGCTTATGGTGGGTTGCCGGAGTGACAGAAACCTGAACCCCAGTTTGCACGCTTTTGCATAAGGGAATAATGGATCCTCGATCGTATTGCTATGGTTAGGCTTTTGCCTTAAATTCTATCTTGTATTTGCGGATGCTTGCAAGGTGTTTAATCATAAGAGTGCATTCATCTTAGTCTAGAGAGTGCACTAGCATAGATCCACCCACCAACACTTATCAACACATAACATAGTATCGATACGGAATATGACGAAAGCACATGACAGCCTCTCCCGTGTGTCCTCAAGAACGCTTAGTCTTTATAAGTTCAGTTGCTAGGCCTCTCCTTTGCTAAGAAAGGATTGGGCCATTTGTTACTTTCAGTACCTTTTTCATTACTCGCCATTACATTTTTGTTGCTTATATCGAGAAAACCCCTAAAAGTTATCTTTCAGTGCTTGCAGTAATTTCTTGCTCAGAATCGCTTATCAATACCTTCTGCTCCTCGTTGGGTTCGACACTCTTACTTATCGAAAACGCTGCAACAGATCCCTTACGGTTGAGGGTCATCAAGTACAGTTTTCTGGCGCTATTGCCGGGGAGCGTAGCGCTATTGGTAAAGTGAAACTGGTAAGAAAGTCTTTTTATAATTCTGTTTTTTATTTTTATTGCTATCCTCTGTCCTTATGGATAACCCTATTATTGGAGCATTGCTTGCGGCAAGACACCCCACACCTGTGGTGGTTGATCCTCCCCCTACTGAAATTGTGCCTTATAAAATACCGGCTGGCATTATCAATTATGTTTTGGCTAATCGGTATGCAGGAGACAGACATCCCGGTGAACACTTGCTATATTTGTCACGACTGTGTTCATTATTTAAGCTTGCAGGTGTATCGAGGGAGTTTGTCATGAGGAAATTGTTTGTCGTATCCCTTATTGATAAAGCTTCAGATTGGTATGGGCTTCTCGATAAACCACACTTGTTGGACTGGCAGGAGCTTATGTCTCTCTTTTATACTAAATTTTATCCTCTTCATGAAATTCATCGAGACATGAATTATATCTATAACTTTAGGTCTCGTGACAGAGAAAGCATTGCTCAAGCTTGGGGGAGACTGAAGTCTCTAATGCTCAAATGCCCTATTCATAAGCTTCCCAAGGAGATTATACTTACACATTTTTATGCCAGGCTTTCTCGTCAGGATAAGGAGATGCTGGATGCCTCCTCTAGTGGGGTATTTCAGAAGAAGAGTGTTGAAGAAAGGTGGGATCTCCTTGAAAGAATCCAGAGGAATACCGAAGATTGGGAAATTGATAAAGGTATTGAACCCGCTATAACTTATGAACATGATTATATTGAGAGCTATGTAGAAACTGATTACTTCAATACTTTTTGCTCTAAGATTGGTCTTGATTCCCATCTAGTGATTGATTTATGTAAGAACTTTGCCTCTCATGTTGATTCTTTTAAAAAGAATAGAGACCAGCACCATGCACCTTTTAAAGAAAAACCTATTGATATTTATGTTGCTGAGCCTATTTTGCTTGCAGTTATATATGAACAGCCTCCTTTTCCCACGAGGATAAAGGAGCACTCTCTTGTGACAGGCATAATAAATAAAAGTGAGAGAAAAGTTGATGAACCCGAGGACCAGATCAGGGTCGATCCTCGAGTTGCATTGATTAAAGACCTTGTTACTGATGATGTTTTGGATTCCAATATAACTTTTTGTGCTGTTTCCACTAACCTTGTCACAGCCAAGAACAAAGGCCCAATTTGAGGTACTCCGGTGGTATCTGTTAAAATAGGAGAACACAATTATTATGGGCTATGCGATTTGGGATCGAGTGCAAGTGCTATTCCTTATTCACTCTATGAAGAAATCATCGGTGAGATTTCCCCTTGTGAACTTGAAGAAGTTGATGTTACTATTCATCTTGCAAATAGATCAACTATCTCTCCTATCGGAATTGTGAGGGACGTTGAAGTCCTATGTGGAAAGGTAAAATACCCTACCGACTTTTTGGTACTTGGTTCAGCCAGGGACGATTTTTGTCCCATCATTTTTGGTAGGCCTTTTCTTAGAACTTGTGGAGCTATAATAGATTGCAAGAAAGGTAAAGTTTCTGTCGAATTCAATGGTGAGCCATATGAATTTAATTTTTCTAAGTTCTCTAAGCAGCCTCGTGGTACTGATTTACCTAGTGATGATAAAATTATTGAAAGTATTGCCTCTATTGCTATTCCTCCTGATGATCCTTTGCAGCAATACATGGAGGACCACGAGAATGATTTACATATGCAGGAAAGAAATGAACTAGATGAAATATTCTTGAGGCAGCCTGCTATCCTGAAGCACAACCTTCCGGTTGAACCTTTGGGAATTTTATCAAAACCGAAAGAAGACCCGGTGTTCGATCTTAAACCTCTTCCCGATACGGTCAAGTATGCTTATTTAGATGAAAAGAAAGTATATCCTGTTATTATCAATTCTAACCTTTCAGGATATGAAGAAGAGCGATTATTGGAAGTACTTCGTAAACACCGAGGCGCAATTGGCTACACCCTTGATGACCTTAAGATGATTAGTCCATCTATCTGTCAACATACTATCAACCTTGAGCCTGATGCTAAACCAGTTGTTGATCATCAACGACGGTTGAACCCGAAGATGATGGATGTCGTGAGAACTGAGATTCTCAAGCTTCTAGCCGCAGGTATTATCTACCCTATAGCTGATAGTAAGTGGGTAAGTCCGGTACACTGTGTTCCTAAGAAAGGAGGTACAACTGTAGTTCCTAATGATAAAAATGAACTAATACCTCAGAGAATTATTATTGGATATAGAATGTGTATTGATTACAGGAAGTTGAACAAAGCAACCAGGAAGGATCACTACCCGTTGCCGTTCATCGACCAAATGCTTGAAAGGTTATCCAAAAACACCCACTTTTGTTATCTCGATGGTTATTCTGGCTTCTCTCAAATTCATGTTAACACTGTCGATCAAGAGAAGACCACTTTTACTTGTCCTTTTGGTACTTATGCTTACAGACGTATGCCTTTTGGTTTATGTAATGCCCCTGTTACTTTTCAAAGGTGTATGTCTGCTATCTTTCATGGTTTCTGCGGGGATATTATGGAAGTCTTCATGGACGATTTCTCCGTCTATGGAACTTCATTTGACCATTGTCTTCACAACCTTAATAAAGTTTTGCAGAGATGCGAGGAGACAAATTTGGTACTCAACTGGGAGAAGTGCCACTTTATGGTTAATGAAGGAATTGTTCTTGGTCACAAGATTTCCGAAAGGGGAATTGAAGTGGACAAAGCCAGGATCGAAGCTATTGAAAGGATGCCTTATCCAAAGGACATCAAAGGTATTCGCAGTTTTCTCGGTCATGCAGGTTTTTATAGAAGATTTATTAAAGACTTTTCTAAAACCTCAAGACCCCTCACTAATCTTTTCTAGAAGGATGTTCCTTTTGCGTTTGATGAAAATTGTAAGGAAGCTTTTGAAATCCTTAAGAAAGCTTTAATAACTGCTCCTATAGTACAACCACCTGACTGGAACTTACCTTTTGAGATTATGTGTGATGCAAGTGATTTTGCTGTTGGAGCTATCTTAGGACAAAGGGTTGATAAGAAATTGAATGTTATACATTATGCTAGTAAGACCCTTGATAGTGCTCAAAGAAATTATGCTACTACTGAGAAGGAATTCTTAGCTGTAGTTTTTGCTTGTGATAAGTTTAGGCAGTATATTGTTGATTCCAAAGTTATTATTCATACTGATCATGCTGCCATTAAATATCTTATGACAAAGAAGGATGCTAAGCCAAGGCTTATCAGATGGGTACTCCTTCTACAAGAATTTGATTTGCAGATTGTTGATAGGAAAGGGGAAGACACCGGTAGCGGACAATCTTTCAAGAATGGAAGATATACCGCATGACCCCATCCCAGTTAACGATAGTTTTCCAGACGAGCAACTTGCCGTTGTAAAAGTACAACCTCTCTCCGATCCTTGGTATGCAGATTATGCTAATTTTATTGTTGCAAAGTATTTGCCTCCGGGTCTAACATTTCAGCAAAGGCAGAAGTTCTTTCATGATTTGAGGAACTACTTTTGGGATGACCCACATCTTTTCAAAGAAGGTCCCGACGGGATCGTGAGAAGATGCATTCCGGAACATGAGCAGAAGGACGTTCTCCGACGGTGCCATGACAGTCCCTATGGAGGACATCATGCCGGTGAGAGGACTGCACATAAGGTTCTTCAATCAGGTTTTTATTGGCCCACTCTCTTTAAAGATGCTAGAAATTATGTTTTAGCTTGTGATAAATGTCAGAGAGTTGGTAACATTAGTAGAAGGAATGAGATGCCTATGAATTACTCACTAGTAATTGAACCTTTCGATTGTTGGGGTTTTGATTTTATGGGTCCTTTTCCTTCTTCGCACAAGTACACTCACATTTTAGTAGCTGTTGATTATGTGACCAAGTGGGTTGAAGCAATCCCCACTGAAAGTGCTGACCACAAAACATCCCTGAAAATGCTTAAAGATGTAATTTTTCCTAGGTTTGGTGTACCAAGGTACCTCATGACCGATGGAGGATCACACTTCACGCACGGAGCTTTTAGAAAAGCTTTGGCTAAATACGATGTTAATCATAGAATTGCTTCACCTTATCATCCTCAAACTAGTGGGCAAGTTGAGCTCACCAATAGAGAGATTAAGTTGATCTTGCAGAAAACAGTAAACAGAAATAGGAAGGATTGGTCAAATAAATTGGGAGATGCTTTGTGGGCATATAGAACTGCTTACAAAAACCCCATGGGTATGTCCCCATATAAGATGGTATATGGCAAGGCTTGCCATCTGCCATTAGAACTAGAGCACAAAGCTTTCTGGGCTGTTAGAGAGCTTAACGCTGACCCAAAACTAGCTGGTGAGAAGCGTCTCATGAACTTGACTTCTCTAGATGAATGGAGAAGTGAAGCTTACGAGAGCGCTAAAATGTTCAAAGAAAAGGTAAAAAGGTGGCATGATAGGAAGATTCTGAAACGTGAATTTAACGTTGGTGATAAAGTTTTGTTGTTTAGATCCCGTTTCAGGTTTTCTCCAGGTAAACTACTTTCCAGGTGGGAAGGACCATTTCATATAGAAGAAGTTTATCGGTCTGGTGCAATTAAGATTAATAATTTTGAAGGCACCAAACCTCAAGTTGTGAATGGGCAAAGACTTAAGCATTACATAGCAGGAGACCATGTCGATGTTGATGTGAATATAATATACACAACAACCCACGAAGAACATGTTGCAGCCCTGTTTCAGACGCCAGCAGAAGCAGAATAAAGAAAAGGTACGTAGTACGGTAAGAAAACACCGCAAAACATCATAAAAGTTCCGTATTACGCGTTTTTGAAAAAATAGTAAAATTCCGAGTCGAAGTGGAGCCGGAGACGACCACCAGGGAGTCCAGGCGCCCCTCTGGCGTGCCCCCCTGGGCCGCGCCGGTAGGCCACTTGGACACCCTGGTGCCCGACTCCGACCCCGCTTTGGTACGTTACCTTCCTTTCTGTGCATAAATTTTTCCTATATATTTGCCCGGGTTGTTCCGGCAACGTATCTTGCGATTTCGCGTGTTTTCTCTCCGATCTGTTTCTGCCAGGAAATCTTTCAGCTAAATTTAGGTGCCATGGCTTCTCCAAGTTCCCCCAAGGACACGTTCGTCGTCAACGTCATCAACCCTTACCTCGCTGAGGTGAAGAAGCACCCTCAGGTGGTTCAGATGAAGGAAGGCGTCCTTCATCAAGAAGATCTGAAGGGACCTATCAAGGAGGGGAGCGTCCAGGCCAGGCTGGAAGAAGTGGAGTAGGAAGTCTTCAAGTACAAGAAGATGACCGAGCGTGGTGTCGAAGCTAACTTTGACATCACCAACGAGCTGAAGAACTACTTTCTAAAGGAGATGAAGGAGATGTGGGAAAGAATCGCCGCGGCTGAAGACAGAATCATAGAACTCCAGGGGCAAATTAACGATCTACATAACCAGAACTGTGAGTATGAACTAAGGTTTCTACACATGGGTTTGGGTGCTGAATGCAGGATCCAGGAGACGAGCTTCTCCTACGAGACTGGAGAACCCCTTCCATGGAAGAGTTTCGCCAAGAACTACTTGATCAACACTAACAAAGATGATGAGTGAAACCTCCGTGGGTAATGGCATTCCCTTGGCTTGTTCCAAGCTTGGGGGAGTGCCCGGTATCTTTATCTTTTACCTTGTGTCTTGCAGGAGTCAAGTAGAGTCGTATCATGTCTAGGGAAGTTATTATATGAGATAGGTGTGTGCATTGAGGTCTATCGCCCCCTTGGTGAAGAATTGTATCCGTGTGTGTGGAGTCGTCTATGATGGAATATTAATGAGAAGTTTATCGGTTCCTTTTTGCTGCACTCGGTATTCTCTTCATGCAGTCGACCTTATATGATGATTCTTATGAGGAGTATTGACCTTATGTCAGGTATGGCTATGAAACTTTATTTAATCTTGGCAAACATAGCTTTGGTCATAACAACAAGCATGATTCTCTTAGAGTATCAACATAGCCAAAATCTTTATGTTATTATACTTGAAGTGTTATGTTGACAAGGAAGACAACTTGATGTGTTATGCTTATTTCAATGTTCATGCTCTATATTGCTTTGCATCTTAGTCATCATCGACTGTCTGCTCTCTCAAAACCTTTGCTAGCCTAACTCTGTACTAAGCGGAATTCTGCTTGTGCATCCATACCCTTAAGCCAATATCTTCCATATGAGTCCACCATACCTACCTACTCGTGGTACTACACTACCACCTCCTAAAAGTATATAATTTATGTGTTATCCTTAAATGTTCAAAATCTTTTATTTTGTGCCTCTGCTTTAGCTCATGAGGAAGTAGTAGCTAATTCATGACCTTTTTGAGTTGGACAAGCTTCACCCCGGGATTGCATGTATAATGTGCAAACCCATAATACGAACAGGAACTGGCATTGAGTGCGCCCGGCTTAAAAATAATATAACAAACAAACCCTCCTTCACGCTTTGTTCATGAGAAATCAGAAAACTTTGGCAGTGATAAACAAAGGAGAATAAGAGGATGTTATCGTCCTCATACGGGAGCCGTTCCTCGAAACTTGTCCAGTTCAAGAAGTAATTGAGTTATCTGTTAGCATTCGTTGACGAATCATGTACCTCTCAAAAATTTGTTTTCATTCTATTTGATTTGAGGATAGCACATGAGTTTTCCCTACTACCCTAGAGCAGGGCCTATCTTTTAATTTTAAGTTGAGTCAGTTATTCCTACTTCCTTCTATTTATCAAAGAGAGCAAACGTTTGATGTTGATAAGGATCATGCATATAAAGCTGCATTAAGATTTGTCATATCATATCCTTGTTGACATTATCATTTGATAAGAAAGTTGTTTGTCATGCCCAGCTAAGGCAAATATCTTCCTTTGTGTTAACACTTTCACTTCTTGCTTATTAACTTGTTATTTCAAAAGGCTTCAATTAATCCCGTCAAAAGCAAAAGTTAAAATTATTTGTTGTTCCTTGACCAAAGGACATGTTTGCCATGATATAATGAGTTTCTATTAGTCCTACTTTCGAATATAAGTGTTGACACTCTTTCATAAGAGCCTTATGAGTTGAAGATTGTTGCTGAGGATATTTGAGTTGGTGAAGAGACTATGATGCTTCTTGTCCATATTCTATTTATCGACACTTCACTCTCTAAACTTGTGGACAGGTTTACCGAGTTCGTATTCGCTTGGGGACAAGCGAGGTCTCAGCTTGGGGGTGTTGATACGTCCAAAATGCATCACTATTTTGTATTATAATTTATCCTTATTCATTGATATATTTCACGTTATGATGATGTTCTTATGTTGTTTTGGTCTATTTTACACAGTTTGCAACTTTCCGATGCCAGAACAGCAGACGCAGGATTCAGCAGGAAAAAGTGGATGCTGAGTTGCTGAAGAAGAACACCTCCAAATTACCTGAAAATTGACGGGACGTGTTTTTCAGAAGAATAACGAAGACACGCAAAAGGGGAGTCAGAGGGGGGCCACAGGGTGCCCAGGCGGCCTGGGGGCGCGCCCCCCCTGGCCGCGCCGGGGGGCGCCTGGAGCCCCTGGCCCACCTCTGGCTGCCCCCTTTTGCATATATGCTCTCCGTCTCCCGAAAACCCTAGGCACGGGACTTTTTACGGAGTTCCGCCGCCGCTTCGAGGCGGAAACCTACAGAGAAGAAAAGGGCATCTCCGGTGGGCAGATTCCGCCGGGGAGATCACCTCCCGGAAGGGGAGATCGTCGCCATCGTCATCACCATCATCACGGGCATCATCGAGATCATCATCAACATCATCCCAAACACCAGCACCATCTCCATCTTCATCCAAATCTCATCTTTCCATCGCAACTCGTGCTGTAACTTGTTCTACCTATCCTCTCTACTCCATCGGTGTTGATTACTACTTTGTGGTGAATGCTATTGAGTTTTGTTGGAGAAATATTATTATGTCCAGATTGTTTATCACATATTTATCCTCTCTGATCATGATCTCTTTTATGTCTTGTGAGTAGTTACCTTAGTTCTTGAGGACATGGGGAAAGTCTTGTTGTTAGTAGTCATATGCCGTTGAAGTAATATGTGTTGTTTGATACTTAAGTTGTGTTGTCATTCTACTAGTGGTGTTGTGTGAGTCGAACACCCAACACTTCGCCTTATTAAGGACCTAGGGGAATGCACTGTGTATAAAGAATGCTTATGGTGGGTTGCCGGAGTGACAGAAACCTGAACCCCAGTTTGCTCGCTTTTGCATAAGGGAATAATGGATCCTCGATCGTATTGCTATGGTTAGGCTTTTGCCTTAAATTCTATCTTGTATTTGCGGATGCTTGCAAGGTGTTTAATCATAGGAGTGCATTCATCTTAGTCTAGAGAGTGCACTAGCATAGATCCACCCACCAACACTTATCAACACATAACATAGTATCGATACGGAATATGACGAAAGCACATGACTGCCTCTCCCGTGTGTCCTCAAGAACGCTTAGTCTTTATAAGTTCAGTTTCTAGGCCTCTCCTTTGCTAAGAAAGGATTGGGCCATTTGTTACTTTCAGTACCTTTTTCATTACTCGCCATTACATTTTTGTTGCTTATATCGAGAAAACCCCTAAAAGTTATCTTTCAGTGCTTGCAGTAATTTCTTGCTCAGAATCGCTTATCAATACCTTCTGCTCCTCGTTGGGTTCGACACTCTTACTTATTGAAAACACTGCAACAGATCCCTTACGGTTGAGGGTCATCACCACCCATAGTGTAAACTCAATGCAACAGACAACTGCATTAAAAGAACTTTGCGTAAAGTAAACAATCCTTGCACCCACGGGCACAAGCACCGTTGTTTTCCCCCTTGTGGCAACAGCACATCCCCTAGACTCTTGTTTCTGTCACTCAAGCTAGTCATCGAGGGGCATGAACCCACAATCGAGCATAACGTTCCCTCTTGGAGTCACTACGTATTACTTGGCCAAAGCAATAAATAACAACGGAGAACATGCAAGAATTACTTATGAACATAAATATAAAAGAGGAAGATCAAATATATTACTCAAGATCAATCGGAACATAATCTCATAATCCATCGGATCCCAGCAAACTCAACATAGCAACAGCATAAGGATTACATATGTGCCTCGATCATGTAGGGCAGCTCACGAGGACTAATTAGTGAAGCACAAGAACAGGAGGAGAACATCACATAGCTACTGGTCATGGACTCATGGTCCAAGGGAGACTACTCACGGGTCATCCGGGAGGCGTCCATGGTGGTGGAGAAGCTCCCGGTGGTGATCCTCCCCTCCGGCAGGGTGCCGGGAAGAGTTCTCCTGGTGCTCCCGACCTTGGAAGCGGCAGCGGCGGCGGAACAGAGATGGGATCGCGAAAAGAGTTCCTGTTCTGAGGGTTTCGGAGGACGCTTTAAATATATGCCAAAGGGGGGCATCGGGGAAGCTTCGGGGGCCCCAGGCGCCCCCCCGGCGCGGCCCAGGGGGGGGGGGGGGCGCCGCCAGGGCGCCTGGAGCCCTGGTGCCCCCCCCAGCTGTCCTTTGGACGCACGGAAGTTTCTGGAATGCTGATTTTTTATATAATTTTTCCGGATTTTTCCTGGCAGTTCTCGTAACGTGAAAACCTGAAATACAAAAACAGCCAAAAACAGAAACTGGCACTGGGGTGCACTGGATTAGTAAGTTAGTCCAAATATGATCAAAAGTGTATGGAAGTGTATGAATATCATAGCAATATCACCCAATAGTGGCATGGAGCAAGCAGAAATTATAGATACGTTTTGGACGTATCAGACCTCTGTTGCAAAAAATAAAAATGTACATGCTCGCGTGATCTTTAAAATTTGGCAACAAGACCTTTGTTGTGAAAAAAATTCTTAAGTAATGCTGCGAAAAATTCTTGCAATAAGATCTTTGTTGCAAAAGAAAAACATGCTCGGGTGATTGCAACAAGCATACTGCTGCGAAAATGCCACTCTTGTTCCAAAGGATGGTTGCTTACATTGGTACATCGGACGGTCATTAATGTGTCCATCTAATGGTCAGCGAGGCGGCGGATCCTTTTTCAATATCCGACGCGGACCCGTAGCGTCGCCCTTTTCTATTTGAGACCCATTGTCATTTTATTTTTCTTAACTGTTTTTTTAACACAATACATAAGCAAACATTCATATATACGTGCGTACACTCATCCCTATGAATGCACACACGCACACCCTATAGCTATTAGCACCTCCGAGAGACTGAGCCGGCATATCATCTTGAGATTTACGAAGTCAGCGTAGGCGCCTCGTCGTCGACGCGAACGTCTCCTCCCACAGAAAGCGTATCGTCGGAAATCCTGAAATAAACCTAGAAATAAATGCGAGCATCATGACTTGAACCCTGGTGGGCTGGGTTGTTGAAGAAATGGAAAATATTTGACAATGCCCGTCCACATTTTCTTTGTATTTCCGATTGGTTGTTTCTTGTTAGCTTCATATTTTCTTTGCGAACTAAGTGTAGCTGAGATGGTTAGGTTCCTTGTGGTGAAATCTGTAAGACTGTATTATATGTAGTCTATTATGCTAATATTAGCAGAATAACTATTCTGATAACACTTCTGCACTGCACGCTCAATGCAAGCGCACGTCATTGTTTCAACCAAGCGTGCTGCAGTACTCACGCGAATGAACTTCTTGTTGAAAAAACAGCACGCGTTATTTTTTCGGTACTATTTTCGCTCTAGTTTTTTAACTGCTTATCGGAACGACGCGTGTAATATACCGTTTCGAAGCTATGGATTAGGCGCAACTTCGCCATGTTGAACACTTTCCGAGATTCATCATAGTTTAAGAGCAGTTTCAAAAATTGTGCGGCTCACAATGAATGACAGCGAGCGTTTTTTGACGTTTTCTTCTAAACCGCTCGCCGGAATGAAACACATGATACACCGTTAGAAAGATATCATCGAAGCGCATCTTTTTCATACCTATTATTTTCTCTAATTCCAAACGGTTTAAAAGCAGTTTTAAATTTAGTAAATCGCCGAATTCAATTTTTCGAATTTTTTACAATTTTCGGTACTGTTTTGGCTTCAGTTTTTTAACCGTTTGTCGAAATGATGCGTGTAATATACCGTTGAAAATCTAAGGACGAGCCGCAACTTTCATATGTTGAAATGTCTTTGAGATTCCTTACAGTTCTTAGTTAATTTTGAAAATCGTGCGGCTGACTACGAGAGGCAGCGGACATTTTTCGCGATTTTTTTTCAAACCGCTCGTCGGATTGATTCAAATGATACACCGTCGGAAAGACATCGTTGATACGCACAATTTTCATGTAGAACACTCTCTCTAATTCCTTACGGTTTAAGAGCAGTTTTGATTTTACCGAAAAGCGGACACTCTGTTTTTCGCGACACCAAAATCGTCGTATGTACTGCATCAGACAGAAATCGCACTGCTTTAGACCGAAAACCGCACTGCATCAAACGGTCAAGTGAACTTCATGATTTGTTTTGTTGAACGTAAATTTTTCTAACACGAGTTTTGTCTTTTTTCTTTCAATTCTTTTGTGAATGAGAGTGGACCGCAGAGAGGAGGCAAGTGAACCCCGACATATATCGAAGTTAACCTCATTACTATCTTGTTGTTTCGCTAGATTTTTCGCACTTTCATGCTGGGCGCAAATGAACAACATCATTCTCAAAAGTGAACCACATGCGAGGACCAAACGCACTGTAGGTGCTGATTTAGTCGACCGATTTTTGAAACACACAAAATAAATTGCACTTCATACAAAGCGGTAATGAGCTGCTACACAAATGGAGTGAACTACTTTTGTCGTTTACTTAATTTTTTGTTACGAACGTGTCTGTGCTTAATGGTCGAGGCTAATGTACTGCATTAACTTTTAGGAGGAAAAGAGGTTCACTAGAAAAACATCCCCAAGAAGAGAGCCGAACTACGCAAACAAGCACGCCGCACTGCATCAAGAGCACCCAAAACCGCTCTGAATTGATCTGGCAGGATCTCACTGCACCAAACTGCAGGTAAAAGCGATGACTAAAACTGAAGGAACTGCGGATAAAAGTGAACCTCATAATATATTTTACAAATGTTTTTTAGAAAGCACATATGAACTAATCAAAACGAAATGCAGGGAGGGAGGCTCCCTGTCCAAACTTCACGGCTGGGACCTGCAAAAAAATGCAACGCGACTTCCAACCAAACTACACAATTTTTTTCCTGCAAAAATAAGTAAACAGAACCTCAATCAAGAACAAAAAATGCAACACGACATTTAACCGAACTGCGCAATTTTCTGAAACAATTGAAACGAACTGCATTCACCCAAATATATCATTAGTTTTTTTGGTTTTATCCATACTTTTTGCTGACTTAACCTCAACAAGCTCCAATCAGAACTGCGGGCGAGGCCAGAGGGGACCGCATGGACGATGAGAAGTTGCACATGTGCTCGATCTGAACTGCAGAGAGGGGGCGTTGGTGAAGGGAGCTCATCGAGGATGCTGGACTGCACCAGGGAACTAGGAAGCTGGCAGCAGCCCACATCTGGGCGTCCTCGACCCTCATCCTTTGCCAGGACAAGTGCCATGAGGCGGCTGGGTTGTCGCTGGATCCTCGCCGTAGGAGGAGCTCGTGTTGTCGCCCTCCTCGCTTGTCAGCTGGCGGAGCACCGGAGTCATCTCCCATGGGCGCTCAACAACTAAGTGGCGGCGCGCGGAAGAACCAAATCCGCTTGATTCGGCGCGCAAGGCTCTGTGGTTGACCGGGGCTGGCAACTGGGCGCCCCTAGATCCATCTCGAGCTTCTTGGGCCAGCGGCCATCGTGACCACCGGCGTCGCCCCGTCTTTTGGCAGATCTGGGGATGAGGATGGGGTCAGGTCACGTCGGGGAGGAACTAGTGGCGGACTTGGGCGGGACCAGGGTGCTGGCGACGGTGTGGGCACATGGTCGGCCGCATCACAGGGAGGGGCCGATGCGGGGTGGGAGGTAGGTGATGGCGGGTCCCAGATCCGGCGGCAGGAGCCACCGTGCGGCGACGTAGCAGGAGGTCGTCGGGATGGCGCCGCGATGGCGCAAGGGAAGGAGGTGGGGCGGCGGCACGCACGAAGATGGCGGCTAGGCGGCACAGGAGGAGGAAGGTGGTGCGGCGGCGCGGGCAGGGAGGTGTTGCGGCGACGTGGGGGAAGGTGGTCCGACGGCACAGGGAGGTGGCAATGCGGTGGGATGGCGCGCGTGGGAGGCAGTGCGGCGCTGCGGGGAGGGAGGGGGTCCGGCGGCGTGGGGGAGGGAGGTGGTGCGTCGTCATGGGGAGGGAGGTGGTGCGGCGGAGTGGTGGGAGGTGGAGGTCGAGCAGAGTGGATGGAGGGGGACGAGGTGGGAGGTCGTGAGAAGTTAGGATATGGTGGGTGGTTTTTTTTCGTGCAGTTCGGTCGTGTGTTTTCGTCTGGTTAGTTTGTAGCTGCGGGACGGGGCGGAGGTGTTAGCAGAATAAGGTGGGGATGTGCAGAATAAGACTCTTAAGGGGTGTTATCATAACATATATATATATAGCCACACCGGTTTAGAGTGCCGAGCAGTTTTCCAACAACTACGTTTTACATGGTATCAAATTAGGTCGGTCCAATGTCTTCTGTCGCCGCCTTTGGTCTGACAACCCCCGCCGTCGGCTCCGCCGCCCGCCGCCGCTGCGTCGCCTTCTGCCATGCAGCTTCCGTTCCTAACATCTCAACCGTTGGCCTGGGCCCATGCCCAGTCGACTGCCATGGCCGTGCCCGTGGTGCAGTCGCCGTCGTCTTTGATCATGGAAGTGCCCTCGTTTGCGCCACCCTCGGCCACCGCCTCTGCAGCGCCCGCTCCGATCGGAGCTGACCCGATGGTGCCTATGAGGCCTTCCCCCCGCGCACGGAGCGTCGCCCCACTACGGTTGGCCCGCACCCGCGTAGCTGCCCTACGGGGCGTATCCGCCGCAACCCTATGGTGCCCCGACCCATCATCGTCCGCCTACATCGCGTTCCCCACGTCCCATTCGATCAATGGCTCCAATCTGCCACCGTACCCCCAGTACGGTGCACCGGTGCCCACGTCGTCCTACAGCGGGCCTGATGGTGCCTCGACATCGGAGACGGGGTTCTCCCCGCTCATCCCTGCTGGTGCTCCGCCTCTGGGATTTTATTCGCCCAACTACGCCACGCATTCTCCCGTGGATCACGCAGCGGCCTCATCGTCGTTCTACTTCACGCATCTCTTCCCGGTGAAGCTGACGCCTAATAATTATTTGGAATGATGTGCGCAGGTGCTACCCCTTCTCCGCAGTCGCTACCTCGAGGGGTACGTCGATGGTACCATTTCGTGCCTGTCGTCGTATCATCGGTTGTACCATGCGTGGGTGGCTCAGGATCAGGCCATCCTCTTGGCCATCCAGTCCTCGCTTACGGAAGGCGTCTCGACACTCGTTCTCTTCGCCACCATGTCTCGGATGCGTGATCCGCCCTACACACGAGCTTCGCGTCTCAGCAGTAGGCGCATGCTCATGCCATCCGCATCGAGCTTGGGGAGACCAAGCTCATCGACCTCAGCATCACCGACTACTTCAATAATATGAAGAGCCTCGCTGACACTCTGGCCTCGATTAGCCAGCCTTTTCGTCCCGAGGACTTCATCACCTTTGTCATGAAAGGGTTGGATGACGACTATGATAACCTTGCTGGAAATATCAATGGTCGCGACTGAGGGAGTCCTGGATCGGGGGGTCCACAGGTGGCCGGATAAACTCCTGGTGGGCCATGAACATTATTTTAGAAGATCATCTCTCGTATCTGGATAGGACTCCTAGAGTCTTGTAATGGCAAGTTTTAGGCTCAGGTGTAGATTTTCCTTCCTCTGCAAGATAATATGTACAAACCCTAGGCCCCTCCGATGTGTATATAAACCGGAGGGTTTAGTTCATAGAGGCTAGAGAATCATACAATCCTCATAGGAAAAACTTAGGGTTTAGCCTTTATGATCTCGAGGTAGATCAACTCTTGTACACATATTCATCCATACTAATATAGCATGAAGTAGGGTTTTACCTCGATCAAGAGGGCCTGAACCTGGGTAAACATCGTGTCCCCTGCTTCATGTTAACATAAATCCTCAGACTCATAGTTCGGGACCACCTACCCGAGATCCGCTGGTTTTGACACCGACATTGGTGCTTTCATTGAGAGTTCCACTATGTCGTCAACGGAAGGATTGACGGATCACGTTGTTAACTACAACGGCGACGTCGAGGGGATTTTCCCTCCCGGCCAACTCTTCGTGTTCGGCGGCTTCGCGCTTCGGGCCAACACTGAAGGCCACCTTGAGCAGATCAAGAGCTACGCCCCTGGCCACCATGTCAGATTTGGTAGCCTGAACTACGTTGCTGATGTCCGTGGAGACTTGATCTTCTCCGGATTCGAGCCAGCAGCAACCCCTCTCTGCCACCACGATGATCATGACCTAACTCTGTCATTGGACTAGGAAATAGCACCTGCAACAGTTCTGGCCCTAGATCCAGAGCGTATTGCGCCACCCGAAGATGGGAAGCTCAACCCCACCACGGGAATGATACGTCTCCAACGTATCTACTTTTCCAAACCCTTTTGCCCTTGTTTTGGACTCTAACTTGCATGATTTGAATGGAACTAACCCGGAGTGACGCTGTTTTCAGCAGAACTGCCATGGTGTTGTTTTTGTGCAGAATAAAAAGTTCTCGGAATTGCCTGAAAATCAATGGAGAATTATTTCGGAAAATATAAAAAATACCTGCAAGAAGATCCACACCAGGGGCCTTGGGCCAGTCCACGAGGGTGGGGGGCACGCCCCCTGCCTCGTGGGCCCCCTAGTGCTGCACCGACGTACCCCTAGTTCCTATATCTTCCGTTTCGGGGAGAAAAAAAGAGAGAGAAGGAATTATCACGTTTCACGAGACGGAGCCGCCGCCAAGCCCTAATCTCTCTCGGGAGGGCAGATCTGGAGTCCGTTCGGGGCTCCGGAGAGTGGAGATCGTGGCCATTGTCATCATCAACCTTCCTCCATCACCAATTCCATGATGCTCACTGCCGTGTGTGAGTAATTCCATCGTAGGCTTGCTGGACGGTGATGGGTTGTATGGGATCTATCATGTAATCGAGTTAGTTTTGTTAGGGTTTGATCCCTAGTATCCACTATGTTCTGAGATTGATGTTGCTACAACTTTGCTATGCTTAATGCTTGTCACTAGGGCCCGAGTGCCATGATTTCAGATCTGAACCTATTATGTTTTCATGAATATATGTGTGTTCTTGATCCTATCTTGCAAGTCTATATTCACCTACTATGTGTTATGATCTGGCAACCCCGAAGTGACAATAATCGGGGGCACTCCGGGTGATGACCATAGTTTGAGGAGTTCATGTATTCACTATGTGTTAATGCTTTGGTACGGTACTCTATTAAAAGGAGGCCTTAATATCCCTTAGTTTCCAATAGGACCCCTCTGCCATGGGAGTGTAGGACAAAAGATGTCATGCAAGTTCTTTTCCATAAGCACGTATGACTATATTTTGAATACATGCCTACATTGCATTGATGAACTAGAGCTAGTTCTGTGTCACCCTAGGTTATAACTTCTACATGATGAATTGCATCCGACGTAATTTCCCATCACCGATCCAATGCCTACAAGCTTTATCTATATTGCTTGTTGCTTATCTACTTTTCCGTTGCTACTATTACAAAAACTACAAAAACACTATCGTTACTTTTATTGCTACTACCGCCACTATCATATTACTTTGCTACTAAACTATCTTGCTGCAGATACTAAGTTTCCAGGTGTGGTTGAATTGACAACTCAGCTGCTAATACTTAAGAGTATTCTTTGGCTCCCCTTGTGTCGAATCAACAAATTTGGGTTGAATATTGTACCCTCGAAAACTGTTGCGATCCCCTACACTTGTGGGTTATCAAGACTATTTTCCGGGGAGCATAGCTCTATTCTTTAAGTCACTTGGGATTTATATCTGCTGATCACTATGAAGAACTTGAAGGACTCAAAAACCAAGATCTTACCCTCAACTACGAGGGGAGGTAAGGAACTGCCATCTAGCTCTGCACTTGATTCTCCTTCTGTTATGAGTAAACTTGCGACACCTACTCCTGCTATTGAATCTGATATGTCGTATGTTCTTGATGATGCCACTTCTGCTATGTATGATGAAACTACCTCTATGCCTGATACTGTGCCACTAGGTGAATTTTTAGATGAATAAATTGCTAAGGTTAGGGAGAGTGCAAATATTAAAACTGATGATATTTATGAAAGTGATGATGAAACTACTCCCAATAGATATGAATTGCCCATTGTGCCTGAGGGTTATGTTATGGATTAAGAAACTGCTAGAGACTTTCTTGCTTGCAATGATAGATATGATCTTAAGAAGTTATTAGCTAAGTTGAAAGAAAAGTCCTTGAATGCTAGAATGAAACATGACCCTGCTTTTGCTACTTCACCTATCTGTGTTACTGATAAGGATTATGAATTCTCTGTTGATCCTGAGTTAATTACTTTGGTTGAATCTGATCCTTTCCATGGCTATGAGTCTGAAACTGTTGTGGCACATCTTACTAAGTTAAATGATATAGCCACCCTGTTTACCAATGATGAAAATATTCGCTACTACTATATCCTTAAGCTATTTCCGTTCTCATTAAAGGGTGATGCTAAGACTTGGTTTAATTCTCTTGATCCTGGTTGTGTGCGTAGTCCACATGATATGATGTATTACTTTTCTGCTAAATATTTTCCCGCTCCTAAGAAACAAGCTGCCTTACGAGAAATATATAACTTTGCTCAAACTGAAGAAGAGAGTCTCCCACAAGCTTGGGGGAGGCTTCTCCAGTTACTTAATGCTTTGTCTGATCATCCTCTTGAGATGCATGATATACTTGATGTCTTCTATAATGGACTAACCGATGCTTCCAGAGACCACCTGGATAGTTGTGCTGGTTGTGTTTTCAGGGAAAGAACAGTTGAACAAGCTGAATTACTATTGAATAATATGCTGGCCAATGAAAATAATTGGACACTTCCTGAACCAGCCCCTAAGCCAACTCCGAAGAAAAGAGGTATTCTATTTCTCAGTTCTGAAGATATGCAAGAGGCAAAGAAATCTATGAAAGAAAAAGGTATTAAAGCTAAAGATGTTAAGATTTTATCGGCTATTGAAGAAATACATGGTCTTGATAACCTGACCCAGGTAGTAAAGGTAAATTCTCTTTATAGATTTGATAAAGGTGATATTCCTCGTTATAAGTCTGCTAGCCAATGTTTAGAGGAGTTTGACAATTTTATTGTGAAACAAGAAAACTTCAATGCTTATGTTGGTAGGCAATTACAACACAATGCTTATATGATTGAACGCTTGAGTGATTATCTGTCTAGAGCTAAAGGTGAACTGAAACTCATTAGTATACATGCTTCTATGGTCACCACTCAAGTAGAACAAGTACTTAAGGCTCGGAATGATTTGCTTAATGAATTAAATAGTAAGAATAATGACTATGTTGTTAGAGTTGCAACTAGAGGTGGTAAAATTACTCAGGAACCTCTGTATCCTGAAGGCCACCCTAAGAGAATTGAGCAAGATTCTCAGAGAGCTAATTTAGATGCACCTAGTTCTTCTAAGAAGAAGAAAAAGAAAAATGATAAGACTTTGCATGCTTCTAGTGAACCTGTAGCTGACACACCTGAGAATCCCAATGATATATTTGTTTCTGATGCTGAGACACAATCTGGTAATGAACATGAACCTAGTGATAATATTAATAATGATGCTCATGATGATGCTTAACCTATCAATGATAATGATGTAGAGATTGAACCTTCTGTTGATCTTGATAACCCACAATCAAAGAATCAATGTTATGATAAGAGATACTTTGTTGCTAGGAAGCACGGTAGGGAAAGAGAACCATGGCTTCAGAAACCCATGTCTTTTCCTCCGAAACCATCCAAGAAAAAAGATGATGAGGATTTTGAGCGCTTTGCTGAAATGATTAGACCTATCTTTTTGCGTATGCGTTTGACTGATGTGCTTAAAACAAATCCTTATGCTAAGTATATGAAAGACATTATTACCAACAAAAGAAAGATACCTGAAGTAGAAATTTCCACCATGCTTGCCAATTACACTTTTGAGGGTGGAATGCCTAAGAAATTAGGAGATCCAAGAGTACCTACTATAACTTGCTCCATTTAGAGAAACTATGTTAAAACTGCTTTGTGTGATCCTGGAGCTGGTGTTAGTGTTATGCCTCTCTCTTTATATCATATACTTGACTTGTGTAAGTTGACACCTACTGAAATATCTTTGCAAATGGCCGATAAATCAACTGTTATACCTGTCAGTATTTCTGAGGATGTGCCTGTTGTAGTTGCAAATGTTACTATTCTAACAGACTTTGTTATACTTGATATTCCCGAGGATACTGCAGGGGCTGTTATAGATTGCAACAAAGGCAATGTCACTTTTCATGTCAATGGTAATGAGCATACGGTACACTTTCCGAGGAAACAACCTCATGTCCACAGTATCAATTATATTGGAAAAACTTCAACTATTACTATTGGAGGTTTTGAGTTTCCTCTTCCTACTATCAAGAAGACATATGACATACTTATTGTTGGGGACATACATATCCCCATTGAGGTAACCTAGTGTTATTCGAAAATTCTCCGGTTTCATGTTACTCGAAAATAGTTTATTAACAAGACATGATCAACCTAGTTAATGGATTCCTTTTGATGAGCATGGGATAGGTGAATCTAGCTAGCACAACCTTCTGTACCCTCCTTTTACTTTCTGTTAATTAGGATAAATAAAGCAAAATAGCATTGTTTGTCAGTTTCCAGATGATACGTCCAAAACGTATCTATAATTTCTGCTTGCTCCATGCCTCTTTTGGGTGATATTGCTATGATATTTATACACTTCCATACACTTTTGATCATATTTGGACTAACCTATTAACTCAGTGCACCCCAGTGCCAGTTTCTGTTTTCGGCTGTTTTTGTATTTCAGGTTTCACATTACGAGAACTGCCAGGAAAAATCCAGAAAAATTATATAAAAAATCAGCGTTCCAGAAACTACCGTGCGCCCGAAGGACAGCCGGGGGGGGGGCACCAGGGCTCCAGGCGCCCTGGCGGCACGCCCCCCCTGGGCCGCGCCGGGGGGGGCGCCTGGGCCCCCCGAGGCTCCTCCGATGCCCCCCTTTAGCATATATTTAAAGCGTCTCGAGAAACCTTCCAAACAGGAACTCTTTTTCGCGATCTCATCTCTGTTCCGCCGCCGCCGCCGCTTCCAAGATAAGGAGCACCAGGAGAACTCTTCCCGGCACCCTGCCGGAGGGGAGGATCACCACCGGGAGCCTCTCCACCCCCATGGACGCCTCCCGGATGAGTTGTGAGTAGTCTCCCTTGGACCATGAGTCCATGACCAGTAGCTATGTGATGTTCTCCTCCCGTTCTTGTGCTTCACTAATTAGTCCTCGTGAGCTGCCCTACATGATCGAGGCACATATGTAATCCTTATGCTGTTGCTATGATGAGTTTGCTGGGATTCGATGGATTATGAGATTATGTTCAGATTGTGCTTGAGTAATATATTTGATCTACCTCTTTTATATTTATGTTCATAAGTAATTCTTGCATGTTCTCTGTTGTTATTTATTGCTTTGGCCAAGTAGTAGGTAGTGACTCCAAGAGGGAACGTTAAGCTTGATTGTGGGTTCATGCCCCTCGATGACTAGCTTGAGTGACAGAAACATGAGTCTAGGGGATGTGCTGTTGCCACAAGGGGGAAAACAATGGTGCCTGTGCCCGCGGGTGCAAGGATTGTTTACTTTACGCAAAGTTCTTTTAATGCAGTTGTCTGTTTCATTGAGTTTACACTATGGGTGGGGCTCGCAACTTAATACCAGCGAGATGTTCTGGATAGATATCTCAAGGTGGATGATTAGTAGTAGATATTGATGGATTTCGGTCTACTTACTTTGGCGTACCGCCCATGCTTTGAACCTCAACCTTTCTTGCAATGTAGTCAGCATTGGTTTGCGTTCGTGGTCCTGTCAATTGCCCAGCTGTAATTCGTTTACCTCACATAGCTGTTTTATCGTCTTTTGGGAGAGAGACATCACTAGTGAACATCATGAGACTCCGGTCCATATTACCATCATTGATCACATCCGCTATTTACTTTTCGCTTTTATTTACTATTGCAAACATTATCTATCACTACTATCACTTGCGTTTAATCCTTTGTGAACTACAAGGCCGGAGGGATTGACAACCTCTTTGTACTCGTTGGGAGCAAAGTTATTTGTATCTGTGTGCAGGTCCACGTTGATTGCTAATATCTGGCGCCGTAGCAGTTGACACCTTCTTGTTGAACCTAGGAGTCTCTGGGGATTCGATCCTTGGTATCTTTGCCAAGGGAAAAACTTCCGCAACACTACATCTCACACCTTCCACTTGGGGTAACCAACGAGGGGCGAGAAGCCTAGCAAGAGTTTTTCTGACGCCGTTGCCGGGGACTCCACTCTTCAAGATAGGGGAGTTGTATGCTATCTTTTACCTTTGCTTTTTAGTCTTGTTAGTTTACCTTTCAGTTTTTGCTTTAGTATCCTTTATCAAAAAATTACGAAATTTTTTATTTGCTTTTCTGTTAGTAGTCCTTCCTGTTTAGCTAAACATGTTAGGATTTGGTGCTTTGAGGGAATCAGAAGTTCTAGATTTCCATCAAAGAGATGGAGAAAATATGAAAAAGGCATGGGACAGAATTTCTGATGCACATAGGAGAATTATGCCTTGGATACCTATAAAAATTGTGCTTAGAAATTTTTACCATGGTCTTTTTAAATGGTGTACACACTCTCTTGATATTATAGCCGAGGGAGATTTCCTAGAGTGTGATGAAGCTAGAGCTCTTGAAATTATACATGGTCTATCTAGTTACTTTTTTTATGATCACAACTTTGATACTATCATAGATAGACTTGCTACTATTGAGAAAAGAATGGATGCTCTAGACTTGATGAAGGTAGAGAAACCCAAACCCAATAAGAAAGACATTTTGGAAATAGACAATGATTGGGAGCCTTTTGTTAGGATTAGCATCTCTAATCAAGACTTCCTTGCTTATTGTGATATTGGATCTATGGTTTCTACTATGCCAAAAATTGTTCATGATTCTTTAAAATTTAACATGGATAGATTACCATCTTATCATGAACACACTAATGGAGATATTTCTGAAATCCAGGGAAGAATAAAAGACGTGCCAGTTAAATTCCCTAAAGGGATTGCAATGATTGATTTCTTCATCATGGAGCCAAACCAAGGAAATATAGTGCTTGGAAGGGACTTCCTCCGAGCAGTTAAAGGCTTCATTGATATAGGTAAGGGACAAATCCGCTTGCGCGGAAAGGCAAAAGGTGTGTACCCCTTTCCTAGAAGGAACAAGAATGAACTTGTTGAGGAACCATTTGAAGCAATTTATAGCTCCGATTATTACGATGGTTATTGATTCCTCTATGCATTATGCCTAGCTTAAAGGCATAAAAGAAAGCGCTCTTGGGAGGCAGCCCAATGAATAAAAGTTTTATTTTGCTTTTGTTGTGTCTTGATGTTGTTTACTATTGTAGCATCATCATTGTATCTTTGCTTTTCAATTTTGTGCCAAGTATAGCCTCTGATTGCTAGAAAGTTCAAAAGTTCTGAGGTGCTGTCCAGGAAACAGATTCTCTCCTTGGATAGAAAAATTCGTATAAAATCACCAGATCATCTTTTTGGTCTGAATGTTTTCGACAACGTTCTCTATATAATTGTCTTTCGTGCGTCTGTTCTGAGTTTTTTGATTTGAGTTGCAGAAGTGCCCCGAACAAATCATTTACTACCTGCTGTTCTGTTTTTCACAGATTCTGTCCTGTTTTGCCTTTCCTTCATTTTGCAAACCAAGAGCTTGCTTTTTCTTTGCAAAAACCTTTTGGCAATCTTGAGAAATAGTAGAACATCAAGAATATCTTTATTTCCAGCAAGGTGCAATTATTTTATTATGGGTACTAACCTCGCTAATCAGATTATGATGAGTTATGTATGAAGGGAGTTTTGAAGTATGCGAGGGAAGATGATAAAAAGATTCAGGAGTGTCAAGCGCTCAAGCTTGGGGATGCCCCCGTGCACCCCCAAGAAATATTCAAGGAGACTCAAGCGTCTAAGCTTGGGGATGCCCCCGTGCATCCCCTTCTCCATCAACATTATCAGTTCGTCTTTCGTTCCACTATATTTTAATCACTTCATGTGTTATGTGCTATGCTTGGAGCGTCTTGCTTTTAGTTTTTCATAACGAGTCGGAACTCAGCTTTCTTTATGTGGGAGAGAAACACGCTCCACTTCTACCTAGAACATGACATAGAATTTTCATGACTATCTTTGCTGTGTGTGTTCTTTGTCTTTTAATAGCTACTATCATGCTCTGCTCTTAGTATTCATGCTTATCTTTTTAAAGAGCTTGTGTTTAGTTGGTTGCTTGAACTCTCTTTAATTATCATGCTTATCTCATTAAGAGAGTTTTCTTCCGTTGCATTGGTTAATATGTCTATGATAAAGATGCTACGTGCATGATGGCGCTTAGTAGTTCATGTTTTCTTATGGTTAGTCTTAAATAGCTGGGGGTTCCCAATGTGTTATTGGAGTACCAACATGATTTGTTTGCCAATGATGTGGTATGGTTTAGTAATATCTTCCTTCGAGAATTTATTTTGATTGACTTGGCGTATGCTCACGCATATTTAAGACTGTAAAGAAAGTCTGTCAAGCCTTGATGATCTTTTATTTCTGAGTAGCGATATAACTTCCATGCCTGATTCAATGTTGCTTTGTCGCTCTGCATGATTATGACCGTCATTGCTCTCTTAGTTGGTCGCTCCCAGTCTTTTGCTAACCTCCACCTGTACTAAGCGGACTGATTGCTTGTGCATCCACATCCTTTTAAACCAGTTATGCCATATGAGACCACCATACCTACCTATATGTGGTATTTCACCGCCACTCCAAGTAAATTTGCATGTGCTACCTTTAAAACCTTCAGTTTTTGCAATACATAGCTCATGGGAAAGTAGCTTAAAAACTATTGTGGTAAAGAATATGTCGCTTATGTATCTTATTTCTTATAAGTTGCTTGCTGAGCGGTATCCATGTTTCTGGGGACGCCATCAACTGTTACACTTTTGTTGAATATCATGTGAGTTGCTATGCATGTTCGTCTTGTCTGAAGTAAGGGTGATTTGCCATGAGTTGAATGGTTTGAGTATGCATATTGTTAGAGAAGAACATTGGGCCGCCAACCAAAGCCATGTATCATGGTGGAAGTTTTAGCTTGGACATTAATCCTCAATCTCTTATGAGAATATGCTTAAGCATTAAAGAGGAGTCCATTATCTATTTTCTATGTTGTCCCGGTATGGATGTCCTCAAGTTGAGATCTATCAAAAATGAGAAATCAAATGCGATCTATCTCCTTGGACCTTTGTACAGGTGACATAGAGGTACCCCTTTGTGACACTTGGTTGAAACATATGTAATGCAATGACAATCCATGGAAATCCGAGCTAATTAGGACAAGGTGTGAGCACTATTGGTATTCGATGCATGAGGCTTGCAACTTATAGGATGTCTTATGCATAACACATATGAAGTACTACTACCGTTGACAAAATTGCTTCTATGTTTTCAAAATAAAAAGCTCTAGCACATGAGTAATCCCTGCTTCCCTTTGCGAAGGGCCATTCTTTTACTTTTATGTTGAGTCTCCACCTTCTTTTAAAAGCACCAACTACTGAGAGCATGATTGTCATTCTGAGTGTAATGTGCATTGTCCCAAAGTAGCATTGTCTTTTGCATGATTGTGATATCGTTTATTCTGAAATCATTGTATCTAGTCATCACTTAAACCTTGGAGGTGCCCCTGCATTTATGTTTTGCATCACTAAAGGGGGCAAGCTAGATATCACTTTATCATATTTGCACATCATGTTCATTACAAATCTATTCGATGCTTCAATGTCATGTTGTAAAACTTTCAGTTCTTTGTGATTTTCTCATGAGGCAACTTAATTATTACAGATTCATTATCTCAGTAAGCTTTTGTCATATGACTATGAAAAGTCCTATATGGTTAATAGCATGTCACCACAGAAATTATTCTTGTTATCATTTACCTACTCGAGGACGAGCATGAATTAAGCTTGGGGATGTTGATACGTCCAAAACGTATCTATAATTTCTGCTTGCTCCATGCCTCTTTTGGGTGATATTGCTATGATATTTATACACTTCCATACACTTTTGATCATATTTGGACTAACCTATTAACTCAGTGCACCCCAGTGCCAGTTTCTGTTTTCGGCTGTTTTTGTATTTCAGGTTTTCACATTACGAGAACTACCAGGAAAAATCCAGAAAAATTATATAAAAAATCAGCGTTCCAGAAACTACCGTGCGCCCGAAGGATAGCCGGGGGGGGCCACCAGGGCTCCCGACGCCCTGGCGGTGCGCCCCCCCCTGGGCCGCGCCGGGGGGGGGGGGGGCGCCTGGGCCCCCCGAGGCTCCTCCGATGCCCCCCTTTGGCATATATTTAAAGCGTCTCGAGAAACCCTCGAAACAGGAACTCTTTTTCGCGATCTCATCTCTATTCCGCCACCGCCACCGCTTCCAAGATCGGGAGCACCAGGAGAATTCTTCCCGGCACCCTGCCGGAGGGGAGGATCACCACCGGGAGCCTCTCCACCCCCATGGACGCCTCCCGGATGAGTTGTGAGTAGTCTCCCTTCGACCATGAGTCCATGACCAGTAGCTATGTGATGTTCTCCTCCCGTTCTTGTGCTTCACTAATTAGTCCTCGTGAGGTGCCCTACATGATCGAGGCACATATGTAATCCTTATGCTGTTGCTATGATGAGTTTGCTGGGATCCGATGGATTATGAGATTATGTTCATATTGTGCTTGAGTAATATATTTGATCTACCTCTTTTATATTTATGTTCATAAGTAATTCTTGCATGTTCTCCGTTGTTATTTATTGCTTTGGCCAAGTAGTAGGTAGTGACTCCAAGAGGGAACGTTATGCTTGATTGTGGGTTCATGCCCCTCGATGACTAGCTTGAGTGACAGAAACATGAGTCTAGAGGATGTGCTGTTGCCACAAGGGGGGAAAACAACGGTGCTTGTGCCCGCGGGTGCAAGGATTGTTTACTTTACGCAAAGTTCTTTTAATGCAGTTGTCTGTTGCATTGAGTTTACACTATGGGTGGGGCTCGCAACTTAATACCAGCGAGATGTTCTGGATAGATATCTCAAGGTGGATGATTAGTAGTAGATATTGATGGATTTCGGTCTACTTACTTTGGCGTACCGCCCATGCTTTGAACCTCAACCTTTCTTGCAATGTAGTCAGCATTGGTTTGCGTTCGTGGTCCTGTCAATTGCCCAGCTGTAATTCGTTTACCTCACATAGCTGTTTTATCGTCTTTTGGGAGAGAGACATCACTAGTGAACATCATGAGACTCCGGTCCATATTACCATCATTGATCACATCCGCTATTTACTTTTCGCATTTATTTACTATTGCAAACATTATCTATCACTACTATCACTTGCGTTTAATCCTTTGTGAACTACAAGGCCGAAGGGATTGACAACCTCTCTGTACTCGTTGGGAGCAAAGTTATTTGTATCTGTGTGCAGGTCCACGTTGATTGCTAATATCTGGCGCCGTAGCAGTTGACACCTTCTTGTTGAACCTAGGAGTCTCTGGGGATTCGATCCTTGGTATCTTTGCCAAGGGAAAAACTTCCGCAACACTACATCTCACACCTTCCACTTGGGGTAACCAACGAGGGGCGAGAAGCCTAGCACCAGACTTATCCGTGCTATAAAAAAATATCCCGAAAATAAAAGTTCTCCAAATGCCATGAAAATGAAATATGATTTTTTCTAGAATATTTGAGGAAATATGGCACTGAACACACAGCGAGGGGAGCCAACACGTGGCCACGAGGGTCCAGGGCGCGCCCCCTTCCCAGGGCGCACCCCCTGCCTCGTGGGCCCCACGTGGCCCCCCTCCACTTATTCCTGCACCCATGCTCTTCTTCTTCCTCCCAAAAAAATCCCCAACCAGCTCAAACCCGAGTTCTAGCTCATCTTGCTGCCATTTTCGATCTCCTTGCTCAAAGCACCATTCACCAAACTGTTTGGGGAGATTGTTCCTTGGTATGTGACTCCTCCATTGGTCCAATTAGTTTTTGTTCTAGTGATTTATTTGTTGCAAATTTATGCTGCTGTGGTGACCTTGTTCTTGAGCTTGCATGTAAAATTTTCTTGGTCCCAAGTAGTTCTAACACATGATATAGTCTCTAGGCACTAGTAGGAGTTGTTGCTATCATTCTTGTTGAGTTTGGTTAACTTTTATTTTGAAGTTACTAAATTTTTTTGAGAAAAGGAAAATGTTAAAGAGATTGTTGAGGGGATCCTCCAGTAAGAGCTCAGAGGAGAAGAAGAAAGAAGAAAATAAGAAGCCCAAGTACAATCTTCCTCGCATGGCGGAAGTTCGACCGTGCGAATGGCCGTGTAATAATTTCATGATGTCCGCCGGTATTTACGAAGACTTTTATTGGTTGGAAAATAATGCAGGCCTCACCGACTTCCTCAACGACCAGAAAGAACAATATCTCTTGCTCACCAATATTTTCACGCAAAGCTTTCATTTTCATTCTAGGAAAACACCACCTACTGTGGAGTTTCGCTTATATGATGTGGTTAAGGAGATATCACTTTTAGATTTTTGTGAAATATGCAAAGTACCCTTTGGAGGTAGACTTGATGAACCACGTTGTGAAGACGTTGAAGGGTTCATTGACATGATAGCCGTAGGTGAAACTAGACAAGTTTCAGGGGCAAGAATCACTAGTATACACTTCCCTGTTCTGCGCTACTTTGCCTTATTTGCCAGTAGATGTTTAATTGGTAGCGGGAACAGTGGGAATCTCAGTGCCCCTGATATTATCATTTTACGCCATGCTTTGTTTCGAGACATAACTTTTAGTTTGGGCGCCGTCGTTGCCAAACGATTGAGTCTGAACCGCTCGAAGGGGCTTGTCTTTGGAGGCATCTTTGCTTCTCACCTTGCTGAATATTTTAATATACCTATTAGGCATCATGAGAAGGAAGAAAAATTGCTTGCCCCTGTTTTTCTAGACTACAAGAGCATGGTAGCTCATGATTTTATTGTTAAAGACAAGAATATGCAGCTTAATTATAAATTAAGATTTGATGAAATATACTGTGAAATTGTTACCTTGCCTGCACCATCTTTGTTTGATCTATCCACAGGCAAGTATCTCATTACATCAGATGCCTTCTACAAGTACCAAGGCCAGGCACAAGCTTTAGAGCCTGAGCCAGAACCACCACTTGATCCTTCCCGTCAATCTGTTTATGGGTGGGAGCTGGACGAGCTCACCAACCAGTGGCACCCAGAGGATGCATCTCAGTACACTGGAGGGAGTGGCTTCGATCCGTGGCCATAGACCAACTTAGGCCAAAAGCCTAAGCTTGGGGGAGTACGTGTTTCTCACCGACTTACATTCATGTTCACACTTATTCTAGTTGTCGGTGCTCGCACTCCTTCACTATACCATCCATGCTCAGTTTCAATTTCTTTTTCTTGTGTGCTAGAAAAACCCAGAAAAACAAAAAAATATTAGTTGTAGCTTCTAGCTAGTTTACTTTCTTTGCTTGTAGTAGTAGTTAAAAAATGAAAACCCAAAAAGATTTCCCGTTCTTCTTTTGCTTGTTGGGAGCTTTCCCGTGTGAATAGTTTCTTTTCTTTTCTCTAGGGGTTAAGAGTAGAAGACCATGATTGAAAATGTTTAGTGGCTCTCATATGCTTTGTTGTTGATTTAACCTTGAGCCATATTACCTTGTATTCTCTCTTGTATTAAATGCCTGCAGATTCCAGCTTAGTCCAACGCACGTGCACTATTATTATTATCCACACCGTTCGGTCGCGCGAGTGAAAAGCAATAAGGATGATATATGATGAACTAATCGAGATGAGAAAAGCTGGTATGAACTCGACCTCTCTTGTTTTTGTAAATATGATTGCTCATCGTTCCTGATTCAGCTTGTTATGAATGAAACATGCTTGCAATGACAATTAGAGATCATAGCTGCTTATGTCATGCTTAATTAGCTGAGAGTTTATAATGGTCTATCTTGCGTGCCAACATGATATTAGAATAGTTGTGATGTGGTATGATAGGTGGTATCCTCCTTTGAACGATTTAAGTGACTTGACTTGGCACAAGTTCACGCATGTAGTTGAAACAAATCAACATAGCCTCCACGATATTTATGTTCATGGTGATTTATATCCTACTCATGCTTGCATTCATTGTTGATTAATTTTAATGCATGTTCATGACCGTTGTTGCTCTCTAGCTGGTCGCTTCCCAGTCTCCTTCTAGCCTTCACCTGTACTAAGCGGGAATACTGCTTGTGCATCCACTTCCATAAACCCCAAAGTTATTCCACATGAGTCCACCATACCTTCCTATATGCGGTATTTACCTGCCGTTCCAAGTAAATTTGTATGTGCCAAACTCTAAACCTTCAAATGAAATTCTGTTTTGTATGCTCGAACAGCTCATGTATCAACTAGGGCTGTCTATATCTTCCATGCTTGGTGGGTTATTCTCACGATGAGTGGACTCCGCTCATCCTTCATGAGAAAATGGCTGGTAATCGGGATGCCCAGTCCCATGCTCAAAATCATAATAATTAAACAAAACTCCCCCAGGGCTGTTGCTGGTTTGGACGGTACCCGTTGTTTCGGGCTAGCCGTGGAGTGTGCTTGTTGCTGGTTGGGGGAGTATAAACTTTACCATTCTGTTTGGGAACCGCCTATAATGTGCGTAGCATGGGAGATATCGAGATTCTTGGTTGTTATGTTGCCAATGAAAGTATACCGCTCAAAATGTTATTCATCTCTATTTAAAACCGAGCTCTGGAACCTCTACAAATCCCTGCTTCCCTCTACGAAGGGCCTATCTATTTACTTTTATGCAGAGTCATCGGCCTCTTATCAAAGAGCACCAGTAGGAGAGCACCTCTGTCGTTGCATGTATTACTATTAATTTGCATTGAGTATGATCATGACTGGATCTCTTTTACCATGAATTACAATGTCTAGTCAGTCCTTGATCTTTAAAGGTGCTCTGCGTTTATGTTTTGCGGTCTCAGAAAGGGCAAGCGAGATACCATCTTGTTATATCATATCATGATTATTTTGAGAAAGTGTTGTCATCCGAGGTTTATTATTATTGCTCGTTAGTTGATTATGCCATTGATGTGAGTAGTCTTGAGACCTGAAAGTTATTGTGAATATGGTTAATTCATGATCTTGTTGAAAACCTGAATTCTAGCTTACATATTTACAACAACAAGAGCAAACAGAGTTTGTCAAAGTTTTTCTTTATCACTTTCAGTTTATCAACTGAATTGCTTGAGGACAAGCAAAGGTTTAAGCTTGGGGGAGTTGATACGTCTCCAACATATCTACTTTTCCAAACCCTTTTGCCCTTGCTTTGGACTCTAACTTGCATGATTTGAATGGAACTAACCCGGACTGACGCTGTTTCCAGCAGAACTGCCATGGTGTTGTTTTTGTGCAGAATAAAAAGTTCTCGGAATCGCCTGAAAATCAACGGAGAATAATTTGGGAAAATATAAAAAATACCTGCAAGAAGATCCACACCAGGGGGCCTTGGGCCAGTCCACAAGGGTGGGGGGTGCGCCCCCTTGCCTCGTGGGCCCCCTGGTGCTCCATCGACGTACCCCCAGATCCTATATCTTCTATTTCGGGGAGAATAAAATGAGAGAGAAGGAATTATCGCGTTTCACGAGATGGAGCCGCCGCCAAGGCCTAATCTCTCTCGGGAGGGCTGATCTGGAGTCCGTTCGGGGCTCCGGAGAGTGGAGATCATCGCCATCGTCATCATCAACCTTCCTCCATCACTAATTCCATGATGCTCACCACCGTGTGTGAGTAATTCCATCGTAGGCTTGCTGGACGGTGATGGGTTGGATGGGATCTATCATGTAATCGAGTTAGTTTTGTTAGGGTTTGATCCCTAGTATCCACTATGTTCTGAGTTTGATGTTGCTATGACTTTGCTATGCTTAATGCTTGTCACTAGGGCCCGAGTGCCATGATTTCAGATCTGAACCTATTATGTTTTCATGAATATATGTGTGTTCTTGATCCTATCTTGCAAGTCTATAGTCACCTACTATGTGTTATGATCCGGCAACTCCGAAGTGACAACAATCGGGACCACTCTCGGTGATGACCATAGTTTGAGGAGTTCATGTATTCACTATGTGTTAATGCTTTGGTCTGGTACTCTATTAAAAGGAAGCCTTAATATCCCTTAGTTTCCAACAGGCCCCCGCTGCCACGGGAGGGTAGGACAAAATATCTCATGCAATTTCTTTTCCATAAGCACGTATGACTATATTCGGAATACATGCCTACTTTGCATTGATGAACTGGAGCTAGTTCTGTGTCACCCTAGGTTATAACTTCTACATGATGAATTGCATCCGACGTAATTTCCCATCACCGATCCAAAGCTACAAGCTTTATCTATATCGCTTGTTGCTTATCTACTTTTCCGTTGCTACTATTACAAAAACTACAAAAAACACTATCGTTACTTTTATTGCTGCTACCGCCACTATCATATTACTTTGCTACTAAACTATCTTGTTGCAGATACTAAGTTTCCAGGTGTGGTTGAATTGACAACTCAGCTGCTAAAACTTAAGAGTATTCTTTGGCTCCCCTTGTGTCGAATCAACAAATTTGGGTTGAATACTTTACCTTCGAAAACTATTGCGATCCCCTACACTTGTGGGTTATCAAGGAACCGCAGACTCTACGGCGATGGAGCCACACACGGACCCAATTGATGGGGTCTGTGTTACCGGAACCCCGGACTTAGCTCCGGCCTCTGATTCCGAACTGCGTGTGACGACGCCCCTCAAATACAATGAGGCGCCTATCGCCGAATTCTGTGATGCGAATGTTTTCCCGCACTCACCACTTGGCGACATGTTAAGGTCGTTGAGATCCCTCTCCTTGGACGAGAGCACACAGCCGCATTATATTCGGTTGGAACTGGAGGCTGATGAACATCCGCGCTATACCCAGGGGGACGAAGAATTTCGTTCCCCACCTGCTACCTCTTGAGCTTGCGTTGTATTCCCTCGAAGAGGAAAGGGAGATGCAGCATAGTAGCGTAAGTATTTCCCTCAGTTTTTGAGAACCAAGGTATCAATCCAGTAGGAGACCACGCGCGAGTCCCTCGCACTTGCACAAACAAATAAGAACTTCGCGGCCAACGCGATAAGGGGTTGTCAATCCCTTTACGGTCACTTATGAGAGTGAGATCTGATAGAGATGATATTTATATTTTTGGTATTTTTGGTTTAATGAAACAGAAAATAAAAGCGGTAAAAGTAAAGTAGATATGTTGAGAAAAGACCCGGGGGCCATAGTTTTCTCTAGTGGCTTCTCTCATGACAGCGGTATTCTACGGCGGGTAAACAAATTACGGTCGAGCAATTGATAGAAAAGCGAATAATTATGAGACTATCTAGGCATGATCATTGTATATAGGCATCACGTCTGAGACAAGTAGACCGAAACGATTCTGTATGTACTACTATTACTCCACACATCGACCGCTATCCAGCATGCATCTAGTGTATTGAGTTCATACGAACAGAGTAACGCCTTAAGCAAGATGACATGATGTAGAGGGATAAACTCAAGCAATATGATGAAAACTCCATCTTTTTATCCTCCATGGCAACAATACAATATGTGCCTTGCTGCCCCTACTGTCACTGGGAAAGGACACCGCAAGATTGAACCCAAAGCCAAGCACTTCTCCCATTGCAAGAACTATAGATCTAGTAGGCCAAACCAAACCAAAATCGAAGAGACTTGCAAGGATATTATGAGCACACATAAAAAGTTCAGAGAAGAACCAAATATCTTTCATAGATAACCTTGATCATAAACTCACAATTCATCGGATCTCGACAAACACACCGCAAAAAGAGATTACATCGAATAGATCTCCTCGAAGACCGAGGAGAACTTTGTATTTAGATCCAGAGAGAGAGAAGAAGCCATCTAGATACTAGCTATGGACCCGAAGGTCTGTGGTAAACTACTCACAACTCATGGTGAGGGCGATGATGATGAAGGCCTCCGTGATGGATCCTCCTCCCGGAACAGGCTCCAAGATGGGATCTCCATGGGAACAGAAGCTACGGCGGTGGAATTAGGGTTTTCTCTCTGCATATGGAGTTTCTGGGGTACATAGGTATATATAGGAAAAAGGAGGGCACCGGGGGCTGTGTGGGCCAGCCTCGAGGCAGGGGGGCGCGCCCTGGGAAGTGGGCGCGCCCCCACCCTCGAGGGCTGGCCCTTTGCCCCCTGACTTGGTCCTGACGTTTCCCGAGCGTGATTTCCTCCTAAAATATCTCTCGCGAAGGTTTCATTCCGTTTGGACTCCGTTTGATATTCCTTTTCTGCAAAACCCTGAAATAGGCAAAAAAAAACAGCAATCTGGACTGGGCCTTTGGGTTAGTAGGTTAGTCCCAAAAATGATATAAAATTGAATGATAAAGCCCATTAAACATCCAAGACTTCATAAATAATAGCATGGAACAATAAAAAAATTATAGATATGTTGGAGACGTATCAAGCATCCCCAAGCTTAATTCCTGCTCTTCCTCGAGTAGGTAAATGATAAAGAAAGAATTTTTGATGTGGAATGCTAACCAGTATAGTTTTTCAACGTAATTCTCTTAATTGTGGCATGAATGTTCAGATCTGAAAGATTCAAGAAAAAAGTCTATATTGACATAAGAAATAACAATACTTGAAGCAATACTAACAAAGCAATCATGTCTTCTCAAAATACTATAGCTAAAGAAAGTTATCCCTACAAAATCATATAGTGTTGGCTATGCTCCCTTGTTATCACACAAAAATATTCATATCATGCACAACCCCGATTTCAGCCAAGCATTTGTTTTCATGCTCTATCTTTTCAAACCTTTCAACTTTCACGCAATACATGAGCGTGAGCCATGGATATAGCACTATGGGTGGAATAGAGGTGGTTGTGGATAAGACAAAAAGAGGGAGATAGTCTCACATCGACTAGGCGTATCAACGGGCTATGGAGATGCCCATCAATAGATATCAATGTGAGTGAGTAGGGATTGCCATGCAACGGATGCACTAGAGCTAAATATGAATGAAAGCTCAACAAAAGAAACTAGTGGGTGTGCATCCAACTTGCTTTCTCACGAAGACCTAGGGCATTTGAGGAAGCCCATCGTTGGAATATACAAGCCAAGTTCTATAACAAAAAATCACACTAGTATATGAAAGTGACTAAGCATGAGACTCTCTACAATGAAGAACATGGTGCTACTTTGAAGCACAAGTGTGGAAAAAGATAGTAGCAATTGTCCCTTTTTCTTTTCTTTATTTTTTTATTTTTTGGGGCCTTTTTTTCTTTGGCCTTTATTTTTTTCTTTTTTTTTGCGGAGGGGCTTTATAGATTCAGGCTTTCCTCCCATGGGACAATGCGCTAATAATGATGATCATCACACTTTCATTACAACACGAAATTACAACTCGATACTACCACAACAAAGTATGACTCTATGTGAATGCCTCTGGCGGTGTACCAGTATGTGCAATGAAACAAGAGCGACATGTATGAAAAGATTATGCATGGTGGCCTTGCCACGAATACGATGTCAACTACATGATCATGCATGGCAATATGACAATATGATGCGTGTCATATAAACGGAACGGTGGAAAGTTGCATGGAAATATATCTCGAAATGGCTATGGAAATGCCATGACAGGTAGGTATGGTGGCTGTTTTGAGGAACAATATGGTGGCTGTTTTGAGGAAGGATATATAGTGGGTTTATGGCACCGGCGAAAGTTGCGCGGTACAAGAGAGGCTAGCAATGGTGGAAGGGTGAGAGTGCGTATAATCCATGGACTCAACATTAGTCATAAGAACTCATATACTTATTGCAAAAATTTACGAGTCATCAAAACAAAGTAATCAACGCATGCCCCTAGGGGGGGAGGTTGGTAGGAGTTAACCATCGCGCGCCCCCGACCTCCACACAAAGGTTGACACTCTACAAATACCTCATGCTTTAACTTAGTCACACAACGGTTCACCATACGTGCATGCTACGGGAATCACTAACCTTAACACAAGTATTTCTCAATTTCATAATAACTCCACTAGCATGACTCTAATATCACTATCCTCATGTCTCAAAACAATTATAAAGCATCCAACATCTCTTTCTATTCAATGCACTTGATGTGATTTTTTTACTACATTGACATTGGATGTTTATCATGTGAAGACTAGTTTCTTTAGCCTAAACACTTTACCATGCTGTTTTAATAGACTCTCAAAAGGATATAAGTGAAGCATGAGAGTTCAACAATTTCTACAAAATATTACCACCACCATGCTCTAAAAGATATAAGTGAAGTACTAGAGCAAAAACTATTCAACTCAAAAGATATAAGTGAAGCACATAGAGTGTTCTAACAATTTCTAGGCCATATTTAACTCTCTCAAATAGGTGTGTCCAGAAAGGATGATTGTGGCAAACTAACAAGCAAAGACTCAAATTATACAAGACGCTCCAAGCAAAACACATAACATGTTGCGAATAAAAATATAGCTCCAAGTATAGTTACCGATGGATGAAGACGAAAGAGGGGATGCCTTCCCGGGGCATCCCCAAGCTTAGGCTTTTTCATTATCTTGAATTTACTTGGGGTGCCATGGGCATCCCCAAGCTTGGGCCTTTGCAACTCCTTGTTCCATAGTCCATCAAAGCAATACTCAAAACTTGAAAACTTCACAACATAAAACTTAGACAAAAATTCTCGTGAGCTCCGTTAGTAAGAGAAAGCAAACCAGTACTCAAAGGTACTGCAAGGAATTCATTCTTTGTTTTTATTGGTGTTAAACCTAATGTACTCCAAGTTCTCTATGGTTCATATCCTCCAATATTACTCATAGATGCATCGGAATAAGCAAACAACACACGAAAAACAGAATCTGTCAAAGACAGAACAGTCTGTAGTAATCTGCAGGGTTCGCCTACTTCTGGAACTCCAAAAAAATCAAAATAAATTGGTAAATTTTCGAAATTTGTCTACCAATCAGCATAAAAAAGAATCAACTAAAAAGCACTATCCATTAAAATACCACGACTACTTTAGCGAGTGCTAACGATTCTGTTTTTCACAGCAAGATCATATAAACTTCACACAAGTCTTACCAAAGGTTCTACTTGGCAAAAACACTAAACAAAACATGAAACCACATCTAATCAGAGGATAGATGCAATATTTATTCCCTAACAGCAACAAAAGCAAAAAAACATAAAATTGGGTTGTCTCCCAACAAGCGCTATCGTTTTACGCCCCTAGCTAGGCACGATACAAGATAGATCTATGTATTGCCATCTTTGGAAGGCAATCCATAAGTGGCTCTCATGATAGATTCATATGGTAATTTGATTTTCTTTCTAGGAAAGCGTTCCATGCCTTTCCTTAACGGAAATTGGAATCTAATATTTCCTTCCTTCATATCAATAATTGCACCAATTGTTCTAAGGAAAGGTCTACCAAGAATAATAGGACATGAAGGATTGCAATCTATGTCAAGAACAATGAAATCTACGGGCACATAATTCCTATTGGCAACAATAAGAACATCATTAATTCTTCCCATAGGTTTCTTAATAGTGGAATCCGCAAGATGCAAATTTAAAGAACAATCATCAAGCTCATGGAACCCTAGCAAATCACACAATTTTTTTGGGATAGTGGAGACACTAGCACCCAAATCACAAAAAGCATAGCATTCATGATCTTTTATTTTTATTTTTATAGTAGGTTCCCATTCATCATAAAGCTTTCTAGGTATAGAAACTTCCACCTCAAGTTTTTCTTCATAATATTGCATCAAAGCATCAACTATGTGTTTAGTGAAAGCTTTATTTTGACTATAAGCATGCAGAGAATTTAGCACGGATTGCAACAAGGAAATACAATCAATCAAAGAGCAATTATCCTAATTGAATCCCTTGAAATCCAAAGTAGTGGGTTCATCACTATGCAAAGTTTTAATCTCTTCGTTCCCACTTTTAGCAATTTTAGCATCAAGATCTAAAAACTCCGAATCATTGGGAGACCTTAAAGCAGAATCATCTCCAATCCTATTTTCATCAAGATTAATACTAGAAAACAAGGTGTCGAGGAAACTGATCGCCCACGAACACCTATGGGACCGGAGCCCCTTTTCGGTACGGCAGGGGGCGGAGATCGTACAAAGAGCGGATCGAGGCGAGCACACGAGCAGTTTACCCAGGTTTGGGCCGCACGGATGCGTAAAACCCTACTCCTGCTTTGGTTTGTATTGTGTTCTTGCTCGGGAGCGAGGAGATCTACAGTACACTCTAACTTCTAACAAGACCGAGCGTGGGAATGATCGATGTTCGGAACCCCCTCTACGTTGCGCATGGGCCTCCTTTTATAGGCTCAAGGGGTCACCGACAGGTGGCAACGCAGATGAGGGTAAAAGTGTAAAAAGAGTGGTAGTTGGAACAGTGTTTGCATAGTGCGCCATACCTAACCCTAACGGCAGGGGACAAGGGCATTAAATGTCCGTCGCCGTCGCCCAAACAGTGCAAAAAGTGGCCGTCAGGGGCGCCACCATCCGCCATGACGGTAGCCTTATCATCGCTGCTTGCCACCGTGTACCCCAGGCTGCACAGCCTTCCGCCACGTGCACCTGGGATGGTCCCAGGACGACACGTAGGTGGATGCGCTGGAGCGCGGGTACTGAGTGGAAGCTTGCCGCGGCAAACGTCTTGCCGTGGTCGCTATCTTGTCGCTTTCGGGAGCTTGTCGCTCACCGGGCCTTGCCGGGACGCGTGGCGCGTCGCGGCAAGTTCCTTGAGATGCCTCGATTGGCCTTCCCGGCAAGCTCCTCTTGCCAGGGTCTCGTGTCTTTAGTGGTTTTGTGCCTTCAGTGGCCTTCCCGGCAAGCTCCTCTTGCCGAGGCCTTGTCTTTTGGACTTGGATACTTTGTTCTTGAATGGCTCCAAGGGAACCACGGAGGATCTTGGCGGTCGCCTGGCAAGCCTTGCCGCGGGACGCTGCAACTGCCCGTGCACAAGTTCGGGATACTAAGGTACCCCTACTTTAGTATACCGACAGGAGCCCCGGGCCTGGGCCATACACGGTACCGAGCGCTGTTGGGCCTGGCCCAAAACAGTGCACGGGCACGCGCGGCCTGCGGCACGCCGTATCTTACTCCGTATCCACCGCGCCCTCCCTTAACGACACGCGTTTAATGCGGCGTCGTGGGGGAGATCGTGGCCTGTTTCTTTAATAGGAAATGCGGAACGTCCGCCCCCTTCCCCCTTATAAGCAGGGGAAACAGGGGCAGTTCGTCCATCTGCCCATTGCTTCTTCAATCCTCAGAAACCTCCGCCGCTCCCCTCCTTCCCGAAGGCCGAAAGAGAGCAGCGCTCCGCCCTCCGTCGCCACCAGCACTACCAGCGCCGTCGACCTCCTCCACCGCTTCCGCCATGGCTCCGAAGGGCGAGAAGGGGAAGACTAAGAAGTCGGTTGATGCGCTGCGGCTCGCGGCGATGCGGAAGACGAAGGCGGTCTTCCCCCCAAGCTTGACGCGGAGGAGCTGAGGGATACCTTCTACCTTTTCTGGTCGAGGGAGACGAAGGCGCATCCGCGCACCAAGGTACTCCCAGCCGTAGCTTGCGAGATGTTCCCGAATGGCTACGCATTCTTCGCTCTGTTCTTCTACTGCGGGCTCTGCCCGCCCTATTCCGAGTTCTTCTGTGATATCATGAACACCTACGGGTTTCACCTCCTTGACTTCACCCCCAACGCCGTTCTGACCATGGCCGTTTTCGCACATCTGTGCGAAAACTTTGTCGGAGTCTTCCCAAATGTAGCTCTTTTCCGCCACTACTTCACGCCCCGAGTTGAGAGGGGAGAGCCTCTGTCTGGCGGAATCTCTTGGATCTCTAGGACCCACAAGAAGGAAGCTTACTTGTCGGGAGAGCTCTGCGGCAAGTGGGATGAGTGGAGAGCCAATTGGTGTTGGATCGTAGAGGATAACCCGCAGCACTTTACCGCCCGGCGCCAAGCCCCAGTAGTACGCGGCGACGACTGGAGCGACTTGGCCCCAGAAGATAGTAGACTGAAGATTGCCACTACCCGGATCCTTCGCCTCAGGCTTGCCGGGCTGACTCTAGGCGCAGTTGGAGCAGACTTTCTCCGCCGCCGCATCGCCCCCTTGCAGGAGAGGAAGAGGGCCGCCTGGGAGTTCGAGAACGCGGCAGATATCATGAGGTTGCGCCCGGGCCTCAATTATAACTTCACTGTCCTGGAGCTCAACGCGATGCTCCAAGCGTTGTTCAAGTACGACTCCGACCATCCCGAATGGTTCACGTTGCCGAGGGGCGTAGTTCCGCTGTGCAACAACTCGCCGCTCAGTGGCATCCGTGCAATGATGCCACTGTGCGACTCGCACGGGATCGAGACCACTTGGCAAGAGCCTGCCGACGAAGCTGTGCAGGCATTCTTCGACAATTTGGTGGAACTGCCAATCGACTCCGACGAGAAGAAAGGCCTCACCCGCGACACCACTAACCAGGAGATGGCATATATTGCCACCAGGCTGGAAGAGGCGGTGGCAGCCGCGGCCGCGGGCGAGTTCGGGTACACAGTGGAGGAGGCGGAGGCAGCGGAGGCGACAAGCCTTGCCGAGCAAAAAGAATTTCTCAAAACGGGGAAGCTTGCCGGGCAGGTCGCCGAGACAAGTGAGCCTGCCGAGCAGGGTGCCGAGTCGAGCGGGCCCGTTGGGGACACGAGCGGCTCACTGGAGATCGGCTCCTCTTCTGCGTCTTCAGGTAGCTCGCCACCACCAGCAGAGCCTTCAGCTCTGCGAAAGCGCCTCCGCAAGGCCCGGGACGTGAAGGAGCGGCAGAAGGGCCAACAGCCGCCGTGCCGCGCAACGCGCGCCACCGCGGCAAGCAAGGCTGCCGCGGGAGCGCCTCGCGCTTCTGCAGCGGCTGGAGGGGGGTCGTCCCGGACCGGAACTTCTGCTCCTGCCGCCCCTCGTGCCTCGGCGGCAACCGGAGCGGGGTCTTCTCAGACAACCGTCCCTGCTCCCACCAAGCGGCCAAGGGAGCCTACTCCTCCGCCTCCTCGTGCCGAGACGCGTGAGCCAGACTTCGACTTCTCTGCGCTTAGCTCCGACGAGGAGGAAGAAGAGTAAGTCTTTGCAGTTCTTGTATTTCTTCGATTTTCTGTTGTTTTGTCTTGTATCTCCTTTGCCTAACTCTGAACCTGTTCTTCCTTTTCAGAACTCTGGCCCAGAGGGCGGCAAAGAGAGCCAAGGCCCTGGTGATCGTCATCGAGGACGAGCCCGCTGCAACAGCAGGGGGCGCGCCCGAGACAAGCTTGCCGAACCCGGCAACCGGTCTTCAGAGCAGCCCCCAGCGCAGCCCCTAGCGTAAGTGTGGTTCATCTTCTGCTGTTAGGCGCGCGTGGGCGCTTCTTCTTTACTGACGTCTTGTTCGTTGATCCGTGTAGGAGCAGAGCAGCAGCGCCAAGAGTGCCAGGAGACCGCCCCCGACGTGCCGCAGGCTTCGACCACACCGCCAAGGGGAAGCTCTCCGGCAAGGGAGAACACTCCGCCAAGGGCGAGTACCCCGCCAAGGGCGAGTACTCCGCCAAGGGAGAATACTCCGCCAAGGGATAGCACTAGCGGCCCTCCGCCGGCGGGAGCTACGACCACGCCGCCGAGGGAGAGCTCCCCGGCAAGGAACCTTGCCGAAGAGCCGGCCCGCGCAGGTAATCCCTTTGCTTTAAAAACTCCCCTTGGGCTTTTCTCCTTTTGATTCCTCTTTTTTGGATATTTGCTTGACTGTTTTTCTTTCCTTTTCTTCCGTCAGACCCGTCCGCAGCCGAGCCAATGGAGACGGAGGTTTTCGCTGACGACGCCGCCGTTGCTGAAGAAACGGTTGGCGCAGACGATCACGCCGGCGCAGAGGCCGCCAAGGCTGCCGCCGCAGCAGCCGGCGAAGGGGCCGGCGATCGCACTGACGGCCCTGAGGCCTCAGGAGCGCCAGGTGCTACACCGACCGCCGAGCCCTCCGCCGCTGCCGCAGCCCCCAGCTCCGACGAGCCCGAGCCAGGCGCCTACTTAAAGGCCGGCGACGACATCTTCATCCAGCTCCTTTGGGCGTCCATGTCCAGGGCGCCAGTCGAGGGAGAGGTCTTCGACGGGGAGGTGCTTGCCTCCGCCGGGCTGAAGCTTGTCGACGCGCCGAGGAGCAGCAAAGAGCCTGAGGAGGAACGGCTGCTGCGTAGGCTACTGTCGCTTTACCGCGCCCGGCAGGCCAAGCTGGAGTCGCGCGAGGCTCTGGCCGCCAAGGCGGGAGTCGATATGGAGAAGCGCGCAGAGGAGCTCCGGGCCATCAACCAAGCAGCTCTCCGGTCCTTGGCGGAGGAGCGGGAGCAGCTTGCCGAGGCGCAGCAAGCCTTCATCCTCGAGAAGGCTGAAGTGGAGGAGCAGCAGCGGCTTGCCGCCGAGGAGCTATCCAAGCGAGAAGGCGAGCTGGCGCAGCGGAAGGTCAACCTCGACGGCCACGAGGATGAACTTGCCGCGCGCGAACAATCTCTTGGCGGAGCTCTCCAGGAAGCAAAGGATGCCGCAGCGGCTACTGAGACCGCCAAGAAGGAGTTGGAGAAGAGGGTGGCGCAGCTCGAGGCCGACCTCAAGGCGAGAAGCGAAGAAGTCGCCGCGCTCAAGGTCGAGCGGGAGAAGGACGCCCACAGCCACTCCGAGTTGCAGGTCCGCCTCTCCGAGAAGGGCAAGGAGCTCACCGCCGCCAAGGACTCCAACGCCGACCTCGAGCTGAAGCTGGCCACCCTAACCAAGACGGTGGACGGCGCCAAGGAACGAGAGACGACTCTGAAGGAGCAGATCAGGGACGAGAAGGCGTTGCTGGCGAGCGCTGCCGTCACCCAGAACAACTTTAGGCAGACCGTCGAGCTCTGGACGGAAGGCCTCGTCAACGCCGCCGCAGACATCGACAAGGAGTTAGCGCAGCTGGGGGCGGAGTACCTCGGGTACTCCACCGGCGAGAACCTCCACCCCAGCGCCAAGCTTACTTTATTCTTCAAGGGCGTGGCAACGGGCCTCCAGCAACTCCAGGAAAAGATCCCAAAGCAGCTGGCGGACGAGTCGCGCAGGCTTTGCGCGGGAGCCCTGCAGAAGGTGTTGATGAAGGTGGCCTTCCGCAATCTAGGCCTCAACCTCACCAACGTCCTCAGGTCCCTGCCGCCGGACGCTGATCAGGAGGCGCTCAAGGCCCTTGTCGCACCCATTGTGGACAAGGTGGGCGGGATCAAGAGAGTTGAAGGCGACCGCGCAGATTAGGCTGCTTATTTTCTTCTTTTCCTTGTCGTTGTTAGCCATGTTACGAAAAACAGACCATTAGAGTTGCGACAAGTCGCTTTGTAATATAACTCTATTTTGGGTAGTTAATGCAATGTTATTTCCTTTACTTGAATCCTTTGCTTTGTATGTTTTTACCCTTACGCTTTTAGGGAACTTGCCGGCGCAGGCACCTTTGCCGCGAGCACTGAGTGCGGAACTTCAGCAGCCTGCTGGCGGTGCTGTTACCGACAAGAAACCTTGTCGCAGCTAGTCGCAGCACGCTTAAGTTGTTGAACGAACTCGAAAACGAAGTAAGGGTGCGACACTAGTCGCAGCACACTTAAGTCGTTGAGCGTGCTCGAAACAAAGTAAGGGCGCGACTAGCCACAAGTTGGTTCCTCTGCGCACAGGTTTTCCATACAAAGCGCGGTCGTTCAAGGAAGATAACATAAAATTTAAAAATTTGATTGCTCAAACTTTGGCAACTTAGCTCTTGTGTCGTTTGCTCCCCGGGAAGGCAGAACTTTCTTGAACGGCGCTTGGTCCATACCACTATCTTCTCCTCCCTCCCCCGGCAAACTTGTGCGCGGGGGAACCTTCCTTTGCTTGAGAGAAAAAAGAAGGGAGAGAAAATACAAATATGGAGCCTTTGGGCTCGTTATGGCTTACCGAGGGTTGGTGCTGCACAAAGTGTCAGATTATACATGGAAGAAAATAAAAAGCATGAAATGACAGGATGTGCGGGGCACATAAGCTTTACTAATGCACGGGGTCTGCGCCCGGCTTTGTACAAAGGATTACATGCAACAGCGGCAAGACTTGTTCAAAAGGTGGTTGCCGGAGCGGATCACGGCAACCGCGCCTTATGGGTAAAACTTGCGAAGATGCTCAATGTTCCAGGAGTTGCTCACCGGATATCCATCTTCGGTCTCAAGGCGGACAGCGCCGGGCCTTGTGACTCGCTTCACCCGATAAGGGCCTTCCCACTTCGGCGTCAACTTGTTGGAATTCTTGGCGGACTGAACGCACCGAAGAACAAGGTCGCCTTCCTCTAGACTTCTGGCGTTAGCTTTGCGGCTATGGTAGCGGCGCAAAGCTTGCTGGTATCGAGCAGCTCGTACAGCAGCCTGAAGACGGTCTTCCTCAAGGAGTAGCGCGTCATCTTGTCGCAGCTGCTCTTGCTCGAGCTCATCATAAGCGAGCACTCGAGGCGACCCGTATACGAGTTCCGTGGGGAGAACTGCCTCTGCTCCATAGACTAGAGCAAAGGGTGTTTGTCCAGTGGCTCGATTTGGCGTCCTCCTGATCGACCAAAGAACCACTGGCAGCTCCTCGATCCAGTTTCTTCCGCACTTGTGCAGCCTGTCGAAAGTTCTTGTCTTGATTCCGCGCAGCACTTCAGCGTTTGCCCTCTCCGCTTGACCGTTGCTCCTTGGGTGAGCAACAGAAGCGAAGCAAACCTTGGCGCCAAGGTCTTGGACATACTGCATGAAGGTGTGACTTGTGAATTGTGTGCCGTTGTCGGTAATGATCCTGTTAGGGATCCCGAAACGGCAAACAATCGACCTGAAGAACTTGACTGCTGACTGTGCGATCACCTTTCTCACTGGTTCCACTTCCGGCCACTTTGTGAACTTGTCGATTGCAACGTACAAGTACTCAAAGCCCCCGGCTGCGCGGGGAAAGGGGCCGAGGATGTCGAGCCCCCAGACCGAAAATGGCCAGGATAAAGGGATCGTCTGGAGAGCTTGAGCTGGCTGATGTATCTGTTTGGAATGGAACTGGCACGCTTCACACTTGGTTACTTGTGCAGTTGCATCCTAGAGGGCTTCTGGCCAAAAGAAACCTTGCCGGAATGCCTTGCCGGCAAGTGCTCTCGCGCCAATGTGGTGACCACAAATGCCTCCATGTATTTCTGCCAACAGCTTTTGTCCGTCTTCCCGGGGAATACACTTCAATTTCACACCATTGAGTCTTCTTCTGTACAGTGTGTTGTCGACAAACTGGTACATACTTGATTGCCGGGCTACTCTTTCAGCTTCTTCTTGCTCTTCGGGAAGTTCTCCTGTCTGAAGGAAACGGACGATCTGCTGCGCCCATGCTGGAGCCTGTGGCTCGACAACAAGGACTAAAGGCACATCTGTTGCTGCGGGAACATCTGCTTCTACGGCGAGAACCCGTGTCTCAGCCGGAGCTTGATGTTCCTCGGCAAGCTTGCCGGAGCAAAACTTGTCGGGAGCGTCTGCTTCAACTGTACAAGCCCTAGGGCTTGCAGGAGCAGACTGCTCCTCAGCATTCTTGGTGTTGATCTTGGGAACCTTCTTGGCGGCGGCTTCGGGAAGCTCTGCCGGAAAATAGTCACCAGAAACCAACTTCCTCTTCTTGTTTTGTCCAGTTGATGGTGTTACGGATGGCTGAGTCAGCTTGAGCACAAAGATCCCTGGCTCCACAGGCAACTTTAGCGCGGCGCACTTTGACAGGCCATCTGCAATGTCGTTCTGAGCTCTTGGAACATGCTCCATCTGTAGGCCGTCGAAGTGTTCTTCAAGCTTTCTCACTTCGTCGACGTAAGCTTCCATCAATGGGCTCTGATAGTTCTTGTTCACTTGGCGGACGACAAGCTGCGAGTCACCCCTTACAATCAGCTTCTTAATCCCAAGGTCTGCTGCGATCCTGAGACCGGCAAGCAAACCCTCATACTCTGCAGTATTGTTTGTCGCTTGCTCCTTGGGAAAGTGCATTTGGACCACGTACTTGAGGTGTTCTCCAGTGGGTGCGACAAGCAGCACACCAGCACCGGCGCCTTGCAGCGAGAAGGCACCATCAAAGTACATTATCCATTCTTTGCTTGCTTCCTTGACGGGGATGCTCGTCTCTGGAATCTCTTCATCTGGTGTTGGCGTCCACTCTGCTATAAACTCTGCCAATGCTCTGCTCTGGATAGTTGAAGTGCTTTCAAACTTGAGGCCAAAGCTTGACAGCTCCAGTGCCCACTCAACAATCCTGCCTGTCGCTTCTGGATTCTGCAATATCCTCTTTAGCGGAAAGCGAGTGACCACTGTTATCTCATGTGCTTGGAAGTAATGGCGCAGCTTTCTCGAGGCCATGAGGAGGCCGAAAAGCAGTTTCTGCACACCAGAGTACCTTGATCTAGCCCCCTGCAGAAGGGAGCAGACAAAGTAGACTAGGCGCTGCACCATTTTCTTCCGTATCTCCTCTTGCGTCTGCGCAGACCCATCCTTGTCGGGACCAGAGCTTGTCGGGGAAGCCCCCTGCTTGTCGCTGGACGTGCTTGCCGTGGTTGCTGGCTCATCATCCGCCTCCCTCTCTGCTACTAACGCAGCACTAACCACTTGATTGGTTGCCGCTAGGTATAGCAGTAACTTCTCTTGTGGTTTAGGTGCGACAAGTATTGGAGTGGAGGACAGGTACCTCTTCAAGTCTTGCAGCGCAGCCTCCGCTTCCGGAGTCCATTTCATTGGACCTGCCTTTTTTAAAATTTTGAAAAACGGCAGGGCGCGCTCAGCTGACTTAGAGATAAACCTGCTAAGAGCAGCCACGCAACCGGCAAGTCTTCGTACATCCTTGACGCGCTTCGGTGCTTCGATCTGTTCAATGGCCTTGATCTTGTCGGGATTGGCTTCAATCCCCCTCTGACACACGAAGAATCCGAGAAGCTTGCCGGAAGGGACTCCAAACACGCACTTCTCGGGGTTGAGCTTGAGCTGGATCTTGCGCAGATTCGCAAACGTTTCGTCTAAATCTTGAACCAGGGTAGCCCTGTCCTTGCTCTTGACCACTATGTCATCCATGTATGCTTCTACATTCCTGTGAATCTGTGGCTCAAAAGCTGTATGGACCACCCTTGCAAATGTTGAACCAGCATTCTTCAAACCAAAAGGCATCCGTATGAAACAGTATGTGCCACATGGAGTGATGAACGCGGTCTTCTCTTCATCTTCTTCAGCCATGAAGATCTGATGGTATCCTGAGTATGTGTCAAGAAACGAAAGCAGGTCACATCCGGCTGTGGAGTCAACAATCTGGTCAATGCGCGGCAAGGGAAATGGGTCTTTTGGACAAGCTTTATTCACATCGGTGAAATCGATACAAAGCCTCCATTTCCCGTTTGCCCTACGCACGACTACAGGATTGGCCAACCACGTGGGATGGAGCACTCCTCTGACAAGGCATGCTGCTTCCAGTTTCTTGATTTCTTCTGCAATGAACTCTTGGCGCTCCACCGCTTGCTTTCTAACCTTCTGCTTGACGGGCCGCGCGTGAGGACAAACGGCAAGCTTGTGCTCAATTACTTTCCTGGGAACACCGGGGATGTCGGACGGTTGCCATGCAAACACGTCGACATTCGCCCGCAGGAAAGCAACGAGCGCGCTTTCCTATTTAGGATCAAGCGTGGCACTGATGGTGAAAGTACCACCAGTGCCATCCTCCTTGGCGGACACCTTCTTTGTCTCTGGCAGAGCCGCCATCGTCTTCTTACACTTGCCAGTGGACCTCGATGGTGCGTCCTCGACGGCAGCGCAGCACTCTGAAGAGGTGCGTTTGCCGGAGTGGGCCCTAGAGCTCTTGCCGGACTTTGTCTTCTTCCCTCGGGGAGCTTCAGCGGCAAGTGTCTTGTTATCTGCTGCGGCTGCTGCTTCCCGGTAAATCTTGTCGGCGCAGATAAGGGCATCCTTCTCGTTGCCAGGGACAGAGATGACGCTTATCGGGCCTGGCATCTTGAGCATGTTGTAGGCATAGTGAGAGGCTGCCATGAACTTGGCGAGTACTGGACGGCCAAGTATCCCATTGTAAGGCAATGGGAAATCGGCAACGTCGAACGTGATCCTCTCAGTCCTGAAGTTCAGCTCGCCGCAAAAAGTCACTGGCAGTGTGATCTTCCCCTTCGGCTTGCTCCTTCCCGGGTTGATTCCTTGGAAAGTGCCGGTTTCTTCGAGCTCGCTGTCGGGGATCTGGAGTTTCTGGATCACAGTGGAGGAGATCAGGTTCAAGCCAGCCCCGCCGTCAACTAACATCTTACTGACCTTGAGGTTGCGGATAGTTGGTGAAACCAACATCGGCAAGCACCCGACCGCAGTTGTGCGATCAGGGTGGTCCTCAATGTCAAAGACGATAGGCGTGCTGGACCATTTCAGAAGTTTGCGCGATTCGATAGGTGGTTCTGCTGCATTGACTTCCCGCACCCACTGTTTGAGTTGGCGGTGTGAAGTATGCAGAGAAGCTCCGCCATCAACGCACAAAACCTCTGTGGCTTTCTGAAACTCCTACTCACTGGTCTCTCCATCATCCATGTCTTCGTCGTCGTCGTCATCTTCGTCCTTGTCGCGGCCGCGGGGAGGCCTGTCTCCTTGCCGCTGCTTGGCCTTGCCGCGGCGTCCTCCCCGGCTGTTGAATGGCCGCTTCTTGCCGGATCCTCCATCACCTCCTTGGGCCTTCTCTTTGTCGCGCCGCTCGTACTCAGCTTTCTGCTGTTCAACAAGCTGCTCGACTCTCTTGCAGTTCTGGAGATCGTGGCCCTTGGTGCGGTGGATCTTGAAGTACTGCTTGTCGGTGCCGTCCTGTTTGTCGGCGGCCGCCACAGCCTGGCAGTTGGTGCATGCGGCAGTCTCCTTGCCGGAGCTACCAACTTGGGCTTTCTTGGCGCCAGCCTCCTTGCCGGACTGCTCAACGACTAGCACTTCCTTGTTCTTCTTCTTTCTGTTGTTCCGCCGCCGGTTTTTCTTTGCCGGGGCGGCATCCTCACTGTCAGATCCTCCGGCTCCTGTACCCTCTTCGGGGAGTTTCCTCCCCTCTTCGGCGCATGCACACTTGTCGGCCAGGGCGTATAGCTCACTGACGTCCCTGATCTTGCACATCGCCATCTCCTCCCTCATCCTGCGGTTACGCACGTTCTGATGGAACGCGCTGATGACCGCGGCAGGGTGGACGTCTGGGATGTTGTGTTGAACACGGCTGAACCTCTGGATGTACTTGCGCAGGGGCTCTCCTTCCTTCTAGGCGAGCAGGTGCAAGTCACTCTCTTGGCCATGGGGTTTGTGGCCGCCTGTAAAGGCGCCGACAAACTGATAGCATAGGTCTGCCCAAGAAGAAATGGAGTTGTCTGGCAAGTGCATGAGCCAGGACCTGATGTTGGGCTTGAGTACCAGAGGGAAGTAGTTGGCAAGGATCTTCTCGTCTCGTCCCCCGGCAGCCTGCACCGCGATGGTGTAGATGCTGAAGAACTCCAACGGATTCGTCTTGCCGTCGTACTTCTCCGGCACATCTGGCTTGAAATTTTTCATGCTGGGCCACTGGACTTGCCGCAGCTCACGAGTGAACGCAGGACAACCTACCGCATACGGCAAGTCGCCTGGTCCCCCTGGCGCTTGCATGTCGACAGTGGGCCCGGCGCGCTGATCAGATTGACGCCGCGCTTCTCTTCGTCGCTCGATGCGAGTACGAGCGTCTTCTTGTCGGCGATCGTCGAGAACTTGGCGCTGATCGCGGCGAGCCCGCGGATCTGATGACGTAGTGGAGTCGTCGTCGATGTTGATCCGGCGAGTCGGCGATCTCGGCCTTCGGGGCGGAGAGTGCACGGTTGTTGCACCTCCGCCGGTCTTGTCGCCATCGGCCCGCGCCTGGCTGACTTGCCGCGGTCGCGACGTGCTTGGCTGCTGCGGGGTGTCGCCGTTGGCGAAGGCGATGAGGCTCTGAATGGTGGCCCTCCAGTCGTCGGCCTTGTCTGCCGCTGGAGGGAAGTCTAGTAGCAGTTGAGCTCGTGCTAGAGCTTCTGCTGGAGTGGCGGGTAGCGGTGGCGAACAGTGCGAGGAGCGGGATATGCTCGGACTTCTAACTATGTTAGAAGGAGCAGCATCCCGTCCTCGCGACCGCGCTTTGCTCGTACCAGCATGTTGGCGTGTATGCTGGTCTTGAGCGTCCCGAGATCCGCCAGCTTGACCTTGGCCCAGCAAGCGTATGGTACCTTGAGTACCTCGACGCTGCCGATCCCGCGGCTCCTGAGAGGGACGCGGTGCATGCACGGACGCAGAGGTCTTGGAGTGCGCCCGATCGTCGTGGGAGCCGGCTACGCCGCCTAAGGGCAGCGCAGCCTTGTCCTTGGACCTGGCGGCACCGTGAGTTCCCTCGTCAGTGTCCGTTCTTCCGCCGGCGTCTAACCCACCAGCCGTTGGCTCCGGCGGTGGCGGGATCGACGCGGACGGGCCTGCTGCCTCCGAAGCCTTCTTCTTCGGCGGCATGTTGATGGAGTCGATGAAGTTGATGAAGTTGGTGAAGATCTAGCTCGTGCGGACGCCGGATCGGGTTCACACAACCTCGACGCACCCCCTACCTGGCGCGCCAAAGATGTCGGGGAAACTGATCGCCCACGAACACCTATGGGACCGGAGCCCCTTTTCGGTACGGCAGGGGGCGGAGATCGTACAAAGAGCGGATCGAGGCGAGCACACGAGCAGTTTACCCAGGTTCCGGCCGCACGGATGCGTAAAACCCTACTCCTGCTTTGGTTTGTATTGTGTTCTTGCTCAGGAGCGAGGAGATCTACAGTACACTCTAACCGCTAACAAGACCGAGCGTGGGAATGATCGATGTTCGGAACCCCCTCTACGTTGCGCATGGGCCTCCTTTTATAGGCTCAAGGGGTCACCGACAGGTGGCAACGCAGATGAGGGTAAAAGTGTAAAAAGAGTGGTAGTTGGAACAGTGTTTGCATAGTGCGCCATACCTAACCCTGACGGCAGGGGACAAGGGCATTAAATGTCCGTCGCCGTCGCCCAAACAGTGCAAAAAGTGGCCATCAGGGGCGCCAACGTCCGCCACGACGGTAGCCTTGTCATCGCTGCTTGCTGATACGTCCAAAACGTATCTATAATTTCTGCTTGCTCCATGCCTCTTTTGTGTGATATTGCTATGATATTTATGCACTTCCATACACTTTTGATCATATTTGGACTAACCTATTAACTCAGTGCACCCCAGTGCCAGTTTCTGTTTTCTGCTGTTTTTCTATTTCAGGTTTTCCCATTACTTAAATTGCCAGAAAAATTCCGGGAAAAATATATAAAAAATCAGTGTTCCGGAAGCTTCCACGCTCCAGAAGTGGGGCCAGAGGGGAGCCGGGGGCAGCCCAGGCGGCCTGCCCACGCGGCCCCCCTCTTGGCCACGCCGGGGGGGCGCCTGGGCCCCCCTTACCTCCTCTGGTGACCCCCTTTGGCATATATTTACACCGTGTCCCGAAACCCTCGAGGACGGAACCCTTTTTCGCGATCTCATCTCTGTTCCGCCGCCGCCGCGCTTCCAAGATTGGGAGCACCAGGAGAACTCTTCCCGGCACCCTGCCGGAGGGGAGAACCACCACCGGGAGCTTCTCCACCACCATGGACGCTTCCCGGATGAGTTGTGAGTAGTCCCCCTTGGACCATGGGTCCATGACCAGTAGCTATGTGATGTTCTCCTCCCCTCTTTGTTCTTCATCGATTAGACCTCGTGAGCTGCCCTACATGATCGAGGCACATATGTAATCTTTATGCTGTTGCTATGCTGAGTTTGCTGGGATCCGATGGATTATGAGATTATGTTCAGATTGTGTGTGAGTAATATATTTGATTCACCTCTTTTATATTTATGTTCTTGAGTAATTCTTGCATGTTCTCCGTTGCTGTTTATTGCTTTGGCCAAGTAGTAGGTAGTAACTCCAAGAGGGAACGTTATGCTTGATTGTGGGTTCATGCCCCTCGATGACTAGCTTGAGTGACAGAAACATGAGTCTAGGGGATGTGCTGTTGCCACAAGGGGGAAAACAACGGTGCTTGTACTTGCGGGTGCAAGGATTGTTTACTTTACGCAAAGTTCTTTTAATGCAGTTGTCTGTTGCTTTGAGTTTACACTATGGTGGGACTCGCAACTTAATACCAGCGAGATGTTCTGGATAGATATCTCAAGGTCGATGATTAGTAGTAGATGCAGATGGATTTCGGTCTACTTGCCTTGGCGTACCGCCCATGCTTTTGAGCCTCTACCTTTCTTACAGCATAGTTAGCATTGGTTTGCGCACATAATCCTGTCAATTGCCCAGCTGTAATTCGTTTACCTCGCTTAGCTGTTTTATCGTCTTTTGGGAGAGAGACATCACTAGTGAACATCATGGGACCCCGGTCCATATTACCATCACTGATCACACCTGTTATTTACTTTCTGTTCTTATTTACTAGTTGCAGTCATACCTATCACTATTATCTCTTGCATTTGATCCTTTGTAAACGACAAGGCCGGAGGGATTGACAACCTCTCTATACTCGTTGGGAGCAAAGTTATTTGTATCTGTGTGCAGGTCCTATCAAGCAAAAGTCTCTGGCGCTATTGACACATTCTTGTTGACCCTCGGAGTCTCACGGGATTCGATCCTTGGTATCTTTGCCAAGGGAAAACTACCGCTACGTTACATCTCAAACCTTCCACTTGGGGTAACCAACGAGGGGCGAGAAGCCATCAAGCAAAGTTTTCTGGCGCCGTTGCCGGGAAATCCACTCTTCAAGATAGGGGAGTTGCACGCTATCTTTTATCTTTGCTTTTTAGTCTTGTTAGTTTACCTTTCAGTTTTCTTTATGTCTTTTCACTAGTTTTGCTTAATGGAAAACAACAAAAATATGAGAGAGCTTTATAAGCTCTACCTTGCTTTGGGACATGATGTGTTTGAAGAGAAAATTAAAAAACCTATGGAACTTTATTATTTGCATAACAATCATGATGGTGGTGATGTTATTAGTATGCTTTCTTTGAATATCAATATTGCTAATGACATGGAAAGCTCTAAGCTTGGGGATGACACGTTTGATGAACATGATATTTTTAGTTTCCCAACTTTTGAAGAGAAAATTTACTTTGATGATACTTTGCTTCCTATATATGATTACAATGATGAATATGATGTTTTCAGTCCACCTACTATTGAGGATAAAATTTATTATGATTATGATATGCCTGCTAAATACAATGATTACCATGATGGTTATGATTGCTTTACTCTCACTATTCCTAATAAGAAAGATTTTGCTTATATGAAGAGTAATGATACCTTTTTGCATGTGGATCATGGTAACAATGCTTTATGTGATGCTTATATTATTGAGTTTATTCGTGATCCCACTGAAAATTATTATGAGAAGGGAACATATGCTTATAGATATTTCAATAATATCAAGTTCCCTCTCTTTATGTTGAAGGTTTTGAAGCTGCACTTGTTTTGTCTTCCTATGCTTATTGCTTTGTGCTTCAATGAATTATTGTATTGCAATATTCCTATGCATAGGAAGCATGTTAGGCTTAAATGTGTTTGGTATTTGCTTCTTGATGCTCTCTTTTGTTCTTCAACTCTTATTCCTACGAGAGCATCATTAAAGTCTTAAGCCTATCTTTATGACTATAAAGAACGAGCTCTAGGGAGACAACCCTTGTTATCTTTGCTTTCAGTTTGTTCTTTCAGTTTTAGTGGTCTTGATGTTTGTTACTACTGTAGCAACATCATTGTATCTTTACTTTTCAGCTTTGTGCCAAGTTTAGCCTCTGATTGCAAGAAAGTTCAAAAGTTGTGACGTGCTGTCCAGGAAACAGATTCTGTCCTTGGACAGAAAAATTCATATAAAATCACCAGATCATCTTTTTGGTCTGAATTTTTTCGACAGCGTGCTCTATACAATTGGCTTTCGGGCGTCTGTTCTGAGTTTGTTTGATTTGATTTGCAGAAGTGCTCCGAAAAAATTATTTACTACCTGATGGTCTGTTTTTCACAGATTCTCTCCTGTTTTGCCTTTTCTTCGTTTTGCAAACCTTGAGCTTTCTTTTTCTTTGCAAAAACCTTTTGGCAACCTTGAGAAACAGTAGATCTTCAAGATTATCTTTATTTCCAGCAAGGAAAAATTATTTTATTATGGGTACTAACCTCGCTAATCAGATTATGATGAGTTATGTATGAAGGGAGTTTTCAAGTGTGCGAGGGAAGATGATAAAAAGATTCAGGAGGGTCAAACGCTCAAGCTTGGGGATGCCCCCATGCACCCCCAAGAAATATTCAAGAGGACTCAAGCGTCTAAGCTTGGGGATGCCCCCGTGCATCCCCTTCTCCATCAACAATTATCAGTTCGTCTTTCGTTCCACTATATTTTAATCACTTCATGCGTTATGTGCTATGCTTGGAGCGTCTTGCTTTTAGTTTCTTTTTTTTAGTTTTCTTTAGCTTTGCTTGCTGTTCATAACAAGTTAGAACCCAGCTTTCTTTGTGTGGGGGAGAAACACGCTCCACTTCAACCTAGAACACAACATAGGATTTTCATGTTTATCTTTGATGTGTATGTTCTTTGTCTTTCAAATAGCTACTGTCATGTTTAGCTCTTAGTTTTCATGCTTTACTTTTTAAAGAGCTTTTGTTTAGTTGGTTGCTTCTGGAACTCTCTTGAGTTATCATGCTTATCTTGTTAAGAGAGTGGGTTCTTTGGCACTGGTTGATATGTCTATGATAAAAATGCTATGTGCATAATGGTGCTTAGTAGTTCATGTTTTCTTATGGTTAGTCTCAAATAGCTGGGGGTCCTTAATGTGTTATTGAAGTACCAGCATGATTTGTTTGCCTGTGATGTGGTATGGTTTAGTGATATCTTCCTCCAAGAATTTATTTTGATTGACTTGGCATATGCTCACGCATATTTAAGACTTAAAGAAAGTCTATCAAGCCTTGATGATCTTTAATTTCTGAGTAGCGATATAACTTCCATGCCCGATTCAATGTTGCTTTGTCGCTCTGCATGATTATGACCGTCATTGCTCTCTTAGTTGGTCGCTCCCAGTCTTTTGCTAGCCTTCACCTGTACTAAGCGGACTGACTGCTTGTGCATCCAAAATCATTTAAACCAGTTATGCCATATGAGTCCACCATACCTTCCTATACATGGTATTTAATTGCCATTCCTAACGAAGACTTTCTTGTACCATCTCGAAATTATTCAAAAGCATTTCTCTTTTGTGCCTCTGTTTTAGCTCATGAGGAAGTAGTAGTTAATTCATGATCTTTTTAAGTTGGACAAGTTTTACCCCGGGATTGCATGTCTAATCTGCAAACCCCTAATACGAGAAGGAACTGGCATGAGTGCGCCCGGCTCATAAAAAATACAACAAACAAACCCTCCTTCACGCTTTGTTCATGAGAAATCAGAAAACTTTTGGCAGTGATAAACAAAGGAGATTAAGGGGATGTGATCGTCCCCGTGCGGGAGCCGTTCCTCGAAACTTGTCCAGCTCGAGAAGTAATTGAGTTATCTACTAGCATTCGTTGACGAAATATGCATCTCCCAAAAATAATTTTTACCTCTGTTTTTTAAAAAAAAACAAGATCTCTGGTACATGTTTAGTATTTGCTTCCAACCACGGGTTTTCAAACTTGCCATCAAAAGCCACGGTTCGAGAGTCTCCACCTTCTTTCTTCAAAGCACCAACTATTGAGAGCATGATTGTCATTCTGAGTGTAATGTGCATTGTCCCAAAGTACCATTGTCTTCTGCATGATTATGATATCGCTTATTCTGAAATCATTGTATCTAGTCGTCACTTAAACTTCGGAGGTGCTCCTGCATTTATGTTTTGCTTCACTAAAGGGGGCAAGCGAGGTATCACTTTGTCATGTTTGCACACCATGCTCACTACAAATCTATTGGGTGTTTCAGTATCATATTGTAAAACTTTCAGTTCAATGTGATATTCTCATGAGGCAACTTAATTACTAAAGATTCATTGTCTCAGTAAGCATTTGTCATGTGACTGTGAAAAGTTCTTATATGGTTAATAGCATGTCACCACAGAAATTATGCTTGTTATCATTTACCTACTCGAGGAAGAGCAGGAATTAAGCTTGGGGATGTTGATACGTCCAAACGTATCTATAATTTCTGCTTGCTCCATGCCTCTTTTGTGTGATATTGCTATGATATTTATGCACTTCCATACACTTTTGATCATATTTGGACTAACCTATTAACTCAGTGCACCCCAGTGCCAGTTTCTGTTTTCTGCTGTTTTTCTATTTCAGGTTTTCCCAGTACTTAAATTGCCAGAAAAATTCCGGGAACAATATATAAAAAATCAGCGTTCCAGAAGCTTCCACGCGCCAGAAGTGGGACCAGAGGGGAGCCGGGGGCAGCCCAGGCGGCCTGCCCACGCGGCCCCCCTCCTGGCCGCGCCGGGGGGGGGCCCTGGGCCCCCCTTACCTCCTCTGGTGACCCCCTTTGGCATATATTTACACCGCGTCCCGAAACCCTCGAGGACGGAACCCTTTTTCACGATCTCATCTCTGTTCCGCCGCCGCCGCGCTTCCAAGATCGGGAGCACCATGAGAACTCTTCTCGGCACCCTGCCGGAGGGCAGAACCACCACCGGGAGCTTCTCCACCACCATGGACGCTTCCCGGATGAGTTGTGAGTAGTCCCCCTTGGACCATGGGTCCATGAACAGTAGCTATGTGATGTTCTCTTCCCCTCTTTGTTCTTCATCGATTAGACCTCGTGAGCTGCCCTACATGATCGAGGCACATATGTAATCTTTATGCTGTTGCTATGCTGAGTTTGCTGGGATCCGATGGATTATGAGATTATGTTCAGATTGTGTGTGAGTAATATATTTGATTCACCTCTTTTATATTTATGTTCTTGAGTAATTCTTGCATGTTCTCCGTTGCTGTTTATTGCTTTGGCCAAGTAGTAGGTAGTAACTCCAAGAGGGAACGTTATGCTTGATTGTGGGTTCATGCCCCTCGATGACTAGCTTGAGTGACAGAAACATGAGTCTAGGGGATGTGCTATTGCCACAAGGGGGAAAACAACGGTGCTTGTACTTGCGGGTGCAAGGATTGTTTACTTTACGCAAAGTTCTTTTAATGCAGTTGTCTGTTGCTTTGAGTTTACACTATGGGTGGGACTCGCAACTTAATACCAGCGAGATGTTCTGGATAGATATCTCAAGGTGGATGATTAGTAGTAGATGCAGATGGATTTCGGTCTACTTGCCTTGGTGTACCGCCCATGCTTTTGAGCCTCTACCTTTCTTACAGCATAGTTAGCTTTGGTTTGTGCACATAATCCTGTCAATTGCACAGCTGTAATTCGTTTACCTCGCTTAGTTGTTTTATCGTCTTTTGGGAGAGAGACATCACTAGTGAACATCATGGGACCCCGGTCCATATTACCATCACTGATCACACCCGTTATTTACTTTCTGTTCTTATTTACTAGTTGCAGTCATACCTATCACTATTATCTCTTGCGTTTGATCCTTTGTAAACGACAAGGCCAGAGGGATTGACAACCTCTCTGTAGTCGTTGGGAGCAAAGTTATTTGTATCTGTGTGCAGGTCCTGTCAAGCAAAAGTCTCTGGCGCTATTGACACCTTCTTGTTGACCCTCGGAGTCTCACGAGATTCGATCCTTGGTATCTTTGCCAAGGGAAAACTACCGCTACGCTACATCTCAAACCTTCCACTTGGGGTAACCAACGAGGGGCGAGAAGCCATCACTTGCCACCATGTACCCCAGGCTGCACAGCCTTCCGCCACGTGCACCTGGGATGGTCCCAGGACGACACGTAGGTGGATGCGCTGGAGCGCGGGTACTGAGTGGAAGCTTGTCGCGGCAAACGTCTTGCCGCAGTCGCTATCTTGTCGCTTCCGGGAGCTTGTCGCTCACCGGGCCTTGCCGGGACGCGTGGCGCGTCGCGGCAAGTTCCTTGAGATGCCTCGATTGGCCTTCCCGGCAAGCTCCTCTTGCCAGGGTCTCGTGTCTTGAGTGGTTTTGTGCCTTGAGTGGCCTTCCCGGCAAGCTCCTCTTGCCGGGGCCTTGTCTTTTGGACTTGGATACTTTGTTCTTGAATGGCTCCAAGGGAACCACGGAGGATCTTGGCGGTCGCCTGGCAAGCCTTGCCGCGGGACACTGCAACTGCCCGTGCACAAGTTCGGGATACTAAGGTACCCCTACTTTAGTACACCGACACAAGGATCTAATAGGAGACACATCAATAACTTTCAGATCTTCATCTTTATTTTCACGATAACTAGAAGAACATGATTTAATATAACCTTCTCTTTTAGCACGCATTCTAGCGGTTCTTTCTTTGCATTCATCAATGGAAATTCTCATGGCTTTGAGAGACTCATTGATATCATGCTTAGGTGGGATAGAGCTAAGTTTCAAAGAATCAACATCAAGAGTAATTCTATCCACACTTCTAGCCAGTTCATCAACCTTAAGCAATTTCTCTTCAAGCATAGCATTGAAATTCTTTTGCGAGATCATAAACTCTTTAACACTAGTTTCAAATTCAGAAGGGATCTTTCCATAAGAGTTGTTGTAGGAATTACCATAATTATTAGAGGAATTACTAGGAAAGGCCTAGGATTAAAATTACCTCTATAAGCATTGTTACCAAAATTATTCCTACCAACAAAATTCACATCCAAAGATTCATTGTTATTCTCAATCAAAGTGGACAAAGGCATATCATTAGGATCGGAAGAAGCACTCTTAGAAGCAAACAATTTCATAAGTTCATCCATCTTTCCACTCAAAACACAAATTTCTTTGATAGCATGCACTTTTTTACTAGTAGATCTTTCGGTGTGCCATTGAGAATAATTAACCATAATATTATCTAGGAGTTTGGTAGCTTCTCCTAAGGTGGTTTCCATGAAAGTGCCTCCGGCGGGCGAGTCTAAAAGATTTCTAGAAGCAAAATTCAAGCTAGCATAAAAGTTCTGAATAATCATCCATAGATTCAAACCATGTGTAGGGCAATTACGTATCATCAATTTCATTCTCTCCCAAGCTTGTGCAACATGCTCATGATCTAGTTGCTTAAAATTCATAATATCGTGTCTAAGAGAGATGATCTTAGCAGGAGGGAAATAATTAGAGATAAAAGCATCTTTGCACTTATTCCATGAAACAATACTATTTCTAGGCAAAAAGGAGAGCCAAGTTTTAGCACGATCTCTAAGTGAAAACGGAAATAACTTCAATTTAACAATACCATTATCCGTATCCCTTTTCTTTTGCGTATCACACAAATCAACAAAGTTGTTTAGATGGGTAGCGACATCTTCACTAGGAAGGCCGGAGAATTGATCTTTCATGACAAGATTCAACAAAGCAGCATTGATCACACAAGATTCAGCATCGGTAATAGGAGCAATCAGAGTGCGAATAAAGTCATTGTTGTTGGTATTGGAGAAGTCACACAATTTGGTATTGTTCTGAGCCATAGTGACAAGCAAGCAATCCAACACACACAAGCAAACTAGAGGCAAGCGGAAAAACGCACGGCGGAAGAAGGGCAAATAAAACGACAAAGGTGAAGTGGGGGAGAGGAAAACGAGAGACAAATAAATGTAATGCGAAGGATAAGGGTTTGTGATAGGTAATTGGTGTATGACTTTTGCGTAAGCCTCCCCGGCAACGGCGCCAGAAATTCTTCTTGCTACCTCTTGAGCTTGCGTTGTATTCCCTCGAAGAGGAAAGGGAGATGCAGCACAGTAGCATAAGTATTTCCCTCAGTTTTTGAGAACCAAGGTATCAATCCAGTAGGAGACCACGCGCGAGTCCCTCGCACCTGCACAAACAAATAAGAACTTTGCAGCCACCGCGATAAGGGGTTGTCAATCCCTTTATGGTCACTTACGAGAGTGAGATCTGATAGAGGTGATAATTATATTTTTGGTATTTTTGGTTTCATGAAACAGCAAATAAAAGCGGTAAAAGTAAAGTAGATATGTTGAGAATAGACCCGAGGGCCATAGTTTTCTCTAGTGGCTTCTCTCATGATAGCGGTATTCTACGGCGGGTAAACAAATTACTGTCGAGCAATTGATAGAAAAGCAAATAATTATGAGACTATATAGGCATGATCATTGTATATAGGCATCACGTTCGAGACAAGTAGACCGACTCCTACATGCATCTACTACTATTACTCCACACATCGACCGCTATCCAGCATGCATCTAGTGTATTGAGTTCATAAGAACAGAGTAACGCCTTAAGCAAGATGACATGATGTAGAGGGATAAACTCAAGCAATTTGATATAAACCCCATCTTTTTATCCTCGATGGCAATAATACAATACGTGCCTTGCTGCCCCTACTGTCACTGGGAAAGGACACCGCAAGATTGAACCCAAAGCCAAGCACTTCTCCCATTGCAAGAACTATAGATCTAGTAGGCCAAACCAAACCAATAATTCAAAGAGACTTGCAAGGATATTATGAGCACACATAAAAAGTTCAGAGAAGAACGAAATATCTTTCATAGATAACCTTGATCATAAACTCACAATTCATCGTATCTCGACAAACACACCGCAAAAAGAGATTACATCGAATAGATCTCCTCGAAGATCGAGGAGAACTTTGTATTGAGATCCAGAGAGAGAGAAGAAGCCATCTAGATAATAGCTATGGACCCGAAGGTCTGTGGTAAACTACTCACAACTCATGGTGAGGGCGATGATGATGATGATGAAGACCTCCGTGATGGATCCCCCTCGGGTGGAGCTCCGGAATAGGCTCAAAGATGGGATCTCACGGGAACAGAAGGTACGGTGGTGGAATTAGGGTTTTCTTTCTTCGTATGTCGTTTCTGGGGTACGTAGGTATATATAGGAAGAAGGAGGGCACCGGGGGCTGGGTGGGCCAGCCTCGAGGCAGGGAGGCGCGCCCTGGGAAGGGGGGCGCACCCCCACCCTCGAGGGTTGGCCCTTTGCCCCCTGACTTGGTCTTGACGTTTCCCGAGCATGATTTCCTCCAAAAATATCTCTCGCGAAGGTTTCATTCTGTTTGGACACCGGTTGATATTCCTTTTCTGCAAAACCCTGAAATAGGCAAAAAATTGCAATCTAGACTGGGCCTTTGGGTTAGTAGGTTAGTCCCAAAAATGATATAAAAGTGAATGATAAAGTCCATTATACATCCAAGACTTCATAAATAATAGCATGGAAAAATAAAAAATTATAGATACGTTGGAGACGTATCACCACCCACCACCCACTTGGTAGCCATGGTTGAAGATCTAACCGATCTACTCGACTATGCTTCAGAGGACTTCGACGGGATGGACCTCAAAGCTGAAGCAGACACAGATCAAAGCCGGCCCATAACAGGACGGTGGAAAGCTACGTCCTCATACGACGTATATATGGTCGATACACCCAAAGAGGTGGAAGGCAACAGTGGAAACAATCATATAGAAGATAAACCTGCCGAAGAACTCCCAAGCGTCGGCGTCCAAAATGCTGAGCAAAATCCCGTAAAGGAAATGACAGCAACACCGCGACTACTGACGGTGATATTTCGGAACAAGGCGAAGACCCCGCGGATCCAGCAATAGAGCAGGAGGAGCGATAGGACGACGAACAGAGTCCGAAGCCGCAGTCCGATGACAGCGATGCCGAAGACGGTGACTACGAACCGTTCTCCGAAGAAGAGGTTAGCCTGGATGACGACAAATATACCGTCCCAGAAGAACCCTCCGAACAAAAACGCTTCCATCGGCGGCTTATAGCCACCGCACGGAGCTTAAAAAGTAGCAGAGACAGCTTCGAGCTGCTCAAGACAAGCTCAATGGTAGATGGAACGAGGTGCTAGATGCCGAACAGAAACATGGCTTTAATGGACAAACCAAACGCTATCCCAAGTGCAAGCTGCTGCCCGAATTCGATGACGAGGCCATTGCGCCCGTCCCACCAAATAATAACACCGCCAACAAGCCGGACTGACCACCTCGTGGACGGGATAGAGTCTCTAGCAATGGCATAAACAAGCCCCCATCCCATAAAAGAAAGGAGCGTGCCGCCCAAGTCCGAAAGCATGATCTGCGCGAGGACCTAAACAAAAAAGCTAGCAAGACCATGTCTATATTCGGACCCAGAGATCGAGCTCCCACATGGGACGGCGGCTATCAAGCCAATCGCGCCGGTGACATACCAGTTCGGGGTCAATAACGAACACCACAACCATCGGACATACGCCACAATATAGCAAGATACAGAGGAGCTTCACACCCTCAATGCTTTACCGATGAGGTACTGGGTCATGATTTCCCAGAAGGGTTTAAACCCGTGAACATCGAAGCGTACGATGGAACGACGGATCCTGCCGTCTGGATAGAAGATTTTATTCTTCACATCCACATGGCTCGAGGAGATGATCTCCACGCCATCAAATATTTACCCCTCAAGCTAAAAGGACCATCTCGGCACTGGCTAAACAGTCTCCCAGAAAACTCCATTGGGAGTTGGGAAGAACTTGAGGACGCTTTTCGGGCCAATTTTCAAGGGACTTATGTCCGGCCCCCGGACGCTGACGATTTAAGTCACATCATCCAACAACCTGGGGAGTCAGCCGACAAGCTTTGGAACAGGTTTCTCACTAAGAAGAACTAGATCGTCAACTGTCCGGACGCCGAAGCCTTTGCGGCATTCAAGGACAGTATTCGGGACGAATGGCTAGCCAGACACCTTTGCCAGGAAAAGCCGAGGACAATGGCAGCCCTAACTACACTCATGACTCGCTTTTGCGCGGGTGAGGATAGCTGGTTAGCTCGTAGCAGCACCAGCGACCCTGGAACATCTGAAGTCAGGGACGGCAATGGAAAGCCACGACGCAAACAAAACAAGCGTCGAAACAATCCTAGAAGCCCAGATGATACAGCGGTAAATGCCGGATTCAGCGGCTCCAGACCCGGTCAACGGAAGAAGCCATTTAAAGGCAACAAAGATGGTCCATCAAGTTTGGACAGGATATTAGACAGACCCTGCCAAATCCATGGCACCCCAGAAAAACTTGCCAATCACACCAACCGTAACTGTTGGGTTTTCAAGGAGGCCGGCAAGCTAAACGCCGAACACAAGGGGAAGGAGCCTCAGAGTGAAGACGAGGATGAACCTCGCCAGTCGAATATAGGGGGACAGAAGAAATTTCCACCGGAGGTCAAAACAGTGAACATGATATATGCCACTCATATCCCAAAGAGGGAGCGCAAGCGTGCACTCCGAGACGTCTATGTCGTTGAGCCTGTCGCCCCAAAATTCTATCCATGGTCAGCCTATCTGATCACTTTCGATCGCAGCGATCATCCGACTATTATTCGGCACGGGGGTTCGGCTGCCTTAGTGCTCGACCCAATAATAGATGGATACCATCTAACCCGAGTCCTTATGGACGGTGGCAGCAGTCTCAATATGATATATCAGGACACTGTCCGCAAGATGGGGATCGACCCATCAAGAATCAAGCCAAGCAGCACAACCTTTAAAGGAGTGATACCGGGCGTTGAAGCTTGCCGCACAGGCTCTTTAACATTGGAGGTTGTATTCGGTTCTCCCGATAACTTTCGAAGCGAAGAACTACTCTTGGACATAGCTCCATTCCGAAGTGGCTATCACGCCCTACTCAGAAGAATGGTCTTCGCCTGCTTTAATGCAGTCCCGCATTATGCCTATTTAAAGCTCAAGATGCCTGGACCACGTTGCGTTATCACGGTCAATGGAAATATGGAGTGCTCTCTCCGAATGGAGGAAGATACTGCGGCCTTAGCAACCAAAGTACAATGCGGCCTATTCAAGCCAGATAATGTATCAACAGCGGAAACAGCTAAACGTGTCCGACACATGCCTCAATGCGGCAGCTCCGATGAACCTGAGCAAGATTGACAGCTATGCCCCCGTCGACCGCCCCATAAGGTAATAGCATATGTGCCTCGAGTACATAATTATGCCCTAAAAATTCCTTGGGCTGTGACCGAGGGCACCTGCATATAGTCCGTAGTTCGGCTAGACCCTATTCGGACTTTAAACTTATCTTCTCTTGGTTCATTGAAACGAACGAGACTTACTTTGGCCACACCGGATTGACTTCTTCGTTTCCAGGTTTATTTCTTTTTTCTACAGATGGCCATCATACTCATACCTTCCAGGACACATTACAGAGGAGAAAACGGCGCAGACGTGCAGCAGGGACCCGCACTAAGGTTTCTTTTTAGATTAAGACCCTGTGTAAACCTTTTTTCTCTTTCTTGTTATATACCTTTTTGGCATGTAAAATGTCCAAAAAAGGTCGTCGGCATTATTTGTAAAGTTTGCGGCTCGCCGTACTATAGAGGGATATTAATAGAACAATTTTATTCACATTACGCCGAGAGTTTTTTACTCACCATGGAATGTTCTCTTCTCGCATCAGATTGCCATATGTGCCTTGTCAATAAAGGTTTATCACCACGGGCTGTATTCAGCTATGGTATATGTTGAAAAGACGAAACACCTATAGGGAGTGTTCGGCGTCCTGGATGTTTGCATTATATGCATCAGTTCCGAATCATGTCTTGGGTCAATAGTTGGGTTGCCCGGCACCTGTGCTTACCCCTACGTTCCCGATTGTTCGGCTAGGGTGTAAAGGGAGAACTACTGCGATAGTACTTCTGGCTAGTCCGGTCAAGTACCACAATAGAGAAAGCCGAAAACTGACTGGCATGATAGGCGAGAACCTGGTCTGCAATCCGGTGACTTAGATTTATACTACGATCGATAGAGATCTACCACGTGTTATACGAAGGGTTGGTTTTTTTCGCCCAGCCAAGTGCACTTGGATACTTCATCCGCACCAGGGGCTAGTACCTAGCCCCACTTGTCAAACTCCTACGACTAAGTGAAAGGAATAACGCCGCATAGTCTGGTTGCCTGGTTCGCTCCGCATACACCTCCTATATGGACCAAGACGTTGGATAAAGAGTGTATTTGCATATGACTGAACACCCCAGTACTATGTACCCGGGGGATGAAGCTGACGACCGGAAAACTTTCAGATTTAAGATAAACAGTCACATAGGAGGAAAAAAGACGCTGATATTATAAATAGCGCAAAACTTATATACACTGGATAAATAAGCATAGTCTTTACATCCGGATACAATTAATCGAAAACAACATCCTTCGAACACTAGCCTTCTACAAGGCGGGCGCCCTCGATGACGTCCTCGAAGTACTTCTCCGGCTTGTGGTGCTCCTTCCCTGCGGGCGGGCCAGCAGTGCCTATATGCACTGCGTTCATCTTCGCCCAGTGCACTTTGACGCGAGCGAAGGCATCCGAGCACCTTCTAAGCAAGCCGACCGCGTTAATGCGTCGACTCGCGGACTCGCCTTGATGTGCCGCTTCACCAATCCGAAGTAACTACTTGGGATTGGCTCAACGGGCCATAGCCGGACTATTAAGTCCTTCATGGCCGAACCCGCCAAGTTGTGTGCTACTTCTCGAGCTTGCATGGTATTCCCTCGAAGAGGAAAGGGAGATGCAACACAGTAGCGTAAGTATTTCCCTCAGTTTTTTAGAACCAAGGTATCAATCTAGTAGGAGACCATGCGTGAGTCCCTCGCACCTGCACAAACAAATAAGAACTTCGCAGCCAACGCGATAAGGGTTTGTCAATCCCTTTACGGTAACTTACGAAAGTGAGCTCTGATAGATATGATAGTTTATATTTTTGGTATTTTTGTTTATAAGAACAGAAAATAAAAGCGATAAAAGTAAAGTAGATGTAGATTGATATGTTGAGAATAGACCCGGGGGCCATAGTGTTCTCTAGTGGCTTCTCTCATGATAGCGATATTCTACGACGGTTAGACAAATTACTGTCGAGCAATTGATAGAAAAGCAAATAATTATGAGACTATCTAGGCATGATCATTGTATATAGGCATCACGTCCGAGACAAGTAGACCGACTACTTCCTGCATCTACTACTATTACTCCACACATCGACCGCTATCCAGCATGCATCTAGTGTATTGAGTTCATAAGAACAGAGTAACGCCTTAAGCAAGATGACATGATGTAGAGGGATAAACTCAAGCAATATGATATAAACCCCATCTTTTTATCCTCGATGGCAACAATATAATACGTGCCTTGCTGCCCCTACTGTCACTGGGAAAGGACACCGCAAGATTGAACCCAAAGCTAAGCACTTCTCCCATTGCAAGAACTATAGATCTAGTAGGCCAAACCAAACCAATAATTCGAAGAGACTTGCAAGGATATTATGAGCACACATAAAAAGTTTAGAGAACCAAATATTTCTCATAGATAATCTTGATCATAAACTCACAATTCATCAGATCACGACAAACACACCACAAAAAGAGATACATCGAATAGATCTCCTCGAAGACCGAGGAGAACTTTGTATTGAGATCCAGAGAGAGAGAAGAAGTCATCTAGATACTAGCTATGGACCCGAAGGTCTGTGGTAAACTACTCACAACTCATGGTGAGAGCGATGATGATGATGATGATGATGATGATGATGAACTCCGTGATGGATCCCCCTCCGATGGAGCTCCGGAACAGGCTCCAAGATGGGATCTCACGGGAACAGAAGGTTACAGCGGTGGAATTAGGGTTTTCTCTCTGTTGCTGATGGTTTCGGGGTACGTAGACTTACATAGGAGGAAGGAGGACACCGGGGGGGGTGCTCGAGGGGCCCACGAGGTAGGGGGCGCGCCCTGGGAAGGGGGGCGCACCCCCCACCCTTGTGGACACCCCGTGGCTCCCATGACATGGTTCTCAAGTCCCCTGTGCGTGATTTTCTCCAAAAATATCTCTCGCGAAGGTTTCATTCCGTTTGGACTCTGTTTGATATTCCTTTTCTGCAAAACCCTGAAACAGGCAAAAAACAGCAATTGGACTGGGCCTTTGGGTTAGTAGGTTAGTCCCAAAAATGATATAAAAGTGTATGATAAAGCCCATTAAACATCCAAGACTTCATAAATAATAGCATGGAACAATCAAAAATTATAGATACGTTGGAGACGTATCAAGCATCCCCAAGCTTGATTCCTGCTCGTCCTCGAGTAGGTAAATGATAAAGAAAGAATTTTTGATGTGGAATGCTAACCAATATAGTTTCTAAATGTAATTCTCTTAATTGTGGCCTGAATGTTCAGATCTGAAAGATTCAAGGTAAAAGTCTATAATGGCATAAGAAATAATAATACTTCAAGCATAATAACAAAGCAATCATGTCTTCTCAAAATACTATGGCTGAAGAAAGTTATCCCGACAAAATCATATAGTCTGGCTATGCTCCCTCTTCATCACACAAAATATTCATATCATGCACAACCCCGATTTCAGCCAAGCACTTGTTTCCATACTCTATCTTTTCAAACCTTTTAACTTTCACGCAATACATGAGCGTGAGCCATGGACATAGCACTATGGGTGGAATAGAGGTGGTTGTGGAGAAGACAAAAAGGAGGAAGATAGTCTCACATCAACTAGGCATATCAACGGGCTATGGAGATGCCCATCAATAGATATCAATGTGAGTGAGTAGGGATTGCCATGCAGCGGATGCACTAGAGCTAAGTATGTATGAAAGCTCAACAAAAGAAACTAGTGGGTGTGCATCCAACTTGCTTGCTCACGAAGACCTGGGGCATTTGAGGAAGCCCATCGCTGGAATATACAAGCCAAGTTCTGTAATGAAAATTCCCACTAATATATGAAAGTGACTAAACATGAGACTCTCTATCATGAAGAACATGGTGCTACTTTGAAGCACAAGTGTGGAAAAAGATAGTAGCAAGTGTCCCTTCTCTCTTTTCTCTCATTTTTTTGGAGGGGCTTTCTCCTTTTTTTTAGCCCCTCTCTAAATTTTTTTGGGCCATCCTTTTTTTATTGGCCTTTCTTCACATGGGACAATGCTCTAATAATGATGATCATCACACTTTTATTACAACTCGATACTACAACAAGTATGACTCTACATGAATGCCTCCGGCGGTGTACCGGGATGTGCAATGAATCAAGAGTGACATGTATGAAAATTTCTGCATGGTGGCTTTGCCACAAATATGATGTCAACTACATGATCATGCATGTCAATATGAAAATATGATGCGTGTCATATGAACGGAACGGTGGAAAGTTGCATGGCAATATATCTCGGAATGGCTATGGAAATGCCATGATAGGTATGTATGGTGGCTGTTTTGAGGAATAATGTGATGGTTGTTTTGAGGAAGGATATATAGTGGGTTCATGGCACCGGCGAAAGTTGCGCGGTACAAGAGAGGCTAGCAATGGTGGAAGGGTGAGTGTGCGTATAATCCATGGACTAAACATTAGTCATAAGGAACTCATATACTTATTGCAAAAATCTACGAGTCATCAAAACAAAGCAATCAACGCATGCTCCTAGGGGGGAGGTTGGTAGGAGAGTTAACCATCGCGCGCCCCCGACCTCCACACAAAGTTTGACACTTTACAAATACCCCATGCTCTAACTTCGTCACATAGCGGTTCACCATACGTGCATGATATGGGAATCACTAACCTTAACATAAGTATTTATCAATTTCATAATGACTCCACTAGCATGACTCTAATATCACTATCCTCATATCTCAAAACAATTGTCATGCATCCAACATCTCATCATATTCAATGCACTTAGTGTGATTTTTTTTACTACATTGACATTCGATGTCTATCATGTGAACACTAGTTTTATTAGCCAAAACACATTACCATGCTGTTTTAATAGACTGTCAAATAGATATAAGTGAAGCATGAGAGCTCAACAATTTCTACAAAATATTACCACCACCGTGCTCTAAAAGATGTAAGTGAAGCACTACAGCAAAAACTATTCAACTCAAAAGATATAAGTGAAGCACATAGATTGTTCTAATAATTCCTAGGCCGTATTTAACTCTCTCAAATAGGTGTGTCCAGAAAGGATGATTGTGACAAACTAACAAGCAAAGACTCAAATTATACAAGACGCTCCAAGCAAAACACATATCATTAGGTGAATAAAAATATAGCTCCAAGTATAGTTACCGATGGATGAAGACGAAAGAGGGGATGCCTTCCCGGGGCATCCCCAAGCTTAGGCTTTTGATTATCCTTGAATTCCTTGGGGTTCCATGGGCATCCCCAAGCTTAGGCATTTGCTACTCTTTGTTCCATAGTCCATCAAAGCAATACTCAAAACTTGAAAACTTCACAACACAAAACTTAGACAAAAATTTTCGTGAGCTCCGTTAGTATAAGAAAGCAAACCACTACTCAAAGGTACTGCAATGAATTCATTCTTTGTTTATATTGGTGTTAAACCTACTGTATTCCAACTTCTCTATGGTTCATACCTCCAAATATTACTCATAGAAGCATTGAAATAAGCAAACAACACACGAAAAACAGAATCTGTCAAAAACTGAACAGTCTGTAGTAATCTGCAGATTTCGCATACTTCTGTAACTCCAAAAAATTCAAACTAAATTTCTAAATGTGAGGAATTTGTCTATTAATCATCTGCTAAAATAATCAACTATATAGCACGCTCCAGTAAAATCTGTCGACCATTCTAGTGAGCGCTAACGATTCTGTTTTTCACAACAAGATCACATAAACTTCACACACATCTTCCCAAAGGTTCTACTTGGCACAAACACTAAACAAAACATGAATCCACATCTAAACAGAGGCTAGATGCAATATTTATTCCCTAACATCAACAAAAACAAAAAATATAAAATTGGGTTGCCTCCCAACAAGCGCTTTCTTTATAGCCATTAAGATAGGCTTGAGAATTCAATGATGCTCATATGAAAGATAAGAATTGAAGCACAAAGAGAGCATCATAAAACATGTGACAAACACATCTAAGTCTAACATACTTCCTATGCATATGCATCTTATAAGCAAACAAATTAGCAAGGCAAGCAAAAACTAGCATATGCTAGGAAGCAGAAAGGAACGATGGCAATCTCAACATAACGAAAGGTAATTTAGTGATATGAAAATTTCTATAACTATATTTCCCTCTCTCACAATAATTGCATGTAGGATCATGATCAAATTCAACAAAATAGCTATCACATAACATATTCTCAACACGATCCACATGCATGCAAGGTTGACACTCTTCGAAAATAGTGGGATTAACATTAACTAAAGTCATGACCTCTCCAAACCCACTTTCAATATTATTGCAAACATTATTATCAATCTCATATTCATCATGGGGATTAAATAAATTTTCAACATCATAAGAAGAATCACCCCAATCATGATCATTGAAACAAATAGTAGTCATAGCAAAACTAGCATCCCCAAGCTTAGGGTTTTGCATATCATTAACACAATTGGCATTAAGAGAATTTATAATAACATCATTGCAATCATGCTTTTCATCGAAGGAACTATCAAGTATGGGTGCAATTGCAACGATCTCATGTTTAACATAAGGAACTATAGCAAATTCATCTTCATAAATATTGGCGTCGTGGCCACAAGGATGGCAAGCATCATGTTCATCAAGGGATATTTCAATCAAATCATCGGAATCAAAATTATCTATAGATTCATGCATATCATTATTTTCTTTCAAAGCAGCGGTCATTCTTTCAATAAATTCTTTGACATAGGCATTATGAGCATAGTTTTCAAAGCAATATTTAAGTATGTCAAAATTTTCATATTCGTAGAGAGTAATATCATACTTTTCAATCAAAGAAGCAACTTCATAAGAACCCTTAAAAGCAACAAATTCTTCAATTTGTTCGATATCGTAGTAACTATAAACACCCTTTGCATAAGAGGATAAGATCTCATTATCATTAAACTCACATAAGTAGGGTAGGTGTTTTTAGGGTTCTTAGAGCAACAAGTAAAATCACAAATTTCACAAAGATTCCAAGCATAACACATCAATCTGTTTATTTGATCCCATAAGAGTCTCCCATTTTCAGACAAACGGTAACGCACAAAATGAGCATGCTCATCTAAAGATTTCCCATCAACTAGGCTAGTTGGGGTTTCAGCACGAGAGCAAAGGGATCGAAGATGATCCAGGTAGAACACTTTAAGGTGATCCATAACAATAGATTTTTAGCAAGCAAAGATGCAAGCACATAGAAGGCACATGGAGACACAAGCAAACAAGAAACAAGCGAACGATAAACACACGGCGGAAGAAGGGCAAATAAAATGGCAAGGGTGAAGTAGGGGAGAGGAAAACGAGAGGGAAATAAATGTAATGCGAAGGATAAGGGTTTGTGATAGGTACTTGGTATATGACTTTTGCGTAAGCCTCCCCGGCAACGGTGCCATAAATTCTTCTTGCTACTTCTCGAGCTTGTGTTGTATTCCCTCGAAGAGGAAATGGAGATGCAGCATAATAGCGTAAGTATTTCCCTCAGTTTTTGAGAACCAAGGTATCAATCCAGTAGGAGACCACGCGCGAGTCCCTTTTACCTGCACAAACAAATAAGAACTTCACAGCCAACGCGATAAGGGGTTGTCAATCCCTTTACGGTCACTTACGAAAGTGAGCTCTGATAGATATGATAGTTTATATTTTTGGTATTTTTGTTTATAAGAACAGAAAATAAAAGCGATAAAAGTAAAGTAGACTTAGATTTATATGTTGAGAATAGACCCGGGGGCCAAAGTGTTCTCTAGTGACTTCTCTCATGATAGCGATATTCTACGGCGGGTAGACAAATTACTGTCGAGCAATTGATAGAAAAGCGAATAATTATAAGACTATCTAGGCATGATCATTGTATATAGGCATCACGTCTGAGACAAGTAGACCGACTCCTGCCTGCATCTACTACTATTACTCCACACATCGACCGCTATCCAGCATGCATCTAGTGTATTGAATTCATAAGAACAATGTAACGCCTTAAGCAAGATGACATGATGTAGAGGGATAAACTCAAGCAATATGATATAAACCCCATCTTTTTATCCTCGATGGCAACAATACAATACGTGCCTTGCTGCCCCTACTGTCACTGGGAAAGGACACCGCAAGATTGAACCCAAAGCCAAGCACTTCTCCCATTGCAAGAACTATAGATCTAGTAGGCCAAAGCAAACCAATAATTTGAAGAGACTTGCAAGGATATTATGAGCACACATAAAAAGATCAGAGAAGAACCAAATATTTCTCATAGATAATCTTGATCATAAACTCACAATTCATCGGATCACGACAAACACACCACAAAAAGAGATTACATCGAATAGACTGTGAGTTTATGATCAAGGTTATCTATGAAAGATATTTGGTTCTTCTCTGAACTTTTTATGTGTGCTCATAATATCCTTGCAAGTCTCTTCGAATTATTGGTTTGGTTTGGCCTACTAGATCTATAGTTCTTACAATGGGAGAAGTGCTTGGCTTTGGGTTCAATCTTGCGGTGTCCTTTCCCAGTGACAGTAGGGGCAGCAAGGCACGTATTGTATTGTTGCCATCGAGGATAAAAATATGGGGTTTTCATCATATTGCTTGAGTTTATCCCTCTACATCATGTCATCTTGCTTAAGGCGTCATCCTTTGTGTGGAGGTCGGGGCCGCGCGATGGTTAACTCCTACCAACCTCCCCCCTGGGAGCATGCGTGTAGTACTTTGTTTTGATGACTTGTAGATTTTTGCAATAAGTATGTGAGTTCTTTATGGCTAATGTTGAGTCCACGGATTATACGCACTCTCACCCTTCCACCATTGCTAGCCTCTCTTGTATCGCGCAACTTTCGCCGGTACCATACACCCACCATATACCTTCCTCAAAACAGCCACCATACCTACCTATCATGGCATTTCCCATAGCCATTTCGAGATATATTGCCATGAAACTTTCGACCGTTCCTTTTGTTATGACACACTTCATCATTGGCATATTGCCATGCATGATCATGTAGTTGACATCGTATTTGTGGCTAGGACACCATGCATATTTTCTCATACATGTCACTCTTGATTCATTGCACATCCCGGTACACCGCCGGAGGCATTCATATAGAGTCATACTTTGTTCTAGTATCGAGTTGTAATATCGACTTGTAAATCAATATAAGTGTGATGATCATCATTATTAGAGCATTGTCCCAGAGAAAAAAAGAAAAAAAAAGGAAAAAAAAAGAAAAAAAAGGAAAGCCCAAAGAAAAAAAAAGGCCCAAAAAAGAAAGAAAGAAAAAGGGGACAATGCTACTATCTTTTTCCACACTTGTTCTTTAAAGTAGCACCACGATCTTCATGATAGAGAGTCTCTTGTTTAGTCACTTTCATATACTAGTGGGAATTTTCATTATAGAACTTGGCTTGTATATTCCAACGATGGGCTTCCTCAAATTCCCTAGGTCTTCGTGAGCAAGCAAGTTGGATGCACACCCACTTAGTTTCTTTTGTTGAGCTTTCATACATTTTTAGCTCTAGTGCATCCGTTGGCGTGAAAGTTGAAAGAGTTTGGAAAAATTAAAGTATGAAACAAGTGCTTGGCTGAAATCGGGGTTGTGCATGATTGTAATATTTTGTGTGACGAAGATGGAGCATAGCCTAACTATATGATTTTGTAGGGATGAACTTTCTTTGGCCATGTTATTTTGAGAATACATGATTGCTTTGTTAGTATGCTTGAAGTATTATTATTCGTATGACAATATAGACTTTTATCTTGAATCTTTCGGATCTGAACATTCATGCCACAACAATGAGAATTACCATTGAGAATTATGTTAGTTAGCATTCCACATCAAAAATTCTGTTTTTATCATTCACTACAAGAAATATGTCAACTTGTGACCACCACTATTGGTCACTGAATGGTCACAAATTTCCATTTGTGACCTTTTTGTGACCAAAAACATAAGGTCAAAAGCTGGCCGTCATAAACTGACTATAGCGACCTTCTCTGTGAGAAGGTCGTAGACATTTTTGACCAAAACAAAAGGTCGTTGAACCAATGACCTTTTGTTTTGGTCATTGGATGTCTGCCCAGGCCACGTCGGATTCGACGTGGCAATCTGACGTGGCAAAATTGCGACCAATTGAAAAGGTCACTGATAAGATTCAGCCCGGTCCGTTTAGGTGTTTTACATGGGCTGGGCCCACTAATACAGCCTTTTTACTGTATATTTGTTCTGTTAATTTTCTCTAGCTACATGGGCCTGGCCCAACAATTTGGCCTTTTTATTTACTGGGCCATGGCCTTTCTGTACAAAAATCTTAAGTTTTCTTTTTTTATAAAATGGGTCCACAGGTCCCACTTGTCAGGTTCTGATAAGTGGTTCCCAACTATTAGGCTGAGATTCTTCATATTTCAATTTGATAGTAAAACAATAACCAATATTTAAATTGGCAAGCAGAAAACACACAAAATACTTCAAATAACAATAGCCAGAGAACAAGCTCTACAAATAACACATAATACAAGCTTTAACATATACCCAGATTCAGTACAAGCTCTACAAATAACACATAATACAATACTTCACAAGCTCTACAAGCACCAGGATACAAGCTCTACGAGTGTTCTCTTCTTCAGCATGGAGCTCCTTCAACATTGATCAAATGTCGGACTCGCGGACAGCCAGTTACTGGGCTAACAGAACGACAACATGCCTTCCACGGTCGCCCTGTTACATGAATCGGCTAAGAAGAATCAGAAAAACTGGAGCCAATATAATATGAACATTCCATTAAAAAAAGTAGTAAAGGAGTACAGGACAATTCTTTATATAATGATAAACACACTTCAGCTAGTACCGAGCTTTTTTAGCCGAGCTAGTTAAAATGAGATATTCATACAAGACAATAGAGACAATATGAATATGCATGGCACAAGTGCAGGTCCTAGTTACTGGCTACACATGTACCATCAATAAAATGGATAGAACAATAATGGGAACAACTCCAGATTACACACAAAACTCTATCCATAGTGCCAGCTATGGATAAAATCATGCACACTCCCAAAAGAACTTAGTTACATGTGTACAGTAGTTTATCATTTCAAATTTTGTTGAGGGAATTTATCATCTGAAGTTAACTTCATCATAAACTTAAGAAAGACACATGCTTCTGTCCTGTCATTTTTTTCTCTTCAACAGAAACCTAGCTTGACATGATTCTGTACTGACATGTATCCTGGTGCGTGTGATGATTGCTAAACTGAAAAATATGATGAAATGTACACTACTGCTGACAAAGACTGAGATGCCTTGGTGTCGGTGTACTAAGGTAGGGGTACCCTAGTACCCCAACTTGTGCACGGGCAGCGGCAGCTCCCCGCGGCAGGGTTCACCACGCGCTTGTCGGAGACCTTCCTGACCCTTATCTAGCCATTCAAAAACAAAGTATACAAGACAGAAGACCAAGACCCCGGCAAGAGGAGCTTGCCGGGAAGGCCGTCCCAGGCTCGAGATTGCTTAACTAGCACGAGGCCCTGGCAAGAGGAGCTTGTCAGGACGAATAGAAGATTTCATCTTAGAAGACCCGGCAAGGGCTCGGGGAGCGGCAAGCTTCCGGGCCCGGCAAGGTCGAGATCCCCGGCAAGGTGCTTGCCGGGGGAGGTGCGCTGTGTGCCCGCGCTCCAGCTCATCGGCCCACGCGTCGCCCTGGGGCCACTCCAGGGACGCGTGGCGGATGGCTGTGCAGCCTGGGGGACACGGTGGCACTCCACGGCAGAGGATCCATCGCCGTGGCAGACGGAGACGCAACGGCGGGAGCTTTTGGGGTCGACGGCGACGGGCATTAAATGCCCTTGTCCCCCACTGTTAAAGTAGGTATAGACCACTGTTCTGTACTGTAGCTCCACTGTTCCCGCACTGTTACAACTACCACCTATTTTACATTTTTACCCCTTTCTCCTACGTTGACACCTGTCGGTGACCCCTTGCACTATAAAAGGAGGCCCATGCACAACGTGGGTGGGGTTCGGTTCGGTTCGGTTCGGTTCGGTTCGGTTGGGTTCGGTTGGGTTGGAAAGCTAGATCATTCTCACGCTCGTGTAGCTGCTTCTTCAAGCTCCGAGCGCCCAAACTCAATACACAACCAAGCAGGAGTAGGGTTTTACGCATCCGTGCGGCCCGAACCTGGGTAAAAACTGCCCGCGCGTCTGCCTCGATCTGCTCTTCGTGCTCCCTCCGCCCTCGTACCGCACAGACAAGGGGCTCCGGTCCCATAGGTGTTCGTGGTGGACAGTTTCCCCCGACATCTTTGGCGCGCCAGGTAGGGGGCGTCGAGGTTGTGCGAACCTGATCCGGCGTTCGCGCGGGCGCAATCTTCATCAACCTCTCCAGCTTCATCAGCGACAACTCCATGGCCCCGAAGAAGAAGCCTTCGGAGGTCGGAGGCCCGTCCGCGTCTCACCCGCCGCCACCAGAGCCAACGGTGGGCGGGGGAGACGCCGTCGGAAGGGTGGTTGCCGGCGAGGACACTCACGGTGCCACCAGATCCAAGAACAGGACGGACGACCGGACCTCGGTCTCCGTGGACGCGCCACGTCCATCGCAACATACGACGACCCCGCAGCGCCATGCCACGGGAGGTGGTATCCGCTTGCTGGGACAAGGCCATACTGGAGGTTCGCGGGACGCCCCGGACCCCCGTCCGGGCACAAGCAAAGCGAAGGCGCCGGCACGGGACCCCGCTCCTTCTAACGTCGTTAGAAGTCCGAGCGTATCCCGTTCCTCGCACCGCTCGCCCGCGTTCCCCACTACCCCGGCAGAAGCGCTCGCAAGGGCGCAGCTGCTCCTCGATTTTCCTCCAGCGGCCGACAAGGCCGAGGAATGGAGGGCCACTATCCGGAGCCTGATAGACTTCGCCAACAACGATTCTCCGCAGCAGCCGTCGGCCTCGCGGCCGCGGCAGGCCGAGAAGACGAAGGCTATCGGCGACAAGACTGCCGGGGGTGCGACAAGCGTGCACTCCCCGCCGCAGAAGCAGAAGACGCCGCCCCGCCGGAACAACCCCGACGACGGCTCCACAGCCTCGTCGGACCCGCGGGCCCGTCGGGACCAGCGCCAGGTCCTCGACGACCGGCGAGATGAAGACGCTCGGACCACGATCGAGCGCCGCCGAGAAGCTCGGCGACAATCCGACAAGAGAGCTGGGAACGCTGTCGACGCACCCGCGCCCGGTGAACCAGGCGACTTGCCGTACGCGGCAGGCTGCCCTGCGTTCACCCGCGAGCTGCGGCGCGTCCAGTGGCCCAGCATGAAGAACTTTAAGCCCGACGTACCGGAGAAGTACGACGACAAGACGCACCCCTCGGAGTTTCTCAGCGTCTACACCATAGCAGTGCAAGCTGCCGGGGGGCGCGACGAGAAGATCCTAGCCAACTACTTCCCGCTCGTGCTGAAGCCGAACGTCCGTTCGTGGCTCATGCACTTGCCGGAAGGCTCTATCTCTTCTTGGGCCGACCTCTGCCATCAGTTTGTTGGCGCCTTCCCCGGCGGCCACAAACCCCATGGTCAGGAGAGCGATCTCCACATTTTGGCCCAGAAGGAAGGCGAACCCCTGCGCAAGTATATCCAACGTTTCAGCCGGGTGCAGCACAACATCCCCGATGTTCACCCTGCTGCGGTTATCAGCGCGTTCCATCAGAACGTGCGTAACCGCCGCATGCGTGAGGAGATGGCGATGACCAAGATCAGGGACGTCAGCGAGCTCTACGCTCTTGCCGACAAGTGCGCCCGTGCAGAAGAGGGGAGGAAACTCCCCGGGGAGGATGCTGGCGCAGGGGGAAGCGACAGCGACGACGCCGCCCCGGCAAAGAAGAGCCGGCGGCGGAACAACAGGAAGAAGGGCAAGAAGGAAGTGCTTGCCGTCGAGAAGTCCGGCAAGGAGGCCCCCGCCAAGCAAGCGCAGGCTGGCGGCTCCGGCAAGGAGCCTGCCCCTGCGGCGGCGGCCGACAAGCCGGGTAGCTCCGACAAGCAATACTGTAAGATTCACCGCACCAAGGGTCACGACCTCTCCAATTGTAAACGCGTCGAGTACCTCGTCGAGCAGCAAAAGGCTGAGTACGAGAGGCGCGACAAGGAGAAAGCCCAAGGTGGCGGGGAAGAGCCCAGCAAGAAGCGGCCATTCAATGGCCGGGGAGGACGCCGCGGCAAGGCCAAGCAGCGGCAAGGAGATCGACCTCCCCGGGGCCGCGACAACGACGAAGACGACGATGAAGACATGGAGGACGACGAGAACAGCGAGCAGGAGTTCCAGAAGGCCACGGAAGTCCTATGCGTCGACGGTGGCGCCTCCCTGCACACCTCCCACCGCCAGCTGAAACAGTGGGTGCGTGAGGTAAATGCAGCGGAGCCGCCCGTGGAGTCGCGCAGGCTCCTCAAATGGTCCAGCACGCCCATCATTTTTGACCTTGAGGATCACCCTGACCGCACCACGGCGGTCGGGTGCTTGCCGATGCTGGTCTCACCCACCATCCGCAACCTCAAGGTCACCAAAATGTTGGTTGACGGCGGGGCCGGCCTGAACTTGATCTCCTCTGCTGTGATCAAGAAACTCCAGATTCAAGACGGCGAGCTCGAAGAGACCGGTTCATTCCAAGGAATCAACCCGGGAAGGAGCAAGCCCAAGGGAAAGATTACTCTGCCGGTGACCTTTGGCGGGGAGCTCAACTTCAGAACTGAGCGCATCACCTTTGACGTTGCTGATATTTCATTGCCCTACAATGGGATACTCGGCCGTCCCGCCCTCGCCAAGTTCATGGCAGCTTCCCACTATGCCTACAACGTGCTGAAGATGCCGGGGCCGATAAGCGTCATCACTGTCCACAGCGACAAGAAAGATGCGCTTATTTGCGCCGACAAGATTTACCGGGATGCGGCAGCTGCGGCCGAGAAGGATACTCTTGCCGCTGAAGCTCCCGGGGGGAAGAAGACGAAGACCAAGTCCGGCAAGTGCTCTGGGACACACTCCGGCAACCGCACCTCTTCGGAGTGCTGCGCTGCCGTCGAGGACGTTCCATCGAGCTCCACCGGCAAGAGCAAGAAAGGAATGGCTGCTCCTCCGGCAACCAAGAAGGTGTCCGCGAGGGAGGATGGCACTGGTGGTACCTTCACCATCAGCGCCACCCTTGACAGCAAATAGGAAAGCGCGCTCGTCGCCTTCCTGCGGGCGAATGTCGAGGTGTTTGCTTGGCAACCATCTGACATCCCCGGTGTTCCCAGGAAGGTGATTGAGCACAAGCTTGCTGTCTGCCCTCATGCGCGGCCCATCAAGCAAAAAGTAAGGAAGCAAGCCGTGGAGCGCCAAGAGTTCATCAACGAGGAGATCAAGAAACTAGAGGCAGCAGGCCTAGTTAGAGGTGTGATCCATCCGACGTGGTTGGCAAACCCAGTCGTCGTGCGCAAAGCCAACGGGAAGTGGAGACTGTGTATAGACTTCACTGATGTCAATAAAGCATGTCCCAAGGATCCCTTCCCTTTGCCGCGCATTGACCAGATCGTTGACTCCACTGCCGGATGTGAGCTACTCTGTTTTCTTGATGCATACTCAGGCTATCACCAGATTTTCATGGCCAAGGAAGATGAAGAGAAGACTGCATTTATCACTCCATGTGGCACTTACTGCTTTATCCGCATGCCATTTGGACTGAAGAATGCAGGCTCAACTTTTGCAAGGGTAGTGTACACTGCTTTTGAGCCACAGATCCACAGGAATGTAGAAGCCTACATGGATGATATCGTGGTGAAGAGCAAGAGCAAAGAAACACTGATTCAAGACTTGGAAGAAACGTTTCAGAACCTGCGCAGGATACAGCTCAAGTTGAACCCCGAGAAGTGCGTCTTTGGAGTCCCCTCCGGCAAGCTTCTCGGGTTCTTTGTTTCGCAGAGAGGGATTGAAGCCAACCCCGACAAGATCAAAGCCATCGAGCAGATAGAAGCCCCGAAGCGCGTCAAGGATGTCAGAAGGCTTGCAGGTTGCGTTGCTGCCCTCAGTAGGTTCATTTCAAAATCCGCAGAACGCGCCCTACCTTTCTTCAAAATCTTGAAGAAGGCAGGTCCCATGAAGTGGACTCCGGAAGCGGAGGCGGCGTTGCAGGATTTGAAACGGTACCTGTCCTCCACTCCTATACTTGTCGCACCTAAACCACAGGAAAAGTTATTGCTATACTTAGCGGCAACCAACCAGGTGGTTAGTGCTGCGTTGGTAGCGGAGAGGGAGTCCGACGAGGAGACAGCATCACCGGCAAGCGAATCTAGCGACAAGCAGGGGGCTGTCCCGACAAGCTCTGGCCCCGACAAGGAAGACTCTGCGCAGGGACAAGGAGAGGTGCGGAGGAAGATGGTGCAGCGCCCAGTGTATTTTGTAAGTTCCCTTCTCCAGGGGGCTAGATCAAGGTACTCTGGTGTGCAAAAATTGCTTTTCGGCCTTCTCATGGCCTCGAGAAAGCTGCGCCACTACTTCCAAGCCCATGAGATAACAGTGGTCACTCGCTTTCCGTTGAAGAGGATATTACACAATCCAGAGGCAACAGGCAGGATCGTCGAGTGGGCACTGGAACTATCAAGCTTTGGACTCAAGTTTGAAAGTACTTCAACCATACAGAGCCGAGCTTTGGCAGAATTTATAGCAGAATGGACCCCAACGCCCGATGAAGAAGTTCAAGAAACAAGCGCACCCGTGCAAGAAGCAACAAGTGAATGGGTAATGTACTTTGATGGTGCCTTTTCGCTGCAAGGCGCCGGTGCTGGCGTAGTACTCATTGCGCCCACCGGAGAACACCTCAAGTATATTATCCAGATGCACTTCCCAAGAGAGCAAGCGACAAACAATACTGCAGAGTATGAAGGCTTGCTCGCCGGCCTCAGAATTGCGGCTGAACTTGGGATCAGAAAGCTGATTGTACGTGGAGATTCTCAGTTGGTGGTCCGGCAAGTCAACAAGAGCTACCAGAGCCCTTTGATGGAAGCTTATGTAGATGAAGTGAGGAAGCTTGAAGAACACTTTGAAGGTCTGCAAATGGAGCACATCCCGAGAGCTCAAAATGAAATTGCAGATGGCCTTTCAAAGTGTGCTGCGATGAAGTTACCTGTGGAACCAGGGACCTTCCTGCTCAAGCTAACTCAGCCATCCGTTACACCATCAATCGGACAGTCTAAGAAGAGAAAGTTGGTCTCCGGCGACTACTTGCCGGCGGATCTTCCAGAAACCGCCGCCAAGGTCCCCAAGATCAACGACAAGAACGCTGAGGAACAGTTTGCTCCTGCAAGCCCTCGGGCTTGTGCAGTTGAAGCAAGTGTTCCCGACAAGTCTCGCCCCGGCGAGCTTGCCGGGGGACCGTCAGCTCCGACAGGACCAGAGGTCTTTGCCGTAGAAGCTGGGGTTCCCGCAGCGGCCCTCGAGCCTTTAGTCCTTGTCGTCGAGCCCCGAGCTCCGGCATGGGCACAGCAGATCGTCCGCTTTCTACAAACTGGAGAACTTCCCGACGACCCTCAAGAGATAGAGAAGATAACCAGGCAGTCAAGTATGTATCAGTTTGTGGATAACGAGCTGTACAGAAGAAGACTCAATGGTGTCAGGTTGAAGTGCATCTCCAGGGAAGAGGGACAGAAGCTGTTGGCGGAAATACACGGAGGCATATGCGGCCACCACATTGGCGCAAGGGCACTTGCCGGGAAAGCTTTCCGGCAAGGGTTCTTTTGGCAGGAAGCCCTCCAAGATGCAACTGCACTAGTAACCAAGTGTGAAGCGTGCCAGTTTCATGCAAAGCAAATTCATCAGCCAGCTCAAGCTCTCCAAACAATCCCTTTGTCCTGGCCCTTCTCGGTCTGGGGGCTCGATATCCTCGGCCCTTTCCCTCGCGCTGTCGGGGGCTTTGAGTACTTGTACGTTGCAATCGACAAGTTCACAAAGTGGCCAGAAGTGGAGCCAGTGAGAAAGGTGACAGCACAGTCAGCAGTCAGGTTCTTCAGGTCGATTGTTTGCCGTTTCGGGATCCCTAACAGGATCATCACCGACAACGGTACGCAGTTCACTAGTCGCACCTTCATGCAATACGTCCAAGACCTTGGCGCCAAGGTCTGTTTCGCTTCTGTTGCTCACCCGAGGAGCAACGGTCAAGCGGAGAGGGCAAATGCTGAAGTGCTGCGCGGACTCAAGACAAGGACCTTTGACAGGCTGCGCAAGTGCGGAAGGAATTGGATAGAGGAGCTCCCGGCGGCTCTTTGGTCAATCAGAACGACACCGAGTCGAGCCACCGGGCAGACGCCCTTTGCTCTAGTCTATGGAGCAGAAGCAGTTCTCCCCACGGAACTCGTATACGGATCTCCTCGAGTGCTCGCTTATGATGAGCTCGAGCAAGAGCAACTGCGGCAAGATGACGCATTGCTCCTTGAGGAGGGACGTCTCCAGGCTGCTGTACGAGCTGCTCGATACCAGCAAGCTTTGCGCCGCTACCATAGCCGCAAAGTCAAGGCCAGGAGTCTCGAGGAAGGCGACCTTGTTCTTCGGCGTGTTCAGTCCGCCAAGAATTCCAACAAGTTGACGCCGAAGTGGGAAGGCCCTTATCGGGTGAGACAAGTTACGAGGCCCGGCGCTGTCCGCCTCGAGACCGAAGAAGGCTTACCGGTGAGCAACTCCTGGAACATAGAGCATCTTCGCAAGTTTCACCCCTAAGGCGCGGTTGCCGTGATCCGCTCCGGCAACCGCCTTTTGTACAAGCCTTGCCGCTGTTGCATGTAACCCTTTGTACAAAGCCGGGCGCAGACCCCGTGCATCAGTGAAGATTTCGTGTTTTCGCATCGATTGCCTTTCGCATGCTTCTCTTTGCTATTCGCATGTTTTATTTGGCATTTGATGCAACACTAAGATACTCGGTAAGCACTATTACGCCGAAAGGCGACATGCTTGTTTCCCTCTCCTTTTCCTTTTTCTCTTAAGCAGAAGGAACGTTCCTCGCGCACAAGTTTGCCGGGGGGGATGGAGGAGGAACTAAGTGCCGTTCAAGTAAGAAGAGCCTTACCGGAAAGCAAACAACATGAGCAAGCAGCATATGAAAGATAAGTTGTTAGAATTTGACCAGTTCAAATTTTAAATTCTGGTTGTCTTCCTTGAACGATCACACTTTGTATGGAAAACCTGTGCGCAGAGGAACCTATCCGTAGCTTGCCGCACCCTTATCTTGTCTTCGAGTCCACTCAACGATTTAAGTGAGCTGCGACAAGTGTCGCGCCCTTGCTTCGTTTCCGAGTACACTCAGCAAGCTAAGTGCGTTGCGACCTGCTGCGGCAAGGTTGCTTGCCGGCAAGGACCTTGGCCAGCAGGCCGCTCAGAGTTCAGCACTCAGCGCTCGCGGCAAGGGCCCCTTTCCGGCAAGCTCCCCGGGAGCGTAGGGTGAAAAACATACAAAGTCAAAGATTGGAACAAGGAAGATAACATTGCACTGATTGATTGAAGTAAAGCAAATATCTTACAAGGACAACTTGTCGCAATGGACTAATGAGTTCGTAACATAATGTGCAGCAACGAAAAGATAAAGATAGATGGGGCCCTAGTCTACACGGTCGCCCTCCTTCCTGCCGAGCTTTGCCACCTTGGCGATGATATGGCCGACCTGCTCCTTCAGGGCCTCCGTGTCTGCATCCGCCGGCAAGCTGCGAAGAACGTTCGTGAGGTTGATCCCCGGGTTGCGGAACACAATCTTCGTCAAGACCCGCTCCAGAGTTCCTGCGCAGAGACGGCGCGACTCCTCGGCCAGCTGCGCGGGGATGCGGTTCCGGAGACCTGCAAGGGCCGGAGCGACGCCTCTGAAGAAGAGGCTGAGCTTGGCGCTGTGCGGGAGGTCTGGATCCGGCGAGTAGATAAGGTGTTCGACCTTCAAGGCAAGCAACTCCTGGTCAATGGTGGATGCCGAAGAAACCAGCTCTTCGGTCCACAGCTCAATGTTCTTGCGGAAGAGCTCGGATGCCTTGTTGGTGCTGTCCACCAAGGCCCGCTCCTTGCGGAGCTCCTCCTTCAGCTTATCTTCTCGAAGCTTGGCGGCGTCAATTGAATCCCTCAGAGTTGAGACTTTCAGCTCCAAGTCCTCGATGGAGTCCTTGGCGGCCTTAAGCTCATCGCCCCTCTTGGACAGATTCACTTGGAGCTCCGCGTTGGTGTGGGCGTCCTTCTCGCGCTCAGTAATGAGCGCGGCAACCTTCTCGGTGCTCACCTTCATCGCCGCTTCTAGTTGAACAACCTTGGCGGCAAGCTCCTTCTTGGCGTCTTCCGCGGCAGCAGCAGCGGCCTTCGCCTCCTTCAGCTCCCCGCCAAGGGCAGCCTCGCGAGCGGCAAGGTCCTCCTCATGGGAGTCGAGATCCACCTTCCGCTGCGCGAGCTCTCCTTCTCGCCGGGACATCTCTACCCCGGCGAGCCGTTGCTGTTCGTCGGCTTCGGCTTTCTCAAGTACCCACTCCTGATACTCGCCGGCGAGACGCTCACGCTCCTCCGCCACCTCGCGGAGGCCCGCCTTGTAGGCAGCACTGAGCTCCGCCGCACGCTTCTCCATTTCGGCGGCGGCCTGGGCAGCAAGGGCTTCCCGGGAGGCAAGCTTCGCCTGCCTGGCCCGGTAAAGGGCCAGGAGTCGGTGGAGAAGCTTCTCCTCCTCGGGCCCATCTCCTTCGCCGGGCGCCTCGACGACTGTCAGACCCGCGGAGGCGAGGACTTCTCCGTCAAACGCCTCGCCCTCCGCGGGAGCTCTTGATGAAGACCCCCAAGGAACTTGGATAAAGACGCCATTGGGGGCACGAAGATAGTACGCCTGCTTCTCGCTGGTGGAGGGGCCGGCGGCCGGTGTAGCATCCGGTGCTCCCGCCACCTCCGGGTCGGCGGTGCGGTCGCCGTCCCCCTCCCCGGTCGCGGCGTCAGCGGCCGGAGCGTCCTCTTGCGCGGCCGGCTCGGTGGCCTTGGTCGCCTCCTCGGTGGCCTCGGCCATCTCCACGACGACGGGAACGTCATCGCCACCGCCCTGCGCGCCCTCCTCATCCTCGATATTGATGACCTCGGTCTCCATCGGCGCAGGAGGAGGAGGAGGAAGATCTAGAAGAAGAAGAAAAAGAAGTTCAAAATCAAGCAAAGATCCAAAAAGAAGCAAAGTCAAGAAAACCAAGTACAGAACATACCTTGGCGGACGCCCTCTGCGGCGGGCTCCCTTGCCGGGGGGCTCGGCCTTGGCGGAGTGGCCGTCCTCGCCGGGCTGCTCGCCCTTGGCGGGGTACTCTGCCTTG
>LR738713.1:705481654-705508457 GCA_902687465.1 Secale cereale
TATAGACCACTGTTCTGTACTGTAGCTCCACTGTTCCCGCACTGTTACAACTACCACCTATTTTACATTTTTACCCCTTTCTCCTACGTTGACACCTGTCGGTGACCCCTTGCACTATAAAAGGAGGCCCATGCACAACGTGGGTGGGGTTCGGTTCGGTTCGGTTCGGTTCGGTTCGGTTGGGTTCGGTTGGGTTGGAAAGCTAGATCATTCTCACGCTCGTGTAGCTGCTTCTTCAAGCTCCGAGCGCCCAAACTCAATACACAACCAAGCAGGAGTAGGGTTTTACGCATCCGTGCGGCCCGAACCTGGGTAAAAACTGCCCGCGCGTCTGCCTCGATCTGCTCTTCGTGCTCCCTCCGCCCTCGTACCGCACAGACAAGGGGCTCCGGTCCCATAGGTGTTCGTGGTGGACAGTTTCCCCCGACACTTGGTCATGTTCTATCACTTCTCCACTTGGCTTTATGAATCCACTCGACAGTATTAAGGTTGGCTATCCGTGATTCTACTGAATCTGTTTGAGTATAACCAGTTACATGATAGGCTACTTGCTAAGTTGCAGTAATATTTGCTAGTATTCAGGTGGAGTTACTGCCTTACTGGCACACGTGCAAACGTAAGTTTCAAGGTGGAAGCTCTTCTTCAGGAAATTAAGCAGGTTTGCTATGTCTTCCTTTGTTGTTACTCATTGAACTAGTTTTGGTCTGCTAGCCTACCCTGGTGTGCAATGTACATCTTGTTCAGCAAGTAGGAGGGGTAGAAGGGGAGCTGAGGATCTCACTGGAAGGGGTTGTAGCCTAGGCTCAGCTTCATCACCATGATGGCGGCCAGGGGAGGCAACCAAGCCTACCAGCGCATAGCCACCACCACAGCCGCCGGAACCGGAGTGGACGGAGTGAATCGCCATCACATGGGTTACCGCCACCAAAGAATCTGGAAAGGGGTGAAGTATGCACATTTTAGTAAAAAATATTGGCATCAAGAACCAGGCAGTAGCAAGCATAAGCTAAATTATAGTAAACGATGATTAGTATACAAACACAGGCAGACTAGACTGACTATAAGAAATTAACCTCCCCCAAAAGGGGCAAGCCGCACAATACGTACTGCAGGATTCCAATTCATGGTACTACCTTGAGATCCAATTATTGCATTTTGATTACTGAGAACAATGGACAGAACATCTATCGTGAATGATAGCATGCAATATATATGGTAAATCTAGGGGTTCTACAAAGCATTAATGTAAGAGAGAAGTTCTTCCCTGGACTGGTTACTTTTAGAAGCTCTAGCGCAAAATCGTCTCCAGGAAAGATCGACAATCCAATTCACAGATATAGAGAAAAGTAATACTTCAAAATGGGAAAGTGTCTAAACAGCAAGCTAGCTGCATGTTATACGCCGTCAGCTTATTTCACTGCTCCATGCATGGAGCTTACAATACACTGATTTAATGGACATTTCGAAAAAAGTATAAGCTGATTACTATCTTAAAAACGAAGAAGATGCACATTGGAGATTATTAGCTGGTTATCCAGAATGATTAAGCAAGTAAGAATAATGAAGAAGATGCACACTCGAGATTATTAGCTGGTTATCCAGAATAATGAAGATGCACACTCGAGATTATTAGCTGGTCAGAAATAGCAAGTTATCCATGATAATTAAGCTCATTTCACAACACATCAGAATAAATAAAATATAGGCATACTAATAAATCCTAGCAACAAAAATAAATGATCTCAGTTTATTTGTTTTCCCTGGTACAAATGGATTTGCTACTCATGCTAGGGACTCTCCTTAAGCAATAACATGAAAAGTTATTCAGCAATATGGGCTGAATTTAGCAGCAAGAATAACAGGGATAAAATATATTGAATGAAGGAAATAGGATGCACGACCCGGCCCGAGGGGTGCACCCTGCGCGAGAGAATTGCATTGTGGCAGTGTTCAACACTGGGGCATCAGTCATCCCGATAGTCCAATAGATGCAGCCATTCACCTGCTTACCATTGTGAGGCCAGAGCCCGTCTATGTCTGCCCACGGGAAAATCTGCGACTCACTGGTGTCCGATGAGAAGACCATGGCGCCCGCCCCATATTCGCCGTGCGAGACGCTCACGACGCGGTAGGGCAAGTAGTCTTCTCCGTTTCCGGCGAGGATGTAGAAATCAGAATACTCGCCCTCGCAGTCCTCCTGGCAGGGCGGCTGGGGGAAGAGATCCAAGGTCCGCGCGAGCGGGTTGTAGACGGCGATCTGCCGAGTGCTCCAGCTGTAGAGCACAACGAATCCGTCGCGGACGGGATCCTCGTCTCCGTCTTGAGAGCCAGAGACGGCATCCTCGTCGTCGTCCTCGGGTGCGGGGACAGGAACGGACGCGGTGCTGTCGTCTTCGAGGACTGGGAGGCGGGTGAGGAAGAAATCGGCGCCGCGGACGGCCGCCGCGATGTCCGGGTCGGAGCGGGTGCGGAGAGGCACGAAGGTGGGGATGGCGGTGTCTTGGGTGGTGAGGAAGTGGCCTAGGAGCGGGGGTGGGTGGCACGCGCGGAACCGGCGGCGGAAAGCGGGCGACGAACGGACGGCGTCCAGGAAGGTGCGGCAGCTGAGGGCGGCGCGGACGAGGCTCGGGAGAGAGGGGAGGCGGAGGAAGATCTCGCGCAGGGTGTATAGGTCGAGGGCGTTTAAGCACGGCACGAGGAAACGAAATCGACGGAGAATTCAGTCACCTCACCTGGGGAGGAAGGGGCTCTGGCCGTGGGAAGAGTAGGCCATGGCGCCACGGCCACCGCCCTGTCCGTGGGGAGGAAGGGGCTCTGGTCGATGGTGACCGCACCGGGGCGGGCCTCCCGGAACCGGTCAGCGAGCCCGTCCGCGCCGTGCCCGTACTCGCCCGGCTGCCGGGTGCCTCGATCTGGATCGAGGAGAGGGAGGCCGCGCGCTGGATCTTGCCGGAGGGAAGAGAGGGAGGGAGGAGCAGAGCGTGGGGATCTTGTCGGAGGGGAGGGAGGGAGGAGTAGAGCACGGCGATCTTGTCGGAGGGGAGGGAGGGAGGAAGAGAGCGAGGGGAGTGGCGGCGAGGGCTCGAGAGGAGCTCGGCGGATCTGGAAGGGGAGAGGAGGAGAACAGAGCGAGGGAAAGAAAGGAGGCGGGGGGTAGATGCAAAATGACCACATGGCAGAGCTAGGGTTTGCGGGATGGTGTGGAAGGGCTGAGGACTGCCGTTGGATCCACGATCATCCGACGGTGTTCGATGCATGATCCGCGTGAGACGTCCACGGACCAATCAGAATACAGTACGACGTTATGACCATCTAAATTGGTCAAAAAATCCATTTGCTATTTTTCGAGTGCCCAAATTGAGTTTTTTTTTGTAAATGACCTACCATATATTTGTTGCAAAATGGGACCAGATAATTTTTATAATATATTAGGCCATATGTAATGTACAATTGACAAAATGGTTGGTTGTCAAAAGTTTTTATACACCTCTAGTGAAAAAGGCAAAATTCCGCCGTTTCAGCATGAAGCGGGTCAAATTTGAACTGTAGCTACCTCATAGTTTGCTCTTTACTTTTTGCAAAAAAATATTTCTAGGTACATAAGTATCTATTTAATCATAGAAACACGAAAAAAATTCCAAGATTCAACCACTATCTATGTACGGTCATGACCGCCGTTTTGACCGTATTTTGAAACGGGCATAAAAAATTCAAAAAAAATCAAAAAATTGGAACACCTTTGCATTGTGTCATTATATATGACCAAGTTACCAGAAAAAATAATAAACTTGTAATACGGCAATTCTTTTAAAAAAGTGTTCTAAAAAATGAGCTATCATGCCTGAAGATTCATGGCTTTCAAGCCAAATGATCAATCCTATGGCCACATTCATAGCATAGTTTGTTCAAATGATCTCATATTGTGCACAAGGGTGCATCTTGGAATGGCAAACAATATTGCTTAAGGAAGTTTTCACTTTCTTTGGACGAAAAATTCATTTTCCATTTTTCGAGTGGCCAAAAGGAGGTTTTTTTGTGAAGGACCTCCCAAATAATTGTTGCAAAATTGGACCAAATCATTTTTATAAAATACTAGGCCATATTTAATGCACAATTGACCAAATGGTTGGTTGTCAAAAGTTTTGATCCACCTCTCGTGAAAAAGACAAATTTCCGCCGATTCAGTTGGAAGCGGGTCAAATTTGAATTGTAGCTACCTCGTAGTTTGCTTTTTATTTTTTCCAAAAATCATTTGTAGGTACATAATTATCTATTTAATCATAGAAACACCAAAAAAATTCCAAGATTCAACCACTAGCAAGGAACGGTCATTCCCGCCGTTTTGACCGCATTTTGAAACGGGCATAAAAAATTCAAAAAAAATCAAAAAATTGGAACACCTTCGCATTGTGTCATTATATATGACCAAGTTACGAGGAAAAATAATAAACTTGTAATACGGCAATTCTATTAAAAAAGTGTTCTCAGAAATGAGCTATCATGCGTGAAGATTCATGGCTTTCAAGCCAAATGATCAATCCTATGGGCACATTCATGGCATAGTTTGTTCAAATGATCTCATATTGTGCACAAGGGTGCATCTTGGAATAGCAAACAATGTTGCCTAAGGAAGTTTTCATTTTCTTTGGACGAAAAATTCATTTTCCATTTTTCGAGTGCCCAAAAGGAGGTTTTTTTGTGAAGGACCTCCCAAATAATTGTTGCAAAATTTGACCAAATCAATTTTCTAAAATACTAGGACATATTTAATGCACAATTGACAAAATGGTTGGGTGTAAAAAGTTTTGATCCACCTCTCGTGAAAAAGACAAATTTCCGCCGATTCAGCTGGAAGCGGGTCAAATTTGAACTGCGGCTGCCTCATAGTTTGCTATTTATTTTTTCCAAAAATCATTTCTAAGTACATAAGTATCTATTTAATCAGAGAAACACCAAAAAAAATTCCAAGATTCAACCACTAGCTAGGAACGGTCATTCCCGCCGTTTTGACCGCATTTTGAAACGGGCATAAAAAATTCAAAAAAAAATCAAAAAATTGGAACACCTTCGCATTGTGTCATTATATATGACCAAGTTACCAGGAAAAATAATAAACTTGTAATACGGCAATTCTATTAAAAAAGTGTTCTCAGAAATGAGCTATCATGCGTGAAGATTCATGGCTTTCAAGCCAAATGATCAATCCTATGGCCACATTCATGGCATAGTTTGTTCAAATGATCTCATATTGTGCACAAGGGTGCATCTTGGAATGGCAAACAATGTTGCCTAAGGAAGTTTTCATTTTCTTTGGACGAAAAATTCATTTTCCATTTTTCGAGTGCCCAAAAGGAGGTTTTTTTGTGAAGGACCTCCCAAATAATTGTTGCAAAATTTGACCAAATCAATTTTCTAAAATACTAGGACATATTTAATGCACAATTTACAAAATGGTTGGGTGTAAAAAGTTTTGATCCACCTATCGTGAAAAAGACAAATTTCCGCCGATTCAGCTGGAAGCGGGTCAAATTTGAACTGCGGCTGCCTCATAGTTTGCTATTTATTTTTTCCAAAAATCATTTCTAAGTACATAAGTACCTATTTAATCATAAATACATGGTTTGGTGGCGATACGTCGAGGTTAGGGCGGTGGTCGAGGGCCCCAACTCTAGAGCTCGTAAACTCGCATGCCCGCTGCGTGGTCACCGCGTGACTGTGGCGTTGCCATGTGTTCTGGGCGGCCTAGGCATGTCTAATGGGTTGGCCACTCCCCAGGTAGGTGCTAGGAAGAAAATTACAACATAAGATTCTCACGAGGAGACCGATCGATGCTCAAACATGAATTAGCAACCAAGTGTTTGATTAGCGGTACGGGAAATGCACATGGCTAATGGGCGTGAGTTCTGGTTGAGGATGATCAGTTACTAAGAAGACCGTCTTCACAAATTTTCAGCTCAAAAGGAGGAGTCTAGGTGGTACTTGCTTTGCAAAGTACCACACTGGACATAAATACGAATGTTGAAGATGGGCTCAAAATAATGAATGGATTGAGCTGGCATTTGGTGGAGGATAGTTATTTGGGCATAGGAAAGCACTGTAGAAAATGGATACCATTTGGACATGCCAAAGTGGTACTTCCTTCACAAAGTGTTTTTTTGAACATAATAGGAAAATGAATATTTTTGAATTATTTTTGAACTAGGCAAGGAAGGTTTTTTACATATTTGATGAAGATATGACCCAAAGAATTTATGAGATTTTTTGGGGAATTTTGGGAATGACAGAAATATAGGTTGCTTCACAACCTAGGGCAAAAACTGCCACATGGACATGACACATAGGCAAAACTGATGAGGTGGCGCCTAGTCGTAGCAACCCACCACAATTTTCAAGGTTATGACCATCTATATTGGTCATGAACAGCTAGAAATAAGGCAGCGAACCAGTGCTATCTACTTTGTGACCATTTCGTGTAAGGAAATTATGACCTTTCTGACCAAAATGGTCGTTATAGTTTAGGGTTTGGAGCCCCCCAAACAGCTTTTGACCAATTGGTCTGAAATGGTCATAGATCTATGACCAATTCTTCCAGGGTCACTAACAAAAGGTCATAAGTTGACATATTTCTTGTAGTGATTTACCTACTCGGGAACGAGCATGAATTAAGCTTGGGGATGCTTGATACGTCTCCAACGTATCTATAATTTTTGATTGTTCCATGCTCTTATATTATATGTTTTGGATGTTTAATGGGCTTTATTGTACACTTTTATATTATTTTTTGGGACTAACCTACTAACCCAAGGCCCAATGCAGATTGTTGTTTTTTTGTGCCTATTTCAGGGTTCTGCAGAAAAAGAATATCAAATGGAGTCCAAACGGAATGAAACCTTCGGGAGAGTTATTTTTTGAATAATATCTTCATGGAAGACTTGGAGTACACTCGAGGGGACGAAGGAGGCGGCCACGAGGGTCCAGGGCGCGCCCCCTCCCCCTGGGCGCGCCCCCACCCTCGTGGGCCCCCTCTGGCTCCATCGATGCCCTCCTTCCTCCTATATAATATATATATCCATGTACCCTGAAAACATCGAGGCAACAGAGAAAACTCTAATTCCACCGTCGCAACATTTTGTTCCCGTGAGATCCCATCTTGGGGCCTGTTCCGGAGCTCCGCCGGAGGGGGGATCTACCACGGAGTGCTTCTACATCAACACCATAGCCTCACCAATGAGTTGTGAGTAGTTTACCACAGACCTTCGGGTCCATAGTTATTAGCTAGGTGGCTTCTTCTCTCTTTCTGGATCTCAATACCAAGTTCACCTCGGTCGTCGAGGAGATCTATTTGATGTAATCTTTTTGCGGTTTGTTTGTCGAGATCCGATGAATTGTGGGTGTATTATCAAGATTATCTACGAGAAATATTTGATTATTTTCTTAAATCTTTCATGTATGATTGTAATATCCTTGCAAGTCTCTTCGAATTCTCAGTTTGGTTTGGCCTACTAGATCTATAGTTCTTGCAATGGGAGAAGTGCTTGGCTTTGGGTTCAATCTTGCGGTGTCCTTTCCCAGTGACAGCAGGGGCAGCAAGGCACGTATTGTATTGTTGCCATCAAGGATAAAAAGATGGGGTTTATATCATATTGCTTGAGTTTATCCCTCTACATCATGTCATCTTGCTTAAAGCATTACTCTAAACTTATGAACTTAATACTCTAGATGCATGCTGGATAGTAGTCGATGTGTGGAGTAATAGTAGTAGATGTAGACTCGTTTCGGTCTACTTGTCATGGACGTGATGCCTATATATAATGATCATGCATAGATATTCTCATAACTATGCGCTTTTCTATCAATTGCTCGATAGTAATTTGTTCACCCACTGTAGAATTCTGCTATCATGAGAGAAGCCACTAGTGAAACCTATGGCCCCCGGGTCTATTCTCAACATATTAATCTTCCATCTACTTTACTTTGCTTTATTTACTTTCTATTCTTATATCCAAAAATACCGAAATTATCATACTATCCTATCTATCATATCTCACTTTCGTAAGTGACCGTAAAGGGATTGACAACCCCTTATCGCATTGGCTGCGAAGTTCTTATTTGTTTGTGCAGGTGCGAGGGACTCGCGCGTGGTCTCCTACTGGATTGATACCATGGTTCTCAAAAACCGAGGGAAATACTTATGCTACTGTGCTGCATCACCTTTCCTGTTCTAGGGAATACAATGCAAGCTCGAGAAGTAGCAACCAGCTGCTTCATCTAGTCGCTGAGGGGCATCGGATGTTTTGGCACCTCGAATTGCGACCAAAACAACTTCTCCGTGTTGTTCCCCTCCAGGGCACGGAAATACTAGGCGGCTTCTGCGCTGCTCCTTGGAAGATCAGCAAACACGCCTGGAGAACTCCACAATCGTGTCAGCCCAATATACTTCCGCCCTCCGAAGATGCTCTGTAAGAGAAATATCTTAACAGATGCTATCTGTCGTGCCTGCTCGATCTCTTGACGAGCTTTGCACGCCTTGCCTCGCGTGTCCTGGGCAGACTTTAATGCCGCAGACAGCTCGGTCGCCTGTTCCGAAGCCGTCTTCTCCGACGCCTCACACTTACGGATGGCATCTTGAAGCACGACCTCGATTTCGGACACCCGAGACTTGTGCTTCTCGCACTTCTCCTTTTTGGCCTCCAAATCAGCCGCTGCTTTATCAGCGGCCGCCTTATTCGCCTTGGCCTCCTCCTTGGCCTACCTCGCCCTTGAGGGCCTCGATCTGAGCGGCGCCAACTGTGTAATACAGAATACAATGTTAGAGTTTGTACTCATACTCAATCAATTAAGTCTTATTGACATTTTAATATAAATCTGCATACCTTACGTTTCATCAAAACGCGGTTGATGCGGTCGAGGTCCGCATTGGCCACCTCGAGCTTCCGATTTAGTTCGGCGACCTCAGTGTCTCGCGCAGTCGCCGTAATTAAAGAAGCATGCACGATAGTTCAGCTCTGTAAATATGCTACTCTATGGATACTTCGTCTGATTCTTTTCAGAATCACACCAAGCATCAGGGGCTACTGGTTATATATGTGCACTTAAAACAAATAAAATTTCTTAAAAGCATTACATGGCTTACCTCAAAGCCTGTTAAAAGGCTGTTGAAGGCTTCATTCAGTCTGCCCTTGACGGACTGAATCTTCTTCATCACCGCACCCATCACGGTGCGGTGTTCTTCAATGACGAGAGCACTTTGCAGTGCTCCCTCCATAGAATGTGGCGCCTCCGGATTAACTCCGGGCGCTGCCGTATCCTCCTCCACTTGAGGAGCTGGATCTTCCAACCTCGGAGCCGCACTAGGCTCCGGGATGGTGATCGGTGGGACCCCGGACTGTGCGAGCCCCACATATTCGGTCTCCATGGGGGTCGTTTCCCTATTGTCAGCGGCCGTCGAGGTATTACCCTTGGCCGCCCTGTCTCCTGCCCCGCCCTCATCTCCTTGGGCAGAGAGAACTCGCTGGGACGACACTTCGGTGTCCCGGCCGATTACGGGCGATGAAGCCCGGACTGGCGGGTCACTCTCCGTCTCCCCAGGCACCAGAGAGTTCCCCTCCGATGATGTAACATCGGGGTTTACACCGGGAGGGCTGTAGGTCAGCAGGAGAAGAATACTAAGTAGGTATCATAAATACTGAATAAACAAAGGTGAAATAGTCAATCTGGACAAACTTACGATCCAGGCAGGGGTTTCACCCTGGGCTTCACAACGAAGCTATGTTCGGACGAATCCGAACTATCTTCGAGATTCAGCTTCCTCTTCCTCCGGGGCACGTCAGCGACGGCCCTCCTCTTCCTCCCCTGCCTTGCGCAGGAGGCATTTCTTCTTCCTCCTCTTCCTCCTCCTCAACTTCCTCCGCCTCGTCGGAGGAGAGAATGTGGAGGTCCTCGGGCTTATGGCCCGCAGGACGGGGGCTATCTCCGGCCCCCTTGCCCTTTGTCTTCTTGCGCTTCTTGGTCGGCGCCTTGTATGGCACCGGAACCAGCATCGCCGTGAGTAGAGGCAGTGCTGGCTCTTCGGGCAAAGGCAATGGACACTTAATCCGGGACGCCTTCTTCGTCCAGCCCTGTATATCACATAAAAATTCCAATTCCTATTATCATTAAATAAGGGAAAGTGTGTGTGTTCGGCAATGATCATTATTACCTCTGTGGTGGAAACTTCAGTGTTGAAGCCCGCATTCTCATCTTCTTTGGGCCATTCCTTTTGGCTCTTGAAGAGGTGCTTCCAGATCTCTTTGTGCGTAGAGCCGAAGAGATGCTTCAGCGGCTTGTATCCTGCCGGATCGAACTCCCATAGGGAGGAATCCCGGCTTTGGCAAGGGAGAACAAGCCGGTTCAGCATCACCTGGACCACGGAGTATAGCAGGTGCCCCTTTGAGATCACGCCGGACACGCGGCTCACAAGAGTCGTCACCTATGTGTGCGACCCCCAGTCCAGACCCTTTTTGGTCCAGGAGGTTAGCCTCTCTGGGGGTCCGGATCTGAAAGCAGGCTCCGCCGCCCAGTTGGTGTCGCGGGGTTCGGTGATGTACAACCACTCCTGCTGCCAGACCTTGTTCGTCTCCACGAACGAGCCCTTGGGCCAAGTTGCGTTCAGGAGCTTACTGATCATAGCGCCCCCGCACTCTGCGTGTTCCCCGTCCACCACCTTTGGTTTCACGTTGAAGGTCTTAAACCACAGACCGAAGTGTGGGGGGATGCGGAGAAAGGCTTCGCACATCACTATGAAAGCTGATATGTGAAGGATTGAGTTCGGGGCTAGATCGTGGAAATCTAGCTCGTAGAAGAACAAAAGACCCCGAACAAACGGGTGGAGTGGAAATCCTAGCCCCCTAACAAAATGAGAGGAAAAAACTACCCTCTCGCCCGCCTTAGGGACAGGAGTCACCTGGCCCTTAGGGGGGCCTCGGTGTGCGATGTCGCCGGCGAGATACCCCGTGCTCCGTAGATCATCCACGGTCTTTTCAGTAACAGTGGAAGCCTCCCACTTGCCCCTGGCACCGGATCCAGCCATTGCTGGGAAGGGGAGTAGTGGTTGAGGAACGAGGAGTTGTGGGCGCAGGAGATGAGAGTACGTCGGCAAGGAAGATTGGAGAGCTCGAGCTTGAGGGAGGCGTGGGGCTGATGAAAGGGATTGGAGTCCTTTTATAACGTTGCGAATACAGAGCGTCCCCCCACCTTAGCCATAAAACTTTCCGGTTCCCAAATCGGTCGTGCCTAATGCACGGCGTGGGTGCTCACGTCACAATGATGAGAGTCCCACAATAAGCGGGCACGGTCTCTATTCTGACGGGACGTGTGAATGAGGCTATGCCTCGAAACACGAAACTAGGACCAAATAAAACGGTTCAATGTGTTAGTGGGTTGGACGCGACGCTTCACCCAAAAAGTTGTCAGTAAAGACACATTATTCATTTTCTTTAAAAACCTTGCCTTCGAGGCTAAGGGTTAATGTACTAATCTTGCACAGTCGAACACAATCCATCAAATTGCAGAAGATATATTCGGAGGAGGAACCCGCCTTGCAATATCGAACACAATACGAAAGCCGAACTCGTCGTCATCGAAGACAGGTTCAGGGTCTACTGAGGGAGTCCTGGATCGAGGGTTCCACAGGTGGCCGGATAAACTCCTGGTGGGCCGGACTGGTGGGCCATGAAGATTATTTTAGAAGATCATCTCTCGTATCCGGATAGGACTCCTGGAATCTTGTAATGGCGAGTTTTAGGCTCGGGTGTAGATTTTCCTTCCTCTGCAAGATGATATGTACAAACCCTAGGCCCCTCCGATGTGTATATAAACCAAAGGGTTTAGTCCATAGAGGCTAGAGAATCATGCAATCCTCATAAGCAAAACATAGGGTTTAGCCTTTACGATCTCGAGGTAGATCAACTCTTGTACACATATTCATCCATACTAATATAGCAGGAAGTAGGGTTTTACCTCGATCGAGAGGGCCTTAACCTGGGTAAACATCATGTCCCCTGCCTCCTGTTAACATCAATCCTCAGACGCATAGTTTGGGAACCCCTACCCGAGATCCGCCTATTTTGACACCGACAGCGACACCCCACTCCAGCCTACTACTTCTCGAGCTTGCGTTGTATTCCCTCAAAGAGGAAAGGGTGATGCAGCACAGTAGCGTAAGTATTTCCCTCAATTTTTTCGAACCAAGGTATGAATCCAGTAGGAGATCACGCGCGAGTCCCTCGCACCTGCACAAACAAATAGGAACCTCGCAGCCAACGCGATAAGGGGTTGTCAATCCCTTCACGATCACTTACAAGAGTGAGATTTGATAGATAGGATAAGATAATATTTTTAGTATTGTTGGTATAGGAACGGAAAGTAAATAAAGCAAATAAGCAACGACAACAGAAATTGGCTAGTTTAAGGGAAAGTAATATGATGAAGATAGACCCGGGGGCCATAGGTTTCACTAGTGGCTTCTCTCATGATAGCAGAATTCTACGGTGGGTGAACAAATTACTGTCGAGCAATTGATAGAAAAGCGCATAGTTATGGGAATATCTAGGCATGATCATTGTATATAGGCATCACGTCTGTGACAAGTAGACCGAAATGATTCTGCATCTACTACTATTACTCCACACATCGAGCGCTATCTAGCATGCATCTAGAGTATTAAGTTCATAAGAACAGAGTAGCGCCTTAAGCAAGATGACATGATGTAGAGGTCTAAACTCAAGCAATATGATATAAACGCCATCATTTTATCCTCGATGGAAACAATACTATGCGTGCCTTGCTGCCCCTACTGTCACTGGGAAAGGACACCGCAAGATTGAACCCAAAGCCAAGCACTTCTCCCATTGCAGGAACTATAGATCTAGTAGGCCAAACCAAGCCAATAATTCGAAGAGAGTTGCGAGAATATTATAATCATACATAAAAGATTTCATAAAAGAATCCAATACTGTTCATAGATAATCTTGATCATAAACCCACAATTCATCCGATCTCGACAAACACACAGCAAAAAGATTACATCGAATAGATCTCCTCGAAGATCGAGGAGAACTTTGTATTGAGATCCAAAGAGAGAGAACAAGCCATCTAGCTAATAACTATGGACCCGAAGGTGTGTGGTAAACTGCTCACAACTCATCGGAGAGGCTATGGTGTTGATGTAGAAGCCCTCCGTGATCGATGCCCCCTTCGGTGGAGCTCCGAAACAGGCCCCAAGATGGGATCTCACGGGAATAGAAGGTTATGGCAGGGGAATTAGGGTTTCTTCGTGCTCCTCGCTGTTTTCAGGGTATATGGGTATATATCGGAGGAAAAAGTACGTCGGTGGAGCAACGTGGGGCCCATGAGGGTGGGTGCGCGCCTACCCCCCTGGACGCGCCCTACCCCCTCGTGGGCACCTCGTTTCTTCTCTTGTACACCAAGTCTCTCGTGAAGATATCGTTCCAAAAATAACTATCTCGAAGGTTTCATTCCGTTTGGACTTCGTTTGATATTCCTTTTCTGCGAAACACTGAAATAGGCAAAAAAATAACAATTTGCACTGGGCCTTGGGTTAGTAGGTTAGTCCTAGAAATAATATAAAAGTTTATAATAAAGCCCATTAAACATCCAAAACAGAATATATAATAGCATGGAACAATCAAAAATTATAGATACGTTGGAGACGTATCAAGCATCCCCAAGCTTAATTCCTGCTCGTCCTCGAGTAGGTAAATGATAAAAACAGAATTTTTGATGTGGAATGCTAACCAACATAATCTCAATGTAATTCTTTTTATTGTGCCATGAATGTTTAGATCCCAAAGATTCAAGACAAAAGTCTATATTGACATAAGAATAATAATACTTCAAGCATACTAACAAAGCAATCATGTCTTCTCAAAATAACATGGCCAAAGAAATTTCATCCCTACAAAATCATATAGTTAGGCTATGCTCCATCTTCATCACACAAAATACTCAAATCATGCACAACCCCGGTTTCAGCCAAGCACTTGTTTCATACTTAATTTTTTTTCAAACCTTTTCAACTTTCACGCAATACATGAGCGTGAGCCATGGACATAGCACTATGTGGAATAGAGTGGTGGTTGTGGAGAAGACAAAGAGGAAGATGGTCTCACATCAACTAGGCATATCAATGAGCTATGGAGATGCCCATCAATAGATATCAATGTGAGTGAGTAGGGATTCCCTTGTAACGGATGCACTAGAGCTATAAATGTATGAAAGCTCAACAAAGGAAACTAAGTGGGTGTGCATCCAACTTGCTTGCTCACGAAGACCAAGGGCATTTGAGGAAGCCCATCATTGGAATATACAAGCCAAGTTCTATAATGAAAATTCCCACTAGTATATGAAAGTGACAAAACAAGAGACTCTCTATCATGAAGATCACGGTGCTACTTTGAAGCACAAGTGTGGAAAAAGATAGTAGCATTGTCAATTTTTTCTTTTCTCATTTTTTTTATTTTTTTATCTTTTTTTGGGCCTTTCTTTTTTATTTTTGGCCTTTCCTTTTTTTATTGGGACAATGCTCTAATAATGATGATCATCACACTTATATTGATTTACAACTCGATATTACAACTCGATACTAGAACAAAGTATGACTCTATATGAATGCCTCCGGCGGTGTACCGGGATGTGCAATGAATCAAGAGTGACATGTATGAAAAATTATGCATGGTGGCCTAGCCATGAATACGATGTCAACTACATGATCATGCATGGAAATATGACAATGATGAAGCGTTTCATAGCAAACGGAATGGTGGAAAGTTGCATGGCAATATATCTCGGAATGGCTATGGAAATGCCATGATAGGTAGGTATGGTGGCTGTTTTGAGGAAGGTATAAGGTGGGTGTATGGTACCGGAGAGAGCTGCGTAGTACAAGAGAGGCTAGCAATGGTGGAAGGGTGAGAGTGCGTATAATCCATGGACTCAACATTAGTCATAAAGAACTCACATACTTATTGCAAAAATCTACAAGTCATCAAAACAAAGTACTACACGCATGCTCCTAGGGGAAGGGTTGGTAGGAGTTAACCATCGCGCGATCCCGACCTATCATATTAGGACTAGTTTTAATAACCAAAGCACATTACCATGCTGTTCTAAAAGACTCTCAAAAAGATATAAGTGAAGCATGAGAGATCAATAACTTCTACAAAATAAAACCACCACTGTGCTCTAAAAGATATAAGTGAAGCACTAGAGCAAAACTATCTAGCTCGAAATGTATAAGTGAAGCACATAGAGTATTCTAATAAATTCCAATTTATGTGTATCTCTCTCAAAAGGTGTGTCCAGCAAGGATGATTGTGGCAAACTAAAAAGCAAAGAATCAAATCATACATGACGCTCCAAGCAAAACACATATCATGTGGTGAATAAAAATATAGTCTCAAGTAAAGTTACCGATAGACGAAGACAAAAGAGGGATGCCTTCCCGGGGCATCCCCAAGCTTAGGCTTTTGGTTGTCCTTGAATTTTACCTTGGGGTGCCTTGGGCATCCCCAAGCTTAGGCTTTTGGTTGTCCTTGAATTTTACCTTGGGGTGCCTTGGGCATCCCCAAGCTTAGGCTCTTGCCACTCTTTGTTCCATAGTCCATCAAATCCATACTCAAAACTTGAAAACTTCACAACACAAAACTTAGTCAAAAATCTTGTCAGCTCCGTTAGTATAATAAAACAAACCACCACTAAAAGGTACTGTAATGAACTCATTCTTTGTTTATATTGGTGTTAAACCTACTGTATTCCAACTTCTCCATGATTCATACCCTCCGATACTACTCATAGATTCATCAAAATAAGCAAACAACACACGCAAAACAGAATCTGTCAAAAACAGAACAGTCTGTAGTAATCTGTAACTTTCGAATACTTATGTAACTAAAAAATTAAAAAAAATTGGTGGACGTGAGGAATTTGTCTATTAATCATCTGCCAAAAGAATCAACTAAAAATCACTTTCCAGTAAAAAATGATAGCCAATCCCGTGAGCGCTAAAGTTTCTGTTTCTTACAGCATGATCACATAAACTTCACACAAGTCTTCCCAAAGGTTCTACTTGGCACAAACACTAATTAAAACACAAAACCACATCTAAACAAAAGCTAGATGCTATATTTATTCCTAAACTGAAGCAAAAACAAAGAAAATAAAATTGGGTTGCCTCCCAACAAGCACTATCGTTTAACGCCCCTAGCTAGGCACGATACAAAAATAGATCTAGGTATTATCATCTTTGGTAGGCAATCCATAAGTGGCTCTCATAATAGATTCATAAGGTAATGTGATTTTCTTTCTAGGAAAGTGTTCCATGCATTTCCTTAACGGAAATTGGAATCTAATATTTCCTTCATTTATATCAATAATTGCACCAATCGTTCTAAGGAAAGGTTTACCAAGAATAATAGGACATGAAGGATTGCAATCTATATCAAGAACGATGAAATCCACGGGCACATAATTCCTATTAGCAACAATAAGAACATCATTAATCCTTCCCATAGGTTTCTTAATGGTAGAATCCGCAAGATGCAAATTTAAAGAACAATCATCAAGTTCAGGGAATCCTAACATATCACACAAAGCTTTTGGAATTGTGGAAACACTTGCACCCAAATCACACAAAGCAAAGCATTCACGATCTTTAATTTTAATTTTTATAGTAGGCTCCCACTCATCATAAAGCTTTCTAGGGATATAAATTTCTAATTCAAGTTTTTCTTCATAAGACTGCATTAAAGCATCAACTATGTGTTTGGTAAAAGCCTTATTTTGACTATAAGCATGCAGAGAATTTAGCACGGACTGCAACAAGGAAATACAATCTATTAAAGAGCAATTATCATAATTGAATCCCTTGAAATCCAAGATAGTGGGTTCATCGTTATGCAAAGTTTTGATCTCTTCAATCTCACCTTTAACAATTTTAGCATCAAGATCTAAAAACTCCGAATCATTAGGACGCCTTTTAACTAAAGTAGACTCATCTCCAGTCCCATATTTATCAAGATTCATACTAGAAAACAAAGATTTAATAGGAGGCACGTCAATCACTTTCAGATCTTCATCTTTATTCTCTAAATCTTCCGGTTTAGCAGCCATCTTATTAACTAAGGTGGATTGCTTGTCTGAAATTTGGGCTATTAAGTTCTCAAGATGAGCATACTGAGATTTCAAACCAAAAAATTCTTTAGACATATTATCAAGCTCTTTATTCATGTACTCCATAAAAATTTTCTGTTCTTTAAGCTCATTTCTGAAGAAATCATTGTGCTCAAATTGCACAGACATAAAATTTCTAACATTGTTTTCAATCTCCTCCAACCTCTTAAGGTGAGGGTCAACATTGGTAGGGTTGACCACCAATTAAGGACCTCACTAGACACAAATCAACCCGTGATTTGGAAGGATGATCCATCGAAGAACCTTATCCCACAACTTGCGCGCAAACACACAGGACACCATTAGCTGTTCAATGGTCTCATCGTGTTGGTAGCAAAGTGGGAATGTATAGCCTCATGGACAAGACCTCGCTTGGCAAAGCGATCAGACGTCCATGCATGATTCCGAAGAACCAGTAAGGCAAAATATTTGTATTTGAGGCTACAAACCAGAAGGTGCCAGCCAGTTCATCCCTCCTGGGAAAGGTCATTTCATCTGCTGATTTAGAAGAATGGGAGCCCGATGGGGTCCACTTCCAAGACCAAGAGTCCCGGTCGGGGAGGAGCATGGTGCTGGAGATCCGCGGCCAAAGCTTGATAATTTGCATGATCGCCGACATGGATAGACTGCCACGCATGTCAACAATCCACGATGAGTTGGGGAGGCCCTCCTTGACTGTGCGTCTCTCGATGGCGTCGGGTTTAACGATCGACATGAGATCAGGGGAAAGCTGGGGGATGTTGTCGCTATCAAGCCAAATGTCATGTTAGAAAGGAGTGGACACACCAAGCTAGGGAGGCGAGTAGAGGCGCGAAAAATTGCTAGCGGTCGATAGACCAAGAGCCGACCATGCGAGTGAATCGGAAGTCCTGGCAGCCCACACTCACTTGGTGCGGAGAGCATCATTGAGGGCTTGTAGATTATGTAGTCTGAGGAAACCATATTTGATCGGAGTGCACACATTTTCCCATGCAACCAAGCATTGCCTGCCTTTAGCGCAACCGGAGCCCGCCGAAAGAAAATCGCAGCGAATCTTGTCGGTCGCCCAAAGAAGCCAAGGCGGTAGGTCAAGATCTAGCATGTGGTAAATGTGCATCGCGGTGATCACCGCACTGGGAAGGATGATGCACTCGCTCAAAGGGATCAAACCTGACTTCCATCTTGGGAGTTGGTTAGCGAGTTTTCCTACTAACAGTGGTAGATCGGCTTTTCGAAGCTTGGAGTGAGATAACGGGAGCCCCAGATATTTGATAGGAAAATATTAAATGGTGCAAGGGAACTCCACGTGTAGGGTCTCGAGATCCACTTCGTTGCATTGGATAGGCACAATTGCACTTTTTGCCATGTTGACCATCAGGCGGGAAGCATCTCAAAACAACCGAAGAATGGAGCACATTCCTTCGAGGTAATGAGGCGAAGGGCGCAGACAGGGAAGCCCTTTGTTTGATGCCCCACTGGGAGAGAGGAATGAGAACCTAATCATGATCAAATTGCCCAAAAAGGGTGTCGAGAATGTCGAGAACCAGCAGGAAGAGCATTAGCGAGATGGGGTCGCCCTGATGGAGGCCACGGACGTGTGCGATCGGATCCGAGGGGTTTCCAATTATCAACATTCTAAGTGCATCTGCAACAAATCAAGTATCAGTACAAAAATACCGTTTACAGGAAGTTTGAGCAAAAAATGTCTCTGCCAAATCTCATAAACTTGGAATAAATCTAGAGTATCATGTAAACTTGGTTCCAACTTTCCTCTAGTTTAGGTGAAGCTTTCCTTCCCGTGAACTTTTAGCGGGCTAGAAACCGTCTAAAACTTTCAGACGCCCCGACGCCGCAACTGCCCGCCCAACCGTCGCGCCAGCTCGCATCACCACACCGCCTCTCGCCGAAGGCCACTGCATTGCCTCGTGCCGCCCTCGCCGGAGGCCGTAACGCATGTCACTGACTAGCAGGCCCTAGGCCATTACCTAGTTTTGTTTAATGAAAAATAAAATAAAAACATATTTAGGGGAAGAAGTTTACGAGATCTGACTCTCAAGAAACTTCTCCTAACATTTACAGACATCCTGTAAAACTGGTTTTACAGAAAGTTTTTCAGGGAAACTGTTGAAATTGCTCTGATGTGTGTCATATATAGCATGCGGATGGGGCAAAGCAAATGCATTTTCTACCATATGAGGCCCACCTGAACAGAATATATGTATATTCTACCATGTGAGGTTCGCATACTTTCTCAAAAAAAAAAGCGCTCACATTCACATATACAAAGATGACGGCTTTATCCCTCGAGGACATCAAGCTATGGGCCGCGGCCGTGGAATTTGTAAATACAGAGGGAGAGTGATCGAAAGAATGTCAGAACATGTAACGAGCCAATAGGATGTTGAGACTATAATGCGATGTGATAACTGTGGTAACAGGGACTAGTATCACACGCTCGTTTAAATCAGACAAGCTTGCAGAAATATTTACTCGAGATGACGGTGCCCGTTAAGCATCTGTCCATCTCAAGATGGCAATGGGGCTCCGAAACCCGTGTCCCCACGGGATGGGCGTCTTTTTAACCCCGCGGGGCTGCTGCTGGGTAAGATATAAAACCCGACACGTTTCGTGGGTTTAAACCCGTTTGAGCAATATCCGAACCAGAAATCCGTCATTCCCGCCAAAATACCACACTAAGCCTAATTAGACGTCATGTTGAACCATGTATGGCTGAATAATGATCCTGTTTGTTGCAGAAATATGCTTATGCAGATGTTGTTACTGCTCTTTCTAGCTGTTGTTATTGCTCTTTTTGTTATGCCGCTGAAATATGCTCCTTGTAGCTGCTGTTATTGCTCTTTTTGCTCGAGTTATGCGGGTGAAATATGCTCCTTGTAGCTGTTGAACCATGTAACATTGTATTGTACTGAAATTTTCGCAAGTTAAGCTGCTGAAATATGCTCTTTTTGCTGCCGAAATGCTATTCTTTACAGCTATTATGTTTGCTTAAATATGCCGATTTCCCCGTGGATTTCCTGTGGGTTTAGGAAACCCGATGGGTTTAGGGGGCGGGCAAAAAACTAGCCCCGCGCACGCCGACGAGGACGGGTTTGTGATTTTCTCGTGGGGATGGGTTTGGGCAGGCAAAACCCGATGGGTTTCGTCCCCGTTGCCATCTTGTTGCCTATCACAGTCACAAGATTGTCAAAATGAATCCAGGAAGTACTCACATCTAGGCTTGTAAACAGCCGAACCTTTTTTACTTTTGGAAGTACTGTCGTTTTATCAAATTAATGAAACAGGGGGGGCTGTTCGATCCATAATTTTGAAAACAAAGAAGTTCAGATATACAGTGAACAAAACAGCTTCTGGCTACATAATAAAACTACTAATACTGGTACCATTGGCACTTTGGCAGCAATAGAGAGGAACATGAAGGCACAAAATAGCCCTGATACAAGAACCACATGCCATGGTCAATAATTCATCATCGGCAATTACCATACAAGGCACGTGACTATTAAGTGTTATCGTTCACCCATTATACGCATCCATAGTCGACGTCCAAGTGCAAGGGGAGTTCATACCAAAGATTCCAGCCAGAATTAAGAAAATCTCTAGCTGCTGGAAGCAAAGGAAAAATAGGTTCTATTACCAGAAAGTTGAACATGTAATGAGCCAATGAATATTCAAACTAAAAAAGTAATGTGATAAGTACTGGGAATTAATATGAAACACTCATCTAAATCAGAAAATTTTGTGGAAATCTTTACTCGACATGAGGTGTCCGTTAAGCATGTGTCTACTACAATCACAAGGTTATTTAAAATAAACTTCTGCACAAGTACTGACGTATTGGCATGTAAACAGCTGAACCCTTTTAACTCTTGTTTTATCAATTTTATGGAATTGGCAACTATATATATGATAATTCAAAACAAAGAACTTCAGACATAAGACAGAACAAAACAGCATCTGGTTACAAATCTGCAAGAACAACAACAAAATGGGATCATAACCTTGTATAAAAATACTTGATACCAAACTTTAAAACATTCATAAGATCACTACCTTAGCAGACACTTGTATGTCAGAAATCATCACTACAAACTGCAGCTATACAAAAAAAACCCGACAAGACCAATGCTTTTCATGGATCCCAACCCAGCATTTCAACATGGCATGGTCTAGCTGAAGCTGCTAAATAAGCATTTCCCCTGTACTGAACAAGGGATGCGTGAACTCAGGAAGCGGCGCAATGCTAGCAGTGATTATCGCACAATGTAAAGGACAACTAGTTGAAAGGCTTACAAGTTCTGCACTAACTGTTCACAAATTAGCACATTCAGTTCTTGCTACGCACATAGCCTGTCAAACCATTAATATAATTCTCCACGAAGATGACCAAACAAAAAAGAACCACCGTACATCACATCCTTGTTACATCAAGACCACATAAAAAGTACTAATGGTAGTATTAGATAGCTTGCAGGGTCTTTAGTAAGTTTCTGGACCGATGATTGCAAATGACGATATGCAGGACTGTAACCTCATGTTCATGCCTTTGATTTTATTCTCCCACGTAAACCGGGAGCAACGTGGGACATGAGGAGATCCTTAATAACACCAGGGCAGCTCTTGGTTAGAAACTCGAAACCTTCAGACTCCATGGCCGCATCCAGATTCGTCGGCGAGCTGAGGAACACCAAGCATGCCGCCTTAAGCTCATGGCACTGGTGCTGCTCGGCCAATGCCAAGATAGTCGCCGCGGAGCTCGTATCGATACGATTGCACAGCTTATCTTCACAAATAAGCTTCAGCCTCTCCAGATCGTACTTATCTGCCGCAACAAGCAGATGTTGAGCCATGGCATATTCTTCTTCTTGCTTCATATCCGGCAATGCATCCGTGTAGAGGAAAGTAAGCAGAGCACTGAACACTGGTCCCTCCATATCATCTATGCGTATGGCCTCAGTGGTGGTTCCCTCCTTCATCTGGCCAAAGAACTCTGCTCTGAAGACTGGAGACCGTGCCGCAAGCACCAATCGGTGCGCCGAGAATGTCTCCCCGCCGACTTGGAATTCAACATCGACGCACGCCTTGCTCGACAGAAGAACCCCTAAGTGCCGGTGCAAGTCAGACGGTGGCACCAGGATAGATGGCATCTCCTGCGCATGGAACTCGCCCATGATAGTGACATCGACCTTGACCGTGAAGGAATCGTCCTTGAGATACCCGGATTCCTCCAATTTAACCCTTCTCATAAATCTGCCCCACCCATTACCTTTATGCACCAAAAATTCCTTGGTGTCAGTAGTGCTGGTATATGACGGCACCGGCTTCCCATGTTGGTCAAGTAAACTGAACATGAATTTTGCCTTCACTGTCTCGGCCTCGCCGGCAACTTTATCATTCAAGCAGAGACACATGCCTATGCAATCACTGAACTGAGACCTCAACCCGTTGGGATAGTAACGTACATTCCATGTGCAGCCTCCCACCCGGAACGAGCAAGAGTCGATCCACTCGCCACTGGGGACCTCCTTGGTGCCCGAGTAGCCGACGATCTTCAGCAAGTGGTAGCCGCTCACGACCCCGGATATGATGGAGGATGCAGATCCGGAGGGGAGGCCATCTCCGCCGACATGCGAGGAGGTCGACATGGTGTCAATTGGTCGGTTATGGTTTTGGGTGGCTCGGGGAGGAGAGGGGAGGGGATGGCGGCTAGGTTTTGGGTGGTGTATCGGTGAAGCCAGGGGAAAGATTAGACTAAGAAAGCATCTGGACTCTTCTGCCGGTCTGGCCGTGCCTAATCGTGGGGTGGAGATCCATGGACTCGTAACATTATTTATTGGGACGCGTCTAGCGAGCACGCATTGTGCTGCTAGCGTTCCCGAGTGGCCGGTCAAAATAGGAAAGCACCTAATCCCCCTCGTCCAGAAAAGAAAAGTACCCATCCCACGCACCTACACTACAAGTCACGCGCCCTCCACCAACCACGCGGTCCCCCAACGCGGGCAACTGGCCGTGGGGATCACATGCACCTACCCCGAATCCATCCTTCCTAAACTGGCTCAGGGCCCTCCCTCCCTCCACCCCAACTGCCCCACGGCATCTTCTTCTGCCCCACGAAAGAAACTCCCATCGCCAGGCCTGCCATGGCGGCTGAAACGAACTGAGATTCATGTCAATTGAAAAGAAAAAGAAAGAGGGGAAAAGAGTAGGAAGACGTACCAGGAGGCACCAGGAGCAGGGAAAGGTGAGGATTCATTGAATTTAGATTTTTTTTCAAAACTGTGCCTAAATTTATACAAAATTTGAAAACTGTTAGTCTGTTAGACAAAAAATCGAAAATATTACCCAGTCGGCCTTAACTGGGCCGACCAGCCAGCCGTCGGCCTCGGCTGGGCCGACCAGGGGCCCGTCGGCCTCGCCCTGGCCGACCAGGGGCCCGTCGGCCTCGCCCTGGCCGACCAGGGGGCCGTCGGCCTCGCCCTGGCCGACCAGTGCCCGTCGGCCTGGCCCTGGCCGACCGGTGCTGGATAAGCCACCGACGCCAATCTTCCTCTTCCTCTGTTCTTCGTTCCTGCTCCTCTCTCTCTCTCTCGTTTCTCTCTGTTCTTTCACCCCCTCCCCGATCTATTGATTGCTCCAGCCATTTTCTGTTCCAAGTAGCAGAATCAATAGATCATAGCATTCTTCACCGATCCATCCAATTATTTTTTGCTATGGGGTAGTTATTTGTGCGTATTTGAGGAGGAGCCATGATGGGGTGGAATAGCCATGGTGGGGTGGAGGAGCTGCGGTTTTGGTGGTGGTGAGGAGGAGAAGGTGGTGGTGAGGAGGAGTTCGGGTGGTGTTGTCCGGTGGTGCAAAAAGTCTGCGATAAGGGCACACACGCGTCGAAGGTATACAAATGTCGTCACATTTTTTTTATTAGCTGAATATTTAGTGTACATAGTCATTTTAGCGTATAGTTAATGTAGCCGGTAATATATTTTGTTAGTGTAGCCGGTAATATTTTTGTTAGTGTAGCCGGTAATATTTTTGTTAGTGTACCCGGTAACATATTTTGTTAGTGTAGCCGGTAATATTTTTGTTAGTGTAGCCGGTAATATTTTTGTTAGTGTACCCGGTAACATATTTTGTTAGTGTAGCCGGTAATATTTTTGTTAGTGTAGCCGGTAATTTTTTTGTTAGTGTAGCCGGAAATATTTTTGTTAGTGTAGCCGGTAACATATTTTGTTATTGTAGCCGGTAATATTTTTGTTAGTGTAGCCGGTAACATATTTTGTTAGTGTAGCCGGTAATATTTTTGTTAGTGTAGCCGGTAATATTTTTGTTAGTGTACCCGGTAACATATTTTGTTAGTGTAGCCGGCAATATTTTTTTTCATTGCGATTATTGAGAAGGTGGCAATGTCTGACAGGTGAAAATGTCTGAATCAATAAATTTGACAGTTTACTACGGCCCTGGTAATGTTCGATATAATGAGTTGGGGGTTGATCTTAGCGAGTTTAAAAATGGCGTCATGACACTTTCAGACCCGAACAGACTGGACATTAGACAGTTGAAGTACTGGTTGACTACTAGTTTTGGGTTGAATCCTGAAGTATGTTCCGTCAACATTCATGCATTGTGGACCAAATCCTGTAAAAATGTGAAGTGGGAGTTGATGCCGGTAAATAGGAGCCAGCATTGGTTGACTCTGTTAAGTCGTTGCCGAGACCGAAGAATCCAGCCATATGTTCTAGTGCAACCTGTGGCGAAGGAGGAGAATACTGTACAACTTCACGTGGGGTATGAACCCGGCCAAGGTAGTCAAGTGGCTAACGAGAATTATTTATCCGGGTCACAGCCACCGGATGTGGATGCTATCCAAGTCGAGAAAGAGTCAGAGTTCGTGTCCGACAATGTTTGTGGTCATAATACTGGGCAGAGTAGTCGGTCGATTATATTGGCGGAGGATCTGGATTCTGATGTGGATGAGGAAGAGGAGGAAATGCAGAGGGTGATGGAGGAAGAGGATGAGGATGGATTGGCTGAGAATCTGGATTCTGAAAATTCCGAGGATGAAGTGGAGGTACCGATTCCTTCTGCATGGGATCAGGACATATCCACCGGCCTTACGGTCAACGATGTCCATGAGACTCCATGGCAGTATAATCTGAACCAAGTCCAGATAGGGGCTATGTTTGATACAAAGAAAAAATTGAAGTATGCGGTGACAAAGTGGGCTATGTCTACGCAAAGGGTTTTTCGGACACACATATCAAGTCCAACAAACTATACCGTGAAGTGTGTTGAAAAAGGCTGTCCTGCGAAGGTGCACGGGCACGTGCCGAAGTATAACATCCACTGGGTTGTCACCAATGTGATCCCACATAATTGTGTGAGGAGAAACCTATTGGTTCGTCATCCAAATCTGACTTCAACTCTCATTGCGCAACTCATGTATACTGAGATAGTGGAGAAGAAAGATATGGAAGCAAAACACATCCAGACAGCAGTGAAGGTCAGATCGAAATATGACATTCCTTATGGGAAGGCTTGGAGGGCTAAGCAGAAGGCTATGGAGGAAAGGTTTGGGACGTTCTTCGACTCATATGATAATGTTGTCCGTCTCCTTGCCATACTAAAGGAGAGGAATCCCGGCACTTATGTAAACATACAGCACACGAGGTTGGAGAGTATACCTGATTTCAAGGTGTTGAAACGAGTATTCTTCTCTTTCGCTATGTGCATCGAAGCTTTCCGGCATTGTCCTCCTGTGATGTTTGTGGATGGTACATTCCTGACTGGTCAGTACAAAGGGCAAATCCTGACCGCAATTGGTGTGGACGGGAACAATCAAATCATCCCACTTGCCATGGCATTTGTGGAGGGTGAGAACTTTCCAAGCTGGGTATGGTTCTTCCGGCAAGTGAAAATTGCGATCGTGAAGGACCGACCAAACGTGTGTGTCATTCATGACAGACATGCTGGTATATTGAAGGCAGTGAAGACACTAAGGAATCCAGCAGAAGACGAACGAACACCTTGGAAGGACTTGCAGAGCCGGTGGTGCATGCGCCATCTAGAAGACGAACGAACACCTTGGAAGGACTTACAGACGAGATTATCTATGGTCGTGGTAATCGTCAGCGTCGTCCACCGCCTTCGCGCTTATCGCCTTCCGGTCCTCGTCCGAGGAAGACCCAGACTCGTCGTCGTCCACAGCAGTGATATGGTTATCTATGTATGAGACATTATCTATGTAGAGTCATTATCTATGTATGAGACATGATTGATGTATGTTTTATTATCGCACTTCTATCAGAGTATGAGACATATTACTATTAAGAAACTGCAATAGTTCATTAAAATAAAGGTACATCTGACTTACAAGGTACTACTAAACTTCATAATATAAATCTTACGAATTTTAAGATACAACTTGCTGCAATGCGAAGGTTACGATACAATAACATAAATCTACTGAGTCCAACGGGGATATTTTCCTTTTCCATCACCAGCTTCTTCTGCTGCCTTGGCTGCACGAGCCCTTTCTTTTTTTATCTGCCTCTCAGCCTCACGGGCCTCCTCTCGCTGTCGATAC
>LR738713.1:705508942-705576558 GCA_902687465.1 Secale cereale
GAAATGAAAATATGGAAAAAATAGGTGCGAAGAATTATGGCGGGAAAATGAGGCGGGAAGAATTTTGAGGCTGATGCACTCGTCTAAAAAAAAAAGTGGCTGATGTGCTAGCTGGCAGAGGCACTGGTCGGCCCAGACTAGGCTGCTGCCAGGCCGACAGGCACCGGTCGGCCAGGGTGCACGCCGGGTGCTCTTCCATGGGCCACGGCCCGTCTGCGCCACACCAAAATCTTGAGGTGGCTCTCTCGGTGCCGTTAGGGCATGTACGTGCACTCTGCATGCATAACTAGGAAAGGTTTGTTTTGTTTTTTAATAAAAAGCTTAGCATTATTAATAAATAATTAGCGAGAAACCAACCAAAGCAACGAGGACCGGTGCAAGCAAGCATGATTACGTAGGCCTGCCGATGGGTCGATTTATTAATACTGTATTTTTCGATAAATGAAAGAAAAAAAGTTGACGTCAGCTGAACCAAGGACGCATTGCCACATCAAGTTCCGATACAAATTACCCGCAGCTCCACCTGCAAGAGCCCTTCTCCTTTTCTACCCCTTGGCCGGCCGGTGCACATCAAGAGGATGCCCGTCGTGCCCGTGCGCACGGGCGTGGCGTGCCTCCTGTTTGACGTACTTTTGCACATGGTTTAATAATAAAAAATACTCATAGAAATGAATGAATTCCCTAAGTGCACAACCTCCTCACGTGTGCATGCCCTTAGTGTCATGTGCAAATACTAGTTACTACCGCATGGACGTGCATGGCCCATGCATTGTATGAACACGCAAGCATGTATGAAAGAGAGATACCCAGGGTGCTGCCTTATCCAGCCGCTGCTCGGGCGCTGCCAGGCCGACGGGCACCGGTCGGCCAGGGCCAGGCCGACGGGCACTGGTCGGCCAGGGCGAGGCCGACGGGCCCCTGGTCGGCCAGGGCGAGGCCGACGAGCCCCTGGTCGGCCAGGGCGAGGCCGACGGGCCCCTGGTCGGCCCAGCCGAGGCCGACGGCTGGCTGGTCGGCCCAGTTAAGGCCGACGGGGTAATATTTTCGATTTTTTGTCTAACAGACTAACAGTTTTCAAATTTTGTATAAATTTAGGCACAGTTTTGAAAAAAAATCTTGAATTTAGGGGGTCGGCTAGAGATGCCCTAATACTGGTATCATAGGCAGCAAGAGAGACGAACATGAAGGCACAAAATAGAACTGATACAAGAACCACATGCCACATGAGGTGAAATATTACAGATAAGTGAGACAATTGCTACGATAATTCATAGTTACCTACCACTATATAAGGCGTCTTGTTGTTGAGTGTTGTCATTTACCCATTTAAAGATGTATCCATGGTCGTCGTGCCCGTGTAAGGCATGTTCATACCAAAGATTCCAGCAACCATTGAGTAAAGTGACAGGCAGGCAGTCCCATAACTAATAATAGCTCTAGCTGCAGGAAGCAAAGGCAATTAAGTTTTGAACCAACTGATATTCAAACTACAATGTGATGTGACCACTGGTAATAGGAACTAATATTACACACTCATCTAAATCAGACAAGTTGTGGAAATCTTTACTCGACATGCATGGGGTGCCCATTAAGCATGTGTTTATTACAATCACAATGTTAATTCAAGTGAACCACTGAGCAGGTACTGACATTTGGCATGTAAATATTTGAACCTTTCTACTTTTAGAACTTCTGTTGTTTATAAATTGATTGAAACTGGGAGCTATTTGATCCTTAATTCGAGAACAAAGAACTTTAGGTATAAAATATAACTACTGTTGTTTTACCCATTTAATGAAATTGGGTGCTATTTCACAGAAGACGACAGCTGCTCGTTGCAAATCTGCAACAAAGGAAAAATGAGATCATATAACCTTGTACGAAAATCATTCCACAACCTTCATAAGATCACTACCTTAGCAGCCACTACTATGTCAGAAGTCATCACCACAAACTGCAGCCATAAAAATAAATTTTGTTAAACCCGACAAGGCCAATGTTTTTATTTTCACTGGATCCCAACCTATCTATCATGATCTATCTGAACCTGCTAAATAAACAGTGCCCTGTAATGAATAGGGGTGCATGAACAGAGGGAGCAGAGTGCAATGCTCGCATTGATTGTTGGCAAAATGTAAAGGCCAACTAGTTGAAAGGCTTACAAGTCCTGCACTCACTGATCACTAATTAACATACATGGTTCTTGCTTTGTACATAGCTTGTCAAACCATTAAGGGAAATAGTTCTCCACAAAGGATATGACGGCCAAACAAAAAAGGACTAACGTACATCGCATCCTTGTGAGAACAAGACTACACATAAAACTACTAATACTGGATAGCATGCAGACTTGCAGAGTCTGTAGTTACTTTCTGGACTGATGATTGCAAATGGCATCATGATTGAAACCTCATTTTCATGCCTTAGATTTTCTTTCCCAAGTAAACTAGGAGCAACCTGGGACATGAGGATATCCTTCATAACACCAGGGCAGTTCTTGGTTAAAAACTCAAAACCTTCAGAATTCATGGCTGCATCCAGATTCGTCGGTGAGGTGAGGAACACCAAGCATGCTGCCTTAAGCTCCTGGCAGTGGTGCTGCTCCGCCAATGCCAAGATGGTCGCCACGGAGCTCGTATCGATATGCTTGCACAACTTATCTGCACAAATCAGCTTCAGCCTCTCCAAATCATACCTATCTGCTGCAACAAGCAAATGCTGAGCCAAGGCAAATTCTTCTTGTTGCTTCATATCTGGCAACGTATCAGTGTACATGAAAGTAAGCAGAGCATTAAACACTTGTGCCTCCATGTCATCTATGCGTATGGCCTCAGTGGTGGTTCCCTCTTTCATCGGGCCGAAGAATTCTGCTCTGAAGACCGGAGATCGCGCCGCGAGCACCGACCGGTGAGCAGAAAATGTCTCCCCGCCGACTCGGAATTCGACGTCGACGCCCGCCTTGCTCGACAGGAGAACCCCTAAGTGCCGGTGCAAGTCAGATGGTGGCACCAGGATGGATGGTGTCACCTGAGCGTGGAACTCGCTCATGATAGTGACATCAACCTTGACAGTGAAGGAATCGTCCTTGAGATGCTCTGATTTCTCCAATTCCCCCCTTTTCATAAACCTCGGGAATCCCCAAGTTTTATCCACGGAAAAGTCTTTAATCTTGGTAGTCAAGGTATGCAGCGGCACCGGCTTCCCATCTTGGTCGATTAAGCTGAACTTGGCTTGTGCCTTCACGCTCTCGCCCTTGGCGACGGTATCATCGAGTGCGAGATATAGGGATATGGAATCGACATACTCGGACGTGGCCCCGTTGGGACAGTAACGAAGATGCCATGTGCGGCCTTCCACCCGGAACGAGCAAGAGTCGATCCACTTACCATTGGGGACCTCCTTGGTGCGCGAGTAGCCGACGACCTTCAGCAAGTGGTAGCCGCTCACGGCCCCGGCAATGATGGAGGATGTGGATCCAGAGGGAAGGCTGTCGCCGCCGAGATGCGAGGAGGTCGCCATCGTGTGCGACTTGGCCTGCTGGCCTGGTCGCTGGTGGGGAGAGGCGGCGGCGGCGGTGGGGGTAGGAAAGTGGACGGCGGCGAGGGTTTGGGCGGTGGATCGGTGAAGCCAGGGAAAAGACTGGACGGAGAAAAAAAATCACTAGACGGAGAAGGCAACTAGACTCTTCAGCTGGTCTATCCGTGGCCTATATGTTCGCGTTCTCGTTCAGGGAATACAATGATTTACATAGGGAATACAATGATTTACATTTCCATTTCCACTTGAATTAGATCGTCCTCTCATGTACACCGAAATGGAAAATGTTCAACAATGCTCTTTCACATTTTCCTCGCTCTATTGATTTGTTTTATCCTTCAAAAAACAAAGAGACTTGGCTCGCTTTTTTGCTGAGATTATTTTTTCGAAAGGGCCTATGGCCATATATTAAGCTTCACATTGACCTTAAAATAACACCAACACAGAAAGGAAAAATTACACTCAAATTCTTGGGGTGCCAAAGTCTCCTTCCTCCTTCATCCAATAATGACACACCGTGAGCATAGATCGATGTCGCCTCTTGGTCTTCGCCTTGGAGGTGCAAACTTTTAGAAACTCAGGAGCCTATGGAAGTAGCGGTCGGGAAATCGTCGATACAAGCTAGGAGATGCAGTCGGCTACGATCTACAAAGCAAATCACCCATTCGGAGAAGAGAAGGGCAACTAGGACCTATAGAAACTTCCAAAACCACAACGGTCGGCTGAACTCAGACGGATCCATCAAAAACCTAAATTGACTAGGTCCCGGAAGACCTGTCGGAGACACAATACCGCACGACCAACGCCGATGATAAGTAGATTGGCGGAATAGGGATAGGGTGGGGAAGACATTATTCCTAAACTAGGAAAGTGTCACTGCTACAACGTCCCAAACCACACACAAAGACTTATTAACGAAAACCTAGGGCAAATGTCCCACGCCATTGTACGCCAAGTCCAGACCTAAGGTCGAACTCGCTGCCGTCCAGGGCCATACGTCGACGCCATCTTCTCGGATGGCCTAGCTAGGTTGGAACGTCCACTCGAGCCCTCATGTCCTTTTCCGGCCGCAGCTGCCCTCCAAGACCTCCAAGCCTTCCCCAAAAAACCGCCCATGAACCATCAGACCTCCTTGTCATCGCCAGCGTCGTGTGGACTTTGCTCGGTGACACGCCCTGGCGGCGGCGAGAGGGGTTGGTGTCGAGTGGCTGTTAGGGCTTCATGATCACTGTCGGCGTTCTGGGATCGTGGGTTGTTGGTGTCAAAACCGGCAGATCTCGGGTAGGGGGTCCAAGTCGTGTGTCTGAGGATCGGTGGTAAAAGGGGAAACAAGGACACGATGTTTACCCAGGTTCAGACCCTCTCTATGGAGGTAATACCCTACTTCATGCTTGATTGACCTTGATGGATATGGAGATTACAAGAGTTGATCTACCTCGAGATTGTGATGGCTAAAACCCAAAATGTCTAGCCTATGATTGTTCTGTTAGCCTCTACAGACTAAACCCTCCAGCTTATATACACGCTGGAGGGGGCCTAGGGTTGTACAAGGTTGACTTGAGGAGGAAGGAATCATTACATCCGAACATAAAAATTGCCTTTCTACACACACACACACAGGAGTCCTACACGGACATGGGAGATGGTCTTCTGCTTTATCTTCACGGCCCATCAGTCCGGCCCACCGCCAGTAGTCCGGACACTTGAGGACCCCCAAATCCAGGACTCCCTCAGTATCCCCCGAACTTGCCTTCAATGACGATGTAGTATCCGGCTTCATGTCTTCGGCCTTGCAAGGCAGGTTCTTCATTATACTCAGAAATGATGATAGTTCGGTTCTGACCTTTATACTCTGCCTTGATGAATCCTTCTCGTTATCGCCTCGACTTCCATGCGTCAGGCGAATGCGAACAGTCCACATATTTTTTTACAAATAAACCCCTGGCTATGCAAGGATGGCGTATATTTAAGGAGATTATATGTCAGATGCCCTTCCACACCGCGCAATGATCCTTAGAGCAAACCACGAAAAATCCTCCAAACATGGCAAGTGCTCCTGGCTCCTCCTCGCGCCCCCATGGCCCTCAAGCAGGCGATTGGGGAAGCTGCTCGGTATCCCACTCCTAGCTGAATAGGCTTCACACGGAGGGATACCCCCCCCCCCCACGGATCTAGTTTCCGTTCGGGCTGGCTTAGCTTCAATCGGTGGCGAGCAAGGTTGTCAGAATCGTGATTCTGAATCGAATCGGAGCCCTAATGATAGAGCCACAAATCGTAGAATCTTCACTGCTAGAATCGTAGAAGCGTAGATTTTACTAGCCAGAGTCGTAGAATCATTTGAGTCAATATGAATCGTAAACTCGTAGAATCGTACGATAGAATCGTGATTCTGACAACCTTGTCGGCGAGGCACCGGAAGAAAATTTCCCCAATCCCAATAAGGAGGAGCGAGTGTGCTTCGTTTCGTTCCTTCTGAGAGCTGTAGGCTTTCCAATCCATCCCTTCCCAGAGGCTTTTTTGGAGTTTCATGGGCTCTAGCTTCACAATATTACGTTGGGTTCAATCCTACACATTGCGAGTTTTGTTGCCCTTTGTGAGTTGTTCTTAGGTTGCGAAGCTCATTTCGAACTATGGAAAAAGTTCTTTTGCCTCGTCCCTCGCTCCCAAGAGGGATCCATATTTGAGGTGGGCGGCGCCGAAGTGTGGCGCATAGCAGGAACAGGTTACCTATCCGGAACTCCCAACAGGGGACCCGAAGAGTCTTCCTCGGAGTGGTTTTACATTGAAGACGTTGCCCTTCCAGACCCAGTTCGGCATGGTCTTCTTGAATTCTCCATCGCCCCTTTGAAGAAACGCTTCAACTGGCGGCCCCGGAGCCCCAAGCATGGAGATAACGAGGAAGTTAAGAGGCTGGTCAGCAAGATCAGGGTACTTGCCCACTCCGGACTCTCGATAATTGAAGTAATGGCCATTGTGATAAAGCGATGTGTTCAACCACTTCAATCCAGAGGGTTTTCCATGTGGCATTACAACGGGCAGGATGACACATCTCGTTACAAGCGCGAGGGTCCGGATACTCCAACCGCCTTGGCCACCATCTTAGCAGATCTTTACAAGGGGAGAAAGAATATTTTGTCTATTTAAAATTTCGGGAAGGTTTTTCCATGTATAACCCCATCGACTGGGTATGTTTTTTTGATTGCTAGCATTATCCAACCTCTTTACTCAGACATGCTGATCGAACTATATTCGGCTATTTTAAAACAGACATGGAGGAAGGTGATCAAGGGGGTTCATTTCCCTGCCCCGCAACGAGAGGACCGTGCTCATAGCGAAGATCCCGGATTTGAAGAGGATCCGGATATATTCATAGAACTCATTGACGGAGTTTCTATCAGGCGAGCCACGATGGTACGGAAGTGGAAATTGTAGCCGATTATCCCGGCCTTCTTCCTTCCTCCAATGTAAGTGCCCAGGAGACATCCTCTCAAAGAGAGCCTTACCTTCGTGCCTCACCCACCGCACTGACTCGTGCTCAAAAGGGTCGGCGCTCGGCACGCTGTACTACATCAAGGGCATCTTCTAGGGGGACAGTGCCTACGCAGGGCGGGCCTTCAAAGCGAAAAGAAACGGGAGGCACCGTCGAGCCCCCTCCTTCATCGAAGAGGTATAGTTTTCAATATGTGCTCTGTTTCAAGACCGGATTATTACATTTTCCTTCTGTCTTATTTCAGAAGGAGTGCACGCCGTACTTCATCCGTTGACCCAGTTGGCCAATCACCATCCAATCCGGCCCCGGGCCCGTCAACAAGGACAAGAGTCAATACAGATGTAGCGCCGGATTGTCCAGTACAGGAAGATTCGGATAACGTATCAGTCACAAACTCCGAAGTGGAGAGCGTGATGAATCATCGACGACGAAAAGAGGCCATGCGAGCCCCATCCTTTACTGAGGAAGCGTTTAACACCCTCAGCCCCGTGGACGCATACATCCGAGCTACTCGGGACGGACTTGCCGAAGCCACTCACCTACTTTCGAAGGATATGCGGGTAAGAATTTGTGTAAATTTAATAAGTGTATGCCAGTAGCCCCCAAGACTTGAAGCGGTTGATTCAACTGATTTAAGAATCATTATGACCGTATGTTCTCAAGGAAAAGAATGACACGCTGTCCCAAGATCTTGAAGCAAACCGGGCCAAGCTGAATGTAGTCACCGCCGAGCTAGCAGAAGTGAAGAAATCCATGAAGGGATCTCATGGTAAGGACAAATAGTGTTCAAAAAATAGGTTTTCACCTTCAATGATGTTTCAGCATACATTGTTGTCTTTCAGCGGCAAAATCGACAGACCAACTGGAAGAGAAGTTAAGGACTGCCCAGGAGGACAACAAACATGCTGAGGGGCAAGAAGCAGCCGGTCAGCGTGTATTCACGCGGACCATTGAGCAAAAGAACAAACTGCTGGATGAAAAGATCAAGCAAGCCCAAGAGATAAAGGACCTAAGGGCCCAGTTATCGGATGCATTGAAAGAGAATAAAAAGTTGAAAAGCGGCATATTTAGTATGAACTTTGAACCAGCTCTAGTATTCATATTATCCGTCAATTCGGAGCATTATAATGTTGTTCTTGCAAGCTTGTTAACCGGGCGTCCTAAAGAAGAAGTATCAGGATTCCAAGGCGACGTGCTAAAAGAGCTCTCCAAAGTGCATGAGAGGGATCGGAAAGCCATGAAGAACATGGCTAAAGCCTTATGGCCATCTGATTCTCCTCCAGAAATTATGGAGAATCTGGAAAATCTATTCAAAGGAGCTCGGTGCCGCTTCGAGCTATGGAAGGCGTCAGCATGCCGGGAAGGTGCGTGAGAGGCATGGGCCATAGTGAAAACACGCTACACTGGGCTTGATCCGAATTATATGGCCCAAGTTGGACCTCAGGGAGCAGGCAGAAAAGAAATTCCCGTAAGTTTGGTATATGACCAAGTAATGATAACCGCGAAGTATTGGCAAGAAGACTGTAGTATAGACAGTCTTATAGATGGCATAGATAGAGAATATGTGTTTTATTCCATGTATCAATGTACTTTATCATCAAACTTATCTCCGACCGAACTTGTAAAGAATTTGTCATGGCAGACCTTCGGCTTCAACCTCCTGGACCCAATGGTTGGAGTGTTTTCGTATACTATGCTTGAATGTAGTAAACACTCAGTATGTACGAAAACCAGGAAATCCGGTCATGTTGCTTGAATAGACACAATTTGTTCAGGGAGTTATGTTATATTACTATTTAATGTAAGAAACATCTTCCAAGGAAAATAGTTCCGTTAAGGGTTCCTTTCCCTGGGTCAGCATGATAAGTTATGCATGCCTAGGCTTTGATCCTGATGATAGGATTACTGGAAGCCTATCCCTTGGTATCTTAGAAAAAATTATGTATACATAGGCAATTCGTTGTTTGTTTGCCGACCAATGATTTCCTTAAGGACGCTAGCTTTCGGCTTCACCCGTCTAAGGTACAGGTCCGGATTACCCGGCTGTAACAATCGCAGAGGTGCTCCCTTTACACCCTGGATGAACAATCGGGAGCGTAGGGTATAAACACAGGAGCAAGGCAAGCCAGCTCGGCAAAAATTTAAGTCATAGAGGTGCATATAATGGCGAAAAGAGTGTATAAAACAGACAACATAGGAAACGTAAGCGACAAGCTTTAATAGTAAGCTTCGTTAGAGAAGCCCCCAGTTATCTTGAGGTATATACATTTAAAGATGTGTACCCCTAACAGTTCGGTCTACCCGAACAATTTCTGGGAATTTAAAAGAAAAAACAAAAAGGGAGAAGAAAAAACAAAGGAGGGAACCTAGTCGAAAAGAAAAATAATAGGTGTTACCGGACTATCCGTAGAATCATCGGAGCCTAGCAGCGTTCCATGGATTCGGCACAAGGCGATTGTCTGATTAATTTTGAAGGCAATAGGCTCCTCCGGTGAGGAATTCGTGGATGATGAAGGGGGCCTCCCATCTTGGTTTGAGCTTATCCTTTTTCTTCGCAGGGAGGCGCAAAACAAGTTCGCCAACGTTGTATGTTCTGGCCCGCACTTCTCTGCGCTAGTATCACCTTGCCTGTTGCTGGTAGAATGCGGAACCAGCCTGTGCGATATCGCGCTCCTCTTCAAGGCTGTCTAGGTCATCCTACCGATCGAGCTTGGCCTCTCGCTCTTCGTACATACGCACTCGAGGTGAGTCGTGAATAATGTCGCATGGCAGAACAGCCTCTGCGCCGTACACCATGAAGAAAGTTGTCAATCCGGTTGTCCGGTTATGTGTGGTCTGCATCCCCCAGAGTATAGAGTCGAGCTCCTCAACCCAGTGTTTATCTGACTCCCATAGGGAGCGCACTAGTCGGGGTTTAATGCCGCTCATTATTAAGCCATTGGCCCGTTCGACCTGACCATTTGTCCGAGGGTGGTATACGGAGGCATAGTCAAGTTTAATGCCTAACTTAGCGCACCAGTTTTTCACCTCATCAGCTGTAAAGTTGGAGCCGTTATCTGTGATAATGCTGTGTGGGACACCATAATGGTGTACCACACCTGGCATAAAATCGATCACTGGCCCTGCTTCAGCCGTTCTTACTTGTTTGGCTTCTATCCATTTGGCGAATTTATCCACCAAAACCAGCAAATATTTCTTTTTGTGGCTTCCCTCTTTAAGGGGTCCGACCATATCCAGCCCCCAGACCGCGAAAGGCCAAGTAATGGGGATTGTCCTCAAGGCGGTGGGAGGCATATGACTTTGATTGGCGAAAAGCTGACATCTGATACAATGTTGGACGAGGGCTTGGGCATCTGCTCGGGCTGTCGGCCAGAATAAACATGTTCGGAAAGCCTTTCTTACCAGAGCTCGGGCTGTGACATGATGGCTTCTACCTCTTGAGCATGCGTTGGTTTTCCCTTGAAGAGGAAAGGGTGATGCAGCAAAGTGCGTAAGTATTTCCCTCAGTTTTGAGAACCAAGGTATCAATCCACTAGGAGATAACGCACAAGTCACCTAGTACCTGCACAAACAATCAAGAACCTTGCAACCAACGCGATAAAGGGGTTGTCAATCCCTTCATGGTCACTCGCAAAAGTGAGATCTAATAGAGATAGTAAAGTAAATATTTTTAGTATTTTTGTTGTATAGATTGGTAAGTAAAGATTGCAAAATAGTAAACGAGATGCGATGTAAATAAAAGAGATGTAATATAATAGGAAAGAGACCCTGGGGCCATAGGTTTCACTAGTGGCGTCTCTCAAGATAGCATGTATTACGGTGGGTGAACAAATTACTGCCGATCAATTGATAGAAAAGAGCATAGTTATGAAGATATCTAAGGCAATGATCATGAATATAGACATCACGTCCGTGTCAAGTAGACCGAAATGATTCTGCATCTACTACTATTACTCCACACATTGACCGCTATCCAGCATGCATCTAGAGTATTAAGTTCATAAGAACAGAGTAACGCATTAAGCAAGATGACATGATGTAGAGGGATAAACTCAAGCAATATGATATAAACCCCATATTTTTGTCCTCGATGGCAACAATACAATACGTGCCTTGCTGCCCCTATTGTCACTGGGAAAGGACACCGCAAGATTGAACCCAAAGCTAAGCACTTCTCTCATTGCAAGAAAGATCAATCTAGTAGGCCAAACTAAACCTATAATCCGAAGAGACTTACAAAGATATCAAATAATGCATATAAGAATTAAGAGAAGAACCAAATAATATTCATAGATAATATTGTTCATAAATCCACAATTCATCAGATCTCGGCAAACACACCGCAAAAGAGTATTAGATCGAATAGATCTCCAAGAACATCGAGGAGAACTTTGTATTGAGAATCAAAGAGAGAAGAAGCCATCTAGCTAATAACTATGGACCCGAAGGTCTGTGGTAAACTACTCACGCTTCATCAGAGAGGCAATGGTGTTGATGTAGAAGCCCTCCGTGATTGATTCCCCCTCCGGCAGACCATCGGAAAAGGCCCCAAGATGGGATCTCACGGGCACAGAAGGTTGCGATGGTGGAAAAGTGGTTTCGTGGCTCTCTCTGATGTTTCTAGGGTATAAGAGTATATATAGGCGAAAGAAGTACGTCGGTGGAGCTACGAGGGGCCCACGAGGGTGGGGGCGCGCCTTCCCCCCTGGGCGCGCCCTCCTGCCTCGTGGCCTCCTCGTGGAGTTCCATACTTCGACTCCAAGTCTTCTGGATTGCTTTCGGTCCAAGAAAGATCATCGAAAAGGTTTCATTCTGTTTAGACTCCGTTTGGTATTCCTCGAGTAGGTAAATGATAAAAACAAATTTTTTGATGTGGAATGTTGTCTAACATAATTATCAATGTATTTTTCTTTATTGTGGCATGAATGTTCAGATCCGAAAGATTCAAGACAAAAGTTTAATATTGACATAAAAATAATAATACTTCAAGCATACTAACAAAGTAATCATGTCTTCTCAAAATAGCATGGCCAAAGAAAGTTCATCCCTACAAAATCATATAATTTGGCTATGCTCCATCTTCGTCACACAAAATATTCAAATCATGCACAACCCCGGTTTCAGCCAAGCAATTGTTTCATACTTTAGTATTCTCAAACTTATTCAACTTTCACGCAATACACGAGCGTGAGCCATGGACATAGCACTATAGGTGGAATAGAATGGTGTTTGTGGAGAAGACAAAAAAGAGGAAGATGGTCTCACATTAACAAGGCATATTAATGGGCTATGGAGATGCCCATCAATAGATATCAATGTGAGTGAGTAGGGATTACCACGTGGTACTTCTCGAGCTTGCGTTGTATTCCCTCGAAGAGGAAAGGGTGATGCAGCACAATAGCGTAAGTATTTCCCTCAGTTTTTGAGAACCAAGGTATAAATCCAGTAGGAGACCACGCGCATGTCCCTCGCACCTGCACAAACAAATAAGAACTTCGCAGCCAACGCGATAAGGGGTTGTCAATCCCTTTACGGTCACTTACGAAAGTGAGATATGATAGAGATGTTAGTTTGATATTTTTGGTATTTTTTATTATAATAACAGAAAGTAAAAGCGGAAAAGTAAAGTAGATTGTAGATTGATATGTTGAGAATAGACCTGGGGGGCATAGTGTTCTCTAGTGGCTTCTCTCGTGATAGCGATATTCTACGGCGGGTAAACAAATTACTGTCAAGCAATTGATAGAAAAGCGAATAATTATGAGACTATCTAGGCATGGTCATTATATATAGGCATCACGTCCGAGACAAGTAGACCGAAACGATTCTGCATCTACTACTATTACTCCACACATCGACCGCTATCCAGCATGCATCTAGTGTATTGAGTTCATAAGAACAGAGTAACGCCTTAAGCAAGATGACATGATGAAGAGGGATAAACTCAAACTTAGTGATATAAATCCCATCTTTTTATCCTCGATGGCGACAATACAATACGCGCCTTGCTGCCCCTACTGTCACTGGGAAAGGACACCGCAAGATTGAACCCAAAGCCAAGCACTTCTCCCATTGCAAGAACTATAGATCTAGTAGGCCAAACCAAACCAATAATTCGAAGATACTTGCAAGGATATTATAATCATACATAAAGAGTTCAGAGAAGAAACAAATATTTCTCAAAGATAATCTTGATCATAAACCCACAATTCATCGGATCTCGACAAACACACCGCAAAAAGAGCTTACATCGAATAGATCTCCTCGAAGACCGAGGAGAACTTTATATTGAGATCCAAAGAGAGAGAATAAGCCATATAGATATTAGCTATGGACCCGAAGGTCTGTGGTAAATTACTCACAACTCATGGTGAGGCGATGATGATGATGTAGAAGCACTCCGTGGTAGATCCCCCCTCCCGTGGAGCTCCGGAACAGGCCCCAAGATGGGATCTCACGGGAACAGAAGGTTGCGGCGGTGGAACTAGGGTTTTCTCTGTTGTTCTGATGGTTTCGGGGTACGTAGGTATAAATAGGAGGAAGGAGGGCACCGGGGGCCAAACGTGGGGCCCACGAGGCAGGGGGCGTGCCCCCACCCTCATGGGCACCACGTATGCCCTACTCCGTGGTTCTCAAGTCTCCCGTGCATGATTTTCGCCAAAAAATATCTCTCCCGAAGGTTTCATTCCGTTTGGACTCCATTTGATATTCCTTTTCTGTAAAATCCTGAAACAGGCAAAAAACAGCAATCTGGACCGGGCCTTTGGGTTAGTAGGTTAGTCCCAAAAATAATATAAAAGTGTATGACAAAGCCCATTAAACATCCAAAACATCATAAATAATAGAATGGAACAATCAAAAATTAGAGATACGTTAGAGACGTATCACCACACAACGGATGCACTAGAGCTATAAATGTATGAAAGATCAACAAAAGAAACTAAGTAGGTGTGCATCCAACTAGTTTGCTCACGAAGACCTTTCCCATCATTGGAATATACAAGCCAAGTTCTATAACGAAAATTCCCACTAGTATATGGAAGTGACAAAATAAGAGACTCACTATCATGAAGATCATGGTGCTACTTTGAATCACAAGTGTGGTAAAAGGATAGTAGCATTGTCCCTTCTCTCTTTTTCTCTCAATTTGTTTTTTGTTTGGCTTCTTTGGCCTCTCTTATTTTCATTGGCTTCTTTGGCCTATTTTTTTCCTCACACGGGACAATGCTCTAATAATGATGATCATCACACTTCTATTTATTTACAACACAAGGATTACAACTCGATAATTAGAACAAAATATGACTCTATATGAGTGCCTCCGGTGGTGTACCGGGATGTGCAATGAATCAAGAGTGACATGTACGAAAAAATTATGAATGGTGGCCTTGCCACAAATACGATGTCAACTACATGATCACGCAAGGCAATATGACAATGATGGAGTGTGTCATAATAAATGGAACGGTGGAAAGTTGCATGGCAATATATCTCGGAATGGCTATGGAAATGCCATAATAGGTAGGTATGGTGGCTGTTTTGAGGAAAGTAAATGGTGGGTTTATGGTGCCGGCGAAAGTTGTGCGGTACTAGAGAGGCTAGCAACGGTGGAAGGGTGAGTGTGCGTATAATCCATGGACTCAACATTAGTCATAATGAACTCACATACTTATTGCAAAAATCTACAAGTCATCAAAAACAAGCACTACGTGCATGCTCCTAGGGGAAGGGTTGGTAGGAGTTAACCATCGCGCGATCCCGACCTCCACACATAAGGAAGACAATCAAAGAAACACCTCATGCTTCAAATTTGTTACACAACGCTTACCATACGTGCATGCTACGGGACTTGCAAACCTCAACAAAAGTATTTCTCAAATTCACAATTACTCTACTAGCATGACTGTAATATCATCATCCTCATATCTCAAAACAATCATCAAGCATCAAACCTCTCATAGTATTCAACGCACTTTATATGAAAGTTTTTATTATACCCATCTTGGACGCCCATCATATTAGGACTAGTTTTATAGCCAAAGAAAATTACCATGCTGTTCTAAAGGACTCTCAAAATAATATAAGTGAATCATGAGAGATCAATAATTACTATAAAATAAAACCACCACCGTGCTCTAAAAAGATACAAGTGAAGCACTAGAGCAAAATTATGTAGCTCAAAAGATATAAGTGAAGCACATAGAGTATTCTAATAAATTCCGATTCATGCGTGTCTCTCCCAAAAGGTGTGTACAGTTAGGATGATTGTGGTAAACTAAAAAGCAAAGACTCAAGTCATACAAGACACTCCAAGCAAAACATATATCATGTGGTGAATAAAAATATTGCCTCAAGTAAAGTTACCGATAGACGAAGACGAAAGAGGGAATGCCTTCTGGGGCATCCCTAAGCTTAGGCTTTTGGTTGTCCTTGAATTTTACCTTGGGGTGCCTTGGGCATCCCCAAGATTAGGATTTTGCCACTACTTATTCCAAAATCCATCAAATCTTTACCCAAAAACTTAAAAACTTTACAACACAAAACTTCCACAAAAAATCTCATCAGCTCCGTTAGTACAAGAAAATAAACCACCACTTTAAGGTACTGTAATGAACTCATTATTTATTTATATTGGTGTTAAACCTATTGTATTCCAACTTCTCTATGGTTCATACCCCCCGATACTACTCATAGATTCATCAAAATAAGCAAACAACACACGAAAAACAGAATATGTCAAAAACAGAACAGTTTGTAGCAATGTGTAACTTTCGGATACTTCTGTAACTCCAAAAATTCTGAAATAACTTGGTGGACGTGAGGAATTTGTCTATTAATCATCTTCAAAAAGAATCAACCTAAAAGCACTCTCCAGTAAACAATGACAACTAATCTCGTGAGCACAAAAGTTTTTGTTTTTTACAGCAAGATCGCAAAGACTTCACCCAAGTCTTCCCAAAGGTTCTACTTGGCACAAACATTAATTAAAACATAAAACCACATCTAAAAAGAAGCTAGATGAATTATTTATTACGCCCTTCGTCCAAAATAAGTGTGAATAAAAAATGACTCAACTTTGTACTACTTTTCACTTAACGCAAAGCAAAAAGGAGCAAAATTGGGTTGCCTCCCAACAAGCGTTATCGTTTAACGCTCCTAGCTAGGCATTAAAGCAAGAATAGATATAGGTATTGCCATCTTTGGTATGCAATCCTTAAGTGGCTCTCATAATAGATTCATAAGGCAATGTAATTTTCTTCCTAGGAAAGTGTTCCATGCCTTTCCTTAACGGAAATTGGAATCTAATATTTCCTTCTTTCATGTCAATAATTGCACCAATCATTCTAAGGAAAGGTCTACCAAGAATAATAGGACATGTAGGATTGCAATCTATATCAACAACAATGAAATCTACGAGCACATAATTCCTATTTGCAACAATAAGAACATCATTAATCCTTCCCATAGGTTTCTTAATGGTGGAATCCGCAAGATGCAAATTTAAAGAACAATCATCAAATTCACGGAAACCTAGCACATCACACAAGGTTTTTGGAATCGTGGAAACACTAGCACCCAAATCACACAAAGCATAACATTCATAATCTTTAATCTTAATTTTAATAGTAGGTTCCCACTCATCATAAAGTTTTTTAGGGATAGAAACTTCTAGTTCAAGCTTTTCTTCATAGGATTGCATTAAAGCATCAATGATATGTTTAGTAAAAGCTTTATTTTGATTATAAGCATGAGGAGAATTTAACACGGATTGCAACAAGGAAATACAATCTATCAAAGAGCAATTATCATAATTAAATTCCTTGAAATCCAAAATAGTGGTTCATTGCTACGTAAAGTATTTACCTCTTCATTCCCACTTTTATTAATTTTTGCATCAAGATCTAAAGACTCCGAATCATTGGGACGCCTTTTAACTGAAGTTGACTCATCTCCAGTCCTATCTTTATCAAGATTCATATTAGAAAACAAAGATTTATAGGAGTCACATCAATCACTTTTAGATCTTCATTATTATTACCATCTAGATCTTCTGGTTTAGCGGCCATCTTATTAACTAAGGTGGCTTGCTTATCCGAAATTTGGCCTACTAAAATTTAAAATGAGCAAACTGAGATTTCAAACCATAAAATTCCTTAGACATATCATTGAGCTCTTTATTCATGTACTCCATAAAACTTTTTTGTTCTTTAAGCTCGTTTCTGAAGAAATTATTATGCTCAAATTGCAAAGACATAAAGCTTCTAACGTTGTTTTCGATTTCTTCCAACCTTCTAAGGTGAGGATCAAAGATTTTGGCAGAGTCATCAAAGCAAACAGGCATACTAACACCCAAGAACACAAGAAGCAAGTGAAAAGAGATGAATGGAAGAGGTGCGAAGAAAAGGCAAAGGTTTTCGAAAATTGTTTTGGAAGTGGGGGAGAGGAAAACGAGAGGCGAATGGAAAATAATGTAATGTGAGGGAGAAGAGTTTATGATGGGTACTTGGTATGTCTTCACTTGGCGTAGATCTCCCCGTCAACGGCGCCAGAAATCCTTCTTGCGACCTGATAACCCACAAGTGTAGGGGATCACAACAGTTTTCGAGGGTTGTCGTGGAATTAACACGTCAGATGTCCGAATTACGGACTTTAGGTGTGGAGCCGCGCATCTATGTAGTAGCTTGAGAGGGGTTGAGCGGAATCGAGAGACGCAATGCAAGACACGGATTTAGATAGCTTCGGGCCCCGGGAAACATCATCCGGTAATAACCCTACGTGCTGTTTGAGGCTAGGTCTCATTATGATCCTCGTGGTGTCGCCAGTAAATCGGCTCTTTGTGTCTAACCCTAGAAACTTGTCTCAACTTCTCCCCCTCTTTGGGGAGCCTTGCACCTCCTTATATATGTTGAAGGGGCGGGTTTACATGTAGAGTCCTAGTAGGATTAGGATTGCTTTATTACAAGGAGTCCTAGTCTTGCTTCCTTTGTAGGAGAATATCCCTTGTGCTTTCTTCATAAACCGGCCCACCATAACATGAACCGGCCTTCTGGGCCTTGGGCCTTGTCATCGTGATCCGCCTGCCGGGTTACTAGTAAATTGCCAAGTGTAAACCGTCTCAAGTAAACCACCAAGTACGGCAGGGTTATAATTCCGGCCGGTTCATACCGCGGGGTATATCCCCGACATTAGCCCCCAAGTTTAGCTTGGATTTATCCATGGTAAACTTATGCTGCAAAATAAACACAAGAACAAATCTAACAGGTTGTGCTCCGGGTTAAAAATTTCTTGTAAACCAGCATCTGATCATCCTTAAGTCCTTGTCCTTTCCTTCTTCTAGAAAATCCGGGTCAACAGACCAGCTTCATAATCAACTTGTTTGTAGAAAAAATATTGTAAATCAAGAATCCATTTGAATTGGCCTTCAATGCTCCTATTTGACAAAAATATTGGTCTTCAAATATTCAATTGATATCCAGCCGGCTTGAAGATGCCGGTTTATGATTACCACCATTGCCGGGTTATAAAAACTGATAATTCTGGGTCATGACTGTAGCCCCCAAGTCTTAAGAGGAGAACATAGTGATAGCTTAAGACTTGTTTCAATATAAATGTTGCAACCTTGAAGAAATCCAGATTGTTCATCTCAGTCACTAGTCAAAACTGAATATTCCACATATGTAGCCCTCAAGTGCCGGGTCATTATGTAATAATGAGCAGGGACTTTGTATATACTTCATTGAAAATAGCATTGTATAATCTTGAAGAAATCCGGATTGTTCATCCCATCACTATGAAACTGAATATTCCATATTATGTAGCCCCCAAGTGCCGGGTCATTATTTAATAATGAGCAGGGACTTTGAAAATATGATCATGTAAACTTGAATAGCAACATGTAGCCCCCAAGTGCCGGGTTATTATGCAATAATGAGCAGGGACTTTGTAGATATAATTATTGAAAATAACATTATATAATGTAACTTCCATCGTGGGGTTTGAACCCACGTCCACAAGGTTAAGAGGTTTGTGCTTTACCAACTGAGCAGTGGACCCTTCAATATAATGGATTAATACTTGTGTACCTTGAATTGTTGACAGGAGCGATTGGTAGCCCCCAAGGGCCGGCTCAATATGATGTGATGAGTCGGGTCTTCAATAAGGTGAGCAAAAAATGACTTTGCATTAGCCCCCAAGTGTCATGGTGCATGCTTGCAGTGACATGAGACTTGTGTATTTAATATAATCTCAATCTGAATAATGTAGCCCCCAAGTGCCGGGTTGTAAGCCTGCAGCAACTCAGGACTATTCCTTTGTAGAATAAATCACTTCCATCGATGAAATAATATCCATTGCACTTAAAGCAACTTTGAAAACCTCAATCATAATATTGATAATCATAATAAAAACCCATCCATGTTGGCTATTAAAGATTTGAATAATATAATCCAGTCTTGAAAACCGGTTCCAGTGATATTTGATCACAACCAGGCCGTGTTAATAAACACCGGTCAATATTTCGTCTCATACTGGCGACTTATAGTCAAAGCCATGCCGGTTTAATAAACACCGGTCATTATAACTGATCACGTACTGCCAATATGTATTTAAAAACAAAATACTTCATACCTGCGATCAAGTATGCTTGATATTCTTAATCCGGCGAAATTTGCAGTTTTCTGAGGGAGCCTTTGATAGACCCAATAATAATTCCGGGCTTTATAGAAGCTACCGGTTTAGATCATGCTGGAGTTCTGTCCAGACTTTTGAAGATACGTGGTCAACTCTGGAGTTGTCCCACTCCGGATCAAAGAACCATAAAGCACAAATATCAAAAATGCAAGTTTGCAAATAAAACCATGTAGTCGAGGCTTTTTGCGAGCTGCCAGGCTCAAAGGCAAGGTTCAGCCAAGCAATGGATTCGGATACGATCCATTGAGCTTATGGTTCGGATATGACCATGTGAACCGGACCACAGGGGCTAAGCTAGGATTCGGATACGATCCTGCCCCCTGCTGGCCCAAAAATTTAGCCAAGCAATGGATTCGGATACGATCCATTGAGCTTATGGTTCGGATACGACCATACAAAGCCATGTTCTCTTTGGTTCGGATACGACCTATGTTTGAACAGAATGGCTTCATTAAGTTTGGGTATGTTCTCTTTGGTTCGAATACGACCTATGTTTGAACAGGAATCCCTTCAGTGAGTTTGGGTATGTTCTCTTTGGTTCGAATACAACCTATGTTTGAACAGGAATCCCTTCAATAAGTTTGGGTATGTTCTCTTTGGTTCGAATACGACCTATGTTTGAACAGGAAGCCCTTCGGTAAGTGTAGACGCAGGGTACCTATATGGGAGTTGCACTGTGCGGCAAACCTTCTTTGGTCCCTTATAAAATTGTCCTGCATAGCCAGATAGACTGATCAAGGCATCTTGTCTTCTTAATGAAAATGATATATATATATATATATATATATATATATATATATATATATATATCAAGAGAAATATATTTAGATGGACATCACCTGATGTATTTGAACCGGTATGTTGAATAGACCGGATCACAGGGCGGACAGTAAAAACGACCGCTGCATCAGTGGCAGCACAAATATATGAATCGGCCGCAATGTTGTAATCCGGCGGAGATGAGTAAGTTGTCCTCCGTGTTGTAAACCGGTACGGACGCGTGAACCGGCCGTCCGTTCAACGGGTAGTGTGACATAGAAGAAAAACGCCGTTGTAGAACGTTGCCAGTGCGTGTTTTATATCCACAGTATAACAATGATTTTACCTGTATATAGAAAACACCAATAGGGTAGTGTAATGGTGCTCAGGGGAAATAAAATGATAAAATATATAGGAGGGATAACACCTGATTTGCTCGAATAGCAGATGTGTCGGCCGGCGCCGACGGGCTAGTTGCCTTCCTCGTTGTGAGTCAGCATAGTCGTGAGAGACGGCCACGGCGTTGCAAACCGGTGTGGTCGCGAGAGACGATCACGGCATTGTAAACCGGCGCAGTCGCGAGAGACGGCCACGGCGTTGTAAACCGGCGCAGTCGCGAGAGACGGCCACGGCGTTGTAAACTGGCGCGGTCGCGAGAGACGGCCATAGCGTTGTAAGCCGGTGCGAGAATCCGTTGAGTAACGACGTCCACTTGTGCCGAATAATGTTGGCGTGCCTCCATCTCCACGGTATAATACTGCTTTGTAATGAATAATTTTCCTGCATATAAAATACAGCAGGGCAAAATAATTTTGCTCGGAAGAATTAATATGTGCTTAAAAATAAATAGGATAAATATCACCTGATTCGTCTGGATAACAGATGAGTTGACCGTGGTATTTGTAAACCGGTGAGGACGGGTGCGGCACTGGCGTGTTGATGTAGACCGGACCGCGGAAGCGTCGGCGTGCGCATGTCCATTGGCGAGGGAGTCGGCCGCGGTGATGGAGACCAGCGCGCGTGAGCACAGACAGACGAGTCGGCCTGCACGTTGATGTAAACCGGACCGTGATACGTATGTTCGGGTAGCCGCGCAACACAGCTGAATGTGCATCCGTGGCATACCCTGATGATGATCCGGCCGCTGCTTTTAATAGTCGTGCTGCGTAAAAAATATTACATGCGAGAGTAATTGTTGTCGGAGGAATTAACATGCTGAGAAAATACAAAGGAAAAATATCACCTGATTTTCTGTCGGATAAGGCAGATGCAGATACTGTACTCAGGGCGCTCCGGCGGACCGGTGCGTCAGCGACAGCGGCGGGTTGGAAAGGCGGCCAAAGCCAGTTCAGCACGGTCACGTGGAGGAGGACCCGCGAGGCAAGGCAGGTCAACACAGACAGTGGCCCGAGACCACTTGCAGGCGGGGGCCTTTGGCGAGACAACTCGGCGACGGAGTGAGCAGCCACTCGGAACAAAAACCGAGGCGGGGACTTGAGGCCGCTCAGTCCGAAGCGAACGGCAAGGCGATTCCATGAAATCGAGGTCGAGTCGCATCCGTGATGGACTGATTTGACCGCGTGGTAGCTTTTGTCTCTTGGTGTGTACTTTATGTGATATTGAATCGTACTGGTAGCTCCACGTGGGAAGTACTATACTGGTACTCGAATTAATAATGTGGCTTGGGTGTTCCCGTGGAACTACCGCAGCTACGCCTGATCTGTCTTGGTACTTGTAGCCTGTAGATAAATCAGCAGCCTCGGGTGTAAGCGACGACCAGACAAATCCACCTCGTGTCAATCTCGGTTACGGCAGCACGCACAAGGAAAAAACTGTCGGATCTTGGTCTTGTAGAAATCGATCAGACGAATCATGGATCACGCGTGCGGCGGTAGCGGCGCGCATAGCGTCGAACCCCAATCCCTCGATCTCATCGTATCTGCCAATCTCCAAATTTAATCAGAATACCAAACATAAACCGATGAACGTGCCGGCTCTGTCCAAAGCTATCTCATGCCGGGTTATCCTGCACGCTCTCATGCTGACGCTTTTTCCATCTAATATATCGCTAGCTTCTCGATCCCTGAAGAGATCCCTGCAAAAACTCAACACCACCGTGCGCAGGCCCCACGGTGGGCGCCAACTGTCGTGGAATTAACACGTCAGATGTCCGGATTACGGACTTTAGGTGTGGAGCCGCGCATCTATGTAGTAGATTGAGAGGGGTTGAGCGGAATCGAGAGACGCAATGCAAGACACGGATTTAGACAGCTTCGGGCCCTGGGAAACATCATCCGGTAATAACCCTACGTGCTGTTTGAGGCTAGGTCTCATTATGATCCTCGTGGTGTCGCCAGTAAACCGGCTCTTTGTGTCTAACCCTAGAAACTTGTCTCAACTTCTCCCCCTCTTTGGGGAGCCCTGCCCCTCCTTATATATGTTGAAGGGGCGGGTTTACATGTAGAGTCCTAGTAGGATTAGGATTGCTTTATTACAAGGAGTCCTAGTCTTGCTTCCTTTGTAGGAGAATATCCCTTGTGCTTTCTTCATAAACCGGCCCACCATAACATGAACCGGTCTTCTGGGCCTTGGGCCTTGTCATCGTGATCCGCCTGCCGGGTTACTAGTAAATTGCCAAGTGTAAACCGTCTCAAGTAAACCACCAAGTCCGGCTGGGTTATAATTCCGGCCGGTTCATACCGCGGGGTATATCCCCGACAAGGGTAGAGTATTCAACCCAAATTTATTGATTCGACACAAGGGGAGCCAAAAATACTCTCAAGTATTAGCAGTTGAGTTGTCAGTTCAACCACAACTGGAAGACTTAGTATCTGCAGCAAGGTAATTTAGTAGCAAAGTAATATGGAAGTAATGGTAACAGCGGAAAAAGTAGCGATAGTAGTTTTGGGATGATTGTAACAGTAGCAGCGGAAAAGTAAATAAGCAACAAGCAATATGTGAAAAGCTCATAGGAATTGGATCAGTGATGGATAATTATGTCGGATGTGATTCCTCATGTAATAGTTATAACATAGGGTGACACAGAACTAGCTACAGTTCATCAATGTAATGTAGGCATGTATTCCGAATATAGTCATACGTGCTTATGGGAAAGAACTTGCATGACTTCTTTTGTCCTACCCACCAGTGGCAGCGGGGTCCTATTGGAAACTAAGGGATACTAAGTCCTCCTTTTAATAGAGTACCAGACCAAAGCATCAACACATAGTGAATACATGAACTCCTCAAACTACGGTCATCATCGGGAGTGGTCCCGATTATTGTCACTTCGGGGTTGCCAGATCATAACACATAGTAGGTGACTATAGACTTGCAAGATAGGATCAAGAACACACATATATTCATGAAAACATAATAGGTTCAGATCTGAAATCATGGCACTCGGGCCCTAGTGACAAGCATTAAGCATAGCAAAGTCGTAGCAACATCAATCTTAGAACATAGTGGATACTAGGAATCAAACCCTAACAAAACTAACTCAATTACATGGTAACTCTCATCCAACCCATCACCGTCTAGCAAGCCTATGATGGAATTACACACGCACGGCGGTGAGCATCATGGAATTGTGATGGAGGAAGGTTGATGATGACGACAACAACGATCTCCACTCTCCGGAGCCCCGAACGGACTCCAGATCAGCCCTCCCGAGAGAGATTAGGGCTTGGCGGCGGCTCCATATCGTAAAACGCGATGAATCCTTCTCTCTGATTTTTTTCTCCCCGAAAGTAAATATATGGAGTCGGGGGTGATGTCGGTGGAGCCTCAAGGGGCCCACTGGGCGCGCCCCACCCTCGTGGACAGGGTGTGGGCCCCCTGGTCTGGTTCTTTCTGTAGGTATTTTTTATATATTCTAAAATAAATCTCTGCTGATTTTCAGCTCATTCCGAGAACTTTTATTTTGCACAAAAATAACACCATGGTAGTTCTGCTGAAAACAGCGTCAGTCCGGGTTAGTTCCATTCAAATCATGCGAGTTAGAGTCCAAAACAAGGGCGAAAGTGTTTGGAAAAGTAGATATGTTGGAGACGTATCAACTCCCCCAAGCTTAAACCTTTGCTTGTCCTCAAGCAATTCAGTTGATAAACTGAAAGTGATAAAGAAAAACTTTGACAAACTCTCTTTGCTCTTGTTGTTGTAAATATGTAAAGTCAGCATTCAAGTTTTCAGCAAAGATCATCAACTAAACACATTCGCAATAACTTTCAGGTCTCATGTTTACTCATATCAATGGCATAATCAACTAGCGGGCAATAATAGTAAACCTCGGATGACAACACTTTCCCAAACAATCATAATATGATATGACAAGATGGTATCTTGCTAGCCCTTTCTAAGACCGCAAAACATAAATGCAGAGCACCTTTGAAGATCAAGGACTGACTAGACATTGTAATTCATGGTAAAAGAGATCTAGTCGAAATCATACTCAATGCAAATTAATAGCAATACATGCAAATGACAGTGGTGCTCTCCAACTGGTAATCTTTAATAAGAGGATGATGACTCAACATAAAATTAAATAGATAGGCCCGTTGCAGAGGGAAGCATGGATTGGTAGAGGTGATAGAGCTCGATTTTGAAAATAGAGATGAATAATATTTTGAGCGGTATACTTTCACTGTCAACATAACAACCAAGAGATCTCAATATCTTCCATGCTACACACATTATAGGCGGTTCCCAAACAGAATGGTAAAGTTTATACTCCCCCAACCACCAACAAGCACACTCCACGACTAGCCCGAAACAACGGGTACCGTCCAAACCAGCAACAGCCCTGGGGGAGTTTTGTTTAATTATTATGATTTGAGCATGGGACTGGGCATCCCGGTTACCAGACATTTTCTCGTGAATGATGAGCGGAGTCCACTCATCGTGATAATAACCCACCTAGCATGGAAGATATAGAAAGCCCTAGTTGATACATGAGTTGCTTCAGCATACAAAACAGAATTTCATTTGAAGGTTTGGAGTTTGGCACATACAAATTTACTTGGAACGGCAGGTAGATACCGCATATAGGAAGGTATGGTGGACTCATATGAAATAACTTTGGGGTTTATGGAAGTGGATGCACAAGCAGTATTTCTGCTTAGTACAAGTGAAGGCTAGAAAGAGACTAGGAAGCGACCAGCTAGAGAGCGACAACAGTCATGAACATGTATTAAGATTAATCAACAATGAATGCAAGCATGAGTAGGATATAAATCACCATGAACATAAATATCGTGGAGGCTATGTTGATTTTGTTTCAACTACATGTGTGAACATGTGCCAAGTCAAACCACTTGAATCGTTCAAAGGAGGATACCACCCTACCATACCACATCACAACCATTTTAATATCATGTTGGCACGCAAGGTAAACCATTATAAACTCCTAGCTAATTAAGCATGGCATGAGCAGCTATGATCTCTAATTGTCATTGCAAGCATGTTTCATTCATAATAGGCTGAATCAGGAACGATGAACTATCATATTTACAAAAACAAGAGATGTCGAGTTCATACCATCTTTTCTCATCTCAATCAATTCATCATATATCGTCATTACGGCCTTTCACTCGCATGACCAAACAGTGTGGATAATAATAATAGTGCACGTGCATTGGACTAAGCTGGAATCTGCAAGCATTTAATAAAAGGGAGAAGACAAAGTAATATGGATCAAGGTTAAATCAACAGTAATGCATATGAGAGCCACTAAACATTTTCATCATGGTCTTCTCCTCTTGACCCCCAAAGAAAAGAAAAGAAACTATTTACACGGAAACCTCCCAACAAGCAAAAGAAGAACGATAAATCTTTTTGGGTTTTCTTTTAATTACTACTACCACATGCATGGAATGTAGACTAGCTAAAAGCTACAACTATTTTTTTTGTTTTTCTTAAGATTTTTCTAACACATAAGAAAAAGACTAAGAAAAGAAATGAGACTAGCATGGATAGTACAATGAAAAAGTATGAGCACCGACTACTGGAATAAGTGTGTGAACATGAATGTAATGTCGGTGAGAAATACGTACTCCCCCAAGCTTAGTCTTTTTGGCCTAAGTTGGTCTATTGCCACAAATCAAAGCTACTCTCTGTGGTGCACGGAGGAGTGTCCTCTGGGTGCCACTGGTTTATAATCTCATCCGGATCCCATCGATAAACCGACTGCCGATAAGGGTCAAGTGGTGGCTCCGGCTCCGGCTCTGAAGCTTGTGCTTGGCTCCAGTATGCATAAACGGCATCTGGCAAAACGAGGTACGTTCCTGAAAGTAAATCAAAGAAAGATGGTGCAGGCAAGGTAATAATTTCACAATATTTTTCATCAATCATCAATTTATACTTAAGCAACTTCTTCTTATCTTTAACAATAAAATCATGTGCTATCATACTCTTATCATTTAAAAAATCCGGGCCACCAACTTTTCTTCCTTCTCATGATGCCTAATAGGTATTGTACAATGTTCAGCAAGGCGTGAAGCAAAGATGCCTCCGAAGGTGGGACCCTTTGTACGGTTCAGACTTAATCGTTTGGCAACAACATCACCCAAGCTAGAAGTTGTATCTGGAAACAAAGCATGGCGCAAAATAACAATATCAGGGGCACTAAGATTCCCACTGTTCCCGCAACCAGTTAAGGTTCTACTAGCAAATATCGCAAAGTAGCATAGAACCGGAAAATGTATACTAGTAATTCTTGAAAAGGCACTTGCCTCGTTTCCAACGTATCTATAATTTTGAATGTTCCATTCTATTATTTATGATGTTTTGGATGTTTAATGGGCTTTGTCGTACACTTTTATATTATTTTTGGGACTAACTTACTAACCCAAAGGCCCAGTCCAGATTGCTGTTTTTTTGCCTGTTTTAGGGTTTTACAAAAAAGGGATATCAAACGGAGACCAAACGGAATGAAACCTTCGGGAGAGATATTTTTGGAGAAAATCACGCACGGGAGACTTGAGAACCACGGAGTAGGGAACACAGGTGCCAACGAGGGTGGGGGGCGCGCCCCCTGCCCAGGGCGCGCCCCCTGCCTCGTGGGTCCCTCGTGAGTCTCCCGGTGTCCTCCTTCCTCCTATATAAGCCTACATACCCCGAAACCATCAGAGGAGGAAAGAAAACCCTAGTTCCACTGCTGTAACCTTCTGTTCCCGTGAGATCCCATCTAGGGGCCTGTTCCGGAGCTCCGCCGGAGGGGGGATCCATCACGGAGTGCTTCTACATCATCATCATCGCCTCACCATGAGTTGTGAGTAGTTTACCACAGACCTTCGGGTCCATAGCTAGTATCTAGATGGCTTCTTCTCTCTCTCTCTGGATCTCAATACAAAGTTCTCCTCGGTCTTCGAGGAGATCTATTCGATGTAATCTCTTTTTGTGGTGTGTTTGTCGAGATCCGATGAATTGTGAGTTTATGATCAAGATTATCTATGAGAAATATTTGGTTCTTTTATGAACTCTTTATGTGTGCTCATAATATCCTTGCAAGTCTCTTCCAATTATTGGTTTGGTTTGGCCTACTAGATCTATAGTTCTTGCAATGGGAGAAGTGCTTGGCTTTGGGTTCAATCTTACGGTTTCCTTTCCCAGTGATAGTAGGGGCAGCAAGGCACGTATTGTATTGTTGCCATCGAGGATAAAAAGATGGGGTTTATATCATATTGCTTGAGTTTATCCCTCTACATCATGTCATCTTGCTTAAGGCGTTACTCTGTTCTTATGAACTGAATACACTAGATGCATGCTGGATAGCGGTCGATGTGTGGAGTAATAGTAGTAGATGCAGGCAGGAGTCGGTCTACTTGTCTCGCACATGATGCCTAAATACAATGATCATGCCTAGATAGTCTCATAATTATTCGCTTTTCTATCAATTGCTCGACAGTAATTTGTTTACCCGCCGTAGAATATCGCTATAATGAGAGAATCCACTAGAGAACACTATGGCCCCCGGGTCTATTCTCAACATATCAATCTACATCTACATTACTTTTTCCGCTTTTACTTTCTGTTCTTATAAACAAAAATACCAAAAATATAAACTATCATCTCTATCAGATCTCACTTTCGTAAGTGACCGTAAAGGGATTGACAACCCCTTATCGCGTTGGCAGCGAAGTTCTTATTTGTTTCTGCAGGTGCGAGGGACTGGCGCGTGGTCTCCTACTGGATTGATACCTTGGTTCTCAAAAACTAAGGGAAATACTTACGCTACTATGCTGCATCTCCCTTTCCTCTTCGAGGGAATACAACGCAAGCTCGAGAAGTAGCAAGAAGAATTTTTGGCGCCGTTGCCGGGCAGGCTTACGCAAAAGTCATATACCAAGTACCTATCACAAACCCTTATCCTTCGCATTACATTTTTGCCTCTTGTTTTCCTCTCCCCCACTTCACCCTTGCCGTTTTATTTGCCCTTCTTCTGCCGTGTGTTTATCGTTCGCTTTGCCATGTCGTCATGGCTAGCCCCTTATCCGCTCCTTTGTCTCCCGAGTTTGAAGTTCTTCACTTCAAGCAAAAGAAAGGAGAAAATTTAAAAGATGCTTGGTTTAGGATGATGGAATCTTATTGTAAGTGCACCTTAGAGGTGAATTTTAGAATCTTGCTTCGCAATTTTTATGTTGGGTTAAACATGTCTCATAGACAACTCTTGGATTGCGTTGCCAAATGGAATTTTATCGAAGTTGATCCTAGTACTGTGCATGAAATTATAAAGGGAATAGTGGGAACAATACCTCCCCAAAAGGGGTCACATTCAACCCAAGAAGGGACGCAAGTTTTTGAGAAAATTTGCGAAGTAACAAAAATACTACAAAAGTCTCTTGAACCTCTTAAGAGTGTTAGTGGATATCTCCACCGCATGAATATGTTGATTACCCTTTGTAATAAGTGGTTGGATTCTTTAGATCTAAAGATTTCCGAATATGAAGGGAAACGTAAAGAACCTCCCGGATTCGAGCTTGACCCCATCAAAAGGGTGAAGATTAAAGATGGCAATACATAGGTCTATCATGTATCGTGCCTAGCTAGGGGCGTAAAACGATAGCGCTTGTTGGGAGGCAACCCAATTTTATTTTTTGTTTTTGCTGCTGTTAGGGAATAAATATTGCATCTTGCTTCTGTTTATATGTGGTTTCCTATTTTGTTTAGTGTTTGTGCCAGGTAGAACCTTTGGGAAGACTTGTGTGAAGTTTATATGATCTTGCTGTGAAAAACAGAATCGTTAGCGCTCGCTAGAATGGTCGTCAGATTTTACTAGAGCGTGCTATTTAGTTGATTCTTTTTGCATACGTTTAATAGAAAATTCCTCACGTTTACCAATTTAGTTTGAATTTTTTTGAGTTACAGAAGTATGCGAAACCTGCATATTACTACAGACTGATCTGTTTTTGACAGATTCTCTTTTTCGTGTGTTGTTTGCTTATTTCAATGCATCTATGAGTAATATTGGGAGGTATGAACCATGGAGAAGTTGGAATACAATAGGTTTAACACCAATATAAACAAAGAACGAATTCATTGCAGTACCTTCGAGTAGTGGTTTGCTTTCTTATACTAACGAAGCTCACGAGATTTTTGTCTAAGTTTTGTGTTGTGAAGTTTTCAAGTTTTGAGTATTGCTTTGTTGGACTATGGAACAAAGAGTAGCAAGGGCCTTAGCTTGGGGATTCCCATGGAACTCCAAGTAAAATTCAAGGACAACCAAAAGCCTAATCTTGGGGATGCCCTGGGAAGGCATCCCCTCTTTCATCTTCATCCATCGGTAACTATACTTGGAGCTATATTTTTTATTCACCACATGATATGTGTTTTGCTTGGAGCGTCTTGCATAATTTGAGTCTTTGATTGTTAGTTTGCCACAATTACCCTTGCTGGACACACCTATTTGAGAGAGTTAAATATGGCCTAGGAATTGATAGAACACTCTATATGCTTCACTTATATCTTTTGAGTTGAATAGTTTTTGCTCTAGTGCTTCACTTATATCTTTTAGAGCACAGTGGTGATAATATTTTGAAGAAATAGATGAACTCTCATGCTTCACTTATATCCTTTTGAGAGTCTATTAAAACAGCATGGTAATGTTTTTAGGCTAAAAAATTAAGTCTTCACATGATAGACATCCAATATCAATGTAGTAAAAACTTTCACACTAAGTGCATTGAATATGATGAGAAGTTGGATGCTTGATAATTGTTTTGAGATATGAAGATAGTGATATTAGAGTCATGCTAGTGGAGTTATTATGAAATTGAGAAATGCTTGTGTTAAAGTTAGTGATTCCCGTAGCATGCACATATGGTGAACCGCTATGTGACGAAGTTATAGCATGAGGTATTTGTAAAGTGTCAACCTTTGTGTGGAGGTCGGGGGCGCGTGATGGTTAACTCCTACCAACTTCCCCCCTAGGAGCATGTGTTGATTGCTTTGTTTTGATGACTCGTATATTTTTGCAATAAGTATATGAGTTCTTTATGACAAATGTTGAGTCCATGGATTATACGCACTCTCACCCTTCCACCATTGCTAGCCTCTCTTGTATCGCGCAACTTTCGTCGGTACCATAAACCCACTATATATCCTTCCTCAAAATAGCCACCATATATATTCCTGAAAACAGCCAGCATACCTACCTATCATGGCATTTCCATAGCCATTACGAGATATATTGCCTTGAAACATTCCACCGTTCCGTTCTTATGACACGCTTCATATTGTCATATTGCCATGCATGATCATGTAGTTGACATCGTATTTGTGGCAATGCCACCATGCATAAATTTTCATACATGTCACTCTTGTTTCATTGCACATCCCGGTACACCGCCGGAGGCATTCATATAGAGTCATACTTTGTTGTAGTATCGAGTTGTAATGAAAGTGTGATGATCATCATTATTAGAGCATTGTCCCATTGGAGGAAAGGCTAAATTAATAAAGCCCCTCCGCAAAAAAAGAGAAAAAAAAAGAAAAAAAAGAAAAAAAGGGAAAGGCCAAAGAAAAAAAGAAAGGCCCAAAAAAAATGGGGACAATTGCTACTATCTTTTTCCACACTTGTGCTTCAAAGTAGCACCATGTTCTTCATTGTAGAGAGTCTCATGCTTAGTCACTTTATATACTAGTGGGAATTTTTGTTATAGAACTTGGCTTGTATATTCCAACGACCGGCTTCCTGATACGTCCAAAACGTATCTATAATTTCTGCTTGCTCCATGCCTCTTTTGGGTGATATTGCTATGATATTTATACACTTCCATACACTTTTGATCATATTTGGACTAACCTATTAACTCAGTGCACCCCAGTGCCAGTTTCTGTTTTCGGCTGTTTTTGTATTTCAGGTTTTCACATTACGAGAACTGCCAGGAAAAATCCAGAAAAATTATATAAAAAATCAGCGTTCCAGAAACTAACGTGCGCCCGAAGGACAGCCGGGGGGGGGGCACCAGGGCTCCAGGCGCCCTGGCGGCGCGCCCCCCCTGGGCCGCGCCGGGGGGGCGCCTGGGCCCCCCGAGGCTCCTCCGATGCCCCCCTTTGGCATATATTTAAAGTGTCTCCCGAAACCCTCGAGGGAGGAACTCTTTTCGCGATCTCATCTCTGTTCCACCGCCGCCGCCGCTTCCAAGATCGGGAGCACCAGGAGAACTCTTCCCGGCACCCTGCCGGAGGGGAGGATCACCACCGGGAGCCTCTCCACCACCATGGACGCCTCCCGGATGAGTTGTGAGTAGTCTCCCTTGGACCATGAGTCCATGACCAGTAGCTATGTGATGTTCTCTTCCCGTTCTTGTGCTTCACTAATTAGTCCTCGTGAGCTGCCCTACATGATCGAGGCACATATGTAATCCTTATGCTGTTGCTATGATGAGTTTGCTGGGATCCGATGGATTATGAGATTATGTTTAGATTGTGTTTGAGTAATATATTTGATCTACCTCTTTTATATTTATGTTCGTAAGTAATTCTTGCATGTTCTCCGTTGTTATTTATTGCTTTGGCCAAGTAGTAGGTAGTGACTCCAAGAGGGAACGTTATGCTTGATTGTGGGTTCATGCCCCTCGATGACTAGCTTGAGTGACAGAAACATGAGTCTAGGGGATGTGATGTTGTCACAAGGGGGAAAACAACGGTGCTTGTGCCCGCGGGTGCAAGGATTGTTTACTTTACGCAAAGTTCTTTTAATGCAGTTGTCTGTTGCTTTGAGTTTACACTATGGGTGGGACTCGCAACTTAATACCAGCGAGATGTTCTGGATAGATATCTCAAGGTGGATGATTAGTAGTAGATATTGATGGATTTCGGTCTACTTACTTTGGCGTACCGCCCATGCTTTGAACCTCAACCTTTCTTGCAATGTAGTCAGCATTGGTTTGCGCACATGGTCCTGTCAATTGCCCAGCTGTAATTCGTTTACCTCACATAGCTGTTTTATCGTCTTTTGGGAGAGAGACATCACTAGTGAACATCATGAGACTCCGGTCCATATTACCATCATTGATCACATCCGCTATTTACTTTTCGCTTTTATTTACTATTGCAATTATATCTATCACTACTATCACTTGCGTTTAATCCTTTGTGAACTACAAGGCCAGAGGGATTGACAACCTCTCTGTACTCGTTGGGAGCAAAGTTATTTGTATCTGTGTGCAGGTCCACGTTGATTGCTAATATCTGACGCCGTAGCAGTTGACACCTTCTTGTTGAACCTAGGAGTCTCTGGGGATTCGATCCTTGGTATCTTTGCCAAGGGAAAAACTTCTGCAACACTACATCTCACACCTTCCACTTGGGGTAACCAACGAGGGGCGAGAAGCCTAGCAAGAGTTTTTCTTGCGCCGTTTCCGGGGACTCCACTCTTCAAGATAGGGGAGTTGCACGCTATCTTTTACCTTTGCTTTTAGTCTTGTTAGTTTACCTTTCAGTTTTTGCTTTAGTATCTTTTATCGAAAATCACAAAAATAGTTATCTTGCTTGCTTGCTACTATGGGTTCCACCGAGAACACCAAGTTGTGTGACTTCACTAGTCACAACAACGATGACTTTATCAGCACACCTATCACTACACCTGCCACTTCAGCACCTTCATATGAAATTAAACCTGCTTTACTGAATCTAGTTATGAAAGATCAATTCTCCGGTGCTGGAGATGATGCTGCTTTACACTTGAACAACTTTGTTGAACTTTGTGATATGCAAAAGTACCAAGAAATAGATGGTAATATTGTTAATCTTAAGCTTTTTCCTTTCTCCTTGAGAGGAGGAGCTAAAATTTGGTTTCAGTCTTTGCCTAGAAATAGCATAGATTCATGGGACAAGTGCAAAGATGCTTTTATTGGAAAATACTATCCACCCGCTAAAATTATCCAACTGAGAAGTAACATAATGAATTTTAAACAATTGGATAATGAACACGTTGCCCAAGCTTGGGAACGTATGAAATCTCTTATCAAAAACTGCCCTACTCATGGTTTGACTACTTGGATGGTTATCCAAACTTTTTATGCAGGCTTGAACTTTACCTCGCGGCACTTGTTAGATTCGGCCGCGGGAGGAACCTTTATGTCAACTACACTTGGTGCTGCCACGAAGCTTCTCGATGAGATGATGACCAACTATTCCCAATGGCACACCGAACGCGCTCCAACAGGTAGGAAGGTAAACTCTGTCGAGGAAATTTCCTCCCTTAATGAAAAAGTTGACTTGATCATGTCTCTACTTTCGAAGCAATCCTCTGTTGATCCTCGTGATGTTCCTTTAAATTCTTTGATTGCTCAAGAACAAGTAGATGTGAACTTTATCTCTAGAAACAATTTTAATAACAATGCTTATAGGAGTAATTTTGGTAGCAATCCTAGACCGTTCCCCCCTAATTCTTATGGGAACAACAATGCTTATCCTAGCACCAAGAACTCCAATACTGAACTAGAGATTATGCTTAAAGATTTCATCACTACCCAAAAAGCCTTTAATAAGAGTGTAGAAGAAAAACTACATAAACTAGATGATCTCTCTTTGAAGGTAGACCATTTAGCCAATGAGATAGAATTGCTTAAAATTAAAACTTCTCCTCTTGAGGAGAGGAAGGTCACTCCTATTAATGCTACTCAAGTGCAAATTAATGAAAATATTAGGATGATGGCTAAACTTAAAGAAAGATGGGCTAGAGAAAGGGAGGAAGAGGATAGAATTAAGAGCCTTCCTACCCACCACACTGTTGCTACTATCCAAGTTGTTGAGGATATCCAAACTCTTAGCACCCAATGTACTCCTGGTCCCATTGGACCTATTAATGGTGATGCTATGACTATAGAAACTACCAAACATGTGAACCTAAAGGACACCACTACCACTTTACTTGATGCTAGTGACCTTGATTTTGATAATTGCACTCTTACCGAAGTTATTGATTTCCTTCACAAGATGTCTAGGGACCCCCGCACTAGCACGCTTAACCTTGCCTTCACAGAGCATATCACTAATGCTCTCATCAAAGCTAGGGAGGAGAAACTTAGAGTAGAAGCCTCCATACCTAGAAAGCTAGAAGATGGTTGGGATCCTATGATAAAAATTAAATTGAATGACTTCTCTTGCTATGCATTATGTGATGTTGGAGCTAGTACCTCTGTTATGCCCAAAAGAATATATGATATGCTTAAATTGAAACCTTATGATTCTTGTTATTTTGGTGTTCGTCTCGTTGATTCTTCCATAAAGAAACCTTTGGGGAGGATTGACGATGTTCTTATCGTTGTCAATGATAATTATGTTCCCGTTGATTTTACTATTATGGATATTGAATGTGATCCTTCTTGTCCAATTATTTTGGGACGTCCCTTTTTACGCACCGTTGGTGCTATCATTGACATGAAAGAGGGGAATATAAAATTTCAGTTTCCTCTCAAGAAAGGGATGGAACACTTCCCTCGAAAGAAGATCAAGTTACCTTTTGAGTCCGTTGTACGGGCTAGCTATTCTTTTACTCTTGATAAGACTTGATCTATATGCATTATGCCTAGCTTAAAGGCATAAAAGAAAGCGCTTTTGGGAGGCAGCCCACATGAATAAATTTATTTTGCTTTTGTTGTGTCTTGATGTTTTTACTACTGTAGCATCATCATTGTATCTTTGCTTTTCAATTTTGTGCCAAGTGTAGCCTCTGATTGCAAGAAAGTTCAAAAGGTGTGACGTGCTGTCCAGGAAACAGATTCTGTCCTTGGATAGAAAAATTCGTATAAAATCACCAGATCATCTTTTTGGTCTGAATTTTTTCGACAGCGTGCTCTATATAATTGTCTTTCGTGCGTCTGTTCTGAGCTTTTTGATTAGAGTTGTAGAAGTGCCCCGAACAAATCAATTACTACCTGCTGTTCTGTTTTTCACAGATTCTGTCCTGTTTTGCTTTTCCTTCATTTTGCAAACCAAGAGCTTGCTTTTTCTTTGCAAAAACCTTTTGGCAATCTTAAGAAATAGTAGACCATCAAGAATATCTTTATTTCCAGCAAGGTATAATTATTTTATTATGGGTACTAACCTCGCTAATCAGATTATGATGAGTTATGTATGAAGGGAGTTTTCAAGTGTGCGAGGGAAGATGATAAAAAGATTCAGGAGTGTCAAGCGCTCAAGCTTGGGGATGCCCCCATGCACCCCCAAGAAATATTCAAGGAGACTCAAGCGTCTAAGCTTGGGGATGCCCCTGTGCATCCCCTTCTCCATCAACATTATCAGTTCGTCTTTCGTTCCACTATATTTTAATCACTTCATGTGTTATGTGCTATGCTTGGAGCGTCTTGCTTTTAGTTTTCTTTAGTTTTTCATAACGAGTCGGAACTCAGCTTTCTTTATGTGGGAGAGAAACACACTCCACTTCTACCTAGAACATAACATAGAATTTTCATGTCTATCCTTGCTGTGTGTGTTCTTTGTCTTTTAATATCTACTATCATGTTCAGCTCTTAGCTTTCATGCTTATCTTTTCAAAGAGCTTTTGTTTAGTTGGTTGCTTGAACTCTCTTTAATTACCATGCTCACCTTATTAAGAGAGTTTGCTTCCGTTGCATTGGTTGATATATCTATGATAAAGATGCTACGTGCATGATGGCGCTTAGTAGTTCATGTTTTCTTATGGTTAGTCTCAAATAGCTGGAGGGTTCCCAATGTGTTATTGGAGTACCAACATGATTTGTTTGCCTATGATGTGGTATGGTTTAGTAATATCTTCCTTCGAGAATTTATTTTGATTGACTTGGCGTATGCTCACGCATATTTAAGACTGTAAAGAAAGTCTGTCAAGCCTTGATGATCTTTTGTTTCTGAGTAGCGATATAACTACCATGCCTGATTCAATGTTGCTTTGTCGCTCTGCATGATTATGACCGTCATTGCTCTCTTAGTTGGTCGCTCCCAGTCTTTTGCTAACCTTCGCCTGTACTAAGCGGACTGACTGCTTGTGCATCCACGTCCTTTAATCCAGTTATGCCATATGAGTCCACCATACCTTCCTACATGGTATTTACCTGCCATTCCTAACGGAGACTTGCATGTGCCATCTCGAAATTATTCAAAGAAAAAGCATTCTTATTTTGTGCCTCTGTTGTAAGTTCATGAGGAAGTAGTGGTTAATTCATGACCTTTTTAAGTTGGACAAGCTTCACCCCGGGATTGCATGTATAATGTGCAAACCCATAATACGAGAAGGAACTGGCATTGAGTGCGCCCGGCTCAAAAAGATAATATAACAAACAAACCCTCCTTCACGCTTTGTTCATGAGAAATCAGAAAACTTTGGCAGTGATAAACAAAGAAGACTAAGAGGATGTGATCGTCCTCATTCGGGAGCCGTTCCTCGAAACTTGTCCATCTCGAAAAGTGATTGAGTTGTCTGCTAGCATTCGTTGATGAAACATGCATGATCTAAAATAAATTATTACCTCTGTTTTAAAGCCAAGAGCTCTGGTACATGTTTTGTCTTTGTTTCCGACTACGGGTTTTCAACCTTGCCAACAAAAGCCACGGTTTGAGAGTCTCCACCTTCTTTTAAAAGCACCAACTACTGAGATTGTCATTCTGAGTGTAATGTGCATTGTCCCAAAGTAGCATTGTCTTTTGCATGATTGTGATATCGTTTATTCTGAAATCATTGTATCTAGTCATCACTTAAACCTTGGAGGTGCCCCTGCATTTATGTTTTGCTTCACTAAAGGGGGCAAGCTAGATATCACTTTATCATATTTGCACATCATGTTCATTGCAAATCTATTTGATGTTTCAGTATCATATTGTAAAACTTTCAGTCCTTTGTGATTTTCTCATGAGGCAACTTAATTACTATAGATTCATTGTCTCAGTAAGCTTTTGTCATATGACTATGAAAAAGTCCTATATGGTTAATAGCATGTCACCACAGAAATTATTCTTGTTATCATTTACCTACTCGAGGACGAGCAGGAATTAAGCTTGGGGATGTTGATACGTCCAAAACGTATCTATAATTTCTGCTTGCTCCATGCCTCTTTTGGGTGATATTGCTATGATATTTATACATTTCCATACACTTTTGATCATATTTGGACTAACCTATTAACTCAGTGCACCCCAGTGCCAGTTTCTGTTTTCGGCTGTTTTTGTATTTCAGGTTTTCACATTACGAGTACTGTCAGGAAAAATCCAGAAAAATTATATAAAAAATAAGTGTTCCAGAAACTACCGTGCGCCCGAAGGACAGCCGGGGGGGGGGGGGCACCAGGGCTCCAGGCGCCCTGGCGGCGCCCCCCCCCCCGGGGCCGCGCCGGGGGGGCGCCTGGGCCCCCCGAGGCTCCTCCGATGCCCCCCTTTGGCATATATTTAAAGCGTCTCCCGAACCCTTGAGGGAGGAACTCTTTTCGCGATCTCATCTCTGTTCCGCCGCCGCCGCCGCTTCCAAGATCGGGAGCACCAGGAGAACTCTTCCCGGCACCCTGCCGGAGGGGAGGATCACCACCGGGAGCCTCTCCACCACCATGGATGCCTCCCGGATGAGTTGTGAGTAGTCTCCCTTGGACCATGAGTCCATGACCAGTAGCTATGTGATGTTCTCCTCCCGTTCTTGTGCTTCACTAATTAGTCCTCGTGAGCTGCCCTACATGATCGAGGCACATATGTAATCCTTATGCTGTTGCTATGATGAGTTTGCTGGGATCCGATGGATTATGAGATTATGTTCAGATTGTGTTTGAGTAATATATTTGATCTACCTCTTTTATATTTATGTTCGTAAGTAATTCTTGCATGTTCTCCGTTGTTATTTATTGCTTTGGCCAAGTAGTAGGTAGTGACTCCAAGAGGGAACATTATGCTTGATTGTGGGTTCATGCCCCTCGATGACTAGCTTGAGTGACAGAAACATGAGTCTAGGGGATGTGCTGTTGCCACAAGGGGGCAAACAACGGTGCTTGTGCCCGCGGGTGCAAGGATTGTTTACTTTACGCAAAGTTCTTTTAATGCAGTTGTCTGTTGCTTTGAGTTTACACTATGGGTGGGACTCGCAACTTAATACCAGCGAGATGTTCTGGATAGATATCTCAAGGTGGATGATTAGTAGTAGATATTGATGGATTTCGGTCTACTTACTTTGGCGTACCGCCCATGCTTTGAACCTCAACCTTTCTTGCAATGTAGTCAGCATTGGTTTGCGCACATGGTCCTGTCAATTGCCCAGCTGTAATTCGTTTACCTGACATAGCTGTTTTATCGTCTTTTGGGAGAGAGACATCACTAGTGAACATCATGAGACTCCGGTCCATATTACCATCATTGATCACATCCGCTATTTACTTTTCGCTTTTATTTACTATTGCAATTATATCTATCACTGCTATCACTTGCGTTTAATCCTTTGTGAACTACAAGGCCAGAGGGATTGACAACCTCTCTGTACTCGCTGGGAGCAAAGTTATTTGTATCTGTGTGCAGGTCCACGTTGATTGCTAATATCTGGCGCCGTAGCAGTTGACACCTTCTTATTGAACCTAGGAGTCTCTTGGGATTCGATCCTTGGTATGTTTGCCAAGGGAAAAACTTCCGCAACACTACATCTCACACCTTCCACTTGGGGTAACCAACGAGGGGCGAGAAGCCTAGCACTTTGTCAAATGCCCTAGGTCTTCGTGAGCAAGCAAGTTGGATGCACACCCACTAGTTTCTTTTGTTGAGCTTTCATACACACTTAGCTCTAGTGCATCCGTTGCATGGCAATCCCTACTCAACCACATTGATATCTATTGATGGGCATCTGCATAGCCCGTTGATACGCCTAGTTGATGTGAGACTATCTTCCTCCTTTTTGTCTTCTCCACAACCACCTCTCTATTCCACATAGTGCTATGTCCATGGGTCACGCTCATGTATTGCGTGAAAGTTGAAAGGTTTGAAGGAATAGAGTATGAAAACAAGTGCTTGGCTGAAATCGGGGTTGTGCATGATATGAATATTTTGTGTGATGAAGAGGGAGCATAGCCAGACTATATGATTTTGTAGGGATAACTTTCTTTAGCCATAGTATTTTGAGAAGACATGATTCTTTGTTAGTATGCTTCAAGTATTATTATTTCTTATGTCAATATAGACTTTTATCTTGAATCTTTCGGATCTGAACATTCATGCCACAATTAAGAGAATTACATTGAAAAACTATGTTGGTTAGCATTCCACATCAAAAATTCTGTTTTTATCATTTACCTACTCGAGGACGAGCAGGAATTAAGCTTGGGGATGCTTGATACGTCTCCAACATATCTATAATTTTTTATTGTTCCATGCTATTGTTTATGATGTTTTGGATGTTTAATGGGATTTTTCATACAGTTTTATATTATTTTTGGGACTAACTTACTAACCCAAAGGCCCAGTCCAGGGTTTTACAGAAAAGGGATATCAAACGGAGTCCAAACGGAATGAAACCTTCGGGAGAGATATTTTTGGAGAAAATCATGAACGGGAGACTTGAGAACCACGGAGTATGGGCCACGAGATGCCCACGAGGGTGGGGGACGCGTCCCCCTGCCCAGGGTGCGCCCCCTGCCTCGTGAGTCCCTCGTAAGTCCCCCGGTGTCCTCCTTCCTCCTATATAAGCCTATGTACCCCGAAACCATCAGAGGAGGAGAGAAAACCCTAGTTCCACCGCTGTAACCCTCTGTTCCCGTGAGATCCCATCTTGGGGCCTGTTGCGGAGCTCCGTCGGAGGGGGGATCCATCATGGAGTGCTTCTACATCATCATCATCGCCTCACCATGAGTTGTGAGTAGTTTACCACAGACCTTCGGGTCCATAGCTAGTATCTAGATGGCTTCTTCTCTCACTCTGGATCTCAATACAAAGTTCTCCTCAGTCTTCGAGGATATCTATTCGATGTAATCTCTTTTTGCGGTGTGTTTGTCGAGATCCGATGAATTGTGAGTTTATCATCAAGATTATCTATGAGAAATATTTGGTTCTTTTCTAAACTCTTTATGTGTGCTCATAATATCCTTGCAAGTCTCTTCCAATTATTGGTTTGGTTTGGCCTACTAGATCTATAGTTCTTGCAATGGGAGAAGTGCTTGGCTTTGGGTTCAATCTTGCGGTGTCCTTTCCCAGTGATAGTAGGGGCAGCAAGGCACGTATTGTATTGTTGCCATCGAGGATAAAAAGATGGGGTTTATATCATATTGCTTGAGTTTATCCCTCTACATCATGTCATCTTGCTTAAGGCGTTACTCTGTTCTTATGAACTCAATACACTAGATGCATGCTGGATAGTGGTCGATGTGTGGAGTAATAGTAGTAGATGGAGGCAGGAGTCGGTTTACTTGTCTCGGACGTGATGCCTATATACAATGATCATGCCTAGATAGTCTCATAATTATTCGCTTTTCTATCAATTGCTCGACAGTAATTTGTTTACCCGCCGTAGAATATCGCTATCATGAGAGAAGCCACTAGAGAACACTATGGCCCCCGGGTCTATTCTCAACATATCAATCTACATCTACTTTACTCTTTCCGCATTTAATTTCTGTTCTTATAAACAAAAATATAAACTATCATCTCTATCAGATCTCACTTTCTTAAGTGACCGTAAAGGGAATGACAACCCCTTATCGCATTGGCTGCGAAGTTCTTATTTGTTTGTGTAGGTGCGAGGGACTCGCGCGTGGTCTCCTACTGGATTGATACCTTGGTTCTCAAAAACTGAGGGAAATACTTACACTACTATACTGCATCTCCCTTTCCTCTTCGAGGGAATACAACGCAAGCTTGATAAGTAGCAATAAACCCATCAACATCCTTACGATGTGGTTCCTCAAGACTACCAGCAAAGGGTATCTTACATACTTGATAGAATTCATAAAACAACATCTCCTTAACCTCACCATATAAATGAAACTCCACTAAAGGTGGTGATTTCTTAGCATGGAAATGAAAATTTTGCACGAAAATATTAGTGAGTAAGAGATACTGTTTGCGCTTGTCGTGGAGGAAGTCGGTGAGTCCTGCATTCTCAACCAAATAATAAAAGTCTTTATAAATCCCGGCGGCTTCCAAGAACTCATTGCAAGGCCATTCACACGGTCGTACTTCCGGAGTGCGAGGAAGATTGTATTTGGGCTTCTTGTTCTCCTCCTTCTGCTTATCCTTTGAGCTTTGACTAGAAGAGCCTCTCAACAATCTCCTCATCATTTTCTTCCTCTTAAAATTTCTTAAATTTTTTAGTAACGCAAAATAAAATTGAACCAAACTCAACAAGATTGATAGCAACTACTCCCACAAGTGCCTAGAGACTATATCATGCATTAGAACTACTTGGAACCACATAAATTTGACATGCAAGCTCAAGAATAGGGTCACCTAAGCAGCAAAAATTTGCAATAAATAAAGCACTAGAATAAAAACGACTTGGACCATTGGAGGAGTCACATACCGAAGAACAATCTCCCCAAACAGTTTTGTGAATGGATCTTTGAACAAGAAGATAGAAAATGGCAGCAAGATGAGCTAGAACTCGTGCTTGAGCTGGTTGGTGATTTTTTGGGAGGAAGAAGGAGTGTGTGGGTGCTGGAGTAAGTGGAGGGGAGCCACGTGGGGCCCACGAGGAAGGGGGCGCGCCCACCCTGTACCCTCGTGGCCAGGTGCTGGCTCCCCCTGCTGTGTTCTCAGTGCCTAATATTCTTAAATATTCTGGAAAAAAATCATATTTCATTTTCGGGACATTTGTAGAACTTTTATTTTTGGGGTATTTTTCTATTGCACGGATAACTCGAAAACAGACAGAAAATACTATTTTTGCTTTATTTAATCTAATTAACAGAAAGTAAGAAGAGGGTACAGAAAGTTGTGCTTTCTAAATTCAACCATCTCATGCTCATCAAAAGGAATCCATTAACAAGGCTGATCAGGTCTTGTTAATAAACTCTTTCCGAATAACATGAAACCGGAGAATTTTCAATGACACTAGGTTACCTTAATGGGGATATGTATATCCCCAACAATAAGAATATCATATTCATTCTTGACAGTAGGAAGAGGAAATTCAAAACCTCCAATAGTAATCATTGGAAATTTTCCAAAAGAATTGATACTGTGGACCTGAGGTTGTTTTCTCAGAAAGTGTACTGTATGCTCATTACCATTGACATGAAAAGTGACATTGCCTTTGTTGCAATCAATAACAGCCCCTGCAGTATTCAAAAAGGGTCTACCAAGGATAATAGACATACTATCGTCCCCGGGAATATCAAGGATAACAAAGTCCGTTAGAATAGTAACATTTGCAACCGCAACAGGCACATCCTCACAAATACCGACAGGTATAGCAGTTGGTTTATCGGCCATTTGCAAAGATATTTCAGTAGGTGTCAACTTATTCAAATCAAGTCTACGATATAAAGAGAGACGCATAACACTAACACCAGCTCCAATATCACATAAAGTAGTTTTAACATAGTTTCTTTTAATGGAGCGGGGTATAGTTGGTACTCCTGGATATCCTAGTTTCTTTGGTATTCCACCTTTATAAGTATAATTGGAAAGCATGGTGGAAATTTCAACTTCAGGTATCTTTCTTTTATTTGTGATAATGTCTTTCATATACTTAGCATACGGATTTGTTTTGAGCATATCAGTCAAACGCATACGCAAAAAGATAGGTCTAATCATTTTAGCAAAGCGCTCAAAATCTTCATAATCCTTTTTCTTGGATGGTTTAGGAGGAAAAAGGCATGGGTTTCTGAACCCATGGTTCTCTTTCCTTACCGTGCTTTCTAGCAATAAAGTCTCTCTTATCATAACATTGATTCTTTGATTGTGGGTTATCAAGATCAACAACAGGTTCAATCTCTACATCATTGTCATTGGTAGGTTGAGCATCATCATGAACATCATCATTAACATTATCACTAGGTTCATGTTCATCACCAGATTGTGTTTCAGCATCAGAGATAGAGATATCATTGGGATTCTCAGGTGTGTCAGCTACAGGTTCACTAGAAGCATGCAAGGTCCTATCATTTTCCTTTTTCTTCTTCTTAGAAGAACTAGGTGCATCTATATTAGCTCTCTGAGAATCTTGCTCAATTCTCTTTGGGTGGCCTTCAGGATATAGAGGTTCCTGAGTCATTTTACCACCTCTAGTCACAACTCTAATAGAATTATCATTTTTCTTACTATTTAATTTATTGAGAAAATCATTTTGTGCTTTAAGTACTTGTTCTACTTGACTGGTAACCATAGAAGCATGTTTACTAATGAGTTTTAGTTCACCTTTAACTCTAGACATATAATCACTCAAGCATTCAATAATATAAGCAATACGTTGCAATTGTCTACCAACATAAGCAATTGTCTACCAACATAAGCATTGAATTTTTCTTGTTTCACAATAAAATTGTCAAACTCATCTAAGCATTGGCTAGCAGACTTATAACGAGGAATATCACCTTCATCAAATCTATAGAGAGAATTTACCTTTCCTACCTGTGTCGGGTTATCAAGACCATGTATTTCTTCAATACGTGGTAAATTCTTAACATCTTCAGCTTTAACACCTTTTTCTTTCATAGATTTCTTTGCTTCTTGCATATCTTTAGGACTGAGAAATAGAACAACCCTTTTCTTCGGAGTTGGCTTAGGAATTGGTTCAGGAAGTGCCCAATTGTTTTCATTGGTCAACATATTATTCAATAACAATTCAGCTTGATCGGTAGTTCTTTCCCTGAAAACACAACCAGCACAACTATGCAGGTGGTCTCTGGAAACATCGGTTAGTCCATTATAAAAGACATCAAGTATTTCATTTTTCTTAAGAGGATGATCAGGCAAAGCATTAAGTAATCGAAGAAGCCTCCCCCAAGCTTGTGGGAGACTCTCTTCTTCAATTTGCACAAAATAATATATTTCCCGTAAGGCAGCTTGTTTCTTATGAGCGGGAAAATATTTAGCAGAGAAGAAATAAATCATATCCTGGGGACTACACACACAACCAGGATCAAGAGAATTAAACCATGTCTTAGCATCACCCTTCAACGAGAATGGAAATAACTTAAGGATATAGTAGTAACGAATTTTTTCCTCATTGGTGAATAGGGTGGCTATATCATTCAACTTAGTAAGATGTGCCACAACAGTTTCAGATTCATAGCCATGGAAAGGATCATATTCAACCAAAGTAATTAACTCAGGATCGACAAAGAAATTATAATCCTTATCAGGAACACAGATAGGTGAAGTAGCAAAAGCAGGGTAATATTTCATTCTCGCATTCAAAGACTTTTCTTTAATCTTAGCTAATAATTTCTTGTAACACCCCATATGTGATACTTTCCATTTATGGCAATATATGAAACGTTGACTTCATCAATTCCATTCTGGGCTCAACTTTCATTTCGGTTTTCTTCGTTTTGTCGTGTGCGTGTGTGCATTTCATCCATGTCATGTTTTCATGTGCATTGCATTGCATTCATGTTGTCACTTGCACCCGGTCATACTCGTTTCTTCTCGTTGTCCATTTCGAGTTCCGACACTCACACACGTGCCCGTGGCACCCCCGAGTCCTTCTTTCGTATGTGGCCGTGAAACGTTCTAGGAATGAGGTGAGACTTGTCGTGCGTTGTTGTTTTAGTACGTGTAGGCCGCCTGTCAAGTTTCATCGCGTTTGGGGTTCGTTTGATACTCCAACGGTTAACCTAGTGGGCTTAAAGCTCCTCTTCCTTTTGGCCCAAGACCCCCTCCACAACAGCCCACTAACCCATCACAACCACTCCCATCATCTCGGTCGTCGGATCGCGATCGTGTGGGCGAAACCCGCTCCTCATTTGGACCTCCCTAGCTCCCAATGCCTATAAAAATGTCTCCCGCGTGCAAAATTTCAAAGGAAACCCTAGCCCCCTTCTTCCTCCTTCCATCGCATCGAAAACCGTGCCGGGCGGACGTGTTCGTCCGCGCCGGACACATCCGCCGCCCGCCAGATCCGCCGCCGCACCGCGCGGGCCCGCGGGGCCTGTAGCCGGCCCGGCCTGCCTCCGCCGCCACCCGCGACCACCCGCACCCGCCGCCTCCTGTCGCCGCCCACCAATGCCGGCCCCGACGCGTAGCTCCTCCGCGCCACCCTCCGCCGCCGCTCGGCCACCGTCGGCACCTCGCCGCCGACCGCCGCCCCGGCCGGCCCCGTCGCTGCCGACCGCCGCCCCGGCCGGCCCCGTCGCTGCCGACCGCCGCCCCGGCCGGCCCCACCGCCGCCGCCCCGGCGCCGCCGTCCGCCGCCTCCGGCTGCCGCGCCTTCACGCCGGCCGCCGTCTCCGGCGAGCCGTCGCTCCACTCCGGCCGGATCTGCCCCGGGTGGATCAGATCCACCGGGAGCCAATCCAAGCGCCCCATCCCGCTCCGTCCCGGATATCCTCGTCCCGCATTGACTTTCGCGGAGGTATAATTTCAGTAAGTCCCCAGATCTGTTAAATTTGTTGCCTCCTTTGCCATGTGATAACTTCGTGCTCGTAGCTCCGTTTTGTGTGTATGATATGTCGAAATGTTCGTCTCGTCGTGCTCTACATGTTAGTATCAGTTTCATGCATGTTAGAGTTCATCTTGTTGACTTAATCTTCGTGGCAAGAGTGCATGTTGCTGAAACTGTTTCAGCCCTAGTTGTGTGTGTAAATTTGTTGCCATGTTCATGAGCTTGTAACTTTGTGCATGTTGGTCCGAATGGAGTGAATAATATGTCCAGATCTTCGTTATGAAATGCTCTACATGATGGTTGCTGTAGCATTCATGTTAGGTGTCATATTGCCATGTTTATCTCTATTGCAAAAGTGCATTTGGCTGATAAGTTCCTGAGCTTGTTATCAGATCATGTTTTGCCTTGCTTGTGCATATTAACCCATGTGTCATATGAGCTAGGTGTCAACATGGGTTTTTCTCTTGGGTATGTGCTCTACATGATAGATTCATTTTCATGCCATGATATGTCTTGAAATGAGTAAAACAAGCTTGTTAACATGTCATCATGTTTATAAATTTCTGCTAAGTGTGAATCTGGTAAATTTTATGCCATGTATCCATGATGCCACCATCTTTGTTGTGCATGTTTAGAGTTGTCTAGTGGGTGTTCCTCGATGTATATGTTATTCTCTAGCTATCCATGCTCTTGTTTGCCATGATGCCATGCTGTAGCTTGTTGTTATGAGGCCCTCAAGTTGCTATAAAATTTATCTGTCAGCATGCCCAGATTTTGCTAAGTCTGGATAAACTTTTGCACTTTTGCCATGGTGTTTGGGACATGTTCTAGTATGTTGTAGAAGTAGCCAGGTGGTTATTCTTGAAGAGCATGTTATGTATGTTGTTGCCATGCCTTTTTCTTGCATGTTGGCTTGCTGTAGCTTGTTGTTTTCATGCTCTCAAGAGGCTATAAAATGTATCTGTCAGCATGTTATCAACAAGTTCAGTTTTGCCACGAGTGTAGCTAGTGTTCTATGCATCCTATAAGCATGTTCTTGCTTTGAGTAGCTTCTCAAATATGTGTTCTTGCTATTGGTTACCTTAACTTGCCATGCTATGCTTTGAGTTGAGTTGCACAAGCTTGTGAACATGCCTATTCGTTGTAATTCTGCCATGCCTTGTAATTTTCACTAAGTGTGGGAATTCTGTAAATTTATTGCAACTTGCCATGCTTGTTTAATTGGGTTCCAGCAAGGTATTGGGTGTGTTCTAAGTTCATGCTTGTTTAGTATCATGTCTATTTCACATCCATGTCCTTTGTCTCCATGTTTGGGTGTTGTAGCATAATTATTTCTTGCTCCAAAGATGCCATGTTGCTGTAAACTACAGTTTTGCTTGTCATTTGCAAACCGTGCATCTGTTTCTGGCGATCTTTATATCGATTTCAACCAAAACCTTCCCCTCTATCCAGTGGCTTGCTTGGTTTCCCAAGATGAGGCCTTTTCCATCATCTTCTGCTTAGGCTCAAGAGCATCCACATGCATACGCACATCATAATTGCATCATGTTGTTTGTGCATTGCACCGTGTTTGATATTGTGCCGTTGTTGTGTTCTTGTGATGGGTAGAGCCAGGAGACGATTCTGAGTTCAAGGTTACTACCGAGGCTGAGTTTGAGGAGCAAGGTTACGATCCCTCCGTGGAATCAACAGGCAAGATGACCATTCCCAGATATCACTTCTATCTTTGCCTATGCTAGATGTCTCGCTCTTTAGAAATTGCCTCGATGCCTATTCCTGTTTGTCAGCCCTCCTATTGTTACCATGAAACACTCTAACCACCTTCCTAACCCTCTTATAGCGTTGTTAGTTGCAGGTGAAGATTTGAAGATTCTTGCCCCGTGATGAAGTTATTGTTGGGATATCACAATATATTGCCTGTTAAACTAATTCACCTATATATTGGTAATGGGTGGAAGGCTAAGCCTCTTGCTTGGTGTTTTGTTCAACTCATGCCACCCTAGGAACCGATAAACCAGTGTTATGTTCCTTGATTTTGCGTTCCTAACACGGTTGGGGTTTATGGCCCCCCTTGATAATTCGCTCAGTGCTAAAGCTTTTCCAGGAAGGCCCAACCTTAGTTTTACCATTTGCCATAAATAAATAACTTGCATAGGGACTTTCCGGACCCCAAGGACTTAATTTTGCAAACCGGGCCAGTGCTCCTCATGAGTGTTGGTCCAAACTAGGCAGCCTGCGGGGCCGACTTGAGGCAACTCGAGGTTTTGTCTCCCGTAGCTTGACCTATCCGGTCGTGGCCTGAGACGAGATATGCGCGGCTACTATCAGGGTGTCGGCACGCCGGGAGGTCTTGCTAGATTAGTTTTACCTTTGTCGAAATATCTTGAGCACGGGAGTCCGAGAATACTCGGGTCTTCCCACTTTGGAGTTGCGACTCCACGGATCGTGAGCTTGTGATGGGCTAAGTTGGGACACCCCTGTAGGGTTTGATCTTTCGAAAGTTGTGCCCGCGGTTATGTGGCATATGGGAATTTGTTAATATCCAATTGTAGATAACTTGACACCTTATTCATGAATACACTACATGCGTGAGTAACCGTGATGGTCTCTTTCCGAAGGGCTTCGGGAAGTGAACAAGGTGGGGTTTTGTTTGATCGTGAGTAGCTAGGATCACTTCTTGATCAACTTGTCGATTGGTGGCACTTGTTCTCTTCTCGCTCTAAACTCGTAAGCTAGTGCTTAATGCTGCTGCAACCTTGTTTACATCCTTTCCACACCTACGGCTCACAGATTCAACACACACCAGATGCAGGTACCGCTGAAACCGAAGCAGGAGATGGTTCAGAACTTCAGTGGGAGTTCGATGAAGAGCGTGGACGTTACTATGTGTTTTATCCCGATGATCAGTAGTGGCTCTTACTAGGATGATCCGGGCTTGTGTTGTTGGAAATATGCCCTAGACGCAATATTAAAAGGATTATTATTATATTTCCTTGTTCATGATAATTGTCTGTTATTCATGCTTGAATTGTATTGTACAGAAACAGCGATACATGTGTGAATACATAGACCACAACGTGTCCCTGGTAAGCCTCTAGTTACTAGCTCGTTGATCAATAGATGGTCACGGTTTCCTGACCATGGACATTGGATGTCATTGATAATGGGATCACATCATTAGGAGAATGATGTGATGGACAAGAGCCAATCCTAAGCCTAGCACAAGATTGTGTAGTTCGTAATGCTTAAGCTTTTCCAGTGTCAAGTATCCGTTCCTTGGACCATGAGGTTGTGCAACTCCCGGATACCGTAGGAATACTTTGGGTGTGCCAAACGTCACAACGTAACTGGGTGGCTATAAAGGTACGCAACGGGTATCTCCGAAAGTGTCTGTTGGGTTGGCACGAACCGAGACTGGGATTTGTCACTCCGTATGACGGTGAGGTATCTCTGGGCCCACTCGGTAAGACATCATCATAATGAGCTCAATGTGACTAAGGAGTTAGTCACGGGATGATGGATTACGGAACGAGTAAAGAGACTTGCCATGACGAGATTGAACAAGGTATCGGTATACCGAGATCGAATCTCGGGCAAGTACCGTACCGATAGACAAAGGGAATTACATACAGGATTAAGTGAATCCTTGACATCGTGGTTCATCCGATGAGATCATCGAGGAACACGTGGGAACCAACATGGGTATCCAGATCCCGCTGTTGGTTATTGACCGGAGAGTCGTCTCGGTCATGTCTGTGTGTCTCCCGAACCCGTAGGGTCTACACACTTAAGGTTCGGTGACGCTGGGGTTGTAGAGATATATGCACACGGTAACCCGAATGTTGTTCGGAGTCCTGGATGAGATCCCGGACGTCACGAGGAGTTCCGGAATGGTCCGGAGGTAAAGAATGATATATAGGAAGTCCAGTTTCGGCCATCGGGAGAGTTCCGGGGGTCATCGGTAGTGTACCGCACTACTAGGAAAAGGCCTACTAATGGCGCACCTATTTTGGCCATTAATGGCGCATTAGTGGTGCGCCATTAGTGCCACGCCATTAGTATATTTTACTAATGGCGCACCTCTGGTGCACCATTAGTATCTGATATATTAATGGCGCACCGCAGATGCGCCATTAGTATATACCACGGTGCGCCATTAGTATGCCTCCCAGTGGGCCATATATACCCAGGTGCTTTGGCATACTAATGGCGCACTACTGCCAGATGCGCCATTAGTAACTTTGGCATACTAATGGCGCACTGTTGGATGATGCGCCATTAGTATCCTTTGGCATACTATTGGCGCACTGTGATGTGATGCGCCATTAGTATGAATATTAGGTTTTTTATTTATTTTTTAATTTTCTGTTTTTTGCACAGGTTACAAAATGTATTATTGGACAGAATATAGACATCACCAGCACACAACAACAACAGATTCATCGAATACAATAGAAGATTAGTCTCTGAATACAATTCATCATATTAGTCTCCGAATACAATTCATCATATTAGTCTCCGAATTGAAAAGACCGAACAAAGATATAACATTATATTACAAGTCTCGAGACCGCGAGTAGCGAGTTTGTCTTCACATTACAAGTCGATATCGATCATCTAAACTACCATCACATAGAAGAGAGCTGCGGTCATCACGATGAGCATCATCACGATGAAACTCATCTTCATCCGGTTCCTCCAACGCTCCCTCCCCTTTCCCGCTAGATAGCGGGCGTATCTAGATTCCGCCTCGGCCCTAGTGGTGTACCCTTTGTAACTGTTACCACTGAATTGGTGAACCTGTCTCCGACACTCCTCCCAGTCGTCGTAGACTCTGGGAACCTTACCCTTGTACACGACATACGATGGCATCGCTATGCACTAGCCAAACGAAACGTTAGTACCAATTCACAGACAATACATAAGCAATATATAAGTATGCAACAGAACAATCGGAAGGGAAAAGCAAGACATTAATAGCATCGATTACATCTAAGTTGAACGACAGTCGAAACCAAAGAGACATACTACAAGTTCATTAAAGTTTAATTACAACATGAGCCAATCGATGTTTCAGAACTAGACACACCATCACTACTTTCGACTCGACTCAAGGGACCGGAGCGTGGATGAAGCCGCCGTCTATCGTGGGAGTCATGAAATCGCAGGCGTTGTCAGCCTGCATTTGTATCATTGTGTCGATGTCACTGTTGGACGGTTGATTTCTGAGGTAGAACTGCCCCGAGGTACGAAGGAAATCTTGATGGATGATTTCCGCAAACTCCGACTGGATGCGCAAGAATTCTTGTCTGATATCCGCGTCCTGGATTGCCGACACGCTCGTGGCCCAATCGTTGAGTTTACTCGGTAGCAGAAGTTGATGATGGTCCCGTACGATCGCCCGCATGTGATGGATGACGTAGTAGGCACCCTTCTGACCGCCAGGCGGCTGCTTGACGCAGCAGAACGTCGTATTGTGGGAGAACACGTGCTTGCCGTACTTACGAATAGGCCTGGTGAAGGTGCCTCCAGATTTGGCGTAGCCGGGGAGAACATCATCAAGAACCTTCTTGACATTTGTGTAGTCTACGTTCGACTGACGGTCCGAGTCGAAATACGTGGCCATGGAATATTTGGGGCTTAGGAGGATGAGCGTGCAATGTGTGTCACTACAGAAAACACGGAATGTTAAAAGAAAAACGATCGAAATCTAAGAATTCATATGTTACGGGGCGGTTGAGGGGAGGACTTACTCGGGAAAGTAAGGCACGAGGAAGTTATCCTTATCTCGGTTTGCCAGAATGACACCTTCGAGGTAAGAACTCGCGACTTGCCGGTCCCCAGCGCTGCCCAAGATCTTGGCACACATGTAGAAGGGGTCGACTATCACGATGTCCGGGGTCTTGTCACGAATGATCCGCATCTCCATACTCAGCGAAAATAGCCGAACGAAGGTGTAGTGCAGCGGATGAAGGTTCAACATAGCGTAGATGTCATCAAACCGCAAGACGATCGTACCCCCGATGGAGTTATCCACAAAGCCCTTGCCCTCTGGCACCTTGGCCGTGAAAACCGGGTATGCCACATCCTTCTCTCTGCGATGCCGCTTCTCCAAAGAAAGAACACTGTCATGCAGACTCCGCATAGCACCGGTTGCAGGATCGAGCATATTTCTCGGTAGCATCGGCCTACCCGCCACATGCACCCTCCTCATTACATCCTCAGGTGAAGGTGGCCCGTCCTAAGCACGGATCGTACTCGGTGCCGGCTGGCTCGCACCCTTGTTAGTCTTTCTTTTGCGTGCCTTCTTATTCTCCTGTAATGGGACCGAGTTATGCTCACAGACCGCCTTCTTGAGTGTGTTGGGGCTGATAATATTTTGCACCTCGCCTATCTGAGGCTCGGTGAAGTCAGCAGCTGGAGGCATCTCCTGAGAACTGAATGGCAGACGACGCCTGTTGCAACTTGGTTTCTCCGCGATACCAGCTAGATCGCGCACGTCTTTTGTACGGTTGGGTTCTTGAGAAGGAGGCCCCATGAAGTCGCCACCGTACCCATGATTGGCAAAGTACTGATCGACGTTGGCAAATGTATCGTCGTCATTGTCGTCGTCGTTGTTCGGATCCTGTGCCATATGCATGTTTGGATCCAGTGGCATAGGGATGTCCGGCACCGTTGCGGCGGTCTTGCCATGGGGCCGACTTGGCGCCGGCACGACTGGCGGTGTTGTCTTTGGGGTGGTGTCCCCCGCCCCCAAACAAATCTGGCTCTTCGGCCAAAGCAGGGGCCAGCTCAGGCAGGCGCTGAGGGTCATCACGTCATCTTCGTCGGCCCCGACGGGTCGAATCAGAGGTAACAACTCGTCGCAGCCTGGCAGCACCCGAACCAGTTGAACCCTATACAAGTTGGGTGGCATCCTAGTACCGTGGAACATGGGGTTGCCCGGTTGAACGATTTTTCCCTTGGTGACATCGACCAACTCGTTGTTCACGAAGTGCAGGAGAGTGCACGGAACGTCGGTGACGCCCTACGAAAACATGTAGGGCGTTAGGGATTCCCAGTCAAAGGCAAGGAGATGAAGTCCTCGGCCGAGAGATGCTTAATTAGTTACCGTGATGATGGCGTCGAGCTCGGCTAATGTCGAGGCACCGCCAACGGCGGGCATGCAGTTGACGGAGGGGCCGCTTGCTGCAGAGGTGCCGGCCGGCGTACACCCGGGTGCATTAAGCTCCCGTGCCGGCGTCGGAGACACCAATGGCGCCTCCGCCGGAGACACCAATGGCCCCGCCATCGCGTTCTGCGAGTTGCTAGCCGTGAAGCTGGGAATCGGGGGCGGCCCCTGTTGGCCGCCCGCAATCCATGCCTACAACCCCTCGATCAAGGTAGGCACAATGGCGGTGATCGTCGCTCCCAGTTGTTGTTGCACTTGCTCTTGGACAATCTCCGGAATCCGCGCCACCTGTGCCTTGAGTTCTTGAACCTCGCGCGACTGGCTTTCCGAGCTGGTCTTTTTCTCCTTTCGCCCACCAGTGTTATAGTATGACGACCATTTTGTGTACAAGCCTTTGCCAGCCACACGACCAGCTGACGTCGGCTTACTGAGCTTATCCTTTTTCTTCATTACATTCAACGCCCTATTTAGAGTGGTGTCCCAAGGGTTGCTCTTAGTCGACCCCGCGCTACTGCTTTCAGTCGCCTGCGGAAGGAATGTGAACCATTTAGAAATTTGGCTTCATTAATTAGAATGCAACCATATGGAGCTAATTACGCGGGGGTGTATTCGTTACCAGAACAAGCTCAAGCGCCCTCGTCTTCAGATCCCTGGTAAGCTCCTTTGTTTTCGGGTCCTTCTTGTACCGGGCCCTGACAAAGTTCCTGGTCTGCTTGTCACCGTATTTATCGAAGAGGGGCGGTAGGCCTTGCTCGGCACGGTCCGCCTCCTCCTTGTCCCATATAGGCTCCGCCACTCTATAACCGTCGGGACCGAGTGTGTGTTCCCCTAAGTTCAACTCCCGCATTTCTTTCCCCCACTGACTTGATTCGGAGGTTGCGGTGCTCGAGCACTTGATCTTGAAGTCGTTGTAGTCATCTTCGGTGATCGAAGGATTTTTCTCCTTGATCTTCTCATAACTCTCACCTTTCTCGATCATTCTCTTCACATTGCTTCTCCAAGTAGACAGGGCCGTGCTCATCCTCGTGAGGGTAGTATTGTTCACTTTATTCCCTTTGAGGCTTGTGTTTTCAAATTCAGCGGGGAAATTGTATCGTTCGTGCAGCTTCATGTAGAGGAGGTTGCGCAAATTCCCTCGGTCAGGATGCCTCAGGTTCTCGGTGTTGATCGAGACGGTGCTCCAGAGAATGCACCCGAGCTGAAGCGAGTACCCCTTGACTATTCGTTCGGGCGCCGTTGGATTCCCGTCGTAGTCCACTTCAGTAAATTCATCCTTGACGGTGCGGAGCACGGTCGGGCGCCGATCCTTCCGTTGCCTCTTCGGTTGGCTGCCATCTGTGCGTGCGCCGCCATCATCAGTGGTGGCATCCTCGGCGGCACCATCAGTGGTGTCATCCCCGACGGCACCATCAGTGGGGTCATCCTCGGCGGCACCATCAGTGGTAGTGTCAGGATCGGTGGGGAAGGCGGCATCCTCATACAAGTGAGGTTGTTCCTCCATCTCCTGGGACAGCTCCCAGAATGCCTTGCCGCCCGAACCCCCGGCCTCATCGTTGTTGGCCATGTTTCTCTCTAAATAGGAAAAAAATTTGGTCAAAAAGTTGGTTATTGTCAAGGAACAAGATCATGGTCTCATCATTTAGGGTTTGTCGACACCGAGGCATCCTAAAAGCTAAGCTTTTATCATTGAGGGTTTTTCGACGCCGAGGCACCCTAAAAGCCTAAGCTTTCATCATTTCGGTTTTTATCGACACCGAGGCACCCTAAAAGCCAAGGTTTCATAATTTATGGTTTGTCGACACCGAGGCATCCTAAAAGCTAAGCTGGGAAGGAGAATTCTAAGTTGGGCCTAATCACTTGGCTCTATTGCCGCCTATGGTTTAATGCAGCAAGAATAAAGGGGCAGTTGATCCTACTTAATTGACTACTAAGATACCCCGGCCCATGCATTAGTCACAAGTACCCCATATGTCCTATTTTTAGCAAAGTCATGCTAAAATTCACGGAAAATTTCAGCATGACCTTTGCTGAAAATAGGACATATGGAGTACCCGAATTTGCCGGAACGGAAGTTAATCTACATTCCAGCAAACTCAAGGGCCTCTCGGGGTACCTGCAAAATCATCACGACACGATGGCCGGAGACAAAACCCAGCAAACTAGCAAAATCATCATCTTTACAAGTCTTTCTCAATGTTAAAATATGTAGTTCACAAATTTTGGCATAAGAAGTCCAGTTCATGCCGTACCAACAATGCTTAAAACAGTTGGCATAACAAAAAATTTAACAGTAAGGTGCATTGACTTTTTCTTTAAAAGGTTATACTTGAAGAACTAAGCTCCAGGTCCACTACAAACAAGTTTCAGTTGCATATTTGGCACTTGCTGTCCGACACAAGCCACAGCCCCCTTCAACATTCAGCAAGTGCACGAAACAAATGCATGTTACAAGACAAAAAACAGATTGGCGCATCACTTGGAAGCCATCCATCATATACCATCAGAAAAAGGCTAGAGAGAATTGGGGAAACAAAGGTGAACCTCTCTCTTCTTGCACTCCTTGTAGTTGTCGAACTGCTGCTGGCACTTGCTCTCATCCTGGTTGGTCTCCAGACCTGGAGACACAGCACATCTTCAGAGATTTCATGAAATACACACGAAACAATAGACAACTCGTTCTCTGATCACTAACAAAGGACTGCTAGTAACTTCAGCTCTTCTTGAGCATCATCTTACAAACAAGAAACAACTCAACAACAAACAGGTTGGTTCACTTGTAGAAGTGTGTCTGCCACTATGGTTGCAAGTTTTTGCGCACTGTAAATAACACTAAGGCCACAGACAAGGCAAAAGATCATCACTAGGCTAAAAGATAAACTAACAACACTTTCTGCAACTAAGCCGAGCTACGAACACAAACATCACTAAAAAAGGAGTGCTAGCAAGTGAACATCTACATCACAAATGTCAAGTAACCAACCAACCACCCTATTTGAGATCGCTATCAGCTCATGTCTCAAACATGGTACTACATGGACTGACTAGTACAGATACTACACCCTGCCAGAGGACCTTCACACACGGTGTTCTTCTTGTTCATCTTAACTATTACATATATTTTTCATCAGTGCAAGCACTTGATTAGAGATAAGCAGTGGTATGACATGAACTCCAAATCACAAGCTCTTGATTAGATATAAACATTACTATCACATCATCATAGATATAAACTGTAGTGTTGCAAGAGCTCAAAATCTTGCAGCGATAAGCATGTCCTAAACTGCCATTCCCAAGCAAAATAACATGCTTTGAATAAAGAACATAACAAACTCATGCAGTAACCACATTGAGCATCTAAAACAGAAGTGGCATGAACAAGAATCAGTTGTTTACCTCATCAGGTGTCTATCATAGCATACAGATTCAGCTTATTCGATGACAATGGCCTAAACAATGCCCAATATTAACCTTAATTGCAAAAGTTTCCTACTAGCGCCCAAATACTCATGGTAAGATCACTGAGTTGACCACACAACATATTGCATCTAATCCTACTTTGTTTGCTCAAGAAGAAGAGTAAAACTATCTACTCCTACTTTATTTGCTCCCCAAATGCAAGAATCCAAGGCAATAAAAAGAGGGCAGAAGCTACAATCTTCCTGGTCTAAACATCATCTGATCGATGAACACTTTAGAGATCGATGAACATTTTGGAGTGGGGGCAAGAAGAGGGGGGAGCCGCACCTTGGAAAGTGGGGGGCGACAGCACCCACGACGGTGAGGATCCTCCAAGACGGCGTAGCGGAGCTTGGCGCAGCTCCTAGGCACGGTGACGGAGCACGGGGCGGTCGGTGGCCTCGGTGACGCGCGGCGGCCGCGCTCGGGGATGCGGGGGCCGCGGAGGGTTCGGCCGGCTGGGCGCGCCGCGGCGGAGGGCCAGCAGCGGCGGCTTGAACCCTAGGTCTCACACTCGGAAAGGGCGCCGGTGGTGGGCTCGGGGAGGAGGCGACGCTCGGGGGAGGGAGGGGGTGGGTGGTGCGGGTGTGGCGCGGGGGCGGCGGCGTCGGGGCGCTGGAGGGAGGGAGAGGGAAGGGGATCTGGTGAGGGAGAGAGAGGGAGGGTGCGGTGGGGGACGATATGGATGGGGGAGATTACTAATGGCGCACCTCCCCCTGGTGCGCCATAAGTACAGAGATTCTAATGGCGCACCTCCCCCTGGTGCGCCATTAGTATTGTGTTTTAGTTACTAGCCCGACTAGTCAGGTTATATCCCACCTAACCCAATCCCCATCAGAACACACCCACTAGCCCGACTCGTCAGCACGCAGCACACCCACGAGGAGGTCCTGGGTTCGATTCCGAGGCTCCCCAATTTTTTTATGCATTTAAAATGCTGTTTGACACTTATTTGTGTTTAAATATGTTCAAACTTGTTTAAATCATAACAGTAATATTTTTTTATAAAACAGTAATAATTTTTTTAAAAATATCATCAAATTTGTTATTTGAAAATATTTATGAATATGAAAAAATATCATCAAATTTATTATTTTGAATATATCATGAGTTCATGGGTCGGCGGCGGCGGCCGGTGGAGCGGGGGAGGGTCCGGTGGGTCGTCGGCGGCGGTTGAGTAGGGGAGGGTGCGGGGGGTCGGCGGCGGCGGCCGGTGGAGCGGGGGGTGCTCGGCGGCGAGGGGGACCGGACCTGGCGAGGTGGGATAGCGACCGAGATGGAGGGGGATCGAGATCGAGTGTCCATGAAATTTAAAAACATTCAAGAGTTCAAAAAGTGCCCATGAAATACAATCGAGAAATGAAGGCTACGATTTAAATACAATCGATCTTAGCTAGCTATCTGTTCACATTCTTCTTGCCCTTCTTTTTCGCAAATGGAGTTCTTCTGTGGAACGGACGTCCTTTAGGTAGGGTGGTCCTGCTTCTTCTTGTGGTGTATGCTGCTACTTCATCATCGTCGTCATGTTCGATCCTCGGGTCGCCGTACTTGTCGAAGTCTTGCTCATTGGCTACTCCATCCATTCCGATGATCTCCCTTTTGCCTCTCCTCACGACAACACGACTGGGCTTTGACGGGTCGATAATGAAGAAGCATTGGTCAACTTGGGAAGCCAGTACCCATGGCTCATTTTTCGCGGTGACGTTTGTGCCCGCGGTCTTGGATTTGGCTTCGGGTATAACCATGGTGGTGAAATACCGGTCTTCTTTTAGGACGCTCTTGGCCCATCTGACATGAAACATCAGGACCTTCCAGCGTAGCTCAGCTCCCAGATCTCCTCGATCCTTCCGTAGTATCTGTCCTTGTCGTTACCGGTGTAGGATTCCATCGTTACCCCGGAGTTCTGATAACCATCGCTCTTCATGTCCTTGGCCTCGGTGTAGAATGTGTAGCCGTTGATATCGTACGCCTCATAGGTCATCAGGTTGTGCTCGGCGCCCTGTGATAAGGTGAATATGAGTTGTTCTTCCGCGGAAGAATCCTCATGTAAAGGGTACGACAGAAGCTTCTGCTTGAACCAACGCGTGAAACATGAGTTGTGCTCTTTGATTATATCTCCATCCGTCCTCTGTTGGCCTCGGTCATTGTATCATAACGTCGAAGAATGCGGGCGGGAAGTACATCTCAAGCTCGCATAGTATCACCACGATCTCTTCCTGTAGCCTTCTGAGTTGTCTCACGCCAACTGACTTCCGAGAGATGATGTCAAAAAAGTTGCATAGGCCAAATAGCGTTTCACGGACGTGCGCGTCCATGATCCCACGGATTGCAACTGGAAGTATCTGCGTCATCAGCACGTGACAGTCGTGAGACTTCATGCCGCTGAACTTCAGCTTCGCTGGGTCTAGGTATCTGCTTATCTTCCCCGCGTAACCGTAAGGAAGTTTTACTCCTACGAGGCTGGTGAAAAACTGCTCGATCTCCTCCTGACTTAGAGTGAAGCACGCGGGAGGGTAGTCATTTCCGGTCTTCTTGGCCTTTTGGCCTTTTGGCCTTTGCGACGACTTTCTATGTCCTGCTTCGCCTCATCATCATCATCATATATAGTGTGAAGCTCCTGCTTGATGCCCATTGATTTCAAGTCTGCCCTTGCTTTCGGCCCATCTTTGGTCCTCTCTGGCATGTTGAGCAGGGTACCAAGCAGACTCTCGCACACGTTCTTCGTGATATGCATGACATCAAGGCTGTGAGGCACACGGTGGATCTTCCAGTACGGCAAGTCCCAGAAAACAGACCTCGTTTTCCATACCTTTAGCAGCGGCTCTGGTGCCTTTCGCTTCTTTCCCGGCTCTGGCGCCTTTTGCTTCTTTCCCGGCAGTGGGCAATCTTTCCAATTTTTCAACAGCTCGTCTATTTCCTCGCCGCTCCTCGTACGCGGGCGTCCTCGGGGTTCGGTTTCACCATCGAACAGATCCTTGCGTTTGCTCCACAGGTCATCGTCGCGAAGCCACCTTCGATGTCCCATGAACACGGTTTTCGAAGACCCGGGATCTCTATCTAGCTGGAGATACATTGTGTCATCCATGCACCTGACGCATCCAGAAAATCCGTGGACCACCTGCCCCGCGACATATCCGTAACCGAGATAGTCGTGAGCAGCGCGGCTCTCATAGGGAAATATTCTTTCTCTGCGGCGTCCCACGTATTGGCTGGCGTTTTCCACAGCGTGCCAAGCTCCTCTTCAGCAGCCCCAGATACAGATTGATGTCGTTCCCTGGTTGTTTCGGTCCTTCAATTAGCATACTCATGTGAATGTACTTCCTCTTCATGCACAACCAGGGGGGAGGTTGTACATCCACACAAACGCAGGCCAGGTGCTATGTGTGCTTCTCTGGCTGCCAAACGGATTGACTCCATCGGTGCTCGCGCCCAGCACGATGTTCCTTGGATCGTTCCCAAATTCTAGGTCTTCGAAGTTCAACGCTTGCCACTGGCTCGCATCCTTAGGGTGACTCAGCATCTTGTCTTTTTATCTATCTCCGGATCATTTGCGTCATCTTCTCGCTTCTTCTCCTCCCTATCCGCATGCCAATGCAGGAGCTTTGCTACCTTAGGGTACGCGAAATACCGCTGCAGACGAGGAGTGATCGGAAAGTACCACACCACTTTTCGAGGAGCTTTCTTCCTCTTCTTGTATCAAGTGACGCCGCACACCGGACATATGGTAGACTCTGCGTGCTCGTCCCGATAAATGATGCAATTGTTCATGCACACATGGTATTTCATGTGCGGTAAATCCAGAGGACACACGATTTTCTTCGCCTCCTCGAAACTGGTCGGACACTTGTTCCCCTTGGGAAGACGTTCGTGCCAGAATGACATGTTCTCGTCAAAGCATGCGTCGGTCATTTTGTGTTTTACCTTCATCTCCAGAGCCACGAGCGTTACTTTCAGGCGGGTATCCTCGGGCCTGCATCCTTCATACAATGGAGTAACCGCGTCTAACTCCAGTTGATCCATCTTGGTTTTCTCTCGGGCGGCAGCTCTTGCGTTATCCGTTTGCTTGAGAAGCAGCTCTTGAATATGAGGGTCCTGCACCCAGCCCATCGATGGTCCAGCGTCGTCTGCTCCGCCGGCATCATCATCTTCATGATCATGCCCGTCGTTTGCTCCGGCATCTTCCTCATCATCATGTCCTGCATCTCCTACATGATGACTGTGTACAGCATCACCGTCGTGATCATCTCCTGGGGATTCTTCGTCTTCTCGCCCGCCCGAGCCGCGGTGGTTGTCTTGCTGCCCTTCCTCATTTCTTGCCCGGCCCCCATGGACGACTTCGTAGTCATCTTCATCACCTTTCCACCGATAGCCATCCATGAAACCACGCAAGAGCAGGTGGTCCCGCACCTGCCCGGAATCCGGGTCCGCAATAAGGCTCTTCAGCTTGCATATTCGACACGGACATCTTATCTCCGTCTCGTTCTTTCGAAGCATCTCGGCCTTCGCGGAGCTCAAAAACCTATTCATGATGCCTTCGGTCATTGATGGCTTCTCGCCCCTCGTTGGTTACCCCAAGTGGAAGGTTTGAGATGCAGTGTAGCGGAAGTTTTCCCTTGGCAAAGATACCAAGGATCGATTTCCGTGAGACTCCCAGTTTCAACAAGAAGGTGTCAACTGCTAACGGCGCCAGATATTAGCAATCAACGTGGACCTGCACAAAGATACAAATAACTTTGCTCCCAACGAGTACAGAGAGGTTGTCAATCCCTCCGGCCTTGTCGTTTACAAAGGATTAAACGCAAGTGGTAATAGTGATAGGTAATGCTGCAATAGTAAGTAAAAGCGGAAAGTAAATAGCGGATGTGATCAATGATGGTAATATGGACCGGAGTCCCATGATGTTCACTAGTGATGTCTCTCTCCCAAAAGACGATAAAACAACTATGTGAGGTAAACGAACTACAGCTGGGCAATTGACATAATTATGTGCGCAAACCAATGCTAACTATGTTGCAAGAAAGGTAGAGGTTCAAAGCATGGGCGGTACGCCAAGGCAAGTAGACCGAAATCCATCTGCATCTACTACTAATCATCCACCTTGAGATATCTATCCAGAACATCTCGCTGGTATTAAGTTGCGAGTCCCACCCATAGTGTAAACTCAAAGCAACAGACAACTGCATTAAAAGAACTTTGCGTAAAGTAAACAATCCTTGCACCCGCGGGCACAAGCACCGTTGTTTTCCCCCTTGTGGCAACAGCACATCCCCTAGACTCATGTTTCTGTCACTCAAGCTAGTCATCGAGGGGCATGAACCCACAATCAAGCATAATGTTCCCTCTTGGAGTCACTACCTACTACTTGGCCAAAGCAATAAATAACAACAGAGAACATGCAAGAATTACTTACGAACATAAATATAAAAGAGGTGAATCAAATATATTACTCAAACACAATCTGAACATAATCTCACAATCCATCGGATCCCAGCAAACTCATCATAGCAATAGCATAAGGATTACATATGTGCCTCGATCATGTAGGGCAGCTCACGAGGACTAATTAGTGAAGCACAAGAACGGGAGGAGAACATCACATAGCTACTGGTCATGGACCCATGGTCCAAGGGAGACTACTCACAACTCATCCGGGAGGCGTCCATGGTGGTGGAGAAGCTCCCGGTGGTGATCCTCCCCTCCGGCAGGTTGCCGGGAAGAGTTCTCCTGGTGCTCCCGATCTTGGAAGCGCGGCGGCGGAACAGAGATGAGATCGCGAAAAAGGGTTCCCGTCTCGAGGGTTTCGGGACACGATATAAATATATGCCAAAGGGGGGCATCAGCGGAGGCTCGGGGGGCCCAGGCGCCCCCCCGGCGCAGCCAGGGGGGGCCGCGCCACCAGGGCGCCTGGAGCCCTGGTGGCCTCCCTCCGGGTGTACTTCGGGTGCCGGGAAGCTTCTGGAACGCTGATTTTTTATATAATTTTTCCGGGATTTTTCTGGCAGTTCTCGTAATGGGAAAACCTGAAATACAAAAACAATCGAAAACAGAAACTGGCACTGGGGTGCACTGAGTTAATAGGTTAGTCCAAATATGATCAAAAGTGTATGGAAGTGTATAAATATCATAGCAATATCACCCAAAAGAGGCATGGAGCAAGCAGAAATTATAGATACGTTTTAGACGTATCAACATCCCCAAGCTTAATTCCTGCTCGTCCTCGAGTAGGTAAATGATAACAAGAATAATTTCTGTGGTGACATGCTATTAACCATATAGGACTTTTTCATAGTCACATGACAAAAGCTTACTGAGACAATGAATCTATAGTAATTAAGTTGCCTCATGAGAAAATCACAAAGAACTGAAAGTTTTACAATATGATACTGAAACATCAAACAGATTTGTAATGAGCATGGTGTGCAAATATGATAAAGTGATATCTCGCTTGCCCCCTTTAGTGAAGCAAAACATAAATGCAGGGGCACCTCCAAGGTTTAAGTGATGACTAGATACAATGATTTCAGAATAAACGATATCACAATCATGCAAAAGACAATGCTACTTTGGGACAATGCACATTACACTCAGAATGACAATCATGCTCTCAGTAGTTGGTGCTTTAAAAGAAGGTGGAGACTCTCGAACCGTTGCTTTTGTTGGCAAGGTTGAAAACCCATAGTCGGAAACAAAGACAAAACATGTACCAGAGCTCTTGGTTTTAAAAACATAGGTAATAATATTTTTTTTAGATTATGCATGTTTCGTCAGCGAATGCTAGCAGACAACTCAATCACTTCTTGGGATGGACAAGTTTCGAGGAACGGCTCCCGAATGAGGACGATCACATCCTCTTAATCTCCTTTGTTTATCACTGCCAAAGTTTTCTGATTTCTCATGAACAAAGCGTGAAGGAGGGTTTGTTTGTTATATTATTTTTGAGCCGGGCGCACTCAATGCCAGTTCCTTCTCGTATTATGGGTTTGCACATTATACATGCAATCCCGGGGTGAAGCTTGTCCAACTTAAAAAGATCATGAATTAACTACTACTTCCTCATGAACTTAAAACAGAGGCACAAAAATAGGAATGCATTTTTTTCTTTGAATAATTTCGAGATGGTACATGCAAGTTTCCGTTAGGAATGGCAGGTAAATACCATGTAGGAAGGTATGGTGGACTCGTATGGCATAACTGGTTTAAAGGATTTTGGATGCACAAGCAGTCAGTCCGCTTAGTACAGGTGGAGGTTAGCAAAAGACTGGGAGCGAACAACTAACAGAGCAATGACGGTCATAATCATGCAGAGCGACAAAGTAACATTGAATCAGGCATGGAAGTTATATCGCTACTCAGAAACAAAAGATCATCAAGGCTTGACAGACTTTCTTTACAGTCTTAAATATGCGTGAGCATACGCCAAGTCAATCAAAATAAATTCTTGAAGCAAGATATTACTAAACCATACCACATCATAGGCAAACAAATCATGTTGGTACTCCAATAACACATTGGGAAACCCCCAGCTATTTGAGACTAACCATAAGAAAACATGAACTACTAAGCGCCATTATGCACGTAGCATCTTTATCATAGACATATCAACCAATGCAACGGAAGCAAACTCTCTTAATAAGATAAGCATGATAACTAAAGAGAGTTCAAGCAACCAACTAAATAAAAGCTCTTTAAAAAGATAAGCATGAATACTAAGAGCTGAACATAATAGTAGCTATTGAAAGACAAAGAACACACACATCAAAGATAGACATGAAAATTCTATGTTATGTTCTAGGTAGAAGTGGAGCGTGTTTCTCTCCCACATAAAGAAAGCTGAGTTCTGACTCGTTATAAAAAGCTAACAAAAACTAAAAAGGAAAACTAAAAGCAAGACGCTTCAAGCATAGCACATAACACATGAAGTGATAAAAATATAGTGGAACAAAAGACGAACTGATAATGTTGAGTGAGAAGGGGATGCACGGGGGCATCCCCAAGCTTAGACGCTTGAGTCTCCTTGAATATTTCTTGGGGGTGCATGGGGGCATCCCCAAGCTTGAGTGTTTGACACTCCTGAATCTCTTTATCATCTTCCCTCGCACACTTGAAAACTCCCTTCATACATAACTCATCATAATCTGGTTAGCGAGGTTAGTACCCTTAATAAAATAATTGTTCCTTGCTGGAAATAAGGATATTCTTGAAGGTATACTGTTTCTCAAGATTGCCAAAAGGTTTTTGCAAAGAAAAAGCAAGCTCTAGGTTTGCAAAATGAAGGAAAGGCAAAACAGGACAGAATCTGTGAAAAACAGAACAGCAGGTAGTAAATGATTTTTTCGGGGCACTTCTGCCACTCTAATCAAAAAACTCAGAACAGACGCACGAAAGACAATTATATAGAGCACGTTGTCGAAAAAATTCAGACCAAAAAGATGATCTGGTGATTTTATACGAATTTTTCTATCCAAGGACAGAATCTGTTTCCTGGACAGCACGTCACACCTTTTGAACTTTCTTGCAATCAGAGGCTACACTTGGCACAAAATTTGGAAAGCAAAGATACAATGATGATGCTACTGTAGTAACAACATCAAGACACAACAGAAGCAAAATAAAATTTATTCATGTGGGCTGCCTCCCAAAAGCGCTTTCTTTTATGCCTTTAAGCTAGGCATAATGCAAAGAGATCAAGTTTTATCAAGAGTAAAAGAATAGCTAGCCCGTATAACGGATTCAAAAGGTAACTTTATCTTCTTTCGAGGGAAGTGTTCCATCCCTTTCTTGAGAGGAAACTGAAATTTTATATTCCCCTCTTTCATGTCAATGATAGCACCAACGGTGCGTAGAAAAGGACGTCCCAAAATAATTGGACAAGAAGGTTCACATTCAATATCCATAATAGTAAAATCAACGGGAACGTAATTTTCATTGACAATGATAAGAACATCGTCAATCCTCCCTAAAGGTTTCTTTATGGAAGAATCAACGAGACGAACACCAAAAGAACAAGAATCAAAAGGTTTCAGTTTAAGCATATCATATAGTCTTTTGGGCATAATGGAGGTACTAGCTACAATATCACATAAAGCATAGCAAGAGAAGTTGTTTATCTTAATTTTAATCATAGGATCCCAACCATCTTCTAGCTTTCTAGGTATGGAGGCTTCTACTCTAAGTTTCTCCTCCCTAGCTTTGATGAGAGCATTAGTGATATGCTCTGTGAAGGCAAGATTAAGTGTGCTAGTGTGGGGATCTTTAGCCATTCTTTGTAGAAAGGTGACAACTTCTGAGATACTACAATTATCAAAATTAATTTTATCATTATTGGGCAGAATTGTAGTGTCATCTTCTTTGTTTGAATTGCTCTCTATTATAAGAGTTTGAACTTCTTCCCAAGTTTGGGGAAGCGTAGGAGCAACTTTAAACTGAGGCTCATACTCTTTTCCTGGAAGACCATGCCATGGGCATAACTCTCCATCAAGACTAACATAATCACAAGGTTTATTACTTTTGTAGATCCCGACAGTGGTGATTGGCGTAATGGAAGAAGGGGTGTACTCCTCCCATCTAGTGTTTTTGGTGGAACCCATAGTAGCAAGCAAGCAAGATAACTATTTTTGTGATTTTCGATAAAAAATACTAAAGCAAAAAAACTGAAAGGTAAACTAACAAGACTAAAAAGCAAAGGTAAAAGATAGCGTGCAACTCCCCTATCCTGAAGAGTGGAGTCCCCGGCAATGGCGCCAGAAAACTTTGCTTGATGGCTTCTCGCCCCTCGTTGGTTACCCCAAGTGGAAGGTTTGAGATGCAGTGTAGCGGAAGTTTTCCCTTGGCAAAGATACCAAGGATCGATTTCCCTGAGACTCGCAGTTTCAACAAGAAGGTGTAAACTGCTAACGGCGCCAGATATTAGCAATCAACATGGACCTGCACACAGATACAAATAACTTTGCTCCCAACGAGTACAGAGAGGTTGTCAATCCCTCCGGCCTTGTCATTTACAAAGGATTAAACGCAAGTGGTAATAGTGATAGGTAATGCTGCAATAGTAAGTAAAAGCGGAAAGTAAATAGCGGATGTGATCAATGATGGTAATATGGACCGGAGTCCCATGATGTTCACTAGTGATGTCTCTCTCCCAAAAGACGATAAAACAACTATGTGAGGTAAACGAATTACAGCTGGGCAATTGACAGAATTATGTGCGCAAACCAATGCTAACTATGTTGCAAGAAAGGTAGAGGTTCAAAGCATGGGCGGTACGCCAAGGCAAGTAGACCGAAATCCATCTGCATCTACTACTAATCATCCACCTTGAGATATCTATCCAGAACATCTCGCTGGTATTAAGTTGCGAGTCCCACCCATAGTGTAAACTCAAAGCAACAGACAACTGCATTAAAAGAACTTTGCGTAAAGTAAACAATCCTTGCACCCGCGGGCACAAGCACTGTTGTTTTCCCCCTTGTGGCAACAACACATCCCCTAGACTCATGTTTCTGTCACTCAAGCTAGTCATCGAGGGGCATGAACCC